>HG992321.1:1250000-2500000 GCA_905220615.1 Tinea trinotella | reverse complement strand
CAAGATAAAGGGTCTTTGCCTTATGAATAATGTCTCGAAGATTTATAGGAGGGTGCATTGCGACTAGGACAATAGTGTAATCGTCCAATTAACTATTGTTCGTATGAATAAGTTGTTTCAAGGTATTTCTCTAATGTGTAACAACCCTGATCAAATATTTGGCTATCAGTGATATTTTCATGTCCTAATGTAACCCGCTGGTTTAAGTCTTTATTTTATTTTGTGCAACAGTTTTAGTTTAGTTATTGATATTACTCAGGAATCTCCTAATCATATTTATTTGTTAATTATACATTTCTATATTAAGCTACTAAAGTGCTTGTATCATAGAAACAGTACAACCAAAGTACAAAATAAACATTGGCACCGGCAAGTGGTTTTGAACCCGTGCTCTCGGTTTGCGTACCTAAAGCTTGACGCACTCATTAAGGAGGATTCGCTTCTTTATCTGCTCACTGAGACTTCACTGCCCCGTGAGATAGTCTTGAGGTCCGCATGATATGAATAATTATATTATAAACATATCTAAAGGATAACAATCTCCCTATGTAACCACTTTAATAGAATTAATTCATAAAATAGATAGAATAATGTTCAAAGAAAACTTTTCATGCAAATTTATGCAATATACTCCCGTAAAACTATCTCGCACGTTAACGTCACTATCTGAATCACGTACCTCTATACATTATGTATGAACGAGCACCTGAAAATGGTTAAGACCCAGACCCATACAAGTCTAGATAAATTTAGAGTTGAATAATAAATTTTAAAAAGGTACTGAAGCATAAACCACTGAAAAGGGTAAGGTTGCATTATTGATAGTGTGAATTTCAAAATAAATCTATTTTTATGAGATGACTTTTTAAAACATGCTTTGTTTATGGAGTCTAATAAGAAAAACATGTTAATGAAAACCTATGAGTTTTGCGTCAAATTTTAAATCCAGCATTTTAAAATATGCTATGTACATATTTTTTTTAGAGTAGTAGTGAGTAAGAAAGCAAGGTGTTCGATTCGATTCAGTTGATACAATTTTGCTATAACTTTGGTCGGCATAGTGACGGTAACTGAGGCAATCTCGTTGACTGATACTAAATCAGTTTTTTCAGTAGGCGATACTTTTGAATTTGCCTTTGATATTCCGGGTCACATGTGTCTCATTAAAAAAAGTTGCTTGATCGCCCAGAGTACGAGTATGGTTAGAAGTTTGGCTAGTATGAACAATAGTAAATAAAGATATAAAAAAGTTAATAAACCATTTTTGAACAGAACAAGAGAATATTATTTTTGAAATTCAAACAAAGAACTTTTCCAGTTATAACAATTAAGGCTTAACCTAATTTACATTTCCACAGCTGACCCAAAATAATTTCTTACACGAACTCTTCCAAACCTTTATTTTTCCTGTAATAAATTTTGTGAACAATAAACTTTTTTACCAGAAATACTATACTATTTTAATCCTTTTTCCAAGTTTCACACTTTCAGATCCTTTTCCTGTTTAAGTTTAAAACTGAAAATAGACTCGAATAATAAAATTTAAATAAAGCTCTGGGTTTACTGTTGTAAAATATTAACATTCACATTATATTTTTGGCTCAGTTGGGAAGTAATATTAAAAATCCAATTTAATACTTAATTTTGTTAAACGATATTTTGCGCATTAAGGGTGAAGTTGTGAATTCTGGAATGGTAAATATCACAGAAAGTATATATGCAAATACGATAATATAAAAAAATATTTTCACAACCTTATGAAACATATTACTAGAGGATATTTGTACTCCGACTTCCGATATGAAATCTAGGTGTCGGGCGTCATCGCAGGCAATATGTAGATATTGTCGCGGAGACTGCGACATATCCCTGCGATTTGTCGCGGAATGAATACATACATCTTCTTCATCATCACTACTGAACATATGCCTCACCCTTAGAACGCCATTCCGAACGACAAGATTCCAGTTGCATCCACCGGTATCTTGTCGTTCATAATGGGGTTGCTTAATCCCCACGCTTGGCTTGGGGATCGCAATATACTCATTGCACGTTAAGAGGACGCTGCTGCCCATTCTCTGGTGAGACCGGTCAAGTTTTAGGACATTCCGGGCACCCATCCGGTCAATACACACATGGCTTTAGTTTAAATTAAAAATAAGTACATACTTTTCAACATAGGAGTACATGCAAAAAATACATTATTTTTTTTTTTTTTTGTTATGTCTGCATAAACTATGATCCTTTTTCATATTATTTTTCTTAACTCGTCTGTTGGCATTGAGTAAAATATTGGCAATATTGCAGGGCTGATTGCAAACTTCGCACCTCACAATAGACCTTCAGAGCACGCAGCCAATCTCTTGGAGGACACCGATCTAATCCGATCGAACGAACAATGAGACGAAATTGCTCCAAGCGCGCTTCTTCCTTTATTGCCACTAAATCTTTCATTCTACTGTGCGAACGGTACACTCAAGGAAATTAGAGCATTATTTAGTGAAGCATAAAGCTGAAATTTGTAGATTAAAGTTGTGTATTGCTATTGAGTATGTCTCTAAGATATACCCTTAGAGCTATTGCTTAAGGCCTTTTTGTTTGATCGTTAAGATGGCACATCAATGTTTAGGCCTTTGATTGTTATGACCATTATTATAAAACATTTATATTAAAACCAAAAGGTATCGACTTTATTCATTTAATGTTTTCCAACCCTATCAAACTATGGAAGATAAAAATACTATTGTAATAGATTCAATTTAATCATTTTTTGTCGTCGACGCTCTTGGACTTCCCCTTACTTATCATCAGGCAAATCAAAGTCAGTTGTACCGTTTTTTTTTATTATTGTGACGCAACATTTTTACTCAAAATATCAGATAGTAAGCAAGAGGAGATCCTAACGCGCCGACGACTAAACAATTTGACTCAGTTTACGGTTATTTTTGTCGTCGTCACTTTTTCACGCTCCGTTGAGGTATTAAAAGTTATACGATAGGAATGACACATGGGCTGGTTAAGCATTCCACTTGTCGATTTTTGGACAAAGAAACAACACGCATAACCTTTTAGTTCAACTGCCGACGGGTGGATGCTTTTCCCCGACCGATGGGAGTAAAAAGACAACGGTAAAGAGTTTTCTTATAAGATTAATCGTTGTTATTTAAAATTGTTAATTGTCTTACTTTTACAAATCCGGAAAATTCTTTTGTGGTCCCACCATGTTCACGGTATCCTTTTAGTGTTACTTTTAGCCGCCATAATTCCAGCAGGTCCTTCCTCCGCTGCTTGTTTGTAACAAATATTTATCTTATACGTCGTGATCGGAAATGTTTCCCTTTTATTGAGTTGCTGACAAATAGTAGACTGGTTTCTTAATTAAGGTAAACTTAAAGCCAAAAATATGTTTTAGGGACAAAATAATATGAACACCTAATATATACAAAATATTTATTTCTTAATAATGCCTATAACTGTAGAGCTTGTATAAAGAGAATTTCGGATCTAAGGGAAGCGAGGAAGTTATGTCAGGATCATGGCAAGTGACGCATCATCTTGGAATATGATAGAGTTTGGCAGTAAGATCTTGATCAATAAGGATGTCGAGATATTCATAGGCAGTAACTCAACCAGTAGTTTGCACGATAGGACCAGCATAATACTACGTTATGGTCGCCCAAATTACGCAATACGATACATCATATTATTTTGTAATACCTAATACCACAATAATGATCTATTGGGTACAAGTGAATCCTATTTATAGAACTTTAATGCAGAGGTAATATTAATTTATTAATGAAGTAAATAGGTGTACAAACCAATGTAGGTTATTTATAAAATATAACATTATCATTACTATTAGCCCATTTAATTGTCCCAATTCAAGGCCTCCTTCTTCTAAACTTAATTTAAAAATAAATAAATAGTTCATTTTACTAATTTCTAAAAGAAATCTTCAATAAAGTTCAACAAAAATAAATATAAATCGATTGAAAACATATTCGCAAAATTGAATCAGTAAAGCCCAATTGAATTCCAATATTAAAGAATACAATAATATTTTTAAAAGCCTCATATGGAATGGTAAATATTGTATATTTCACGCGCGTCGTTCCTATTCCAAAGTAAAATTGTTTCTGTTATTCATCTGTGTACAGGTGGGTGATGTGCCCTCGTCATTTTTGTATACAAGAGAGATTTTCTCATACATAGAGATTTTGACCTTTTTTGACCACATCAGATAAACCTTAGAATTTAGAGAAGGTTATCTGATGTGGATGGATGCTCCAAACGAGGCAAACCCAGGAGGGTCTTTTCCGGTCAAATCTGAGACATCTTTAAAAACGCTGGTTTACCTAATGCCAATTGTAGAGCTTGTATGAAAAAAATGTGATGTGAGGGAAGCAAGGGAGTTGTGTCAGGATAGTGGCAAGTGGTGCTCTTGCCACGATGCCTATCCTTGTGGGGAAAGGGCGTAACAATTTGATTTAATTTGATTAAAGTTAGCGGTGGTTTTTATTGCGAGTAAATTATAACAACTTCTAATAAAACTGAAGAGAGACTATGCCCTGAATCACCGGGTACAATTTCTAGTTGCAAACAAATGTGCCCATTATATATTTTATGCCCAAATTTCATTACTAGCTTTAAAACAGACCATAAATGAATTTAAAATATTTTTGTGGTGTAATATTTATTAGTCCCTATATAATAATGAATACATATTTCTATCTGCATCTGTCATAGTATATTTGGTATTTAAATTGTAAGAAAGACAGTTAGCAATATTAATTTATCTGCAATGTCGTAATGTAATATCTTTACCAAAATTTATTTGATACCATATTATATGCCATTGTCTGACAATGTTCAATAATTATTCCTCCATTTATTTCAAATTACATTTTATATTCTCTCTATTTTTAATAATTTTTTGTATAAAAAATTAGAAAAGGTCAAAATAGTAACGTCAAACAGAAACATTTGAAGAGATGACTATAGGAATTCAACTGAAGCAAAATAAATTTCAAACCACCCCTAAAGCCCATTCCAATCACGTACTTCCGAATTTGTCATATTGGATTTTCGAAGGAGGACTCATGTCATTGCCGCCCTCCTGTCAACTCGCGAAAATGAAAACATGTATCATTTTTTCTTGTTATATCTAATCAAATGGCACCTTAAATTTTATATCCCTATTATTAATGATACTAGTAAATCTTTTATTTGTATTTTATTTTAAAATAATAGTAACATTTAATAGTATGTTTGTGAGTATTTTTTTTTTTTTGTCTGGACATCTGACTTCGACTTGCCTTATAGTAAACAAGAGGTAGTCCAAGAGTGCCGACGACTAAAGACTCTGTTCACGACTGTATTAGTCGCTTAGGTCACTTAAATAATGAAAAAATTATTTTTCATTATTGAAATTTTTTGAAATTTTATGAAATTTTTGGGGCTCGTTTCCGTTCTCTTTGAAAATTCTATGTGTTAAGAAGCTATGATTTTATTTAAATAAAGCTTTGAACTTAAATTAAATAATTAAATTTAAGACTTAGTATCTCGTTTTATTTGACTATTTCAATAAACCTTTCGAAGGCTCTGTGTCTACGATAGTAATACAACGCGTAGTAAAGCGCATAATTTTTTTTTGTTAATTTCATAAAAATATTTGCTAAAACTTTGTAAAATACCTTATTAAATCTGTAAAGATACAACGTGCAAACGAAATGACTTAATACAATTTTATTTTTGTAGTCATACGAGTATGATTGAACTTTTGAATTTTAAAAGGGCTCAACATCGTTGGCTATTAAAAGTTTTAATATTTACTACCTAAAAATGTAAATTTACAATACAATATAAATATAATAATAATAAAATATAAATAACTATGTCTTAAATTGTGAGCCATCATAAAGAAACTTTTACTTATCTCTGATGGTCATTAAGGTAGTTGCGGGAGAGAATTACTTTCTTTATGGGTGATGTAAGAAAGTTTAACACATTACTTTGCTATAAACATAATAAGAACATATCAATTGCCTTTATTTATATTAAGTATCTTTATAAAGTGCTTTAATATCCACATATCGTGGTAAGTGGCGCTCCATTGTCTCTGCCTATCCCTGTGGGAAAAAGGCGTGCCAATTTGATTGATTGAATATCCACAGATCCAATAGCTGTTAATATATCAAATGGTCGACATTAGGCAGATCGAGGTCAAGGTATGAGTCACAATAAAATAGAAAATTGAAAAAAGACTGTCGAGAAAAATAAAATTAATGAAATGTATCCGTAGTTTAGAAACAATTTAGTTTAAAATAAGACTCAAAAGTTGTACTTGTCAAATATTATCTTACATTGTCACATGTTATATTATATTTATGTGAGGGGTCCTTGAAGCCCCAAATAAACGTCATTTGTTGTGAGATTTATCAAAACGCAGCCTATTTTAAACCAAATCACAGACGAAATCAATTTAGTTTAAAATAAGACTCAAAAGTTGTACTTGTCAAATATTATCTTACATTGTCACATGTTATATTATATTTATGTTAGGTGTCTTTGAAGCCCCAAATAAACGTCATTTGTTGTGAGATTTATCAAAACGCAGCCTATTTTAAACCAAATCACAGACGAAAATTCAAATTGCGTAAAATTACCGAAAGGTTCATATATGGGGTTGAGATTTTACTTATTTACCTATTAATTTTGAAGATAAACTTCAAATAATTGTTTGGAAACGCAAAGTTATTTTTAAAGGATCAAACTTTGAAAACATCAAGCGAAATTTGTCTCTATCTTATTATTAATATGGTTTTTTTAAATTACTTTTTTTTCAGATATGATTTAGAAAGATCTGTATTCTAATTAAAACAAAATGTTCGAAATCTTTTCAATAAAGACAACATATCAAATTATACATACATGCATATTTTTCGAACATACTGTAAAATTATATATTGTAGTCGCTAAAGAACCTAAATTGAGACAAAAAATACGAGTATCTATAAACAACCAGCGCACAATACACAAGATATATCTAAAGTCCTAAATCTTAGAAAAACAATAAACCAACACGAATAAAGCCAAATAAGTCAATAGGAAAATGTAGATCGCACAAACAACTTGTTGCTAAACAAATTCATCGATCACATACTTTGTGGATATCAAGAAATAGTAGTAAAGCATAGATTGTTCACCCGACAAGTTGTCCAACAAATCGATCGTAAACTAAAGAGTTCTGCATCAAAACAACAATAATCGCAACTTAGGGCAGTGTCCCCAATACTCATTATTACGGTATTTTTTCGTATGCTCACCCCTGATAAATTCCCGTCAAGGGGAGTTCAGATATATAGGAGATAAGGTTCGCATTATCGAAATACCGATGTCCTCACATTAAACGGAGAAACTGAGACTTAAATACCAATTTATTATCATTCCGCAGCGCCCATAAAAAAGAATAAAATGCTAAGAATGTCATATGGTAACGTTACAGGATTTTTGAATGGAAAATGTCAAATTTCGGTTATGTTTTACAAGCTATTATGATATTATGGAAATCGTAAATTTAATTTAGTTGAAAGTTTGAAGATAGCAATGCGAAAGCTTTCCTAAAATATACGCAATGCATAACTACTATTCTTAGACAAACTTAATCATAAACTATACATACATTTTAATAAATTCCTAAAAGAATAATTCTATCTTAGCATATTAAATTCAGAATCTAGAAATAAAATCAACTTCTCTCTAAATAAAATAGATTTAGAAATACAATTTTTCTCCAAAGGTCGTGGTATATTTGTATATTATACAGTTTTTCTCAATTTGGAAATCTGAACAATTGTTCCTTAAAGGGAACAGGGTCATTTCTATGTAAACGGGCACATACATTTCATGGGAGCATCTTATTGAAATTCTGAGGATGAGTCAGAAGTTTTGGGTCAGCTTACTCGCGGGGAAATGCGAGAAGAATTTTACGGTTTAAATTAATAAAATTTTTGCTCCAAAACTTTAATTAAATATATTTTTAGAAATTTGGCTATTTTAAATCAAACTCGTGTTAAAAATATCAAGCGAATATTTTAGATTAATGTCGACATGGTCGATTAATATCAAATTAAAATAAATGTCGAGAAATATTAAAGTGTGTGAAATAAAACCACGTTTAATGCTCACAAGAGTGTCAACATTTCTATATTTAAGTATGCAAACTATGTGTAAACTCGCATAACTATACAATAGTCCGTATAAAGTTCTGCGTTGTCCTCGGTTCGTTACGCTCGGACCAGAACGCTCCATACACAATTGGGAAGTTTGCCCATGATCCTTTTACACCGGAAATGGTTTATTCTGATTGAGATTTATAATATTCCGAAAGAGATATTTTTTGTTTTTCAATATAAAATATTTATCTATATAATATGGGATATAAATCAAAATGAACATTTAAAAATTATTTTCATATTCTTATGGTTTAAGTTTTACTTTTTAAGGCATTGGTTGCCAGTCTCCTATCCCTGATGTGACGTCATTAGATAGAAATTTAACTAATATATTATATAATATTTAAACTAGTTTTAAATCCCCGGAACTAGATTTCATTCCAATAGTAAATTGTTAACCAGAATATGTGGAACAATTGTTTGATCAGTGTATTCTAGTCTAGAACTTTGCATCTATCTTATTTGCTTACGTGATTGACACTGGTCATGGTAGGCTGTTTTTGATAGTTTCGGTTGTTAAAGTAGGCAACTAAATTTATAATTTTAAAATTTTAGAAATATTAGTAACAGACTATAATAGAAAAATATTTTGTTATTTTTTTTATATGATGACAGATAATAAGCATATTTTGGCGATGTAAAATTACTACGTAATTAAATCCAAAATAATATACATTTTAATCGTTTGAAGTAAATTAGTTTTTAGTCGACAATCTGCAAGAATTCAAATAAAAACATTGTATAAAAATATAGACCGCACTCCAGCCTAACATCAGGCGGGGCGTTGTCATATTGTGTCGTCATAAATATCTAAAATTTAGTGGTACTAGTTGCAATGGTTTTTGACCGGTATAGTGGCAGCGACTGGGGCAGCTGTGATCACGTAAACCAAGAGCGAACTTTAACACCTTGTCGGTACCAATGTAACTTTGATATGAGTACTTTGATATGGTCTTACTCTTTCTATGATAGAAGCCAGTATAGAAGCTTAGTATAGAAATGTAAAAAGAAATAAAAGTTAACGAAAGGCTGTGTCGAGAAGAAACCCACAAGAAACTCGAAGTCGTTAAAATTTTCTTCAATTCAATACCATATATGTATGTATAACATCTTTTCGAATCGAATTCCAAAGACAGATTTATGAACCGCAATCGATTTACATCAAAAGGCTCATCTCGTTCGGTAGCTCGGAAAATTCGCTGACCCGTTTTCTCGACACATTTTAAACTTCAATTAATAACTTCCCTTTTATAATAAAACAAAATTGATCTTGAGAATTTCTTTAATGACAGTCGAGAGGGGCCAGTCCTTCCCTACTCACTTTTAATTTTAATTGCCAAACTCGATAACGATTTGACAAAATATTTCTTACCCTAGCATTTCTTTTTCTCCCTAAATATTGAACAAATATTTAAGATATCTTTTATTTAAATTCCTATAAGTTTTAGAGTTAGGTACGTAATTGATCAAATCAATCGTTTATGTAAGTACATTACGAGTATTACGCAGTATCTATTTTTAAATGTTAATACCGGTAAGGGGGTTTAAAACACTTGCTTTTAAATTGCGATTCCGACATCACTACCATCCGAACCATAATACACAACAAATATGTAAAACAGTAAAATAAAATTAGAAAACAAAAGGATGTGAAGAAAGCAAGGAAGTTGTGTAAGGATCGTGGTAAGTGGCGCTCCATTGTCTCTACCTATCCCTGTGGGAAAAAGGCGTGACAATTTGATTGATTGATTGAAACAAAAGGCGACCGTGGTGTAGTGGTAGTGCAGTGGTTACGCAAACTGAGAGCACGGATTTAAAACCACCTGCCGGTACCAATATATATTTGATTTATGCGTGAACTTTGGTTGTTCTTTTTCTATGATACAAGCACTTTAGTAGCTTAGTATAGTAATGTAAAAAATAATAATAAGGAATATCAAATAGATTTTTTCTTTTTTAAATTAAAGTTGACGTCAAGATAGAAGTCGTAATGGAGGGTTTTGAATCGTAATTAAAATAAAGGTTTTATTTGATCAGATCGCGTGACTTTTCTACTATTGACTTAGAAATAAACTTTACTAATGAAAATGTAAATAACCTTTGACTTTTATAATACCTTATGACTCATAAGTTAATAAAAATACATGCAAAAGAATATACTTCATGATTCAGAACAATTTTCATTCAATTCAAATGTTATAATGGTTACAACCTCAAGGTTACAACATTTACGAATATTGACATAGGTATATTCATGAGGACGTACATATGTCTAGATCCAGAGGCCGATCTACTTAAGGGCTTCTTGGGCTACAGCCAAGGGACCCGGGGGTATAAAGGGCCCCCAGCCTCCATTAAAAACAGTGTAATATTTTCAAAATACAATCCAATACAATCCCCGTATACGTACATCACTATAAAAAAACAGATTCTTGACAAAAAGACCCTTATAATTACTTGAATACACAAATACTTAAATAATTATAAGGCCCCTGAGTAATATCAGCTCAGGGCTTCACGAATTCACGATCCGTCTCTGTCTAGATCTACCTACTTTTTGCTGCACAATCCAAAGGTTGACTAGCTAAAAAAAGCTCCACGGCCCCGATTCTGCCCTAATAAGGCGATCTGATAATAGGTCTGACAATTCTAGATCTACAAGTGTTATGTGATCTCGGTTTAAAAGATTGAAAAGAGCAGTGTGTTTGTCGCGCCGAGTAGTGAAAACGCGAATAAACCTCTAGAACAATACACAGAACATTTATGAGTAAAAGTTGAGCGATGAAAGATAAACATAAATCTAATGTGGATGGATGCGTTTATCCAAATCAAAGACATCCTTAAGAAAGCTCGACTATAATCTTTCTACAATAATTTACTACAATTCTCATTATACAAGCTTATTGTATGATGAGAATTGTGCAGCGAGGGAGTTGTGTCAGGATCGTGGAAAAAAGAAAAAGGCATGACAAAATTTATTGATATTCAATATTACAACTAATTACCACGAATATTATACAATTTAATATTATTAGATCCAATAATGATATTGATTTTATTTTCTACTGAAGTCTTGCTCAAGAATATAAAGTTATTTGTTCAGCAAATAAACAATATATAAATAAATTTAGCAGAGGGTAGAGAGGGTGAGATCAAAGGCCACATAACTAAATTATGATAGCAGTCCATCCAATCCATTATCCAAACAGGTTTATTAGTCCAATTAGCAAGCGACAACAAATGATAAAACTACAGACAACAAATCCACTAGACACTACGAGCAATACACCACAGACAGCTCAAAATGTAAATCGGTTTGATTTAGTTTCATACCTTTACTTTATTAGAAGCGGTGTCTGTGATGATGTATTCTGCATACAAAACTAATGCAGAAATTCAATTAGTATCGCATTCGCAATCTATTTAACAAAATGCAATCCTAATGGGACACATGTATCGCAGTTATTTGAAATTGTAATTACATTTACGTTCAAAGTCCGCTGTTCAGTCGCAATTTTCACTATAATTAAACTGAGTTAAGGAACGGTTTTAATAATTATGTGTATTATATTTTGATTTAATGATTAATGTCATAAAATATTTTCTTTTACTTTTTCTATGTTTTTTTCGTTTACTTTTTTTTTCATTGAATGAGAACCATATTTTAAAAGAAAATAACATAATATAGACTAAAGAAAACAAGGGACTTGTGTCAGGATCGTAGAAGTAGCTCTCTATTGTCTCTGCCTATACCTGTTGAATAGGGGCCTACTGAATAAATTCAACTTTTTTGTAATAACACAAAAATAGAAATCATAATCCAAAGCGAGCGGTTTTATCCACTGTGCCTATCCACAATATCTACTCAGTCATGTAGAGTCTGTGATACAACAAACGAGTTGATAGGATATAAAGCTAATAGTTGAATATTTACTAAATTAGTAAATAAAGAGTACATAAGAAACCGCAAACCGAAGAAAAAAAGTTTAAATAAGAACTAGACATTCTACAAAGTCATCAAAATGAAAAAACTTTTTGTAAACCTTTGGAATAGTTTAAAAAATGTAAGGACATTCTTTTATCCCTTTTTCAAGTCACTACTTGTGATCTTGCTATACATGTAGAAAAGAGGCTATAATCTTTAGGCCCTAGATAAAAGGCTCAGTCTTAAGAAAAAATACTGAAGAACCTTTCAGATTTTATGTGTCAAGTACAAGGAAGTTGTCTTCAGAAAGGATAACTGCGGTACCGTCTTTTTATAATAATTCAGTATAAACAGTATTTTATTTATTTATAAAATATGTACTATATAATCGGCAATCGTTAATAAAGCCGTTTTTTCAGTTGTTCTCAGTTGTAAGCAAGTAGAAAGTATCACAATAAAAAAAATATATAAGTTAACAGAGTTGAGTACAAGAAGTAAAAGTTGATTAGAAAACAGAGACGCCTCAAAAGATTGTTCCTCGATCAAATCGGTATGATTTTTATATAAAAACAGAGATTCTATTACGCTATGGCAAGCTCTATAGCTTGCATGAAGAAAATTATAAGTACGAAGGAAGTGCAATAGTTAGAATCTCTCCGCCTATCCCTGTGAAAATTGGGCTATCCTAATATCTTAGAAGCGTGGTAGACCAAGAAAACGGATTCATAGTACCAAAAACTGAAACCACAATTCCTTCAGAATAAATTTTACAAAGGAAAGCAAACTTACTGTACAATGTTATTTGTTGTTTAAATACCTGAAACAATAATTAAAGTTTATTAGTATTAAATAGTTTAACTTTGTTACAAAATTTGTTTAAGTTAAATTCTTTAGTCAAAAAAATACAAGATTAAACACAAATAAAATACAAACCATATACATAAGTATTTTTTATATATTTAATGCACATACAAGGTATATAATGTATATAAAAGTAATTGAAGGCATAGTGGTATTTTAAGAGTGGTAGGCAGTGGTACCCAGTCTGCCGATCCGGGGTAGTACCACCACTTACAAGTATACAGACCGTGAAGTGATTTGGTCACGTTTCGGGATCAGCTTGTAAGTTGCCGTTTCCATCTAGGCCGGCATAGTGGATGTGATTGATACTCACAGTTATTGAATTGTAGTAGCAGTGACATTCATTCATGGACCACACTTTGGCTTAACATCAAGCGGGGTGCTGTCATATGTCGAGTCACAATAAAATAAAAAAAGTTATATGAATTTAATTTATATTTAATTAATTCAAAAATACTTCATTGCGTAAACACTATGAAGTATTTATAAATAGTTTTTGATATTTTTAACTTATAATATATATACCGTTTTGTACAATAAACCACCTACAATTGTCTATTTCGTAAACTATATTTCAAAACATGTTATACGAGTATAACCCTGAACACTTTCAGTACATTAAGATATCTAAAGAATATTATGTTACATGTCTTTGAGACAGAGCGATGCCTCAAATAGTTTTTTTTTTCTTCAATATAATACAATAAGGGATAACATTCATATTTTTGTGTAAGACAAAGATAAATCAAATCGGAGACATCCTCAAGAAAGCTGGGTTGCCTAGTGCCTATAAAGGTAGAGCTTGTATGAAGAGGATTGTGTATGTAAGGAAAGCGACAGAACTTGTCAGCATCGTGGCAAGTGACGCTCTATTGTTTCTGCCTATCCCTATAGGAAATCGGCGTAACAATTTGATTGATTGATAAATATAATACAAGTCTGTATATTTAAACAGTAAACAAACGTTTAAAATTTGATCCCCTAAATAGCTTTCCGGGATGTTTATGTCTCATACGCATTGCAGTATAAGTGCAAGGCAGCGAACGTTAAAAACAGGACAATAGTTATAACACTAAATAAAAACTTTAGTCTAAACGATTTGCTCAAAGAAACAATTGCCATTTTAGCGACGGCAACTATAACGTAAGAAAACTTCATCTCGATGTGACATTAAACTTCCTAGTTGCCACAAACAGTGGACTACCCTTATCGTTTGCTCAGGCGGCGACTTAACGCCCTAACAAATTACTTGAGAACCGCCAACACAACCTACTTCTTAGAAACTCATGATATCCTGGTACTATTGGAATGAAACTTCTAGTTTACTTGCCGTAGTTAGCTATTACTTTGATTGATGCAGCTTATGTTACTACACAACAACAAAAAATAATAATGTACATTTTTTGTCTCCCTTTTTTCCCACAGGGATAGGCAGAGACAATGGAGCGCCACTTGCTACGACCCTGACACAACTCCCTCGCTTTCCTCACATTTTCAAAATTCTCTTTATACAAGCTCGACGGTTATGGGCACTGGGCAACCCAACTTTCTTAATGATGTCTCCGATTTGGTCGAAAAACACCCGCCTGAAGTATATTTCATATAGCATTTTAAAACCAAGAATAAAACTGATAAGATCCAAGCACATCATAGTTATGTTATATCAATATGTAAATAAGACTTAACAAAGAACTAGTTTAGTTTAAGTCAAACCAAGATATTATGAAATCCAGCCAATCAAATTGACACGTTCTATTTCCCACAGGAATGGGCAGATACATCGGAGCGCAAATCACATCCACAATTCTCTTTACACAAATTCTATGTTAATGGCCACTAGGATGTTACCTTTTTAGGAAATAAAAAAATATATTTTCTCCTATGGTGCTAAAGAACTCAATTTACTTACAAAAGAACTATTACATTTCTATCAAAACATAAAAGACTAAAAAACTCTTACAAAGAAACATTTAAAAACCAAAATGCATCGCTTGCATTTACAACCATAAACAAACAAAAACCCCTAAACAATAGAGGCTAAGCAAACAACACTTTAAAATACTCATATTAATTTATGCGCGGCATCTAACAGGGGGTAAGGCATTAAAATTTGAGCCCTGTCAGGTGCTAAGTCCATAATTTCCCAGGAGAGCCGTCTGGTACAGCGTTTTAAGGGTTTCATGAATACGAGTTCTAATTTCTTCTGTCGTCGTTCTCTTACTATGACCATCTTTGTTACTTCAGAAAATAAGGCGAATATTGCCCCACTTTAATTTATAACAACTTTAATAAAGATTAAATTTAATTTCTACATTGTTTAGTAGAATAATAAGACTTTATATATTAAAATCAGTTTTGAGCTCGTATTAGGGGTACCGCACCCAAACCTAAGAGCACGAAGAGAATTGAGGCTGTAACGAAAGCACGAGAATTGTGTCAGGATCGTGGCAAGTGGCGATCCGTTGTAGAAACAGGCAGAGGCCTGACAGGGTAATTACAGCGTAAAATTGTTAATGATTTAAAATACAATGAAATAACTCCTGGAAATAATAAATGACAATATAGCCAGCGGGGTTAGGTTGGGCGCATAAAACGACAATCGTTTCGCGTCGACGATAGTAAAAGCTAGGTTGGAGCCACTAAAACGAGACGAACGTTCGTTCGGACGAGAGTCGTCGAAGGATGACAGCTGCGAACGTTATACTTCATATAAAACTCATTTATTTGGTAGGTTGGCGCACAATCGTCTGTCGTCGGACGAGAGAAGAAATGTCAATTGTCGACGATAGTGAAATTTGCGTGTTTGTATTTGATAATATTTTTTATTTATCCTAATCTTAATTTGGCGCTACTATTTCAATATATTTTATGTGCCAATGTTGTGTATGTATATTTATAGCAATTATAATTATAATTTTAAAGTTATATTTAATATAGTAATTTAAAGTTGTATTGTATTGTATATAAATTAAAATTTATATACAATCAATCAACCAATCAAAATGTCACGCCTTTTACCACAGGGATAGGCACAGACAATGGAGCGCCACTTTGCACGATCCTGACACAGCTCGCTCGCTTCCTTCACATTCACAATTCTCTTCATACAAGCTCTACGGTTATAGGCACTAGGCAACCTAGCTTTCTTAAGGATGTCTCCGATTTGATCGGCGAACATCCTCCTTATTTTATTATTTATTTTCGTCACTCCACATACACTCCTTAACAACCGCATTTCTACAGCGTTAATTCTACTCACATGCTTATTCTGCCACACCCAACATTCACTTCCATACATTAATGCAGGAACAAGCACCGCATTATGAACAATAATAATAACCATTTCATGTTACTCATACGCCTAAGATGCAAGGATTACTTGATCGTCGGCGTACAAGAGACATTTGATCACCAAGACATTCATTCTCAAACCATACTCCCTTTCGCGCAACTCTTTTAGACATTTATATACTAAGCTACTAAAGTGCTTGTATCATAGAAACAGGACAATCAAAGTACATATATCAAAGGTACCGGCAAGTGGT
The DNA here is from genome assembly GCA_905220615.1 of Tinea trinotella. Lineage (NCBI taxonomy): Eukaryota > Metazoa > Arthropoda > Insecta > Lepidoptera > Tineidae > Tinea > Tinea trinotella. Next base: position 2,483,432 of record HG992321.1, on the reverse strand, counting down.
TAAGAACCCGTGCTCTCGGTTTGCGTAACCATTGGATTGTCGCCTTTCAATCTCGGGTTCGATTCCCAGTCAGAGCAAATATTTGTTTCATACTTTTATTTGTAATGGCCATTTTGGGCCATTAAGACCACCTCCCGCAAACTTGGCATCCTGAACAAGGTGCGGCGGTTCTTCGCGCCGGAGCTTCGCCTGCTATTATACAAGGCGCAGATTCGCTCTTGTGCGGAGTACTGTTCGCACCTCTGGGATGGCTCTGTCAAGTATCTTCTCAATGCCCTAGATTCATTGCAGCGCCGAGCTGTCCGAATTATAGGTGATGCAGAGGTCTCGCGAACTCTGGAGCCCCTGCAACTACGCAGAGACATGGCGGCTCTGTGCGTCCTCTATCGCCTATACCACGGGGAATGTTCCGAGGAGCTCTTTAACCTTGTTCCTACCTCATCTTTTCACTCCCGTAATACCCGCACAGGTCGGGGAAAGCATCCGCATTTTATCGACCGAATCCGCAGTCGAACTAAAAAGTTCGGTGCGTCTTTTCTTTGTAGATCAATCGACAAGTGGAATGCTTTGCCTGCCCATGTGTTCTCTCCATCCTATGACCTTGGATCCTTCAAGCGATGCGTGAAGAAGCATCTTAGGCCGGCATAGTGGCGGCGGCTGGGACAGCCGGGTACTGACTCGGTTGTCCCAGTCGTCGTCACTCTTGGACCTCCTCTTGCTTATCATCAGGCGGGTCGAGGTCAGATGTCGTGTCACAATAAAAATAAAAAAATTATTGTGACTCGACATATGACAGCACGTCGCTTGATGTTAAGCTGGAGTGTGTTCCATGAATGGATGTCACTGCCACAATTCAATAACTGTGAGTAGCAATCACGTCCACTATGCCGGCCTAGTTGGAACCGTCAACTTACAACCCGATCCCAAAACGCGACCAAATCACTTCACGGTCTGTATACTTGTAAGTGGTGGTACTTACCCCGGATCAGTACACTGGGTACCACTGCCTACCACTCTTTGATAACCAGACCCGAAGCAAATATCCACCTCTTTTTTTATTAACCAATATTTGCAATATTTAATATAATTATTAAATATTTCAAACAAATATTTGCTTCGACCGGGAATCGAACCCGGGACTTTACGCGCAACAACCCAATCGCTAACCGTTCGTCCACGCCTGTCGTCAATATTTAGTTGTATATTGTATATTGTTTCTTCCTTTTTTTGTTTATTGTGACATCTGTCGAAACCCGCCCCGCCTGATGATAAGGAAGAGGAGGTCCACGACTGCTGACGACTGAAAAAACCGAGTCTTCATGCCGGCCAAAGATGCTTATTTACGCACGCATCACTCGAAGTAACCAAGGTTAGAGAATGGATAGAACACATGGACTGGTAAAGCATTCCACTTATCAATTGTCCTACAAAGAAAAGACGCACCAAACTTTTTAGTTCGACTGCCGTTTCGGTCGACAAAATGCGGATGCTTCCCTCGACCTATGCGGGTATAAAAAGACACAAAGGTATACACGATGCACAAAGCCGCCATGTCTCTACGAAGTTGTAGGGACTCCAGAGTTCGCATGACCTATAATTCGGACAGGTGCAATGAATCTAGAGCATTGAGAAGACACTTGGCAGAGCCGTCCTAAAGGAACAAACAGTACCCCGCGCAAGAGCGAATCTAAGTCTTGTAGCAGACGAATCCCTGGCGCGAAGAACTGCCGCACCTTGTTCAGGACGCCAAGATTCACTCAAGTCAGTTTTTTAGAATCAACTTGTAAGTTCCTCTAGGTGACTGCTACTTGCAGTTTTTTAGTAGCAGTCGCATCCATTTACGGACCGCACCAGCTTAACATCGAGCCACAATAGAAATATATATAGACTAGGTTTTGTAATAAAAGCACATTGATTAATTCGTAATTCTATACAGTTTTTATTTGCTACACCATCCATGTTATTTTATTTGCATATCACAATTACTTGTATAATACTAGCTATTCTCTGCGTTTATTAACTGTGACTTGTAACTTTAGTACATTATAGGACCCCTTGTATTCCCATGTATGTAGGCATTGGGGAATATTCTCCTCATTTTCCCCCTCCATCTCTTTCTGATTATCTATCTGAAAAAAAAAAACAATTTACATAATGTATAGGTTTATATATGCTGACTGTTCTTGCCTAAAAAAGTTTAGTAGAAGCGGTATAGATCCTGGCAGATGTTGGCAAAAAGGGTGCTGACTGTTGACTTACTCTTTGTATCAGCCGAGTGTAAGGATCGGCTCTGGATGACTGTGGTGGGGCAAGTCCGCTTATCTATACAGACATCCACATAATTATTGATATAGTAAGAAGGTAACAAAAGAAGTTACTTTAATGGCAGCACTCTTTTTATCCGCAGGGACTATACCAGTATATCCATCTTCGACAAAATTTTCAACCTGGAACAATACTCAATTGTAATTGGCTAAAATTCTAATCAAACAAAATTGTTATGCCTCAATTCTCACAGAGATAGGCAGACACAACGGAGTGCTACAATTGTTTGACCAAGATTATTTTCATATAATTGTTATTCATATAAGATTATTAATTATATAATTGTTGAATATCATTGTTAAAATTAAATATTCAGTTATTAATGTAATGTAATTATATAATAAATATAATCATTATTTTGTGATAACATATATTAACAGCATGCAATACATAAAAATGACCAATATTATAATTAATAGTCCAAGCATTAAGTAACATCACAATCAAGCCTAATTATAGCAAATTATTCAATCTATCACACCTTAATGTTCACAGGTATATGCACACTGTCATTCTGTTACTCCATTAAATATACTTTGAACTTTCAGGTGGGCATGTTACTATTAACATTTATTGGACATCAAAGTTAATTTATTTGTTGTTTTCTTACATTATAATTGCCAGCCTCTTGCACACTGCTTTCTCACCAATTATTATTTAAAATTAATTTTTTAATCTTCAACAATTCTGGATGCCTCTTAAGAGTGCTACTATGTACCATCGATGCTATGTACCAATTGGAGTGACCTCATACGGTTCTTTGTACAATATTTAATATCACTCCAAATCGTGTTATGATTACATCAAAAAGATGATATAATTAATCTTAAATACCTTATTTTTCAACGCCCCAGCACCTGTTGCAGACAAATGTAACAGCAAGTTCCTTCCACAGTTTATTTCCATCGATGTTAATATTTCTCCTTAATTCACCTTGAGGTTGCGGTGTCCTTAATATTTTGCTTATATCACCATGCCTTAAAAAATATTTTAAATTGTAAAATTATAACAGTATGCCGAAACTAGCTATAATGTTTAAGCTATTATAAATTATTTTTAAGGATATTCTTCACAGGTTGTTTATTCACATAAAACAATTAAGTAAATTTAAATAATTTTAGAACAATGTTAATGTTAACTTACTTCTGCATAAATTCCACGATGAATCTCATCTGCTACTATGTAGTTATTGTATGTTTTCTTTCTCCAAACCAAACAAATCTTATATTAGGTTATGAACAACCGTTTAATATTTAATGTTGAGCTGAAGTTTGACAATAATGACAGGGCTTGCTTCGTCTGCCATAGACAAAATTAAGTATAAAAACGTTAGTAATTGACATTTGGGCGATGGACGAGAGTGCTGTCCCAACCTAGCTACTATCGTTCGCGTGAGCGAAGCTATCGTCTGGACGAGAGTGCTAAACGACAGTGCTCCAACCTAACCCCGCTGGCTAACTATATTTTGCTAACCAATACGATAATACAACTGACCGTTTGTTTTGAATAAAATTTTGCTATTTTTTGTAAGCAAACTTTTAGTTTATATGTTCTTAATAGTATTACATCTGGACACGTATCCACATAATGAAAAATTCATTCCATAAATTTTATAAGAAAAAATTTCTAAACGCCTACATTTTATTATATCGCATATATCTGTTCAAGACATAAGAATTTCTCATTTTTCAGGCGCTTTCACGTTTAAATGCTTTATTGTTCTGCTAGTTGAATGCGTGTTGAATATAAATGTGGTTTGATATACTAACTGTTGGGATATGAGACGTATAGTCTTATCTTGTCTGCCCAGAATGCTGTTCAAGTTCCTTACAAATTACTCCGGGTCCAGGGTCTATCTCGTCACGTCTCGGATTGTTATCTTCTCTTTTATTAGCATTTGAATGTTGATCTCCGTTATAGTTTATTTAAATAATTTTCTTCGCAAACATTATTATAGTTATTTTCCTTGACTAAAGTACAGTACAACAATGTATCCTTAGACGTCTAGTGTATTAGATAAAACTACATAGAGACGTCGTACATGTAAGGCGACCGTGGTGTAGTGGCAGTGCAATGGTTACACAAACCGCAGAGCACGAGTTCGAGACCACCCACCGGTACCAATGTATCTTTGATATAAGTACTTTGGTTGTCCTGTTTCTATGTTAGAAGCACTTTAGTAGCTTAGTATAGAAATGTAAATAATAATATATAAAAAATAAAAATAATATATAAAAATAAAATACTATACCAAAAACTATATACCGTCCTATTCTTATTTTAATAGAATAAATACCTGTTTTATTTTAACATTTATTCATTCTTTTTGGTGACCACAGTTATTACAAGGTACCACATATATTTTATACTAACTATTGGTGTTTTATGACGACAGGCGTGGACGAACGGTTTAGCGACTGGTTTGTTGCGCGTAAAGTCCCGGGTTCGATCCCCGGTCGGAGCAAATATTTGTTTCATAGCTTTTATTTGTAATATTTAATAGTATTAAATATTGCAAATATTTGTTAATAAAAAAAAAAAGAGATGGATATTTGCTTCGGGTCTGGTTATCAAAGAGTGGTAGGCAGTGGTACCCAGTCTGCCGATCCGGGGTAGTACCACCACTTACAAGTATACAGACCGTGAAGTGATTTGGTCACGTTTCGGGATCAGCTTGTAAGTTGCCGGTTCCATCTAGGCCGGCATAGTGGATGTGATTGCTACTCGCAGTTATTGAATTGTAGTAGCAGTGACATTCATTCATGGACCACACTTTGGCTTAACATCAAGCGGGGTGCTGTCATATGTCGAGTCACAATAAAATAAAAAAAATAAAAAAATAAAAAAAAAAACAATAGACGGATTAAAGATGTCGGAAATACATATCTATCGATTCGCGTACAAAGTCGCAAGCACACTTCTAGTACTATTAACAAATTAAAGCCCTAATCAATACTAACTATTCGAAATAAGCCTTTCAGTATTCATTAATGCTTAAGCTACTTGTATAAAGTAATTAAGCCATCAGTATCGAGCAGTTACCCAAACTATTATCGAGCCATCAATCCATCAATAGCCCTTGTTAATAACGTAAAATGTCACGCAAAACCACAACAGCCTCTCTGGAATAGACAACTTGATCTTTGGAAACTATTTACTAAGTTTCGGAAACTTTCTATCCCTTTCCCAAAGTATCCTACATACATTTAAGTTACTTTGTGTTACGAATTTGCATAACCACAATACTGGGATGTAAAGTTTAATTGCATTTAGGAGTTATAATTAAAATTAGAAATTCATTGGGAAAAATTATATGAAATAAACTAATATATAGGGCGACCGTGGTGTAGTGGTAGTGCAATTGTTACGCAAACCGTGAGCACGGGTTCAAAAACCACTTGCCCGAGTACCAATGTATCATTGATATATGTACTTTGGTTGTCCTGTTTCTCTGATACAAGCATTTTAATAGCTTAATATAGAAATGTAAATGAATAAACAAAAATCAAGTACATTCATGTACTTTATTAGGGCGTAAATTATAAATTATGATGAATAAATACTATATTATAATACCTTTTATTACATTTATCTTTTACAGTTTTATTCCAGCTATGATGCTACGATTTTTAGCCTTACCGGTAAATGGTTTTGAACCCGTGCTTACGATTTACGTGACCATTACACTGCCACTACACCACGGTCGCCTTATATAATATTATAATAATTATATTTTTAAACACTTATTAAACACTCTTGTACCTATTAATCAATCAATCAAATTGTCACGCCCTTTTCCCACAGGGATAGGCAGAGACAATGGAGCGCCACTTACCACGATCCTTACACAACTCCCTTGCTTACTATAACAATTGTACCTATTACAATTCAAAAAAAAAACCTAATAGAGACCTCTTATAAAACAGCGCTAGGGTTAATACTAAAATGTTAACGCCACTTTCATTTACAATGTAAAGTTCACTTCGTGTTTCATTTGTTCGTAGCACTTGCATACTCATGCCCTCTAGTGACAATCCAAAACACTATGTATTATTTATTATGATAGCACTTAGTTAGAACAACAAAGGCTTATACTACATATTTAGACATCAGTCAGACCTACTTTTATTACATACAGGAAATAAACAAAATAATGTGAACACTATGCACAATATAGTGCATATTCTTGCATGATATTTTTTTTATTTTATTATTTAAGTATTAACATTTCTAAACTAAACCACTAAAATGCTTGTATCATAGAAACAGAATAAACAAAGTACATATATCATAGAAACATTGGTACCGGTGGGTGGTTTTGAACTCGTGCTCTCGGTTTGTGTAACCATTACACTGCCACTACACCACGGTCTTAGCCTTACGGTAGGTTTTAAAATTCACATCGAAGCCATTGATCGGTTTACTGCGAATCTCGACAAACTCAATTATAAATTTCTTACTATGACTAGCATATCTTTATCAAACACTGCCATATACGAGTACTAAGAAGATAATGCGCTCAGTCAGTAAAGGGGCAGTCATGGTTTCTACGACATCTACGACAACGAATACTAAGGCAACCGTAAACTGAGAGGTTTCTCATTAATTGGCATTCCACTTGCTGACCATCAGATGTCGCGTTTTCGTCTAGTTAATGTTTCAACAGAATATAGATACTTAGATATTTATTTTAACAAAAATAAAACACGTAAGAGTTTAAATTTATTTTACAAAAACACATGTATTTGAACATCATGTATTTGAAATAATAAAATATTAATTAATATTCACAGATATTTTTTGTAAAATAGCAAAATTAATTAAATGGACTGTAGGCTACAATTACGCTCAGAGGGAGTAGAAAAACTTTTTTTTAACACGACGCGAATTTTCGTTGCATCAACATGTCGCATACCCCAGCCGTTTTGGGGGGTAAAAACAACCCCTAAGTAAACCCCCACATTGGGGATTAATATTATATGAACGGTGCATGTAGTGTGAAGCCTGGGGTTACCGTAAGCTATTGTTTTGTACACGATTTACACGCATTCCTATTTAGGGGTTTAAAATTCACTGTCATTGATGATTTGTAAAATTTTATCCCATACTTTCGTTGCGATTCAATGTATAGATCAAATTGTCATGCCTAATATAAGACAATGAATAATATTCACTTTCCACGATCCTGAAACAACACTCGCACTTCCTTTTAATCAACATTTCTCTTCATACATTCATACAAGCTCTTGTTTATGGTCAATAAATGTAGACACAACGACATAGTAACGGCAACTGAGGCAACCCTGAACTGAGTCGGTTTTATCAGTCGTCGACGTCCTTGGATCTCCTCTTGCTTACTATCAGGCAAGTCGATGAGGATACCACTAAAAATATTTTCAATAAAATCATTTTTTAAATATTTAATGTTTTTTTTTATTAGTTTCCAATATCAAATTCTATTAAATTCAATATTTTACTCGGCACTAACTTAAATATTCTGATGTGTATGTACAATAATTTTATTTTTAAAATTCACTTGACACAATAATATACGAACAACCTAACATAATATGTCTTTAATAATTTATGTAACTAAAGTAGGTCTAACCCATTATGTATTCTACAGTCCACATCACTTTAAATACCAAATAGCTTATTAGAATGTCTGAAAGGATAGTGCGCTGTAAAAGGCGAAAATCTACTGAAACACCATGTGCCTATGTAAATATTCTAATGTCTATAAATGTTAAAAACCAGACGTCCCACAGGACTCTGGGGAAAGTGTTTGGGGGCAATGTGTATGTACAGTTATAGAAACAAGACATACTTCCTGTGTTTTTTAACTGAGTGCCGACCCGGGGTAGTACCACCACTTACAAGTATACAGACCGTGAAGTGATATGGTCGCATTTCGGGATCAACTTGTAAATTATTGCCGGTTCCAACTAGGCCGGCATAGTGGATGTGATTGCTACAAACAGTTCTTGAATGACAGCAGTAGCATGATTCATTAATGGATCACACTCCAGCATCAAGCGGGGTGTTGTCATATGTCGAGTCACAATAAAATAATAATAAAAAAAGCTACTAAAAGTGTTTATATCATAGAAAGTAAGAGATCAATGTACATGTATCAAAGATACATTGGTACTGGCAGATGGTTTTGAACTGAGAGTTGATGGTTTGCATGGCTTTTTCATACCTATCAATCAATCAAATTGTTACGCCTTTTCCCTCAGGTATAGGCAGAGATAATGAAACGCCACTGGCCACGATCCTGAAACAACTCCCACGCTTTCCTCATATTCACAATTCTCTTCATACAACCTCTACGGTCCAAATACTAAATAAATAAAGCTGTTATTATAATGAACTTGTAAAATACGATCACGTAATCGTTAAAAATCGTTTATTATCCACTGACTGTATATCCCCCTTGTTAAATGGGTACAGTCACAAGCGTAATCCGATTCGGAGGCCCTTCGTCCTAGGCTCACATATTAGGGCTTTTAGAGTGATGCACCTTCTACATTAGCTAATTATTTATATATCGATATTATTTATTATTGAAGCAAGAGATCCGTTAGAATCGTGGTCCGTGGCTCTCCTTAGTCTTTGTCTGTATCTATGGGAATTGGAGCCAGATAATTAAATTGTTTTTTGAAGAAAGAAATTGTATCAAAACAGAATTTATTTCTGTTTATTATAAGAAGAACGCAGTAATTTAACTAAAGTTGCAGTCGTGTAGATTCATGAAACGCATGCACTCAGGCGGAGTATTATAAGCTGCTTAAAAAAAAATCTTCAAAAAATGCACTTATAAATAAGTAATAAAACATAAACTTATTTTATTCAAGTGAAATTTCCCATCTAAGTGTATGAAATAAATCCCATACAATATTTTTATGAAGGCAAACGAAACAGCTAACCAACTACACCCTAAAAATCGCATAAGAATTATTCACTTCACCCCTATCACAAATCATTGTAACATCTTTACAACTACGTCCTCATATTAATCGTTTCTATCGATATTTTACAAGCGATTTCTTCCACACATCACTATTCCGTAGGGCCCTCAGGCACCGTATCAAATCTCGCAGGCTGCATGAAATTACAAGAACCAGTGGCTCTCAAACCTAAAGTCCTATTTGTTAGGACGCGGAGAAAATATCTACCTCGATATTTTACGTTAGACAGAAGATTTTAGATAGACTTATTGTACCAGTTGGTGGTCTTTTACTTAAAAATTAAATCATTAAGGAGACCGTAGTCGAATGGTCTCGCAAAATTAATACCGAGAGCATCCGGATCGAAAACCACATTTTTATACTAAGCTACTAAATGTGCTACATCCATAGTACACATATCAAATCTTTTTTATTTTACATTTTTAAATTTATTAACATTTCTATACTAAGCTACTAAAGTATCATAGAAACATGACAACCAAAGTACAAAAAAAAACATATATCAAAGATACATGGGTGGTTTCGAACTCGTGCTCTCGGTTCGTGTAACAATTTATTTTATTACATTTCTATACTAAGCTACTAAAGTGTTTGTGTCATAGAAACATGACAACCAAAGTACATATATCAAAGATACATTGGGACCGGTGGGTGGTTTTGAATTCGTGCTCTCGGTTCGTGTAATTGCACTGCCATTACACTACTGGCGCCTTCGGTTTGGCCAGTTTCTATGGTACAAGCACTTTTAGTATCTTAGTAAGGAAATGTAAAAAGATATCTAATTTAGTTGTGATGACTATATGACGTTGTATTTTGAATGCAAAAGGAGGAAATGTTTTACAACATTTGGGAAGCACTGATGAAAAGCATCGATGAGCTACAATTTTTCAATCTACGGTTCGCTTCGAGCGATGGAGGTTCAGCGCCTTCGATTTTGTAAATGTTTAGTAATAATTTAGAAGCTGACGAATTGCTTACAGCATATCAAGGTATATTAGCTATACCAACTTATGTTTATATCATATTTTCATGAATAAAACAAATTTTATGCGGCTTACTATCGCGTTTATTTTGGTTTAGATTTTACATTTTTTTATTATTCCAGTGTCTCTGCCTATCCCTGCGATAGTAAGTCGCATAAAATTTGTTTAATTCAATAATTAATGTTCGAGCAAAATCTAAGACAATCATATTTTAATTTTTTAAATATTCAATTATTAAGTTTTTTTTCTTTTTTTCTTGTGACTTGATCTATGACAGCACCCCGCTTAATGTTAAGCTGGAGTGTGGTCAATGAATGGATGCCACTGCTAATACAATTCAATAACTGTGAGTAGTAATCACATCCACTTTGCCGGCCTAGTTGGAACCGGCAACTTACAAGCTGATCGCGAAACGCGACCAAATCACTTTATGATCTACTTATCTACCCTGTATCGGCAAAAACACAATATCATAGTATTTTATATTGATAATGGTGTCAATTCTCTTGGCACACGATTATCCTAAAATCCTTCTAAAAATAATTTAGACCTGTCAAAGGACTTTTGCTATTCTGTGTGTCCCATATTAGTCTTAATTTAGAGCTGTCAAAGCTTTGACAGGCCTAAATGTCAATTTAGTTACTTAACTTAAAATTTTAGGCAGTTTTCCTATTCTGTTGTACCAATTATAGGTGTAAAATTAAAAACGTCAAACTAAATTCGTTTAAGATTAGAAGACACCATTTTAGGTCCCGCTTAACCTAAAAAATGTAATTCCTAATAAGAAATATGAGTAATTATGTGGTTAATGCTCTAATTGAAAATGCCGAAAGGTAAAATAAGGTGATTTATGTATTTTTATTTATAGTAGCTCGCCATACGACATCATTCAACCTGATAAAATAAACTGGAGTGTGATCTATGAATAAAGGCGACTGCTACTACTTTTAAATAACTGAAAGTAGCAGTCGAATCCACTATGCCGGCCTAGTTGGATCCGGCAACTTGAATTATTTCGATTTTAAAGTTTATCTGAAGAAGTCTGGGAGGGAACAAAAAAAACACGTATCACAGCATTAGATTACTTGTATAACATTTACTTAATAACAATTTCACCATCATTATACAATTATATTCATGAAACACAAGTATTACAAATAATTAAAATCTGTCTCCTGTAATTACCGCCAAAACTTATCTATCCAACAAGATGCGTTCAAAAATTAATTGTGTTACTATTACAAAAGTACAAAGTTTTTCTATTTTTATTAATGTGAAATTAAGTTTTTATTTACTCAAACCATTATAACATTCAATATGGTACATTATTACTTATTTATTATTAATAATTATATAACTTTCTTATTATTTCATATTATTTTTCAAAAATATAAATTTTACGTTGGCAATAATTTAGGCCTGTCATCTTAAAATTGAGACACTTCTTATATTTAATTCATTTTCGACAACAGAATTGCGTTTTCTTTAAAAAAACTTATGTTTGACAAGTTTAAAATTTAGGATAAGTTAGTGAATGTGCCAAGAGAATCGACACCATTGTTTGGATTATGTCATTTTATACGCTAATTATAACTAAATACTAAAGTAAATAGAAAATAATAAGTAGATTTATTACTTTGTGACGGCGACTGAGGCATCAACTGAAACTCGGTGGTCTCAGTCGTCGCGTCGGCATTCTTGGACCTTCTCTCGCTTACTATCAAGCGGGATGAAGTCAGATGTCAACTCACAATGAATAAATAAAAATCAAAGAAATACTATTATACTATGCTATTTATTATTGAATTTTGAAAATTGACTATAAGAATTTTAACAACATTTAAGCTGATTATGAAATGCGATCTAGTCACTTCGCCGTCTTTACACTTAAAAGTAGTGGCAATGGCATTTGCCTGGGTTGGCAAATTGGGCAAATAACTACCAACCGTCAGCTTAAAACTCTCTGGGCTTGAAAATATAATTAAAAAATTAGGACTTTAAATCGTGGCCTATCCCCGTGGGAAAGAGACGTAACAATTTGATTGATTGATTAACTTTTAATTTCAGTATTATAAAATAACATGGCAAGTGGCGCTCCATTGTCTCTGTCTATCCCTGTGGAAAAAGGCGTTACAATTTAATTGATTGATTGATAAAATAACAAGCAATGTAATTAAGCATTTATTAATACATTAAAGCTTAAATTCAAATTCATTTCATACATTCAAATTTAAACAAATGTCTGCCTAAATATCAAAAATGCTTGGCTATTATTTTTTATTTAATTCTCCCTCTGGGTGAAGCGTCCAAGTGAAATGATTGATATACTCTCGGTTCATTAATATAAATATTTTCACAGAGCTTTTCTTCAGAGTTTTTACTCTAAATAAGTTATTTGCGCCAGTCGTTTATTACTTAAATAGATATCATAAATCTATAAGGGGTTTAAAATAAATAAATTAGGTTAAGAATAGACGTTGATACCGGCAGATGGTTTTAGATGATCTCAATCACCTATAATATAATAAAAAATTATATGTCATTCAATTAGTTACATTCGCCTCAATATTACTCGTGTAATATCAAAGATATAAATAAATATTAAACATGTTATTAAATATATACTAGTATATGTTTTAATTTATTTTTTACATTTCTATACTGATGTACTAAAGTGCTTGTATCATAGAAACAGGACAACTAAAGTACATATATCAAAAATGGTTTTGAACCCGTGCTCTTTTGCGTTTTGCGTTGTTTGCGGTTTGACATTTCGGCTCTAATTAAGTAAATAGAAGACCTATTTGAATCTTTTCTAGTCAAATTCCTAATATTGGTAAAGTCACGCGTTATAATCTAGATTAATTCAGAAACCTCACACATTAATAGATCTAATGATGCACGAACTTATGTACACAATATATGCACCTACGTACAAATAGGTATGCTGTCATAAACTAGACTAATCACTCTGTAGCACATGTAATTGACTGTGATTGGGCGACACCCGCTATATCCCGAGGGTGGTTAGGGAACCGATGCAACGCCATCCACGGTTGCATAATTTAACAATAAAAGCGAATGACACCATATTGATTTTAATAGATTCCCTTCAGATAAGATCGCACGTCTTTTTACTTGACGCGCTTGGACTTTTTCGTGCTTACCATCAGGTAAAGGTCCAAAGTGGCGTCTCAGTGATAAAAAAATAAAGTTAGATTGTATATAAATTATATGTACGTAATTAGATTTATAATATATATATTTTACATTTCTATACTAAGCTACTAAAGTTGCTTGTATCATAGAATACACCAAAGTACCTACATATATCAAATAAAGATACATTGGTACCGGTGGGTGGTTTCAAACTCGTGCTTTCGGTATGTGTAACCATTGATTGCACTACCACTACACCACGGTCGCTTTAATTAATATGTATATAAAAAGCATCGCTCGAAGAACCGACAACCGATGGGGAAGAAAGGTTCTAGAGTAGATACCACAAACCGGAAGACGCAGCGTAGGAAGGCTACTACTAAGAGGACTGACGACATAGTGAAAGTCACGAATAACTGGTGGATGCAACTGGCATATTGTCGTTCAGTAGTTCGTTCTGGCTGATGATGGTGATAAAAGCAAACTAAAGATTGTAGCTTTTGTGATTATTATTAGATAATGTAATTTATATTTGCAGTCTAATAATCAAGAAACAATGGGCTAATATGAAATAAATAGGAATAAAACCTCAATTAAACACTAATAAAAGAAAAATCTTTTATTGATTTACTTCTAACAATAAATGAGATTAATAACATAACTATAACATCATATAACAAAATCATTCAACAAAATATAACCTGAAGAAAATTCCTAACGAATCGGTGAACGTTTGATCACGTTCCGACAGCACCTAATGAAGGAAATTGGATGGAACAGAAACGTAAAAGAGTTTTCTACTCAGAGTAAATATATATTAGAGAAGGCAATGTGTTTTTAAATTATAAATTTAATTGGTAAAAGACCTAATGAAGTTTTTTTTATTTTTAACTAACAGTGGTTTTCTACAAATGCAAGATAAAATCAAGGCGACCGTGGTGTAGTGGTAGTGGTTACAATGGTTACGAAAACCGAGAGCACGGGTTCAAAACCACTTGCCGGTACCAATGTATCTTTGATATATGTACTTTGGCTCTTCCGTTTTTTATGATACAAGGCACTTCAGTAGATTAGTATAAAAGTGTAAATGAAAAAATTACATCCTGAAATATAACTCTACACTCAAAAGTAGTAAAAAAATTGACTAAATAGGCAAATTAGGTAAATGAGTACCAACTGCCGGACTACAACACTTAATGTATAATACAAATAAACAAATGTGCTTTAACCGGAAACCGAACCCGGTCTTAACGAAAAGAAGGCAAGCGCACTACTATGCCACTTGAGTAAACTAATACTTGTGCTTACGGTTCTTTCTTTTTTCTCAACAGGCGCTCTACTTACTATTTATGCTCTATGAATGGAAAAGAAACGTTAAAGAGGATTCCACGTAATAGCCAGATGTGCTGTCAATCAAATTAGGTCAGATTATCTTCATTGGTATCCTCTTCTTACTGCTTTTCCTCGGCAATAGCTTTAACTAATGTAATATATGACTGGACATTTGTGTGTGTTTTTAGGGTTGCGTAGTAAAAAACGGAAACCTTATTTAGATTCGTCATGTCTGTCTGTCCGTCCGTATGTCACAGCCACTTTTTCCCGAAACTATAAAAACTGTATTTACTAATACATGTATTTTATGAACCGCATGAAGATTTTCACAAAAAATAGAAAAAAAATACAATAAATACTTAGAACTGAAACTCAAAATTTTTTTTTGATCAATCACATACGTGTGGGGTATCTATGGATAGGTATCTAAAACTGAATAGTTTGCGCGAGAGACACTTCCAAAGTGGTAAAAAGTTGCCCCCCCCCCCTGTAACTTCTAAAATAAGAGAATGATAAAACTAAAATATATATGATGTACATTACCATGCTAACTTTCACCGAAAATTGGTTTGAACGAGATCTAGTACTCGCAGTACTCTAGTAATCTGACTCACACTTGGTCGTTTTTTTTATTATGGCTCGGAATATTACAGTACCACGCGTAATGTTAATACGAAGTGCGGTCCATAAATAGAGGCTACTGCTACTTTTTTTTTCATTGTGACACGATATTTGATCTCGACCCGCCTGGTGATAAACAAGAGGCGATCCAAGAGTGACGACGTAAGAAAAAGCCGCGTCAGTTCACGACATCTCTTGAAGGATCCAAGGTTATAGAATGGAGAGAACACATGGGCTGGCAAAGTATTCCTACAAAGTAGTTAGTTCCTAGTGTAGTTCTACAAAGAAAAGACGCACCGAACCATTTAGTTTGACTGCCGATTCGGTCGACAGAATGCGGATGCTTTCCCCGACCTGGTATTACGGGTGTGCAAAGAGGAGGTAGGGACAAAGTTAAGCTCCTCGGAACATTCTCTGTGGTATAGGCGATAGAGGACGCCATCACTCTATTAATCAGTTGCAGAATAAAATAATAATTATAATCGCTTTAGATACTACTATAGAAATTTTAATATCAATACCAGCTTTTATATTTTTAAATGTTCAACGTGTTTTGTTAAGTAAAGAAGCGAGTATTTTAAAAAATAATTCAGAAACACAATTGAAATAAAACAGTGAAGTTGCCGGCCCATAATTTTAAGTTGTCATAAAAATATTACTTTACGACCAACACTTGAGAATCAACAACCCTTTTTAAACAACAAAGCGAAATAGGACTCAAGGATTTGTGACGTCATAAAAAACAAAAGGCGGTCGCTTAATATAAAAACTTTCCTTTGAATTTTCATTTGATAATTTATTTTTAAAGCATATTGATTTGTTTCTGATAATGATTTGACATCTGGCCTCGACTTGCTTGATGATAAGCAAAGATGGTCCAAAAGCGTCGAGAACTAAAAAACCGGTTTCATACTTAAGTTGCCTCGGTCTCCGTCACTATACCCTGAAAATGACCTTATTTTTTTAATATTTTAAATTTAATATTAATCCTACATAAGTTATAATTTGCTTAATAAAGAATAATGTTAATTTTATTTTCCCAAAATAAATAAAAATCTATTGAATGAATTTAGCTATTTTATTTTTGTGAAATCAATTTCGTTTATTTTCAGTTCTGTTTGACAGCATCCTGCAACCTTTCACCGATTGAATCAGCGTGATAAATTTTTTATAATTTTGTGATAAAAATATTATTTTAGGTATTTTTTATATATTGTTAGCTTTTCTGTTGATACTAAATACACGTTTAGTATCAACGTAGTTTATTGGAAAAACAAAAAATCATTCATTTTTCTCTTCTTTTTTTACAATTTTATACTAAGCTACTAACATGCTTGTAACATAGAAACCGAGCGACCAAAGTACACAATATATCAAAGATACATTGGTACCGGCAAGCGGTTTGAACCGGGCCTCTTTAATTTGTGAGATCCTTTATTTCAGTCTGTTTATTATAAAGCTATAAATAAACAAACAAAACAGTAATTTATATATCAAAAATTATTGTCTATGAGTCATGAACAGTCCTAGATACACAAAACACGTAATGCATGGTAACGGAGCGAAAATATTATAATTAAACTTAAAACTACTAACAAACCTTTAATCTGAAGCAACTGCACTATTTCACATATCACCTCATCAAACACACACTGTTCAAGTTTAATTCATTAAAAATATATATGAAATTATTGTTTGTTATGGTCCATAGGTGAAAAACACGGGTGCCCCGTTTCGTAGTTAAGGGATGACTGTTTGTACCAAACACGTTCTCGGGGAGTTTCACCCTGGATGACGTCATTTTCATCCAATGGGGTGTCATTTTCTACGCATGCGTGCGACACTAGCCGCTGCGGCGCCTGAACACAGCCTCCTATTTAACTAAACATACATTTCTGTCTTTTGTTTTGACTACATGTCTGTGTTCATTTAAAAGACAGCAATGTATGATGTGAATTAGTTTGGTAACGAATTTTCTAGAAAGTTTGTGGTGTCTGAGGGTGACAGCAGGCAGTGTGTGCAACCCCTTTCGGACATATCAAAGGATTGCCATCTCTTTGCAATGCTTACATGTAGCGGGAGTTTTAAATAATTGACAAGTAGGTTTGCTTTATGATTTAATTTGCCTTTTCGATGTACTACTTTTACCGCAAAGGGTGGAATGTGTATCTCTTTTTTTTTCAAAAGTTATGTAATTAATTTTGATGTCACGTTTGAGTTTGCCTCTGGCAGTGAGAGGCTCTTAATATTTTAGGGTTAATTAAAACATTTTAATTATTTTTAATTTTCAAATATATTGCGAAACAAAATACTCTTTTTTTGTTTTCTTTGTATTTATTTTGTTGTTGTCTGAACTAAAACAAAATACATTATTTTTCGCATATAATTTTTTGTTGTAATTAAACCGTTAAAATTTTGCATATTTTTTAAGTTATATTGTTTGGAAAAAAAACTTATTCACATGACTTTTTCGTGGGATTAAAACAGCACTCCGCCTAATGTTAAACTGGAGACGAGTTCTATCTACTATAGTTAAATAGCTGTTAGTAGCAGTAGTCACATCTACTATGCCGGCCTAGTTGTAACGCGATTGAGTCACTTCACGGTCTACACATTTATAGAGGTGGTACGAGTACTACGGTCGTAATGGGTAAATGATATCAGCTTCATAATCTTGAATTACGAGTAAGAACGTATCGTTTTTTTGCAATAAGTTGGAGGCGTTAAAGGGAATGTTTTCTCATTTTCTTTGTTGAATAAAATCTTAAGTAGTATTCTGTACTCGATCACTTGCAAGCGACGTTTGGGATTTAATTTGCAATCCATCTTGTTGAAGAGTGATTTGTTCGAGGGTAACGTCTGCACGTACGTTTAAGTTCAGATTGCTAGATTAGTTGCATTCAAACGATTTATCGGCAAGACTGATTCAAATTTCATTACTGTTGACTTTTTTCGTTTTTTTTTTCTTTTCTTTCTTTTTGTATGTTGTCTGTGGGTGTTTGTGTTTTCTTTATTAATATAATGTAAGCCGTATACACTAATCTGTAAATCATACTGATTTTATTTAATAATTTATAATTTAGTCGAACTACCTTATACGTAATAAGGATATGGAAAGTTTTAGTTTTCTAGACTCTATATTCTAACTATATAAAATTATATTCGCTATACATTAAAAAATTGTTTCATCGAGACTCGACATTTGAGCTCGACTAACGTGATGATAAGCAAAAGGAAGTCCAAGAGCGCTGCCCATTGAACTTCAGTTTACGGCTTTTTCACTATGCTGGCCAAGAAGATAAATTTAATTGAAAAAAAAGCGGCCAAGTGCGAATCGGACTCGCCCATGAAGGGTTCCGTAGCAGCAAGTAACATATTATAAAAGTTCTTGTAGTTCGTTGTAACTTTGATCGATTATTATATTTAAGTTGATTGAATGAAATGTAAATTGCGGTTTATGATTTATGACGTATTAAAATAACTACTTACTATAATAGATCTCGTTCAAACTAATTTTCGGTGGCAGTTTGCATGGTAATGTATTATACATGATACATTTTTTTAATAATTTTATCATTCTCTTATTTTAGAAGTCACAGGGGGGGGGGGGTGACATACGGATAGACAGACATGACTAATCTATAAGGGTTCCGTTTTTTGCTACGAAACCCTAAAAAGATTGCCAAACAAGTTCTAAGGAAATTACATTTGCTTAGTACCTAAGCCATTCTAGCCTAGATTGGAGAAACTAAACACCACAACTAACAATAAACATCAATCCCGTTTGTTTGTTCAACAGATAGCATCTTCTCCTGTTACTTGTTTGCATGAACGTCATTATGAAACCCATCTTAGCGTCATATGTGAAATTCTACAGGAGAGTGGAATAATGTAAAATAAAAATGTGTACTTTTAAAAGTCTATAACCGCTCATGCAATCAGCAGTCAATATCATCAATATTGACGAACCGTTTAGCGACTGGTTTGTTGCGCGTAAAGTCCCGGGTTCGATTCCCGGTCGGAGCAAATATTTGATTCATAGCTTTAATTTGTAATATTTAATAATATTAAATATTGCAAATATTTGTTTATAAAAAAGAGAGATGAATATTTGCTTCGGGTCTAGTTATCAAAGAGTGGTAGGCAGTGGTACCCAGTCTGCCGATCCGGGGTAGTACCACCATTTACAAGTATACTTTTGACGACAGGCGTGGACGAACGGTTTAGCGATTGGTTTGTTGCGCGTAATGTCCCGGGTTCGATTCCCGATCGGAGCAAATATTTGATTCATAGCTTAAATTTGTAATATTTAATAATATTATATATTGCAAATATTTGTTAATAAAAAAAGAGATGGATATTTGCTTCGGGTCTGGTTATCAAAGAGTGGTAGGCAGTGGTACCCAGTCTGCCGATCCGGGGTAGTACCACCATTTACAAGTATACAAACCGTGAAGTGATTTGGTCGCGTTTCGGGATCAGCTTGTAACTTACCGGCTCCACTATGCGGATGTGATTGCAACTCACAGTTACTGAATTGTGGTAGCAGTGATATCCATTCATTGACCACACTCCAGCTTAACATCAAGCAAGGTGCTGTCATATGTCGTGTCACAATTAAAAAAACTGACCTTTATCTGACAGTCTGCTAGTTGTCACTTTTAACAATCCGTCATTTAGCGTTATAAGCTGGATTGCCTAGTGCATATAACCGTGGAGCTTGTATTAAGAGAATTGTGGATGTGAAGGAAGCGAGGGAGTTGTGTCGGGATCATGTCAAGTGGTGCTCTATTGCCTCTGTCTATCGTTGTGGGAAAAAGGCGTGACAACTTCATTGATTGATTGACTACAGAACAAATTGATATCCGTTATTTAAAGCAGTGACAGTCACAAAATTGACATCAAACCCCTAAAGACAACAAACGTGAAACCTAACAAAATGTACGCATTTTGTTCTAGTTTCGGCCTAGACAGGCTAAGTCATATTGAAATATTCACAATTTTATTTTATTGTGGCTCCACATATGACAGCACCTCGCCCGCTGTTAAGCCGAAGTGCGGTCCATGAACTGGAGGTGACTGCTAGTACAGTTAAAATAACTACAAATAGAAGTGGCGTCCACAATGTCGATCTAATTGGAACCGACAACTTTTAAGCTGATACCGAAACATTACTACACTTAAAATCTGTTATTACATCGAATATACATCAAAAAATTAGGAAAACTAAAAAAAACAAGTTTAGGTACTAATTAATATGTTTTCGTACAAATCTAGACATCAAAAATAAGTTCACCTTAGAATTTCGGTAAAAAAAATATGGCCAAAAGGTAATATTAAATTAAACGAAGAAGTGTTCAGCAAACATCCATCAATCTTCTCAAGGTTCCTGGAAAAAAGCTAGCTAGTACAATATAGGCTTCAGGAATATCTCCGTCGTTCGCTTGCCTTCAACATATCGTTAAAGTAGAATAGTACTTGAGGCTATATTCTTGTAAATGATCTGAAAACGTTTATATTTTCTAACAATAACTATAAAACATTTTTAATTTGTTTTCTACATTTCTATCCTAAGCTACCAAGAGTGCTATGTCATAAAAGCAGGTAAACCGGAGTACATGTAATCAAAACTTTTTATTTTTTAGGTTGTTTGAAAAGTGTATTTTTAGCATGTTTGTTGTATGAGTAGATTGTATATGTGAGGAAAGTGAAGGAGTTATGACAGGGTTGTGCTTATCCCTGTGGGAAAAAGACGTGACAATTTGTCTTCTACGGTTATTTTCACTGCAGACCCTTTGAGGATATCTCTGATTTATTTATATTCTAGTTATTATAATTATTTTTTTGCATTATGTATGTAACGGAACCACTCCGGGGCAAAGTTTATTTCGATTTTGTATTGTTATTTAAAAAGTTAAGAATCAGCTTATTTAGTTAGTTATGAGATGGGTGTGATTTATGGCTGGCGAAGGCTGTCGGCGGGAAACATAAGAGTTGAGATTGACCTTTCACTTTGACTCGTTTTTTTATGAAACAAGCATTGACGTGATGAAAATTTGATTACATGTAAATGGAAAACCATTATGATGTTTTCTTTTCCATTATGTAAATTTATAAACATGTAATATGTATTAAAGTTTTCATTATTCATTCAGTCAATAATTTCATTCACTTTAACGCATTGTTATTTAGAAGAATGAAATAGAAGGCGCATGTGTTCTTCCTATCCTATAACCTTGCATTCTTCGAGCGAACCATTAGCATTCATAGTGACGGCGACTGAGGCAACCGTAAACTAAGTCGATTTTTCAGTTATGAGCGCTCTGGGACTTCCCCTTGCTAGCATCAGGCAAGTCGACGTCAGATGTTAAAGAAATAAATGCACGTTATCGTATTTAAAAAGATGTTAACATGAAAGTAGATATATGACATAACGACAAAC
The DNA here is from genome assembly GCA_905220615.1 of Tinea trinotella. Lineage (NCBI taxonomy): Eukaryota > Metazoa > Arthropoda > Insecta > Lepidoptera > Tineidae > Tinea > Tinea trinotella. The sequence continues at coordinate 2,461,599 of HG992321.1, read as the reverse complement.
TCGAATACACATTTTCAACAAAATAATATTCGGTAAAATAAGTCGGATTATCCAATTTCGTACTCCTTTTGACAACATTATCAAATTGAAACGGGGACAATAATAAAAACAATATACTCATCAAAAAGCTCACAAAAGACATGATTACCTCGCATATAAACAAATGTATTTGTCTAAAAATACGTGTCGCAATAAGTTCAAAGCAACATATTTCATTTCCGCATATCGCGCAAATAAATTAAGGTTAACAAAAAAATATATGTCCAATATAAAAACACCATGGCCATTTATCAAATTTAAAAAAAAACCTGTCCAATTTCACCACGACAAAATTGGACACAAACATTTTCAACAGTTTTACAATTCATTCTAATGACACATAAATTAATCTTTGTTCAAAATATGACGAATTAAGTACAAAGTTTTTGATATGGCTATTTTATTTTAATTATGTTGTATTGTTCTAGGTCCTAGAATATAACAATCAATCAATTAAATTGTCACGCCTTTTCCCACAGGGATAGGCAGAGACAATGGAGCGCCTCTTGCCACGGATCTGACACAACTCTCTCGCTTCCTTCACATTCACATCTCTCTTCATACAATGGTTAGGGGTTAGGGGCACTAGGCAACCTCTGGATGTCTCCAATTTGGTCGGAAAACACCCTTCTGGGCCTGCCTTGTTTAACGTATCCATTAATATGAGATTTATAAATTCCCAGAACAGAACATGTTGTATATTAGATTACCAAGGATTAATTCTAAGAAATTAAATTATTTAGCAATTTTTCCTACCTAAAACCAAAGGTTCGGACGATAATCAAATCGAAAAAAATAAAATTGTCACGCCTTTTCCCACAGGGATAGACAGAGACAAAGGAGCTCCACTTGCCACGATTCTGACACAACTCCCTTGCTTCCCTCACATCCACAATTCTCTTCAAACAATACGACGATACTATTTTTAATGTTTAATATCGCACCAAAGTAAAAGTAAACTTTAGCAAAATATAATTATAGGAGCTAAATATTTATACTATATTTAACGTAAAAAATATTAAACACACCTTAATAAACCTAACTTCACAACAGCAGACGAGAACCAACTTTACCTTACCAAATTAAAGTTTAAAATGCTTTAACTGAATTTGTCGACAATTTGTACAATTTATGACACTACGATTGAGATGAGAGAATGGGTGCCTAATCCATTTGTGACAGGTAAGCCGTTTCATTTATCATGGACAAAACAATGGGGGTTTCAGCTTGGTTTAACACACCCTGTGTTACTGAGGGCTTGGCGTGGAGTGCTCGCGACAATGATGTTTAAATTTTGAATTATTTGTCTGTGAGTGTTACCTACCCTTATTGTGTACGTATGGTTATTATTAATTCTGGTTTGGCAAAAACTACTATTGATTATTAAAATAGTCCTATCTCAAGAGTTAGTTAATTTTAATGTCCTAAATCATAAAATACCAGTAATATTAGGTATGTTTTTAATCAATTTAAATAATTAAGTAATTACACACAGTCATGCTTCATCATAAACTTTTATATAATAATGTAAATATATGAGTAAACACAGAAAAAGGTAGCGTCGCATTTATTTATCGTATTAATAATGTCCATGAATAATAAGATGGACCCAATTATAATACTCAAGTTTTATGAATTATAAATGCAATGCAATGAAAATGAAACAAGCGTGGTGAGTCAGGAACGTCATCATCATCATCAGCCAAAGACGTCAACTGCTAAACATAGGCCTCCCTCTTTGAACGCCATTTCGAACGACAAGATGCCAGTTGCATCCACCGGTTATTTGTGACTTTCACTATGTGGTCAGTCCGTCTAGTGGAGGGCCTCAAGAACCTTTCTTCCCCATCGGTTGTTGGTTCTTCGAGCTATATGGCTAGGATCGTGCGTGACACAAATTGTTTATAATGGTTTGTTTACATAGTAGATGATTTCTAAAATATAAAAACAAAAGTATAAAATTGATTACCTACTAGAAAAATAGATAAAATTAACATTGGAAAAAAACAGTTCGTGGACCGATAAACATTATTTAAATTTGAATTGATAAATGAGTTTACATTATTTTTAGTAGAGAAGCTATTTTGGTGTTAAAATAAATGTTAACACCAAAAAGGTCTTGTTAATGGGATGAGGTTAAGTGATATAACATTTCATCTGTCAAAGATAGTTTTTGTAATATTTCGAATTGGTTTTAGAGCTACGAAATAAAGAACAGTTACTCGTACGAGTATGTCCCTAAAGGTGCGATTCCGATGGCGACCGCAAACTGCGGACTGCAATACTGGCTTGTATCAATCTGTATGAAATTAAACGGCGGTCCAAGAATGAAGGTGACCACAGTAAATATATAGTAAGCAGCAATCACATCTACTATGCCGGCTTAACTGCAACCGGCAACTTACAAGACCGTTTCAAGTCATGTTTCCGGATTAACTTGTAAGTTGCCTGTTTTAACTAGGTCGGCATAGTGGATACGACTTCTACTTACAGTAATTTTCCATTGATAGTACGCACTTCAGCTTAACATTAGATAGAGTGCTGTCATATGTCGAGCCACAAAAGAACTATACTGGCACTACCAGCATAGTTAGATACATGAAATTGCGTATTTTATATAGAAGTAATGTAAAAGCAACAAGTGCACAATAAAAGCACATATCATCTCAACTGAGTACTAAAACGATCGGCGCGTGATAAACAAACAGCTCTGATTGTCATAGACTTTAAAATGTGATAGAATTTCATATAGTATCAATATTACGGGTAATAAAGTTTTAAATATAATCTATATTAATCTAATTTTAAGATTGAGGGGAGAAATCAGAGGTGGAAGTACGAAAGGTTTCAAGAAAGTTCCAGAAGATATGTTTAGATCAAATCTATGGGAAATTACAACAACAAAATCACCTAAACAATTTAGCGCTCATGCATTGTACAAGTATAGTAAGTTGTAATAACAATAATTTCTCTAGCAAATATCATGTATAAATTAGTACATATTTAATTAATTGCATATCAGCTAGAGTCAATGATTTATTAGTTTTTAATGCATAATAATATGTAAACACGATATATGCCTAATAAATAAATACATCACAATGAATTGTGTATCTACATATGACAGCACCCCGCTTAATGTGTAGCTGGAGTGCGGTCCATGAATGGAGGTCACTGCTACTACAGTGAATAACCGTAAGTAGCAGTCACCTTCTTGTTGTGGTCTGGTTGATACCACTACACAACTAGACTCAGAGCAAACATCCGCTTTATTTTATTTAAAAATCATTGTTATTATTGATCTAATTATTAGAGGTTGTATGAAAAGAATTGAGGATGTGGAGGAAGCGAGGGAGTTGTCTGAGGATCGTGGCACAAAAGTGGCGCTCTATTGGTTCTGCCTATTTGTTAGGAAAAAGGCGTGACAATTTGATTGGTTTATTGATAAAGTATAAAATAAAAGCTATGAAACAAATATTTGCTCCGACCGGAAATAGAACCCAGGACTAACTGGTGCTACCACTACGCCATTCCTGTCGTCAATAATCATGTTTCCTACCTGTGTACTATTAAAATCATGTCGTGGCCTTCGTTGGCTTATACTTTGCTCTATGGCAAAGGAAATATGCACATATCGATAGGATCGAATCAAGGATCATGCACAATAGCGGTCGTACAGCATCATTATGCATCATTGTTGCATCGGAGCGGCACCAAGGTCTCAGATGCATTGACATTGAGATAAAATATTATGTTTTAATAAGTTTCGCATATTTAATAGGCTGCGACTGAGATTTTTTTATTATTATTATTGTGACTCGACATATGACAGCACCCCACTTGATGTTAAGCCGAAGTGTGGTCCATGAATGAATGTCACTGCTACTACAATTCAATAACTGTGAGTAGCAATTATTACAAGCTGATCGGGAAATCAAAATCAAATCAATTTTATTGTAAAAAAGTATGTATTACATTAGATATTACATATTATGTGACCAAATCAACGTGACCAAATCACTTCACGGTTTGTATACTTGTAAGTTTGTATATTGAACCCGACTATTATATATTTATATATATATATATATATATAATCAGGCGACCGTGGTGTAGTGGTAGTTCAATGGTTACGCAAACCGAAGAGCATGAGTTCGAGACCACCGGTATCTTTGATATATCTACTTTGGTTGTTCTGTTTCTATGATACAAGCACTTTGGTAGCTTAGTATAGAAATGTAAATTTAAAAAAATGTTCTCAACATGCACTTGCTCATAGTCAAATTCAACCAATAGTCGTGTTCCATGTGTTCTCTCCATCCGGTAATCTTGGATCCTTCAAGAGATGCTTTAATAAGCACCTTTAGCCGAGATTGTGACGGCGACTGGGGCAGCCGTGAAGACTCGGTTTTTGCAGCCGTCGGCACTCTTGGACCTTTTCTTGCTTGCTTCAGGCAGGTCGAGGCCAGATGTCAAGTCACAATAAAAAAACAACCGTTGAGCTGCCTGAAAGGTCTGTATGAATCATTTGCCACACTTCCAAAGGTTAGCTAGTAAAAATTGTAAGAGGACTTAATGCCCTTGTACATAACTGTTAGTTTTTTATAGCAATAAAAAAATTATAAATAACTAAATAAATATTCCGAGGAGTTCTTTAACATCGCACAGGTCAGGGAAACCATCCGCCCTCTGCCGACTGAATCGACAGTCGAACTAAAATGTTTGGTGCGTTGTTTCTTTGTAGAACAATCGACAAGTGAAATTGTAAACCAGCCCATGTGTTCTCCCTATCCTATAAACTTAGATTTTGTAGGCGAAGCGAGAAACAACACCTTTAATGCAGCCGTAAAATATAAAGTTTTGTCATTCGTCAGCACAGTTAAACCTCCCTTTGCTGACATTAGGCAAATCAAGGTAAGATTTCGCGTCTCAATAAAAAGACTTATAAGTAAGAATCCAGTGATTCAATAAAATACAACTATTTCCAAATATCAGCCTACCTTAGTTCCAATTATAGGCGTGATTACACGTATATTACTGCATTTTTCATTGTCATCTACCTACGCTGAGTCATGTAAGTTCAGAAATGGTCATAACGCATGTGAACGCCTACTTAAACTCGATAACATCGCTCATCCGCAACATTTTAACAAATAAAAACAATTTTGTTATCAACCTTGACATATATAAGTTTAACTTGGCACAAAAATTTTAATTGTGTATTTATACTTACATATGTTTAACGAGGATTTTCTTCTAGTGAAATGACCCTAAAAGTGAATTAAACAAATTAAAATTCACTAAAATAATAAAATAAAAAAATAAAAAAAATGCGTTTATTTTTGGGTATTGACTTTACATTTTCTTATTATTCCTACATTTTGAGAGCTTTGCAGCCATCGCGGTCACGAAAATTAAACTGCATAAAATTTTTCGAATTTATTAATCAATGTTCGCGCAAAATCTAACGCTATATGTGTTTTGATTTTAATAAGAGACTCTACATCTAACTTCGAGTAGTGAGGAAGAACGCTAACGATTGAAATAACCGAATCTGTTTACTGTTGTCTCATTCGACGTCGCTATGCTGTCCAGAAGTGCCGTTTTACGCTTCGGTTTATAGGATGGGAAGAACACATAGCCTGGTAAAGCATACCACTTGTCGATTGTTTTACAAAGATATGACGCGCCGAACCCTTTTAGTTCCACCGATAACATACAGATGCTTCCCCGAGCTGTTTCCGGCATCAAAGGAGTGAAAAAGACGAGGAACAAGGTTAAAGAACTCATCGTGGTTTTGTGAAATTGTATGGGAAGCGTTGTCGTCATAACATGGAACTTGGATGCTGCAATGAATCTAGGACTTTCGATTTAATTTTTATTTAGCTCTACATTTCTTTCATGATACAATAGTCGTTGTCACGTGTTCTGTCGTTTAGACCTGTTTATAAATATTCACCTTGCCTCGACGAGGAAATATTTTAAATTTTCGCTACGTCATCGTCAGTAGGTACCAGCTTTTTTCAAAGGTAAAATGTTGCCGGAATTAGTGTCTAAATAGACGACCTGGTTAGTTACTTCAGGCCCTGACGGCTTCCGTTCATTAGCATAAGTTGAAGAAGTGGGTCACGGTATCTTTATACTGATGGCCTGGCTGAATAAGGCTCTATTATCTATGTACTCTACATACCATACTAGTACATGGTTAAACCATTTAATAATATGGTTAAACTAGAAATTTATTTTGGCTCAAATTTATTAACTTAGTTTTTTTTTATTATTGCGACTCGACATCTGGCTTCGACCCGCCTATTGGTAAGCAAGACGAAGTCTTAGAGTGCCGACGACTGAAAAAAAAAGAGTCAATTTACGGCTGTCCCAGTCGCCGTCACTATCCCGGCAAAAGATGCTTCTTCACGTATCGCTTGAAGAATCTAAGGTTATAGGATAGAAAGAACACATGGGCTGGCAAAGCATTCCACTTCTCCAGAAACGACGCAACGAACCTTTTAGTTCGATTGCCGATTCGGTCGACAGAATGCGGACGCTTCCCCGACCTGAGGTGTATAGTTATATTTATGGACAGTTAGAATTATGATAATGTAAGTTCGGTGGGTTTGTTCGTAAGTTCTGTCGGTTTGGTTCAATCCCGGACTGAGCAGAGATTGATTTAAATAATAATAATAAAATAAGGAGGCAGATATTGCTCCGAGTCAAATATGTCGAACTATAAAAAATCCCATACTTAATGTATGTTCGATTGGAAATGTTCGGCAGTGATGCCCATGCCCAGTTTGCCGATCCGGGATAGTGCAGTTTCCGGCAGTTCCATGTGTTCCTATGACCTTGAATCTGTCAAGCGATGCGTGAAAAAGCACCTTTGGCCGGCATAGTGACGGGGACTGAGGCAGCCGTGAACTAAGTCGTTTTTTCAGTCGTCGTCACTCTTGGACCTCCTCTTGCTTATCATCAGGCGGGTCGAGGTCAGATATCATATGATAAGTAGAGCGCTGGACGACTGCGGTAGAAGCAAGTACGCGCATCTATTCTGTCGTACTCAAAATTTATTAAACTATTGAATTTATATACATTCGTAAAAGGAAAAGTAAGTAGTTAACAAAAGTTACTGCTCAGCTTGAATGCCAGCGCTCTTTTTATCTGCCGGCATCTATACCACCATTTACAAGTATGCTGACCGTGAAGTGATTGCTACTTACAGTTATTGAATTGTAGTAGCAGTGACATCCATTCATGGACCACACTTCGGTTTAACATCAAGCGGGGTGCTGTCATATGTCGAGCCACAATAAAAAAATATAAAAAAGTCATATCCATTATGCCGGTCAGGTTAGAACTGGGACCTTACAAGCTGATCCCGAAACGCGACTTAGTCACTTCATGGTCTCTACCACTACAACCACAACGGTTGATTTAAATAAATTAAATTAAATTTAGTAAGCCTAACGTTAATAAAAGAATATAACTTCAAAATCATGATATAATAATAATAATATTTTCATATTTTAAATTCTTTTGTCTCAATGGGTTTTTTTTTAACCGGAAAAATTCCCAAACTCTCATCGATGACCGCATGTAGAGTCAATTTTTGAAATCAAATACCTTTTGGACATTTCTTTTACAATGAAAATTCCGGACAAACCGACAATGTTGAGTCAGATACAATTTTGTCTCATATTTATTATCTTTTTGTTACCACAAAAAAATACAAAAGGGCTGGTATTTCAAATACCAATTATAAAATATTTTCTTGTAGATTGACAAAAGGAATTTATAAATCTGATGTGGATGGATGCGTTAAACGAGACAGACCCATAACCGTACAGCTTGTATGAAGAGAATTGTGGAACTGAGGGAAGGTCAGGATCGTGGCAAGTGGCGGTCCATTGGCGATCCAATAGCGGTCTCTGCCTATGCCAGTGGAAAAAGGCGTGACAATCATCATGGAGTATACTCTAACGAGCTCCTTTACCTTAACCTCCTACATCATCTTATTACTTTCGTACAGGTCATGGAAAGTATTTTCAATCTGTCGACAAAATTGGCAGTCGAAAGGTTCGATGCATCGATTTTTGATAGGAAAATCCGTAAGTGGAATGATTTAAGTAAAGCGTGAAAACATCTTTGGCCGGCAACGATTTTTAAATCGCCTTGGCCTTGCTCCTGCAGCTTAGCAACTCGAGCAATAAAATAAACCTTGTTAAATGTGATATACCGGCCTTAGAGATAGGCAAAAGCTATAATTCAATAAATCATATTGCTAATAAATTCTAACAATCGTAATTTTATATGCGATTATTTTTAATAGCTTCGGATAAATGTGCAGGTTTTGGAGGCCATTGACCTGCACTTGACCTTGCAAAGCACTTTTTGTAAACGTAAGTTAGACTTTACTTTCTTATCCTTTTCCACCCATGCATAAGAAACAATATTTGCATTTAGTGTACTATTTATTTCCTAAATACTTTCAAATACTTTTCAAATACTTCAAACCTTTTTTCTACAAGGATAGGTAGAAACAATGGTGAGGCGCCACTTGCCTCAATCCTAACATAACTCCATCGCTTCCCATCTACAATTTTCTTCATACAAGCTCTACGGTTATGTGCACTAGGCAACCTAGCTTTTGTCGCCCTCCTGGGCCTGTCTTGTTAAACGCATCCATCCACATCAGATTTATGTTGACCTAATCTATTTTTGTAGATAAATCAATATTTGGTCTATCTATGTTCAGCAGTGGATGTCATCTGGCTGATGATGTTGATGATAATTGCTTTACTTATGTATAAAATATTACAAACGATTATAATTTTACAGAATTTATTCTTTATTACTTTCCCAAAGGTAGACTTTATAAGACACATAGTACCAACAATATTAAATTAAACAACGGAATGTCAAATTCAATAGCTGTTGGCCTAGTGACAAATGTCTACTACAGAGTTCTTCGCACATTTTCTACTCTGAAACTTTAACTTGATATGGGTCAGTCCCTTGTCTTCTACAATTCAAGAAATATAGAGACAGGTTTACTTCTAAAAAGTAATTTTAAGAAATTGTCACATCTGCTTCTACTTAAAAATTTATCTAATTTATTCTTGTAAAAAATATATCGTGTTCATCTGTTCTTCACTGACAAGAGAAAAAGAGATGATGAACACGTGACATGAGAAGAGATGATAGAATAGATATTTATTTTAATTGTGATTCGACATTTGATTGCACCCCTCTTGATGTTAATCTGAAGTGTGGTCACTGCTACTACAATTCAATAACTGATAGATAGTTGATGCTATATTTCAAGTATAGGGAAGACCACAGAACACTTAAATATAATTCCGTGTTGAAGACCGTAAAGTAACTTAGGCGCATTAGGGGTTAAAAGTTGCCGGTGCCAACTGGATGTTGACATAGTGGATGTAACTATAACTTGCGATAATTTATACGGAATGCGTTCATATCCCGAGCAACAATAAGTAAAAAAAAATCAGTTTGCGGTCATTCGTCAAAGCAATATTAAAAGAACCACAATTGTGGACTGTAGACTTAAAAAAAACCTATCACTTAACACATACATCAAATGTTTCTAAAAGCAATATAAAATGTTATTGTAAATAGATAAAACTATATGACTCACAGGTCGATAGCTTTTACAATGATATAGAAAAAACTTGTTTTATGTTTTAATGTAATAAAAAAAGACTGCATATTTAACAAACTGTGCAGAATCTAAAACTTAATGTAAAGCTGAAAATTGACTTAGCTTAGATTCATCTTTCTTTAAAATATTTAAATGCATAATTAAATAAATATTTTATTAATATCACCTTAAACCATTAAGTCTTCTAATCGGAACGCATTTAGAGGAGTAAGGGGCTAATCATGAGTTTGTATGAAGAAAATTATGAATTTGAAGCAAGAGAGAAAGTTGTGTTAGGATCGTGGTTTTCTACCTATTCATGACAATTTAATTTGGTTTAATAATTTCGGATTTTCACTATGTAGTTAGAAGACAAGCAGCGCTCCCACGGTCTGTTCTTAACAGGATAAGGATATAAAAAAAACTATATTTCTTACTTCCTCCTAAAACGTGCTTACCACAAACCACCCATAAATAAATGAAGGTATAATATCTTATTTTACATTACGTCCTCATTCAGAATTTGCTTAAACTCCAAGTTTAATTTCTACTTTTAATAATTGCTAAGGTATAAAATTAAAGGTTTAAAAGGGGAAATGCTTAATTATAGAAATTAATAAAGGTTACCGTTTATAAAAATGATTATAATATAATATTATCGTATGATACACCAAAGTGAACAATATTTTAAAATAGTTTTCCTCTATTCATGGAACGCACTCCAGTTTCACATCAAATCATAATACATCAATCTATTTTGTTTAAATTACAATGTTGGGTAGATACACTGTTTATTTATTATCACGCTATATAACGTGTCAGGATCGTGGAAAGTGGTAATTAAGGCAAATTTGACACTATGTACGAAAATGGTTTTAATGTTTTTTTTTTAACTGTACATATAAAATCGATATTAACTATTTCTTTTAGGAAGGTTCACCAAAAAAGAACCTTCTAAAACTTGAAAGAACTTTTTCCTTTTTACGTCAAGTTAAACTTATTAGTTAGGCTTAAAAGAAGGCTTTATCAAAGTTTGTCCACTCCGAATTCCAATCTGGTTACGTGCATGACTTTGAAATATTGGCGAATCGCCTTAATTTATAATATTTATCTTTTCTGATAAAAAATTAACATACGAATATATTGAATTAATTTGAATTTCTAAACATACATTAATGAACCTATATACAATCTATACAACAACCTTTATGAATAATCCTGCATCCGTCCAGACCGTAAAGTAACTCGGTCTCTTTTCGGGATCAGCGGGGTTAGGTTGGCAAGTTAAAAAGATTATTGTCTCTTGTCAGCGATTGTCAAAATAATAAAAGATAGGCTAAATCCAATAAAATGAGACTATTAATCGTTGTGACGAATATCGTCTGTGCGACGACACGTTTTATCATTATCATCAATAGTCTCATTTTCGTAGATTTAACCTAACTTTTATTATTTTGCCAATCGTCGACGAGAGACGATAGTCGTTTTAACTTGCCCAACCTAACCCCGCAGCTTGTATGTTGCCGGTTCTATTTAGGCCGGGCGGCGTAATAGATGCCGTCCTGGTTAGATGCGAATGCTACTGCAGTTATTTAACTTACAAGTCGAGTAGTCATGTGTCAGGCCACAAAAAAAAAAATTAAGAAGTATATAACAACATATAGAAAACAACGTATGATATTCATTTTGATTTCATTAATTTTCCATTAAATCATTCAATCAATTAAATTGTAACGCCTTCCTCCCATGGGGATAGGCAGAGACAATGGAGCGCCTCTTGCCACATCCTGACACAACTCCCTCGCTTCCTTTACATCCACAATTCTCTTCATACAAGCTCTAAGGTTTTTTATAAATTTATAATATTAAAAAATGCAAACACAACATGTGTTTTTTTTAACAAAACCAGTTTTTTCCAATAACAACTGTTTCTAACGCACAAAGTTCGTTGGCCTTTGGGCAAATATTTAAAAAAATGTTCTCGTAAATGTAACATTATGTGACGCCTTAACAAAGGTGATGCGACATGAAAGAGGTGTGCCCCATACATCCAAATATAACTTATCAACAAAAAGATATCAAACAGGATAACTGTTATTTGATAAAGTATACACAATAACTCAAACTCACCTTAATTTTATTTTCATGAAAAATGCTATTGTGGTCTCTCCGTGACCATGATGGCCGCAAAGCTCTCGAACCGTCGAAATAAAAAAAAATGTAAAATCAAAACCAAAATAAACGATAAAAAGCCACACAAAGTTTGTTTAATGTTATATTTAATTTTTTTATTTACTTTTCTACTAGCGTTTCACTAAGAAGTTTCCTGCGGTAGTAAAGCGGTGCGGGAGGGTGTGTCTTCGTTATGATATTAACCCTCCTGCACCGCTACACTATCACAGAAACATTTTATTTTTTGTACTAAACTTGCTTATATCGTAGAAACAAGGCGACGAAAGTACGTAATAAATACAAATATACCGACAAAAAAATCTTGATTCTTCTGGGGTTGGGGTTCTTGCAAGACCATTTATCCACGGTCTCCTTATATTTATCTAGTATAAACCTTTACATAATACTGTAAATTATGTATTTTTTTATTATTTCAAAGGAAGAATGTATTCAAAGAAAAGGGCAGCCGGGAACTAACTCGGTTTTTTTAGTCGTCGACACTCTTGGACCTTCTCTTACTTGTCAGTTTAGATGTAGTGTCACGATAAAAAAACAATATGAATTAAGAAAAGAACTTTAAACCAATTATAACCATTGTGTCAGGATCGTGGCAAGTGACGCTCCATTGTCTCTGCTTATCCCTGTGGTACATGGGCGTGACAATTTGATTGATTGATAACCATAATAATCGAATATACTTTGTCGATATTGTATATTGTAAAAACTATTTTAATAAAAGCGTCAACATACATTCTTGTTAAACAAAATAAATAACTAAAGACTAAAGGGCTAACTTAAATCATTGAGACTGGATGGTGGTTCTGAGAATTTGTTAACGGGGCTCATTCGACAAAATTCCTGTGAAGATATTTGGAACGGCCACTGTTTTGTAAACAGTTTTTTGGACAAAAATTCTGCGTGTGTTTGTTTTACGGTGCTTTTGAGACATGGAATCAAAAATATCACTATAAATCTGACTTTACATATAACAGCACCCCGCACGATGTTAGGTTGAAGAGCGTTCCATTTGAGGCGACTGCTACTAAAGTTTAAAAAAATGCAATAATCAGTCTCATCAACTATGCTAGACTAGTTAGAATTTTTAAGCTTATTCGCTACTGAGTCGCGTCACTGATTCACGGTCTGTACACCTCTATCACTGTGATCATACTTGTGATCATACACTTTTTTTTGTTATTTTTTTATTGTGGCTCGACATATGACAGCACCCCGCTTGATGTTAAGCTAAAGTGTGGTCCATGAATGTATGTCACTGCTACTACAATTCAATAACTGTGAGTAGCAGTCACATCCCCTATGCCGGCCTAGTTGGAATCGGCAACTTACAAGCTGATCTCGAAACGAGACTAAATCACTTCTCGGTCTGTATACTTGTAAGTGCCTAAGTGGTGGCACTACCCCGGATCGGCAGACTGGGAACCACTGCCTAACACACTTTAAAAAGTATGATTACATCTCTATTAATTTACTATTAAAACAATAAAAACTTACTTTTAATCAATCAAATAATCAAATTAACACGCCTTTATTCTACAGAGATAGGCAAACAATGAAGCGCTACTTGCCACTATTCTGACATAACTCCTTGTTTATCACTTTTAACTGATATAAGAAACGATTTTAAAATAAAATATTTTTTATTTATTTTTATAAATAATAATTCATAACTAAAATACATTAAAATTTTAGGTTCTAATTAATTATTCATCTTGTTAATTGTTATCTGAACTTTGAAGTGTGAATGGATTTAAATATAAAAACTTCAAAGGCAGATCGTTATCCATGGGTAGCTACCAAAACTTTTTGTTGCAGCAGATATTTTAGATCCCTAGACTGTTTTTTGTGTTTTAGTAGTTGGCATTAGGTAGTTGACTCTACTACTAAAAATCTTTTAATACATAATATTATTTTCCTAATACACATCCTACTATCCTTATTATTGTACAATTGGATACATCCTAATAATTATATTACGATTGCCTCAGCGGTCGCGTCATCATTATGCTGAAAGAAAGGATAAATATTGATTTTTTAGCACTTGACATCTCTTCACCTGTGACAATATAGTAAGTATTTTTTTTTAACTCGGCATATGACATCACCTTGCTTGATATTAAGCCGAAGTGTGGTCCATGAATGAATGCCACTGCCTCCACAATTCAATAACTGTGAGGAACAATCACATCCACTATGCCGGCCTAGATGGAACCGGCAACTTACAAGTTGATCCCGAAACGTGACCAAATCACTTCACGGTCTGTATACTTGTAAGTGGTGGTACTACCCCGGATCGGCAGACTGGGTACCACTGCCTACCACTCTTTGATAACCAGACCCGAAACAAATATCCATCTCTTTTTTTTATTAACAAATATTTGCAATATTTAATGTTATTAAATGTTACAAATAAAAGCTATGAAACAAATATTTGCTCCGACCGGGAATCTAACCCGGAACTTTACGCGCAACAAACCAATCTCTAAACCGTTCGTCCACGCCTGTCGTCCAAGTTAGGACCCGACTTGAAATAATAGAGAATAATAAATATAAATATTGAACCACAGAATTTAAAATACAATTCAAACCTCATTAACAAATTCTCGGATATATTATTTCGGTTATAAAAAAGATGAAAAAAAGAAGAAGTCACAAAAGGTCTGTAATTAAGTAATTACATTATCAAATTTAATTTTTGAACACATTTAATGACATTTCAATTTACTGTGAGGTTAATTAATAAAGGGTATTTATTTAAATTTCATTTTTTATTTGTAATTTCAATGGTAGAGTGTTAATAAATTAGTAATGAAAATTTGGTTTGAAAAACAGCAACAGACGCCAGGTTTTAAGTTTTATTCGTGTGTTGTTTAGCCAATTTTTAATGACATTTCTACACTAAACGTGCTCATAGAAACTGTGCAAACAAAGAACCACTATGTCAAAGATACATTGGTACCAGCAAGTGGTTTAGAACCGTTGCTCTTAGTTGCTGAAACTCTTTTAGTACCACCGAACCATTTTTATTACTAATTTATAAGGTAATTAATAATAACTACTTTAAGAGTAAGTAGTCTGTTGGAGGTCTTTTTTAATCTTCCGACTTGTAACACTGCGCGGTCATATGTCGTAATAAAAGAACATTCAGACTAGACTAAGGCACGCCTGGTTCGGTCTGAGCTCTTTTAGTCGTTGACACTCTTGGGTCATCCCTTGATTACTATTAGTCGGTCAGATGTCGAATATATAAATAAAACAAACAAAATATATTTATCTCTAAAATGAAGCAAAGACAGCAATAAATTACGAGGAGAGCTCTCAATAAGTCCTATCGGAAACATAATTAAACCGACCAAAATTAATACACACAAAATTCCTATTTTATTTATTGTATTCAGAATGCCTTCGTGTACACAGACTATTTACCACTTAACAAGGTAAGCTTGCTAAACAATTTACAGATGACAGTTGGCTTAACTCCTCTGGTCTTTGCATTAGTGTTTGTAATTGCAGAAACTAAACGAAGCCGAACGATTGATCCAGCATTCGCTAGTTTTTTACTTCCCTTTTACAGAACTCTATTTGAACAATAACTCGGGAGAAAACAAAACACAATTTTCCTTAATTGCCCATAAAGTATGAAGAGAATTGTGGGCGTGTAAGGGATCGTCGAAAGTGGGTTTTTTTTTTACTCTGCCTTTCTCTGTTGGAATTAAAGCGTAACAGCTAATGATGATGGTATATTTTAAAATAAAGTTCCCGTGTGATCGTAATTTTTCTTCTAACTTGACTAATTTTATAAATTTCATGATGCATTTATGGGATTACCTGGACGGTTCATAACTAGTTTTATAACCAGTATAGTTGTTAAACACATTTTGACTATTTACATTTCTATACTAAAATTTTAAACGTGCTTGTATCATAAAAACAGGACGACCAAAATACATTAATAAATTAAAGAAACATTGATACCGGAAAGTGGTTTTGAAGCGAGAGGTCTTGGTTTGCAAGACATTTTATTTGCCACTAGACCACAGTCGCCTAAACGGTTACCTTAAAAATGATGCAGAGTCTATCTGCACGTAAGTAATATTCCTAAATAACCCAGATACAATTAATAAGGTTCCAATACCTTTTCTGGATGATTAATGTCCTTTTGTATTTTTGGTAACACATTCTAATGACATATTAAGTTGGAAATAGCTTATTTTTGGCATGAGTTATTCGTTTGTATTGTTGCTTGTATTGGACATTTATTTTCTTTATATTTCATGTTTTGGTTTATTTTTATTCGCTAACTTTATTTGAAGAAATAGAAGATATTACACCTTTGCTAATGCTTTATATGTATTTAATATATACTGGTATGTGTATATGTAGGTAATCTATATGTTGTGTGTATGTAATTTATATAATGTCTATTTTATTTTGCGAAAATATTATTTATCTTTTCTTTGTGTTACTGCACTGAAGAAATCACCGCTTACATCTCCAAAAGGTTTACTGGTAGAAAATGATGATAATGACATGTCTAGCCTTACATAATCTTTTTCAATTAATTATTTGCTTTCGTTACATTTTATTTTCGGTTTCACTCTCAAAGCCGCGTACACTCAATTTTGATTACATTTCGGCTGATACCTTTTCGTATTCAAATGTCAAAGGAAAGGTACAATATTATACATCAATGATAACAAACCATATTTTGTTTTATACTGATTAACTACATGTATTAAAAACATATGATAAATTTATTTAAGAAAAAACAACTCTATTTTTCAAACGAGAGTGTTTAAATTCCTTTAAATCCTAATGTTTTATACTGATTAATATGTGGTCATCAAAAACATTCGTTTAACAATTGAAGAAATAAAAGACTCTATTCGTTAGGCAAGAGAGTTTAAAATAAATTATTTTATTTGTTTGTATACATTTTATTGTAGACTTATATGTAATATCCACTTAAACTTATTGATAAACCCAAAATCGAATTATGCCCTTTCATTATGCATCATTAAGTTTTCTTTCATTGATATTGTTAAAACATTTCGTTGTTTATTATTATTGACGTAAGCCTTCTGAATTTGGTTTAAGATAATTATTTAAATAAAATATATAAATAAAGGCCTGTTGTAGTGGTAGGTGAAATGGTGACGCAAACCGAGAGCTACCAATTCGAAACCACTTTCCGTAACCAATGTATTCTTGATATACGAGTACAATATGTACTTTGCTCGTCTTGTCTCTATGATAAAGTACAACGGTTTGTATACTGCCTTCCACTAAATTTTGTATTAATAATCTAGAGGGTAGAGGGAAATGTGAAACTACCCTCATCCGATTTTGGCTCGAACAATCCGATAGAATTTAATCTTAGAATAAATCACTTTAACAAATCTATATATTTAATATTATTATCAGCATATTTAATTGTCCTACTGTGCACTGTTGCAAAGTCTTTCATTTCTTTTTTTCATGATTCAGTTTCTTGCCATCTTTCTGTTGGCTTACAGCGAAGTCTAGTACGATAGTGGCCCATAATGCATCAGACATGCGATAAAGATGACCTGCCCAGTCCCACATCAGTTTGGCAAGTTTTTTTGGATACATCAGCAGTTTGTTTTTGAAGCGCAGTATAGTATCGAATTTTATCTCTAAGTTTCACGCCCCTCCATGCGCTCTTTGAGAGACATGTATTTATTATATTTGTAATATTATTTCTGTCACGTTTACATAACTGAGTAACATGATGTCAACATTCTATTCATAAATCAAAGAGATTGCACTCTAGATCACAAACGGTTGCATATTGTGCATCCCTAAAACACTTGCAAACGTTTTGAATTTAGGGTTTGCTACTCCTATATATATATTAATTTCACTTTTTTACATTTCTATACCAAACTATTATATATTTACCCGCACAGGTCGGGCGAAGCATCCGCATTCTGTCGACCGAATCGGCGGTTGAACTAAAAAGTTCGGTGCGTCGTCTCTTTGTATAACAATCGACAAGTGGGATGCTTTGCCTGCTCATGTGTTTTCTCCATCCTATAGCTTAGTGACAGCATCATGTCAGATGTCGAGTCATAAATAATACAAAAATGAACCTTTTCACATTACAATTCTCTCGTTTCTTTCACACCATAGAAGCTCTATGCTTACAGGGCCCTGCTTTGTTTAGAATGTCACGATTTATATGATAACATCATTATTATTCACGCCTTAATTTTCACGCGTCATTTTCCATGATCCTAACACAGCTCTCTCGCTTCCTTCACAACCACAATTCTCTTCGTGCAGACTCTTTTTTATGGGCACTGCGAATTCCTGCTTATAATAAAATTAAATAATTGTATTTATAAACCCTAGGGCATAGAGGCAAGGTAAGAATTTTAAAAAGAAAATATTTTTATTTTACTTCACATAAATATATTTAAGAAATAAAATTCTTTATAGTATATTCTTAGATTTTGCGCGAACATCGAGTAATGAATAAAACAAATTTTATGCGGCGTACTATCGCTTTTATTTTAGTTTTGATTTTACATTTTCCAACGTTTCGAGAGCTTTGCAGCCACCGTGGTCACGGTAAACCAAAATAAACGCATTAGTAAGCCGCATAAAATTAGTTTAATTCATTAAAATTCTATATTTACAAATATAAAATGCTAAATTCTTAAACGTTTTACTGTATGTCGGCTTCTGATTGTAATACCATAATCTGTGCTATGGTAATTACAAGACCGTAATTATATCAAAAAAAGGTTTTTGGACGATCCTTCAAAAGCACAAAAGTTACTTTTGGAAACATATCGTACGTCATTACGTGACTCCACATTTTGTTTGATTAGATTACCTTAATTTTTGAAGTAGAAGGCTTCCACATAATCGCATATATTAAGGCTTTTAGTAAATACTTGGGCCGGTATAGTAAAGTGCTTTACCCGTCCATGTGTTCTCTCTAACCTTGAAGCGATGCGTAAAAAGACACTTCTGGCTGGCAAAGTGACGTCGACTGACGTAGCCGTTAAATGAGTCTGATTTTTAAGTCAGATTTGCAATTAAACCTGCTCTTGCTTACCATCAGGCATTTTTTTTTTATTGTGACTCGACATATGACAGCACTCCGCTTGATATTAAGCCGAAGTGTGGTCCATGAATGAATGTCACTGCTACTACAATTTAATAACTGTGAGTAGCAATCACATCCACTATGCCGGCCTAGATGGAAAAGGCAACTTACAAGCTAATCCCGAAACGTGACCAAATCCAAAAAGTCTTTTCTTTGTAGAACAATCGACAAGTGGAATGCTTTGCCAGCCCATGTGTTCTCTCCATCCTATGACCTTGGATCCTTTAAGCGATGCGTGAAGAAGCACCTTTGGCCGGCACAGTGACGATGACTGAAGCAGCCGTGAATAAACTCGGTTTTTTCAGTTGTCGTCAATTTTCGACCTCCTCTTGCTTATCATCAGGCGGGTCGAGGTAAGATGTCGTGTCACAATAAAAAAAAACACTTCACGGTCTGTATAGTTGTAAGTGATGGTACTACCCCGGATCGGAAGATTGGGTACCACTGCCTACCACTCTTTGATAACCAGACCCGAAGTTAATATCTATCTATTTTTTTTATTAACAAATATTTGCAATATTTAGTATAATTATTAAATATTACAAATAAAAGCTATGAAACAATTACAACAAAACAAAGTCAAGGTAAGATGTCACAACGCAATATAAAAAAGTCTAATAATACCATAATATAAATCTATGAATCACATTGGCACGCCTTATTTCCACAGGGATAGGCAGAGACAATGGAGCGCCACTTGCCACAATCCTGACACAACTCCAATACCATAATACTTATTTTAAAATCATATAACAAGATCGTCTTATAAGAACATGACTAATAGTTATGAAAAGTCCTCTAAAGACAATTAGAATAATTTACCTCATTTTGGATTTTGGGTTTGGCATTAATAACAAAATCAAACAAATGAACAATATTACTTAACTCACAAATAAAGGCTTTAACACATTGGCTAAATTTGTTAAAAAAAAAAACAATTAAAGAATTAATTTTATTATATATACTATATTATATTTTTTCTATCTAATTTTTATTTCTTTCCTTCTTTCTAGGGTAAAAAAATGTTTAGATATAGATACTTATAATTTTTTTTTATATAAGAACATATGTTTATGTACTCTAAAATTTATTGATAACAAGAATATGATTTATTTTAGTTTCATCCTATTTTCATTTCTAATTAATAGGTTATCAAAGAAATAATGGTAAATTTGAATATTTTTGGATATTTTGGATATATTGTATTTGGACTGTCCGGTCGTAAGATAGGAGTAAAAAGGTGTTAAGTATGAGGATAAATATTTTAAAATAATATTAATTCATACTACAGGCATAGCGCTTAACTGAGTAGGTTTCTGTGGTAGAAAGCGGTGCGGGAGGGGTGACATGTTTGTGACATGTGACATGTTGCAGTTAGATTAGACCGTCCTATACCACGGAGAATGTTCCGAAGAGCTCTTTAACCTTGTTCCTGCCTCGTCCTTCCACACCCGTAATACCCGCACAGGTCGGGGAAAGCATCCACATTTTATCGACCGAATCGGCAGTCGAACTAAAAATTTCGGTGCGTCTTTTCTTTGTAGAACAATTGACAAGTGGAATGCTTTGCCAGCCCATGTGTTCACATCCATCCAGCTAGGGCAGCCGGGAACTGACTCGGTTATTCCAGTCGTCGTCACTCTTGGACCTCCTCTTGCTTATCATCAGGCGAGTCGAGGTCAGATGTCGTGCCACAATAAAAAAAAATAAAAAAAGGCGCTAGTAGTAAAGATGAAGTGTATTACCGCCCTAATATTCCTCATACACGTAATAGCAAATAGTGAATGAATCTTGGTCATTCATTCTATAGTTTCGATCATTGAAGGTTTAACGTGTGACATTGCATTTAGTCATTGGTTTTTTACTATTACATTACTTTGTTTCCTTGAGATAGTATCAAAATTTATCATAGAAAAGCTCTAATGAATGACTAATTATTGCTCAAACACACTTTTACTTTAAATAAAAGGTATTTTAATTAGAAATTAATTTTCGATATCAATAATATCACGAAAATCATTTTTTATAGAATAAAATTTCTTCTAATTTGTATACCTAATAAATGTCACGGCTTTAATCAAAGGGAGGCAAAAACAACTTATCACTACTCTTATAATGGTTCCCAAATTAAAATGAATTACTTTATTGTGCTAAATAGTAAAAATATTAACAGATTTTTTGTTTTAATAATAAGTAATAATTTAATTAAATCAAATTGTAATGCCTTTTTTTCAAAGGGATAGGCAGAGATAATTGCCACGATAACTGTCTCGCATCCCTCACATCCACAATTCTCTTTAAAAAAAAGCTCTACGTAATAATTGCACGACCAATGTCAAAGTTCATAATCCTAACGCCCCGAAGATGTGCGTGCGCATTTTTCGCTGAGGACGCGTCGCAGGATATTTTGGTATAAATGCATGGCGACCTCTTACGGTGTTCAGTTTAGTTTATACCGCGGTCAAGGCAGGACTCGGTAACAAGATGAAATTGGTAAGTCCTTGGAACAGAAAAATGTGATTTTATACATATCGTGAAATGGTGCAAAAATATTAAAAGTTCTCAATTTTATTTGAATTGGAAATGAAAATCACTTTCAGTTTTTTATAGGGGTAGACAAAGGGATAATATATACAAAGTGCGCGTCAAATATAGCCTAAAAATATAATGCGACTTAAAATATAGCTTTGATTTTGGTAAGAAAACTTTATTACAGAAAAAATAAAAAATTTATATAGAGAATATGCAAAAAAAACTTATGTAAGTGCTTCAAAGTTCTAGCTTGAAAACTATATATAGCTATAACACTTGCCATAAAAATCATATTTTGATAAATTAAGTTTAAATAGTCTGTTTTTATTTAATAAAACCACTAAACGTTATTATTATATAAATAAATAAAAACTGTTAAAAAACAATAATAAAAAAATCCTTTAAACAAAGCTTAAAACTCATCAAACGAAATAAAACAATACCATATAAATAGAAACACCTCAATTACATTTAAACTTGATAAATGATAATAGGTTCTTTAACTTTAAATCTAAAACCGCCAACTATTTTCCCACAAAACTAATCCAGTTATGGTTCGCAAAAAACAAAACGTTTTAATTACAAGTTTAAACGATAAAATAAATTGGGTTCGAATGTACAAACTTACTTGACTTTATACACCAGTGATTTAACTCGTGTTTCCTCAAAGATATGAAGCGGGTTTTTTAAACTATACCGAATATTTTTTTATAATAAAAAAATGATAGGTAAAGTAAACAGAATTAAAATTTAATGTCTGATAGTTATCTACATCGTGTCTTACCGGCAAATCAAAGTGGTTTTTAAATAGCTACTTTTTCTTTCAACAGATATTACTTCTCGGCTTTTTAGCCCTAACAAAAGCGGGGAAGATTGTCTCCGAAGAAAAATCCGATGAAGAGGTCGAAGCAGCGAGCGAAGTAGAACTTCTAAAAACAAACTATGAAGACCCCATTGCCTTACCAAGTGAATATTTAAGGCAACAAAATAACTACTATCCTCCACAAAACAACTATATCCCTCCTCAGAACAACTACATCCCTCCTCAGAATAACTACATTCCGCCCCAGAATAATTACATTCCTCCTCAAAACAATTACATCCCTCCTCAAAATAACTACGTCCCTCCCAAGAACAATAACTTCCCTACTCAGAGCAACTACGTTCCTAACAACAATGTTATTCCTGCACAAAACGAATTAGTACCTCCTAAGAATGTCTACGTTCCACCTCAGAATAACTATGTACCTCCTCAGAATAACTACGTACCCCCTCAGAACAATTATGTTCCACCTCAGAACAACTATGTTCCACCCCAGAACAACTATGTGCCCCCACAAAATAATTATGTTCCTCCTCAAAATGATCCCTATGTACCACCTTCAAATCACTATGTCCCACCAAACAACAACTATGCCCCACCAAACAATAACTATGCCCCACCAAACAACAACTATGCCCCACCAAACAATAACTATGCCCCACCAAACAACAACTATATTCCATCAACCACTACTCCAATCGCAATTATAAAAAATGAACAAGAATTTGGTGAAAATGGCAGTTACAAATACGAGTAAGTAATTTTTTATTTATTTATTTATAACTTGCCGTACTATGGTAACGCAGGCGGACCTAATGCTAGTTAGCTAACCTTTAAAACAAAAGAAACAAGTCAAAAACGTGAGCAAGAGGAAGAACGTCAATTAGAGAAATAAGAGAAATAGATAAACGCATACATACGAATAAATATAAAAATATACACATTATAATAAATATAAACCTACATAAATAAATATATACATACATAAATATCATTATTAAATGCATTTTTAGTCTATTTAATCAGGAAAATTAACAAAACATATACAATGTCATGAAACTTTTTCTAAATTTTTATATTAAATAACAAAATTGTTTGAAAGTCAATACATGCAAATTTGTTTAAAAATCATTTGTAGTTTTATTAGAATAAATTGTTTAAATAAGTGAGCTACTAACTAAGTACATATAAAAGTCTAAAAAGTCAACATTCTAAGTTGAGATACTATAGCCATAAAACTAAAAAAGATCATTGTCCAGAACTAGGAAAAAACAAGGCCTTATAAAAAAAACTAAAATCCGGTTATATATAACCAATATTAACTGTAAATTTTAAGGTATTTTGGGCTTTTTTAATATTTTACATAATTGATTTAAAATGTCCTATTCATTAGGTAACGGTTGTCTTATTTTATATTTTCTATATGTTAATTTGATTTAACTTTAACATAGCGTTATTAGTGGTTAAATTCAGTAACGATATATTTAAATACTTGTTGAATAAGAAAATAATGATAATTTAGTTACAATTCATTTAATTGGGTTCATGCGACATGTCATGAACATAAATAAAAAAGTGATTTCTTTAATCTGGTTTGCAACCTTAAAATGGCGCACAAGTCAAGCTCTCTACACAAAATATATTATTAAGAAAATTCACAAAAAGGTGCAATAAAATTTTCAATTAATCTAAAAAAGATTTTTAATTATAGTTACTAAAGTTATTAGATTATTTAGATGACATGTTTTTTTATATACAAGCCTTTTTGTTGTCACGCTGCGCAATCTTTGCACGAAAAAAATATTTCTGTAAAGTTTTGTTTTATTAGCTCTGGACATCTTTATTACGAGTAATTTGCAAGCTCAAGTACCAATGAGCATCGTCAGCATATTTTCCAGACATCGAACTAATAAACGCGGTGCAAGTAATGTAGAACACATGCACACACGACTAACCTAGGGAAAGCCTACGTCCAGCAGAACACAGGACTCAATCGAAACTAGTGTTTTCCTATCTATGTAAAACTAGGGCGTGATGTAACAATATTTTTCTTCATTACAGATACCAAATTGCTGATGGAACCCACGTTGGAGAACAAGGCTACTTCCTCAACCCAAAGACTGAAAACGAGAGCATTGTTAAGAAGGGCTGGTATTCATACCCAGGAGCTGATGGCAAAACTTACTCTGTAACTTGGTGGGCTGATGAGTCAGGATTCCATGCTTTTGGAGACCATCTCCCAACCCCACCTCCAGTGCCACCAGCAATTCAAGCGTAAGTATTTTTAATACTATTTCCTATTCACGAGTAAAATTCTTATGATCTACATAATTATTTAAATTATAAATCTGATGTGGATGGACTCGCCACACGAGGCAGACCCAGGAAGGTGTTTTCCGACCAAATCTGTCTCCATCCTTAAGAAAGCTGGGTTGCCTAGTGCCCGAAACTGTAGAGCTTGTATAAAGAGAATTGTTAACATAGGGAAAGCGATCGTCGTGTCAGGTGTCGCTCCATTATCTCTGCCTACTACTGTGGGAAAAACGCATGACAATTTAAAATATAATTTAATGTAGGAGAAGCGAGAGAGTAGTGTTAGTATCATGGAAAGTGGCGCTTTACGTCGTTGTTCTCTACCTATTCCTCTGGTAGTTGAGGGGTGACATTTTATTGTGTTGTTTTTATAATACTGTAAAAAGATCTAAAGCTTAGAGTATACATTACATTAGGGTATACATACAAGCTTAGAGTATACATTCCTTTATATATACTCTTAGATCTAAAGAAAACTAATAGGACTTTTGTGGATTTTTTTTTCACACTTTTAAATTAAAGCCTTTTAAGTAGGAAACTTTTCCTTTCAAATGTAAACTCTGGAGTGTGAATATACTAATAATATTGTACAAACATAATAATGTACATACCGTTTTTGAACTGCTAAAAGGACGGGTTTTTTATTGGCAAATTAGTTTCCTAAACATCTTCTACAAATAAGTTAAGTTAATTGAACTATTGGTTGCTAATTTGGGACTTCTAGTAACGCATAGTGACAGCAACTGAGGCGGTGCACTACGTCGTTTTTTTTAAGTCGTCGACGCTTTCCTTTTGCTTACTATCAAGAAAGTCGATGTTGAATCTTAATAAAAAATAAATTTTATAAAGTCTACAGATCTGGCATAGTTAGTACCACAACTTTAAAGTGAGTCTGTAAACTTCAACTTTAAAGTAACCAAGTCGCGTTTCAGAATTAGTCTAAAAGTTGCTGGTCTCAACTACGCCGGCATAGTATTTCGGCCTAGTTGATGCTTTCAAATATTCAACTGTGGTAATCCATTCATGGACTGTACTCCAGCTTCCCATCAGGTGGGGTATTGTAATATGTCGAGCTACACAAAAGAAAAAACGCATACGAGATTCTATTTATGACAGTTTTCTTAGCATTTATGGACCGGAAAGTGCAAGGTTGTTTAAAACCTATGGCAGTTTTTAAAGTTAAACTTTCAAGTGAAACAAAAGTTAAAAACTCAAAAATCAAAACATTTCGATTCTATTCGCTTTAATCAATAAGTCATTGATTGATAACTTTATTTACTAGTAATGAAAATTCTAGTGTCAAAAACACTATAAATTATTTAATATAATTAATTAATTTGGGAAACATATCAAATAATTTTTATAATCAAATTTGAACTATTTGAATTAATTTAATTTTTCCTTATTATTATTTGTTATTTTTTTAAATTTCAATAACAGTATTTTTTTAATTTTGTTTGTATTACAATAGTTTTTTAGGTAATTTAATTTTTCTTGAGTTTTCTTATGTCTTATTCTGTATAATGAATGTTGGGTATACCTGTAAAGATACATCATTCGGAACATTCATATTAAAATAATTGTATTATAGTATTAAATAAGTTTTTGTAATGTGCTAATGGTGTAGCAAATAAAGAAAAATTAAAGACAATAAATCTTCATTTCGTTAACTTCGCGGTACATTTTAAGTTATATCTTATCTAAAATCGTCGCAGCTTATATTTAGAGCGAGAAACGAGTTTGTACGATTTTGACCTTGTTTGTTTGAAAATAAGAAACAATGATTCACTAAGGCCAATGCCTCACGAACAGAAGCTACGTTTGGTGGTTCTCTAGCTCTTGGCTTTAAAGTAGGGATCCGCGACGAGGTCACCAAGGTTCCGTCAGAGTAGTCAATTGTGTAATCGTAAAATAATTTATAACCGTAGATCTTGAATGAATAGTATTGTGGATGTGAGGGAAACTAGGGAGTTGTGTAAGGATACTGACACAACTCCCTTGCTTTCTTAACTTCGACTTGCCTGATGATAAACAGGGATAAGACCAAGAGCGAGCAAGAATAGGAGACAGGCTGTCATTAGAGTTCACAAATGGCATGAGTATGAACGATCACCCACGCTAGGCATACTAACAAGTGGAAGTAGAACGGAATGAAAGTTATTAAGAGCGAAAAGAGATAAATATATGTTGCTGTGCATCGTGTTACTGAGTTTAGGTTTGCTTCTCAGCATTGATTTAACGTGCCTCTTTCAGAACGCGTAGAACATATCTACTTTTTTTTTTAATTATACATTTCTATACTAAGCTTCTAAAGTGCTTGTATCATAGAAACAGGACAACCAAAGTACATCTATCAAAGATACATTGGTATCTTAATATATGTGTTTTTCTTAAATATCAGGTTAATATAGGTGACTAGGTTAAAAAAGCACGTTTCAGATCAATAGTATATTTATTTATTATTATTTATTATAAAAACAAAATTATCAAACTTTGTTTTTTTGTTTGTTACAGTGCCATTGAACAGAACCAGAGAGAGGAGGCAGCCAAAGCCGAAGCTGAGAAATACAAACCTCAGCAAGGATATCAACCTCAACAACCCCAACAAACTTACTACCCAACTACTCAACCCCCAAATTACTACCCCACCACTCAACCCCCGAATTACTACCAACCAACACAAGGCTATTATCCTCATGGAAATTACAACAACTATAAGCCTTAAAGGTTCTATAAACTACAAAAAATTGAAAAATTGGTGAAATTTCGTAAAATTGGTTAATCATTTTAAGTATCGGTATAAATTTGATTTTTGCCTATGCATAAAGAAATATTTTACCGTATTTAAAAAAAGAACTGAATATTTAATAGTTTTCAGTATTTAAATATATATTTTTAAACTTTGCTATAAAATTCTAGCCGTCTAAATGTAGTGGAAACCAAAATAAAAAACAAATTTAGCCTAAAACTAGGACAGTATTTATGTTAGTAAAATACTTACCACCTGGGCAAGTAGTTACAACTGGGCCGGCATGGTGAATGCGACTGATGTGTGCAAATAATAAACTGTAATAGTAGTCGCCTCTTACGCCAGCTTCATCAGGCGAGATGCTGTCACGTGTCAAGGCCCAATAAAAATTTAAATATATGCCAATTTTTCGATTGTGAAACAACTCAGTCATCTCGATCACGATTATCTTGTGAACGCGATAACTGAATGTAATTTTTAATTATAACAATTTAAATGTGATGTAATTAATTAAATAATAATGAAAAAATGAATCAGACTTTTTTTTTAATTCATTTTAATATAATATCTTATGCCCATAACCTTAGAGGTTATATGAAGAGAATTGTGGATGTGAAAGAAGCGAGGGAATTGTGTCAGGATCGTGGATAGTGGCGCTCCATTGTCTATGCCAATCTTCAGGGGAAAAGGCGTGACAATTTGATTTGATCTTATACATTTTGGCCTTATTTTAGACAGCGTAATGTGGAAAGAAGCGAGAGAATACTTTTCATATTGAGATGCAACATGCTTGCAAGTAGAGCGCCGACGACTAAAAAAACGTTTCATTATACAGTCGCCGTCACTATATCAGGATAATGGAAAAAGGCGCTCTGTTGTCTACGTCTATCCCTGTAGGAATTGAGGCGTGACAATAGCAACCCGGCTTTCTTGAGGATGTTTCTGATTTGGTCGGAAAACACCCTCCTAGGTCGTTTTGGTGGTTTCTTGTAATATCTAATGGTCGCTCAAATATTGGAGCTACTATGTTTTAGTTACAGTCTTGAAATATCGCTTAGTAGAATAAAAAGAGACATATTTTTGAATGTGATCTCCTTTCTTTATATGTAGACGTATTTAACGTTTTCTAAGAAAAAGGTAAAAGTGTTTGATACCTTTAAAAATAATCCTCATTAATTACCTGAAACAAAACAATGTAAATATACATTATTGAATATCAAAATAAGGAGAAAATAAAAACGTGGGAGGGAAAAAATCGTCGTAATAAAAATACAAACAAAACTGAATTCGAAACCAGTCCCACAATTTAGATTGTTTATCAAAATGAAGTGTACTCGAATTCCCAAAATTACAATGCAAAAAACCAGTGCTACGGGGACAGGTTTTTCACAGTTCAACGACCAAGATCATTACCGCAGGTTGCATCATTGCATTCAATACAATATGGTCATATAGCCATATGAAACTTGAATTTATAACGTCATTAAACGAACAGTGAACTTATTGAGATATAAATGCAACATCATTCATATTTACAACGTGAATATCACCTACATGACAGTATCCTCTGAAATCAGATAAATATAAAAAATTACAGCCTATAATCTTGGATCCTTTAAGAGAAGCGTGAAAAACACCTTAGACTGGCATAGTGACGACGACTGAAGCAACCGTAAAATGAAACAGTTTTTCAGTCGTTGGCGCTTTTGGAACTTTCCTTAGTACCCAACACACCGATCAAGGTCAATAAAGAAAAATCCTAAATAAATGTCACTATATGCTAATAATAATTTTTAATTTGATATAATTATCCCAATGCAACATTTTGGCATTATCTTATGTTATGCATTAAGCGGCAGACACCAGATTCAATTCCCAGTCGCAATTGGCCGATGTAAACACCTAAAAGAATACATAATTCATAAAATAATACTTAATTATAAAACTCTAAAATTTTAGGATCCATTAATACTTTAAATCCAGTAATACTTTAAAAAACAATATTATCTATAAACAAAGAAATTGTGTTTATCTCTTTACATTTACTATCAGAATCCGATTTTGCAGTAAAGATAACTCGCAACGCATATTTACCACTTTTACTCTAGCGCTCGCGCATCAACTAACAATTAAGATAATAGAAGAAAAACACTAATAAAAAGTAAACTAGTCTAAGAGAGAAACTTCGGTTCAAGAGAGCGATTCTGTCACGAATGCCTGACCACTGCATGTTGCATGCGTATAAATATATGCGGAATTCATTTTCATTATTAGTTCATTTTCTTCAGTGGATAAAGTGTGACGTGAAATCAATAAAAATACATAACAAAGATTAAAATTGATACAGCTTCAAAAATGAGGAAGCTGGTGAGTGCAAGTGATAAAGTGATCTTATACAAAAACTGTAATCGCAAAAGATATTGGCAAAATATAATAAAGGATTTATATTTTATTTCCAGATATCAATAGCAACATTAGTAACGTTAGTAGTTCACACAAATTCACAAAATTTTCAACAGCATTATGGCTTCCCACCCCAATTTCAAACCCCATCCGTAGGTGAATATGTATCGGAAGGTTCTTTGTATTTACCTCCGGAGACACAAACTACACTCCCCTATTTTCCGTTAAAGTCAGCAAATAATCTTCAATATCAATATTTGCCACCAACAGGTACAAAAGCGCCTGTAGTTTACCCTTCACCATATAGCATGTCGTCTGCAGTACCAAACTTTGACGACGACGAGGAAGACGATGATAACAAAGATGATAAAATTCATTTATCATCGCCACAACCACAAAATATGTTTAAGTTAAGGCCAAATAGAACCCATAACAATATTCCATCTGATAAAAAAGAAATGAGATCTCTCCCCAAAACAGTAATGTATAATCATCCTATTGATAGAATAGATATAAAATTTCCTTCTAAATTTGGACCTACACATCCGCCTCCAATGCAAACACCAAATAGAAGAATGATAATTACCCCAGAAACTGTTAAAAGTGAACCATTAATGGGTGACCAAATGAAAACAGCATCATATCATGGAATACAATATCTTCAACCACCTCCCGGCTTCATATCGTCGACTACTGAACCTGCTATACCTATAATTAGAATATCAAATGAAATGGATCTTGATGGTAGTTACAGCTATGAGTAAGTATTTATCGAAAAAAGTATTATTATAATAGGTTTTTAAAACAAATATGTGTATAATTTTATTTATTTTAGGGCATTAGGTGCAGATCAGACCCACTATGTGCAACACAGTCGCATGGAGAATATGGGCACTGATAAAGAGGAACAAGTAGTTGAAGGTTCGTATTCATACGTTGGTGATAATGGACAGACATATACAGTACATTATGTCGCTGATGCCAATGGATTTAGAGCTAGCGGAGATCATTTACCAGTAGGACCACCAATTCCTGAAATTATTCAGAGGTAAGTACATCTTTAATAAAAGTATGTGCCACTATAGACAATGGATGTTGATACATTAAAATTTTCAGGTCCATACAATACAATTTAGCGGAAGAAGCAAAAAGGCCAGCTCATCTTCAAAACTGGCATGATGAAGAAAGAAATAATGAAATCGATACAAGAGATAGAGTTCAAAGGTTACCTTTACCGCCTTCGCGGAATCTCTTTACAGGAAGATCACCTGAAGCATTTTCCTATAACTTTGCCAAAGTACCACAAAATAATAACAATAACCTAATTCCGTCCCCGAGTTCACCAGCACCCGTTATCGCTCACTTAGATTTACCTAAAGAACAACCTTCTAAACCTAATAATGGTCCAATCGCACCACAAATAACTTTCTTGGCTTCTCAAGGTGCTCATTTACCTTCTATGGTACCAAACCCACCGCAACCACAGCCTGTTGCAAGACTATTTAACACAAACAATGATAAAGCACCAATGCCTAAATTAATGAACTACGAAATAACAACCGCGGAAAATGAACACGAAAACAGCAAACCATTGTGGAGATGGCAATATGGTTTAAATGCTAATGCAGGCAAAAATCTAATTTCAAGGTCTTCCGGGTATAACGAAGATGAAGTAACTTTAAACTTTAACGAAATGACTCCAGATCAATACAGATTTATGATTCATTCCCAATTTGACACAAATGGAAATGAAAAAGAAAAGTATGATATTTCTCCATCTACAGCGGCTACTAAACTCTTAATGCCAGAAAATCATAAAGAATTTGAAAGAAAAGAGTATCCAATATTAAGTACAACTATGCAATCATTAACTGAACATAATCACCAACCAAAAGAAATAAAAGTACAAGAACAGCCTCGGCCTTCTACTAGTCGTTACCAAAACAGTTGGTATAATGAACCCAATTATGATATTCACAGTCAATTGATGCAATATCAGGCTAATAGTCAAAACTTGGTACCACGTGAAATGGATTATTCTAGTAAAACTCCAAAATTAATCACTCAAAATGATTTCATTCCTCCAAGTCAATTAGTTACACAGTCATATGATTACGATGAAAGTTATTATGAACCTAGAAAAGTCAGAACTCAAAAGAGCTCTGTAACATTCGGTCAGAATAAGAACGTAGAAAATGAAAATAACATCGAGAAACCTAAAAATGAACCAACTAATGATCCTATTGATGAAAGTAAACCTGCAGAAATAATAGATAATACCTCGAGTGTTAATCCAATAGCAGCTGAATACACCACGGATGATGTTACTATTAAATCCAAACAATGGATCCCTTTAACTCCTTTTAATGCAGAACAAAAACAAAATCAAACAACTACCACTACAGAAAACTCTATAGATGACTGGCTCAAAAATAATATATTCTTAAGGAATGTCATTAAACCAAAAGATGATACAAATAATAAAGAAGAAATGAATAATGACTTTACGACAAAAGTAAACATAGTTAGTGATAAAACTGTGGAAGAGAAATCATCAAAATCGTTACCACCTAATTACAAAGTAGCCCAAAACCCAGATTTTAAATTTACTAGAAAATCACCTATGGATATGTCCGATGTATTGCACTATGTAGCAACCAAAAATCACTTCGAATCTAGCAAGATTAAGCCTTTAAAATCACAGAAAAATATCAACTTCCCCGAACCGAATGAGCGTCCAATTTTTCCCCATACAAAATTAGGTGAAGAAGGACCAGTTTATTACAAAAACGATCATAGGAACGACATGAAGGAATATGTACAAGAAAAGCCAAATGCAATAGTTAAAAAATACAAAACTTTACAGCGAAATAATAATTTAAATTATGATCAAAGTACTGAATTAAGAAGGGATTTAAGTCCCCCGCCTCAAGATAATAGGAATCTACATAATTTACCTCCCTTAGGTCGCGCTGGACCAACTCTAAAGAGTTATTTACCACCAATTTTTGTTTAAAACTGTGATTAAAGTCTGATAAGTTAGTAAATCTTATGTAAATAGCCTAAATGCATTTATTAGTCGTAAGTAGATAAATAAAATTAATAATAAATGTTGTTTAACTCGTTTTATTATCCCATTTAAATTAATAATTATGGATTAAACCAGTGATAAAAATTGGAAAGAGAAATTCATGCTTGGGCATGGACAAGCCACTCGTGATTTTTTTCTACCCAATTTTCATTACTAATAATTCTTTTTTTTTTTATTGTGACACGACATCTGACCTCGACTCGCCTGATGATAAGCCAGAGGAGGTCCAAGAGTGACGACGACTGGAACAACCGAGTCAGTTCCCGGCTGCCCCAGCCGCCGCCACTATGCCGGCCTAAGGTGCTTCTTCACGCATCGCTTGAAGGATCCAAGGTCATAGGATGGAGAGAACACATGGGCAGGCAAAGCATTCCACTTGTCAATTGTTCTACAAAGAAAAGACGCACCGAACTTTTTAGTTCGACTGCCGATTCGGTCGATAAAATGTGGATGCTTTCCCCGACCTGTGCGGGTATTACGGGTGTGGAAGGACGAGGCAGGAATAAAGTTAAAGAGCTCAATTCATACTAATTAGAATATTCCAAAAAATATTAGGTAAAATAATACTACTCGGGAATTTTCGCTTCTAATTATTGAGTAATTTTTGGATTTCTTTTTTATTATATTTTAAACAGAAGTAATTATAAATAATTAAATAATACATTATTCGCTAAATCCGACTACCCTAATACAAATAACAATTTAATTAGATAATAAATAATAACAATAAATTATCTTGTCAATAAACAATTAAATTCGGTTTCTACATAAAAGTAAAAGCATTCTGTATAACTAATGTAACAAAAGTAAAATCATAAAATTTATAAAATTCCATAAGTTAAAGATATAATTGTCAATTTATTATCTTATATTATTTATATGTGTGCGTGTTTGTCTATGTGTACATGTGACTACATAGATATATGCAAGTGTGTGTGTTGTAATTATTGAAAGCGTAACGAGATTCTTCATTTCTAAGCAAACATTCCAATAACTATCCAATAAAATATCTGATTGACAGACAATAATTTTAAGTTAGGTAAAACTTTTATTTTTAAATCAAATTGTCACGCGTATTTCCCACATGGATATTTTTTTAATTATACATTTCTATACTAAGCTAGTAAAGTGCATATATCAAAGATACATTGGTACCGGGGAGTGGTTTCGAACCTGTGTCATTCGGCTTAGGTAGGCACTGCCACTACACCACGGTCGCCTTATCCATTGCCTAATCATAGACAATGGAGCGCCACTTGCCACAATCTTGCGGCAACTCCCTTTTATTAGTATAAAATAATAATATGATAATACTAGACCGAGTATTAGAAGTTTATTTAAAAATAGTCTAAATTGTTTTTGCCCCTAATCACATTTACAAAATACTCTACAGTTGTCCTATCCTATTAGTTCGTTTCACAATATCCCTAGATTGAATTTTTTTTTTTCAAAAGGTTTAAATTTTACATGATCAAATCAAATGTGCCCCATATTTACAAACCAAACCAAACCAATACGGATTTAGATCTAAGCTCTCCACTGATAATGCTGTCTTAGAACTAACTACAAAAATAGTTGGACACCTGGAAAAAGGTAGCAAGTGCTTAGGACTATTTCTAGATTTGCAAAAAGCATTTGACACCGTGTCGATACCGGTACTGTTAACCAGGCTTGAGAACCTCGGCATTAGAGGGACACCGCTTTTTTGGTTCCAAAGTTACCTGACAGACAGGAAACAGAGGATACGGGTTGAATCTTATGTCAGTGACACCGCTGTTTGTTCCTATGGCGTACCACAAGGAAGTACATTAGGCCCAACTTTGTTCCTAATGTATATTAACGAGCTATGTAAAATTGATATTTGTGGCGCTGAGCTATTAATGTTTGCAGATGACACGGTAGTATTGTTTCACGGTTCCACCTGGGAAGAACTAAAGAGTGTGACGGAAAGTGGTCTCAGCATAATCACAACGTGGCTAGAGAATAGCTTACTCACACTTAACACCGCAAAAACAAATTACATATGTTTTCACAAAACTGCTGCAACAAAACCTCCGAATAACTATTCGCTTCTCATACATACATTCCCGTGCAATAGGACCAGCGACAAGAGCAACTGTCACTGCCCTCAAATAAACAAAGTCAGCAAGACTAAATACCTTGGAATCGTACTAGACGAGAACCTCAACTGGGGTCC
This sequence comes from Tinea trinotella, assembly GCA_905220615.1. Classification (NCBI taxonomy): domain Eukaryota; kingdom Metazoa; phylum Arthropoda; class Insecta; order Lepidoptera; family Tineidae; genus Tinea; species Tinea trinotella. Next base: position 2,426,466 of record HG992321.1, on the reverse strand, counting down.
TCATATTTCTGGCTTATCGACGCGTCTTAGAAAGTTGATCTTTGTATTTAAAAGACTAAGATCAGTAGCTGACAAGGATCTCTTAATAAAAACTTACAAGGCCCTTGGACATTGTCTCATTAATTACTGCATTTGCTCTTGGGGTGGCGCCTCTAAGACTTACCTCATAGAAATGGAAAGAGCTCAAAGGGCGGTTTTGAAAGTTCTTCTGTTTCTTCCCTTTAGACAACCAACTGTATCAGTCTATCAAATATCAGGTGTTCTATCGGTTAGAAAGGTTTATATGTACCAATGCTTAAGACGCTATCATAGATTCACTCCCTTTTACAAAAATCCTAGAAAACGTGTCAACAGATGCCCTGTTCCGATCGCTAAAAGTGCATTAGCAAGAAGGCACTACACGTACCAAGCTCCGTGTTTGTATAATAATATGTGCGAGAAGTTGGATGTTACTAGCGCAAGCAACTTTAAGATGAAATCTTTAATTCACACTTGGCTAAGCGAATTGGACTATGATGATTGTGAGAAGCTCATAAGCAACTGTCCGATCTGAGTAGAGTGTAGTTTGTATGGTGGCATGTTTTCAATGTTTATTCTGTTGTAATATGTGTATTGTAAATTTTATATATTTTTTTAATTTTATTTTACTATGAATTGTAATATCAGGAAGGAACTGTCTCCTGTCATACAGGTTATCCTAGTACAGGAGACAGGGGAATACTGAACACATTTTTGTATTGCTTGTGTAAATAAAGTTTTATTATTATTCCATTTATTTATTTTAAATCTTATTTTTTATATTTTTAAAATAATAAAAAAATTAAAAATATAAAAAATAGCTGTCCACCGGCATCGGGAACAGGGTCCAAGCCACCGGTGGTCAGGGCTCCTGAGAAAGGAACCTCCTAACAATACGCGCCGTGTCCAGGAGTACCGCTTTCTGAATCAAACGCTTGATCCAGCTACCTAACGAGAGCCTCTTTAGGTGTTCATCGAGGCTCTTGGCTATTAAACCATTGGCAGTCACGACTATTGGCACAATAATTGCTGTATCCACCTCCCACATGTCGACAACCTCGCGAGCCAGATCAAGATACTTTATTTGCTTATCTTTCTCAGCTTTCACGAGGTTCTCGTCATGAGGGACCGCTACATCAACAATTATTGTGCGACGCTCTAGTCGATCTATCACCACTATGTCAGGCTTATTGGCAACAATAGTCCTATCAGTGATGATAGATCGATCCCAGTATAATGTGATATTTCCATTTTCGAGAACTGGGTCGGGCACATACCTATAGTACGGTACTTCTGATTCCACAAGATTGTATTTAAGAGCAAGTTGCTGATGGATAATCCTGGCTACAAGATTGTGTCTATGCAAATAGTCTCCATTAGCCAGACGAGAACAGCCAGAAATAATGTGTCGGATTGATTCCCCGGGACGGTGGCATGCCCGACAGATGTCAACCGTACCATCCTTCACAATATATTTCCGGTAGTTATTCGTCATCATAACTTCGTCCATAATCGCACAGACAAAACCTTCAGTTTCTCCAAAGAGATCACCAAAACGCAGCCAGGATACGGACGCTAAGAAATCTACATCGGGCCCATGTAAGGCCCGATAAAAACGTCCGTGAAGCTCCTTACTCTGCCATACTTCTCTGCGGTCATTAGCATCCAGTACTACAGGTTTGCGCCAGTTCTCGTTTGCCAATGAAAGTGAGGTGAGGCCCTTGTCCACAGCGACCACATCACGATGCATACCCACATCAGTTTTTAGGAAATATTCCCTAAGGCTGCACACCTCGCGGTTGTGTAGGGTCTTAGCATTTAAAAAGCCACGACCCCCACACTTCCGCGGGATATACAGTCTCATCACCGATGATCGTGGGTGATGCATTCGATTTGCGGTCAGCAGTGTGCGGACCCGTCTATCCAGGGCGTCAAGTTCTGTCTGAGTCCATTTGAGTATGCCGAAAGAATACATCAATACTGGCATGACCCAGCCGTTGAAAGCGCGGACCTTGTTCCCGCCTGATAAAAGACTATTCAGTACTTTATTCAGGCGGCCAAAGAAGCGATCTCTCAACGACTGCTTCACATCAACAGCATTGATGCCTAACGCTTCCGACATACCCAAATACTTGTAGGTTTCGGTTGAGCAGAGTGATCTAAGGTGTATGGAATCCGAGAGTTGGGTTCCCACGGATTCTATAATCTCTCCTCGTTTTACATGCATGATTGCACATTTGTCCACACCAAATTCCATGCTGATAGCGCTACTGAAGGTATCTGTTACCTTTAGAAGCTTCATCAGTTGCAAATTGTTGGGGGCAAAGAGTTTCAGATCATCCATGTAAAGGAGGTGTGATATGACCTGACCATCTCTTCTCAACCGGTAGCCTTGGTCCGAACCATCCAGTAGTGTACTGAGAGGGTTGAGGGCCAGACAAAACCACAGTGGACTCAAACTGTCGCCCTGGAATATGCCACGCTCTATCTTTATCGGTTCGCCGTTCCCTAGAATCCGCCGACATCCTGGATAGTGAAGGACCGTCCTCCACTGCCCCATACACGACACCAGGAAGGTGCGTAGAGCTGCATCTACTTTATACAGCTCCAATACCCTCATGAGCCATGTATGTGGCACCGAGTCATAGGCCTTCTTGTAATCTATCCAACATGTCGACAGATCTCTTCGAGAACGACGAACCTGTTGGCTAATGGCAACATCAATGAGGAGCAACTCCTTAGTACCACGGGACCCACTCCTACATCCATTTTGAGAGGCAGACATGATGCAATTTGTGTCAATATGCTTGTAAATTTTGGCTCTTAAAATGGATGTAAGAACTTTATAGACCGTCGGTAAACATGTGATCGGTCTATAATTTTTGGGCTCTGCAGTACTACCTGATTTATGGAGAAGGTGAGTTATTCCTGTTGTAAGGAACTGGGGCAGCGATCCCAACTCAAGGGCAGACTGGAACTGAGCTGCCAAGCGTGCGTGTGATCTTTGAAAATATTTTATCCAGAAGTTGTGCAGCCCGTCAAGCCCTGGAGACTTCCAGTTAGATAACGGACGGACTGCACAAGCCACATCCTGGGGGCTAATAATAATTGCCCCCATTTCTGGTATTAAATCACACGCACGTTCAACCTCTCGAGTCCATTCACCCTATTATTATTATTATTATTATTATTTTAGAGCTTGTATAGAGAAAAATGTGAATGTAAGGGAATGTAATGCATTGTAGATGTCAAAAAGTTAAGTCATGATTAAAGATAGTCGCGATAGTCTCTGCCTATCCCTGTGGGAATTAGAAGCGAGACAATTTGATTCTTTTTTCATATAAGATTTCCTATTACTCCTTTAGGAAATGTGTAAAAACGTAAGCACCTACGAAAATCTCTTTGTAACAGCTTAAGAACACGCAAGTAAAAGTATCACAAAGTTATCTAAACATCCATTACTAAATAATAGGATACTATGTTATTTACAAATAGCTCAGATTCTATCCTATTATCCCTGGTTATGAGTTTCCCTTGATAATGAAAACTTTTTCAATTTACCCTTATCTTAAACGAGCTGTGTTGTTCCAATATTATACCAATAGGTTACCACATAAAGAAAATATCGAATATAAATGACGAACAGCCATCGATGCGAACAGCACAGTTCGCGATAAATGTGGTTTGAAAGAAGATGTAGTGACAAGGATTAACAAAGGAATGCTCCGATGGTTTGGGCGCATGGAAAGGTTGAGTGAAAGTAGATTGATAAAAGGTATTTATAATTTTGATGTGGATGGATGCGTAAAACGAAGCAGGCCCAGGTGGGTGTTTACAGACCATATCGGAGACAACCCTACGTAAGCTGGTTTGTATGAAGAGAATAATGGATGTAAGGGAAGCGAGGAAGTTTGATTGATTGAATCAATAATTCCCCATACTCAATAATAATATTTCCAAAAACGTATTAGCATCCAAAAAAAAAATTCTGCTAATATTTTTTTATTTAGACGCTACATTTGACCTCGACTTGCCTGATGGTAAGCAACGGGAAGCATCGACGACTAAAAAAATCCGTAATCTCAGTCGTCGTCACTATGCCGACTAAAGGTACTTTTTCACGTTTCGCCTTAAGGGAGCAAGGTTATATATAGATTAGGGAGAACACATTGGCTGGTAAAGCATTCCACGTATCGTTTGTTCTACAAAAAAAAACTACGCGTCCTTTTAGTTCGACCTAAACAAATAATAATAATTTCATAAATAATAGCTTGATTTTGATATTGATACACAAAAATGGATTTTATTTCAACGGGAAATAAAGCGTAAAATCGTCTTTCAATAAACAAATGTATATGCCATAGAAGTGGTTTAGACGACGTTATTGAATTTTCATAAACATAAATTTTCTACAATGACCGCCTACGAGCGTTGGATGCAATTTACGCAATTTTAACTCTGCCCAGTGTAGCCGTTGCAAGCGATAATGGTTTTTTGTCTGCCGTACATTCTTGTTTGCTTCTGCCAAAAAATCTACAATGAATTTAGCTTTTAAACACAATGTACATTCATTAGTAATCAGGATAAATTATAAAGAATAATAATTTTATAAAAGAGAATGACCATTCGTCTATGAATAGTCAAAGTTAATATATGTAGTTTTATTAATCGATATTAGCTACAGAATAGAATCGCACTTCCTTTAGAATTTTGAGCTAAAGTCTATAAATAGAGGGGGGGAAGGAATTATTGCTTATTATTTGGTTATTGGCGCTCCATTGTCTCTGCCTATCACACTGGAAAAAAATTAATTGATATGGTTCAATTTTTAGGTTAGACGTCTTGAGTATTAAACTTTTCACTGATTCAATTATAAAAAATTGACATAATGATTCAGTGAGTATTGAAAAAAATTTCGTCTATTTCGCTGAAAATTAAATGATTTATAAAGATTTTTTTAAGCAGTAAAAAAACTTGTAAGTAGCATCTAATAACAAATCTTTTGAAGTACATCTTCAAAGTATTTTTTGTGTGTAATTAAGCTTCATTAAACATTCTTGAGGTTTAAAACTGATTTACATAATATATTGCAATTTGAAACTTAACTAAAGCTAAAGTATTCTTTGTTGTTCAAGTCTTAAAGGTTATTATGCCATGTAATAGTGTTGTTAAGGTTTTACAACTTTGAAAGTAGACGGGTTAATTATGTTCCTGGGGAAACAAAGTGTCCAGTTTTTTTATAGGTTTAGCTGTAAGTTTAAAAATAATTATTTACAAGAAAACAACTGGGTAACCTCATTTTGGTCCCCATAACCAGGTAACTTGTATGAGTTATAGATATAAAAAAATATATCTTATAATTAGTAATTATGTAAAATGATAAATAGACATCTTTAAAACTGTGATTAAATTGTTGCTATAAATTAATAACAATAGAATCAAATGATTATTACTTTTTTTATTATTGTGACACGACATTTTTTTATTTATTTTATTCATTATTTATTATACTAAGCTTCTAAAGTGCTAAAATCATAAAAACAGGACAACCAAATTGAATTAATTAAAGATACATTGGTAGCGGTGGGTGGTCTCGAACTCGTCCTCTCGGTTTGCGTTGCACTGCCACTACACCACGGTCGCCTTATTATTACATTTGACCTCGACCCGCCTGATGATAAGCAAGAGAAGGTCCAAGAGTGACGACGACTAAGAAAACCGAGTTAGGGTACTTTAATTCACTTTCGACACAACACATATTTTTCTATGTATTTTTTCTATAAGAGAAATAGCTCTTTGGATCACATTTCCAAGAAAAGCATTCATAGTGTAGATTGCACAAAGTACAGTGGAATAAGGAAAACACAGATTTATGATTCAGCCATATCTGCCATCACATAATAATAATAGATAACAGGAATGATCTAATTCTAACATCATCATCATCAGCCAGAAGGCGTCCACTGCTGAACATAGGCCTCCCCCTTAGAACGCCATTCCGAACGACAAAATGCCAGTTGCATCCACCGGTTACCCGCGACTTTCACTATGTCGTCAGTCCACCTAGTGGGAGGCCTACCTACGCTGCGTCTTCCGGTTCGTGGTCTCCACTCTAGAACCTTTCTTCCCCATCGGTTATCTGTTCTTCGAGCGATGTGGCCAGCCCATTGCCACTTCAGCTTGAGAATCCTACGAGCTATGTCGGTAACTTTGGTTCTTTGGCGAATATCCTCGCGCAAAGAAACACCGAGCATAGCTCTCTCCATTGCCCGCTGAGCGAATCTGAGCTTTTCCAATAGGCCAACATTTAAGGGCTACGTCTCAGTGCCATATGTCATCACTGGCAACACACGTTGTTCGAAGACTCTTGTCTAATTCTAACAACATCCCTCAATTCATCATTTTAATATATTCCTAGTTTTAATAATATATTCATATTAAATAATATTAAATTATTATACATATATTGAAAGCCTAGTGCCCATAACCATAGAGCTTGTATGAAGAGAATTGTGAATGTGAAGGAAGCGAGGGAGTTGTGGCAGGATCGTGGCAAGTGGCACTCCATTGTCTTTGATTGATTGATTGATATTGAATATATTTATTTACAATAAGCATTGAAAATTGTATTTTGCATTTATAGGAAACATTATTATGTTTTCCACAAAGGATGTATTGAAAACGAAACCAATTGGAGGGTTCGTATTGCAATGCAAAGCATAGGGTGCAACACCACCCTTAGTTTAGTGTTGTGTTTATAATAATTGGTTCGATAACATTTGGAGCATAGTACGCGTACAGCCGTTCTGATGACGTAAGTTGATTGAGAGGTCGATTGATACTGACAGTCGATCTAGCTAATATAGTAGGATTAGAATAAGAATAGGACGCGCTGTTGACTAACTTCACTTGACTGATTTAAAGGTGTATTTTTCTTGACGGTCCGCAAAGAAAAAGTCACCATACTAAAGTGAAGTTGGTTGCAGAGTTAAACGTCACAGAATGGCGCCGATTCATTCCTATTCTTATTTTATTTGCATTATATCAACTTATAATACATATCAATATAATAATACGAACTAATGATAATAAAGATCCAGCTAATGTAATTAGACTTTCACTAATTTAACAACCTCTTTAGTCACATTTGATTATACAAAAATAATATAATTTATTTTTGTTTTATAATAACGTTAAAAAATATATCTCATATTTTATTAATTGGTTTAAAGTGGAGTGCTTTACCTGCCCATGTATTTTTCCCATCCTATAACCATAGAGCCTTTAAGCAAAGTGTAAAAAATCACCTTTTGCGGGTAAAAAAAGATGTCATCGGCAGCCAAACTTTTAATTCGACTGCCGATTCAGTCGACAGAATGCAGACGCTTCCCCCGATCTGGGTATTACGGGTGTTAAAAGACGAGGTAGGAATAAGGTTAAAGAGCTCCTCGGGACTTCGGAGGATGCACAATCCTCCGCCATGTAAATATGTAAATTAAATTTAAAATATATAAAACCTTGCACATCCCTAAACATTGTATTGGTTGAAACAAACATAAACAAAAAATATCAAGTGAAAATCAGTCGTTTTCTCGTTGTGCACTTTGATGTTTCGATGTAGGAGCATTAAAATTTACATATTTCTACTCGCCGTTTCCATTTGTGAGGCTTTGATGTCCTTCCCGCTGTGGCTTTTCTGTTTTTGTGGATGTATTCGTTATCAATGTTGTTTTGAATAAGACTGTAGTGGTTTTTGTAATGCATATTATTATTATTTTGAATACATGATATTTCTAATTTATTTTTTGTTTGTAACTTGACATTAGCACCCTGCCTGATATTAGGCTGGAGTGCGGTCCATGAATGGAGGTGGCTGTCACTACAGTTAAATAACTGTGAGTAGCAGTCACATCCACTGAGCCGATCCGCTGATCCCGAAAAGCGACAAAGTCACTTTACGGATTGCATACTTGTACTACCTCGGATCGGCAGCCTGGGCTCTACTACTTCTCTTTATAAGGTAAATTATAGATTGTAAATTGTACTATACTGTAACTGATTCTATTGTATTGTAAAAATTGCATTCATTGTTTTCTTTTTTGACTTATATCCTTTTTAGTGTTTCAATTTCTTGTATTACGAAATAGAGGGTGCGTAACGAAGTTTGATGGTGAAGATACATTGTTTATAAAAGCCTCCTTTTCGTTCTTATGAAATGAAATTTGATACAAATTGTTGTGTCTAAGAAAAAATAGGCTTAATACCTAAATATGTGTATTAAACTGAAATAATATATAACAATGATACAAAGAGTGATTATTGAGGTGGGATCCTTGAGAAAAAAATGGATGAACTAAGGTTCGAGAATTATGTCTATCTTATACTAGAGATATTTTATAAACTTTCATATTAAAATGATTTACGGGTTGTATCAATTTTACGAACATTAGTTACTCTATATTTATTTATTCTCTATTTTATTTATTCTACGGTGTAATTTGCTAATTAACCCGTACGTTAATGATTTAAATAATTGACTTGACTTTAAATAATTGATTTAAATAATTGAATTTGACTTAATATAAGTCACCAAAAAAACATAAATAAATAATTTCTATTTTTAACAAGATTTTTAAAAATATTTGTATGAATTGCCATATTTAATTTAATTTAATCTATATGACAAAATCATTTGAAGCAGTCGGGTATTTAAATTAATAGAATATATTTCTTTGACCGGCGTAGTGACGGCGACTGGGGCAACCTAAAGTTATATCGGTATTTTTTTTCGTCGTGCTGACTTCCCCTTTCCTTCCCCTTGCTTAACATTACGCAAGTAGAGGTCAGATATTGAGTCTCAATAAAAAAAAGACAATAATACAGAATTTTATATATTGGTATACTTTTATAGCAAATTACCTCATTTTTGTTTTATGTGTAATTTTATGGATAATTTTATGACGTCACGTTAAGTACGTGTCCATTACCTTATAGGGGATAAGTAGCCCGAGTAAGCTTAGAAAATTTGGGTTAGTGTGTTATTCGGACCTCAGAAAACTTAATTTAAAATTTACGATTCGAAGTCTACTGAATAAATTCATCGTCATTAAAAAGCTATTGGCTGAGATTTTTGTGTTCCAAGTTGAAGACTAGTTCGAAAACTACAACTACGAGTATAATTAGAATAGATTAAAAAGTTGATTTAGCTCGACGACGTTTTAATTCTGTTGCATATTTTGTTATGTATTTAGTATATTTTTTAAATGTATTTATGTACTTACTTAGCGGATAGAATAAGAATAGCATATTGCGTGATAGATGTGGTTTGAAAGAAGATGTAGTGCAAGGATTGACAAAGGAATGCTTCGATAGCTTGGGCACATGAAAAGTATGAGTGAAAGTATATAGATTAACGCAAGGAATTTATAAATCTGATGTGGATGGATGCGTTAAACAAGGCAGGCCCAGGAGGATGTTTTCGGACCAAATCGGAGATATCCTCAAGAAAGCTAGGTTGCCTAGTGCCCATAACCACAGAGCCTGTATGAAGAGAATTGTAGATGTGAAGGAAGCAAGGGAGTTGTGTAAGGATCGTGGTGTAAGGATCGTGGTGTAAGGATCGTGGCGCTCCATTGTCTCTGCCTATCCCTGTGGGAAAAAGGCGTGACAATTTGATTGATTGATTGATGTACTTACTTCAGCACCGTAGCACTTTGCCCGATATTAAACTACAGTATTGTCAATTTACACAGTCATGATCAAGTAAGATGTTTCTTCACTTTATGAGGATTTAGGATTGTACAACAGAGAGGAAATACGTGTTCAGTGACATTTTAAATAATACAATTTATTTAAAATGTATTCTAACATCCGTGTTGTAACATATGAACTATAATAGGGCAGGCATACCCTTTAATAGTAAAAAGTATGAGATGGAAAAAACCCCATGAATCAGAAAATCGTGTTTTAGTGTGACTCATTGTAAAATAGGGGTGGCACAACAATTCACATTTTTAAGAATATAATTGGATCACCAAACTTTGCGCCTTTGGAGGGTGCAAAACTTGGGGTAGGATTGATTGAATACATGTCATGAATTCGATAGAAATAGAATGCACTCTATCTATTGTTGTTTGACAATTAAAATTAAGATTTTTTTTATTGAGTCTTAACATTCGAAAGCTCCCCGCCTGCCCCTTTAGCACGGCAATCCAAGAAGCAAGATAAAGACCTGCAGGGAATATTATTGTAGCTCATTTTAAATAACTTAACATAAGGCTGGTACATCAAAATGTTACAAAAAATTATTAAACTTTTTTACGTTGTTTTGTGTTTTATTGAATCTTTAAATATATATTTTTGGACATTCTGTTTTGGTAAGTTATTTAAAATGTGTTGCAATGATGTTCTTTGCAGGTCTTTATCATGCTTCTTGGATTACCCTGCTAGGCGGGCTGCTGTTAATCTGGAGTGCGGTATATGCATTGCTACTTCAGTTAAATAACTGAAAATACCTAGCAGTAGTAAGCTAAAACCGGCAATATTCAAGCACTCGGTCTGTAAACTTTAATTACCCAGGATCGGCAGACTGGGCAAACGACCGTCTGCCTACATTGCACACAGACTCAGAGCATTTATCTACCTTTTATTTACAAATACGTAAAAATCATGCTATGAATTTATTTTACTATTATTATATATTACAAATAAATGCTATGAAAGAAATATTTTCTCAGATCGGAAATCGAACCAGGGACTTTGTGTAGCGGACTGGTGTAACTCGTATATTGTTAGAACGACGACAAAAACCTACAACGTTCCTGGATCAAAACGGAAACATTCTTAAAGAAAACATAAGAGTTCGCAGAACCCACAACAATTGTATGAAGATAATTGTGGACATCTTTTTACAAGCTATCTCCAGCTTCGTGTCAGGATCGTAAAAAGTGTCGTTCCATTTTTTCTACCCCTTCCCGTAAGAATCACGGGGTGTCAATTTGTTTGATTGTAAATACCAGTATACTCATTTCATGACCACATTTCCTCGGTTGCCTTAAATTATCCGCATAGAAGTATATCTACTAATATACAAGTATAAGTTTAGATTGTACCTACTACTGTACATTAATATTTTGGTATATAATTTGCATGTGTCGCTCTGGTTGTCGCGACGCAATCAGACTCCGCTATTGTGTCCAACTTCGTACACAATAACAGAAAATATTATTTCAATTTGCTAGGTAATTTGTACCTAACTTCAGTCTAGACTTAGTCTGCTGTTTATTAAATTAATTGCACTGCACTTTATTGATTCAATTTGTTAATGGAATGAAGTACAACAAACAAATTATAGAATAATTTTTGCTAGCGTAATAACGGCGACTAAAGCAACCGTAAACTGAATAGGTTATTTTAGTCGTCGGCACTCTTCGACTCGCTTACCATCAAGCGAGTCGAGGTCTCAATAAAATAATAAAAATAATAATAATTGAAGGCGATAAAGTGGGTACAATTTCAAGTTTTTTTTTTATTGTGACTCGACATATGACAGCACCCCGCTTGATGTTAAGCCAAAGTGTGGTCCATGAATGAATGTCACTGCTACTACAATTCAATAACTGTGAGTAGCAATCACATCCACTATGCCGGCCTAGATGGAACCGGCAACTTACAAGCTGATCCCCAAACGTGACCAAATCACTTCACGGTCTGTATACTTGCAAGTGGTGGTACTACCCCGGATCGGCAGGCTGGGTACCACTGCCTACCACTCTTTGAAAAAAAGTTGACCTAATATAATTGTCACGCCTTTCCTTCCTACAGGGATAGGCACAGCATTTTACGATTATGACACAACTTTCTCGCCATCGCAACACACCTTTCTCAATTTTCGTCAAACAAGCAAACCCAGAATAATAAATTGTTTTAAAGATGTTGTGTGATCTTTTAACAATTTAATATTATTTAACCCTTTAATTCGCAATGTTAAGTGTACTTAATATCCCAAACAAAAAAAAAATCCCGCGTATTTATTACTGGCAGCCTAGTATTAATTTTACTACTTGAATACTTTTTTTTTTGTTTGGGATATTAAGTGCACTTAACATTGCGAATTAAAGGGTTAATATCAATTTAATCTGACCTCGACTTGCAAGGAGAAGTTCACGAGCGCCAAAAACTGATGAAACAGACCTTACGATTGCCTTAGTCGCCGTGACTATGCCAGCCAGAGGTGTAAAAACACATTTCGCTTGAAAGACCAAGGATGAGAAGTACATATAGGCCTGTAAATCATTGGTTGACAAACAAAGGATGACCGTTTAGTTCGACTGTAGATTTGGTTTACAGAATGCGGATCTTACCCCGACCTGCGGACCGACCGTGCAACTCAATTAAAATGAGAATGAGCTTCGTTTTGACAGTTGAACTTCATTAATGAGCTTCAGAATTACGACCGCGCAACACATTGAGAATTGATGTTCATATTCATTAACAGTTGAAGGTCATTAAAACCCATTGTCCGAATGAATAAAAGTTGTTTTTGACACTAACAACGACCTTTATGACAAATGGGAATGAATTTTATTGTCATTCCCATTGAAGCTGCGCGGTGCGGCTGTTATGGGAGTAAAAAACGAGGTGGGAATTTATTTCAAATACCTAATAAGTAGTAATTAGTATTCAAAAGATGTTTAAAACCTAAACATGATACCTCCCACGTCAAAATTGTAATTTAACTGAAGCGAAAACGCTCAAGAGATGTTTATCAAATTGTTTTATGATGTTTTTTCGTAAAAACCTGTTTATTATTTTAACACCTATAAACAATGTTTTAATTTATTTATTTGTCCTTCAAAAATTCATGTGATAATACTAGGTGGACTGACGACATAGTGAAAGTCACGAATAACCGGTGGATGCAACTGGCATCTTGTTGTTCGAAATGGCGTTCTACGGCCTATGTTCAGCAGTGGACGCGCTCTGGCTGATGATGATGATGAATTTTTTTTTAAGTACTGTGTTGTAGGCCGTGAAAAATGCTGAGCATTGTGATTATATTGAGACGATTATGAGGTTATCTGACCTTAACTTGCCGGATGATAAGCAAGAGTTGTCCAACGACGATTGAAAAATAGACTATTCATTTACGGTTGTCTCAGTCGCCGTCACTATGCTGGCCTAACAAATGTATTCCTCTCACTCTTACAAGGAACGTGGACAGTGGCATTCCTTTGCTACTGCTCATTCCTGTGGAAATTGAAGCGTGACAGTATGATTTAATTCCAATATATTTTTTAATTTTTGTTTTTCAATATTAATTTTATTATCAATTGCATAGATTGCTTGTAAGTTCCCGGTTCCAACTAGGCCAGCATAGTGGTTGTGATTGCTGCTCACAGTTATTGAATTGTAGTAGCAGTGGCATCTATTCATGGACCACACTTCAGCTTAACATCAAGTGGAGTGCCGTCATATGTCGAGTCAAAATAAAATAAAAAAGAAGATAAATAAAAAGATTACTTTTATTATTTAATTGTTACGCCTTAATTCCCACATGGATATGCAAAACAACGGCGCCACTTTCCACGATACTGACCTTGGCACAACCATTTCACTTCCTTATCATCCACAATTCTCTTCACACAGATGCGTACTTTAAAAAGTTCGCAGTGCCCGCAATTTATTTTTTTTTAATGTTTTAAAAGCGAATCTGTCTGAAATAGCAGTTTCATAAATTTCATAACTCGTTGTCAACTCTGCAGACTTGCAAAGAAAACGTGGAAAGCCTGAAATCATTTGGTATTCTAATGCCACTCCTGAATCCATAGAAAAGGTACCGAAAAGCAGCGCGACAGCATATTTCGTGCATGTTTTCAATAGCTTTTTCACAGTGAAAAATATTTATGGAGCAATTTTTATATTAAAAGTGATTTAAGTATTAAATTAAATATTATAGTATTTTCTTAGATTTTGCGCGAACATTGATTAATACATTTAAAAAAATTTATGCGGCTTACCATCGCATTTATTTCTTTAAACGGGGTGGTTTTGGAACAATAACAGCATCAACCAATAGGACGACGGTCATTAAGGAGTGTGTGTGTGAAGACGATAGCGGATAGAATAAGGAATAGCACACTGCGTGATGGATGTGGTTTGAAAGAAGATGTAGTGACAAGGATTAACAGGGTTCTACTGCGATGATTTAAGCAGATGGAAAAGATGAGTGAAAATAGATTGATGAAAGGAATTTAGAAATCTGATGTGGATTTCGACCAAATCGGAGACATCCTCAAGAAAGCTGGGTTGCCCAGTGCCCATAACCGTAAAGCTTGTATGAAAAGAATTGTAGATGTGAATACTGAATGAAGGAACCGAGGTAATTGTGTCAGGATCATGGCAAGTGGAGCTCCATCGCCTCTGACTACCCTTGTGGGAAAAAGGCATGACAATTCGATTGAATTGTAAAATTTTACTTGTCTAGATTATACAAGCTAATTTGGACTTTACTGCTTTAACCTAAGAGTTGGTTTATATTTTGTTGTGTATTTAATGCGTATCCTCGCCTCAGGGGTGGATGTCATCAGCGCGATTAATTAGTGTAAAATGAACACGTCAGTTTCCGATATTATCAATTAATGCTCATTACGAGCGAAAACGTAATCATTGTATGCCCCGGGGATTTTCGGGATTCGGGGATAAATGTATTTTCTAGTGGATTAAATGAATTACTATTTATAATTATACTAGTGGCGTTATTCGAAATGAATTCGATTTATTCGAATCTTTATGACGGTATATTCATTCGAATGCTTTTATCAATAGTTTACAATTACATATTCGATTTGTTTGAGCTGCAAAATCTTACAGTTGCATTGAATGGCTTTTTTTATTTTATTTATTTGCACCATCGATGATTTGCACCTATTTTTTGTTTAACAAAAGGCGCCGGACGACTTAAAGAAACAGCTTTCCTTAATCGCCGTCACTATGCCGGCCACTGTATTCAATTAATTTAGTATTCGACTACGATTTCTTTGCATTTAACCAAACAAGTACATACTTATAACAGAAGGTATATGTATGAATAAAGGATGCAACGTTTTGAATAAAGGATTCTCAGCCACAATAAAAAGCCGTCTCTTTTCCTTTAAAAACTCATATGAAAACGTAAACTTTTCTCATAACCACGAAAACATTGCTTTTTCTATTGTAATAAAACTCGGAAAGTATTATCATTCATAACCTTTATGGGTTACGGTTGAAAATCCGATGCATATCTTAGTCATCTTTAGTGCATTTTTCTCGTGGAATAGTACATACGTCTACTAACAGATGGCGCACTACACATTAGTATGTTGATGAGACAATCGTGATCACTTCGGGGGATAACATGATTTATATTAAAGTTAGGGTTGTCAGCTGTCAAGATAAAAGCGTTAAAAATATTCTATAAGAGGTTTTCATTGAGGAAAAAGTTTTGGCACTTGGTGTTTTTACATTTCACTACTATTTGCAGTTGTTTTAACTGTTAACTATGATTTCAGCTAAGAATATAGAATGAATAGAATCTGTGCTAAAATAAGAACTAATTCAGTGTTATTTATCTTATTTATGCTGTTTATACCACGAGACAACTACTTGTACTTCAATTCCTTTCTTTCAAAGGTTGTCACTACTTTTTTGCAATTACAACTACTTGTAATTGTGGTTGACTTTTAATACTGCCTAATTAAAAGTCACGTGATAGTAAGAGTAGCGGCATAATTGTTCCGTCATCTTTTTTAAGTATTTTAATGTTATTTGTTATTCTGTCAAATTAGGTTGTCAAATGATCATCAAAACTAGTGACAACCTTCTAAATTACGAATGTAAAAATGTATATTTGTCCCCTTCTGACTTCTTTTAAATGCCATAAGTGAAAATAGTATAGACGATTGTATTTTGTAGTTATTTTAGGGCACTTTTTATTTCTTAAGTCCAAATTCTTTGAGTTCCAGATGCCTCAATTCATGGATTGCACTCCAGTTTGGGCAGGGTGTTGTTGCATCCACTGGTTATTCGTGACTTTCACTATGTCGGCATATATTCATCATCCTCATCAGCCGGAATACGTCCACTACTGAACATAATCCTCCTTTTTACATCGCCAATCCGAACGACAAGATGCCAGTCGCATCCACCGGTATCTTGTCGTCCATAAGCGAGAAGGGGTTGCCAGTATGCTCACCGCACGTTAAGAAGATGCTGCTGCCCATCCTTCAGTGAGTCTGGTCGAGTTTTAGGACATCCTGGGTTATATATTACATAGTCATATATTACATATTTACCTAATTTTTAATTAACCTTTTGTATGAAGTTATGTAAGTTAAAGATTAGATAGTTGGATGCCTAGTGCCCGTAACCGTAGAGCTTGTATGAAGAGAAATGTGTATGTGAGGGAAGCGAGGGAGTTGTGGCAAAAGCTCCATTGTCATGGCATATCCCTGTGGGGAAAAGGCGTGACAATTTTGATTCATTAATTATTGATATCATGAAAAGAAACATAATTGTAATGGAACTAGAATTTCTCGCTTCTTTCACACATTATGTAAGTCCACCACTCTATTAAACGCAAAACTTTTAATTTGTCACAGATTGGTTAGGTTTGTAGAATCCGCAGCATTATTTAGTTTACAATACGCTAAAAATGCATAAATTTTGGGGCATTGTTCTTTTTTTGTGACTCGACATATTACAGCACCCCGCTTGATGTTAAGCTGGGTGCGGTCCATGAATGGCTATCACTGCCACTACAATTCAATAACAGTAAATAGCAGTCACATCCACTCTGCCTAGGTGGAACCGGCAACTTACAAGCTGATCCCGAAACGCTACTTAATCACTTCACGGTCTGTATACTTGTAAGTGGAAGTATTACCCCGGATTGGTAGACTGGGTACCACTGTCTACCACTCTTTATGTCGTGATGGAAGAAAATATAATATAAAGAGAACAAATGGAGAATAAACAGGTGAAAGTATCAACCCTAAAATATTATCGAGTTTTTCAACTTTTCCTCCACACTGTCAGCACACACCGGTGGCCACTGCATGTAATTGATAGGACATACGATATTAATGTTATAACCCCGAGCAACCGAAATTTATTGGTGAACGGTCCAATAATGCTGTTATATTTTTATTTAAACCGCCTTTATTTTCACCAAGAATACAGTTATAAGTGTAGGTGGTGTAATAACTTTTTTGGACGTGACAACTTGTTTGTAAAATAACTGTTAAGGCATGATTGGTTTATGTAAATAATGCTAAACTATACATATAGTTATAATTTTTTCTTGTTAATGAAGAATAATACATATTATTTTATTCATCATTAAGAAATATTACGTATATTAATTACAGGAAGAAATATCTAATTAAAATAAGCAAGTCGAGTTCAAATCATATTAAAATCTATGCCTAATACATTTTAAGAAAATAAATTAGCGCCATCTAGTATTAGATAAAGGAACTACTACAAAGCGGAGTACAAGTAGTTGAGTAACAGTTTACATGATAGTAGTAGTGTGGTAAATTTTCGCTAGATGGCGCTGCAAAAATATATTTTAATTATTTAATAAATAGAATACGAACTACATGTATTATTAAATATTAAGGTATAAAACAGCGTATAATTTACATACAAAACTAAAACAGTTTACTATTTTAGGTTCACTAACCTATTCTAGATTCTAGACGTAACATAGATGTGCTTATCGCGAGATTTTATAGTTACGTCGTCCAGTCTTTATGCCTATAGTAAAGAGGCTTTGTGGTTAAGATAGCTCATCAAGATAAGAGGTCGTTTCACTTTGAAAATATCCTTAGAACTTTTAACCTACACTTTTTTTTACTACTTTTTAGACTCTACCTATGTTTAGAACTAGATTTGTGTATGATTAAAATAAGTAATGTAGTTCTCAGATTAGGTTTAAATGATGATTGGTGTATAGATTGGTGTATTGAATTTGAAACGTTCTCTCAGCTACATTAAAAGCGACTTTACATACGTGTCTCGTGTAATAATGAAAATAACATATTACACTATCTAAGTATGTATATACTTAGTAATAATTTAAAGGCGACCGTGGTGTAGTGGTAGAGCAATGGTCACGCAAGCCAAGAGCACGTATTCAAACTACTTGCTGATACTACCAATGCATATTTGATAAGAACTTTAGTACATTAATATATAAATGTAAGTAAAATAATAGTAATAATCAATTAAATTTTTACGCTTTTTTCACAGGGATAGGCAGAGACAGAGGAGCCCAACTGGCCACGATCCTGACACAACTCCCACGCTTCCCTAACATCCACAATTCTCTTCATACATGCTCTGCGGTCATGGACACTAGGCAACGCAGCTTTCTCAAGGATAATAATAATACAAAATAATTTTATTAAATTATAATAGCAGCGGCATCGATTCTTGGACCACACTCCAGCTTAACATCAAGAGGGTCATATGTCGAGTCACAATAAAAAAAAGTACAATGTAGTTATAATTTTTAAAATTCTTTTCGTCAATCTACTTTCATTCATCCTTTTTCCTCATCATCTTCATTTTTGTATGAAGAGAATTGTAAAAGTGAAGGAAGCGAGGGAGTTGTGTCAGGATCGTGGCAAGTGGCGCTCCAGGCAAGTAAAATCGAGGCTTAATTATAATTTACCTATTAAATCGAGGGTAAATTATAATTTGCTCTCTCTCTTACATTTTATAGAGCGTAGTTCTTATCAAATAATTCTGCAAGATTCCTTTTCCATGATCGTGACTGGACTTAATAAAATTACAATATTATGCAAATTAATTTCTGTAGAGGTCATAAATTCGAGTTATAATATTATTCATTTAATCTAATTTAATTGTCACGCCTTAATTCTCACAGGGATAGACAGAGACAATGGAGAGAAAGCCACTTTTCACGATACTGCACAACCTCTTCCTTCCACGCTTCCCTCACATTCATAATAGTATTCTTACAAGCTCCGTGTCATGGGTTATTTTGTGATTGGACATAGTTATGACAACACCCCGCCTCATGGTACCATAGACCAAATCTGTGCAACATCATTCAACAAAATATTCCCTTGCGCCTGGCAGGAGCATAAGCCACGCCTCTTTTACCTTCAACTAATAGACTAAACAAAAAATTCTTCCAATACCAATATTTTAGTAACACAAAAAATCTAAACAATGTTACCTGCAGATCATAAAACAAAAAAAAGAAAAATACTCGCCTGCAATAGGCTAACGTCGATGCAGCCAACAATGGGCGTATTACGTCCAAAGGAGTAGTTCATACAATTGTATCCCTTAAGGTGGTGCAGCGAGCGTTTTGTCAATATTACTTAAGTTGGAGTGCGGTCAATGAATGGAGGCAACCTGCTAATGCAGTCAAAATAACTAAAACTTCCACTCACATCGTCTATGCCTATCTAGTTGTAACCGGCAAGTTAACGCTGATCCCTAAACGCGACTAAGTCACTACACGGTCTGTATAATTGTATAGGTTGTCTAACTGTAAATGACGCGCATCTCCACTTTATTAGTTTATTTAAATGTGTGAATACAAATAATACTAACGATATCATACGCCGGTCTCTTGCCTCCGTCAACGTGCCAAGTCTACTTGAGCCGACTGGTATTGCAAGAGATGATGGTAAGAGACCGGATGGTATGAGTTTGATTCCATGGAAGATGGGCCGGGTGCTGGTATGGGATGCAACCTGTTCAGACACGCTGGCACCTTCCCATCTACATGGAACCAACAGCAGAGCTGGTGCGGCTTGTGAAGCGGCTGAAAAAGCTAAAGCGTGCAAATACAGGGGTCTAGGCTCCGAGTATGATTTTGTCCCATTCGGTGTCGAGACCCTTGGTCCGTGGGGTCCTAGCGCTTTAAGGCTTTTTAAGGAAATATCAAAAAGGTTAGTCGACATCACAGGAGACCGAAGAGTTGGCAGCTACCTCGGACAAAGAATTAGTCTAGCTATTCAAAGGGGGAACGCTGCCAGTATCTTCGGAACCTTGCCTAAAGGGACTCCTTTTAATAATGTATTTTAGTTAATTTTTTTTTAAAATTTTTTTTTATCAATATGTTATAAGTATTTCTGTTTTAATATTAGTATTCTAATATATATAAACATACATATAATCCTTTTGACATAAAACGTATCGCTTGTATTAAATAATACTAACTATATTGTGTGTCTAACTATGCATCCATATTTATAGTCGCACGTGTGCTTAAATGCACTGGGCATCACTGCTTTAAGCAATACTAATTTAAGTAATACTACCAGACCCAGAACAAAATATATGTTTCTGTTTTTATTACCAAATATTTGTAATATTCAATCTAATTATAAATTATTACAAATAAAAGCTGTATAATCAATCTTTGCTCGGACTGGAAATAGATCCCGGTACTTATCGCGTAACGGACTGGTGTGTTATACAATAAAAGAAAAGAAAAGAAGAACATTTCAAGACACAAGAAAATATCTAATAACAATAATAGATTTACACGTTACTTAATATAAAGAAATAAGGAAGAAAGGAAACAATACGTATTAAGAGGGAAGGACATCGAAAACGCTTGGCAACGTGCCATCACATGTCCTCAACTTGGATAAATATTCAAACGGCTATAAAGTAACAAATACTGCATTGCAAAACAAAATTCACGTTTATTTATGTAGGGACATTTGTTTTGTTTTGTATATTTTCTTTCTTTACAAGTGGAATGATTTACCAGCCCATGTGTTCTTTCCATCCTACAGACTTGGATCCTTCAAGCGTGAAAAAACACCTTTGGCCGGCACAGTGACGGCGACTGGGGCAGTCGTGAAGACCTGATATTTGCAGTCGTCGACACTTTTGGATATCTTCTTGCATCAAGCGGGTTGAGGTCAGATGGGACTTTAATCAATGTTGACTATGCCAGTTATTTGATTAAGCCTATTAATTATTTAACTTAATCAGCTATACCTAAACTTCAAATGCCTCTTGTATTTTGTAATTTAAACATATTTTTTTTCAGTTTCCTCTCTTTTAATATCCGTCGATTGTTCTACAAAAACGACGCGACAAATTTTTAATTGCAATCTGAGTTTCGCGATTTAACATAAATAAATAAATAACACAGATAAAAGGTGGACACTAGAGGCAACTACATGGGAGGGACCAGTAGGAAAAAGGTGGATAGAGTACATACAAGCTTTAGCAGGAAGCGAATGGAGAAGGAAAGCATTAGACAGAGAAGCCTGGAACAAGCTGGAGGAGGCCTATACCCAAATAGGGGTTCCGATCAACGGTGTAGATAGTTAAAGATTTTAATTAATGTAAATTTAAGATTGGAAATGAATGGCTTATTTATTTATTATTATTTATAAATAAATACGATATTAGTGATTGCTACTCACAGTTATTGAATTGTAGTAGCAGTGACATTCATTCATTGACCACACTTTGGCTTAACATCAAGCGGGGTCATATGTCGAGTCACAATAAAAAAAATAAAAAAAGTATTATAGGTACTTGAAAAGCAACATTTACGTGGTATTATAAACGCAAGAAGCCTCATTAACATCATTTGTTCCCGAAATAGGTAATTCGATTTAAAAATATACTTCACAAGTTATGTTTGTATTTTATTTATAGGTACATTAACTACTATTATTACATTATTTTTTTATTGCAAATGTTTTAAAATATTCAAAGGACTTCTTACGTATGCGGCTCTGCGAGCGATTAGTTACTTTTAAATTTTCACAATCATTCGATGAGATGATTTTCGTTTTATGTGATATATTAATAAGGAATGTACCCAGTATTTTTAACATATTTTTCTGCATTTTCTAATGACTCAGGCAAGCCCTGTTTGGGAATAATTCCGTATTTTTTATGTTACATTAAAAAAAGTATTAATTTTTAAAAAAACTTACCTGTGATCCAGAAGCGAATTCGTCTGCTGTAGGCTCTCGAGCGAAACGTTCAAATTTGAAACTATTCGATCTGTATAACTCGTTGTCTTCTCGGTTACGACGGCCGCGGCAAAAGCGACGTGTTATCGATGTATGGCTGAAATTAGTTTTATTATTATTATAATACGATGTAGTGAAAAGGATTAAGAAAGGAATGCTTCGATGGTTTGGGCACATGGAAAGGATTTTTTTTATTTTATTTTTTTATTGTGACTCAACATATGACAGCACCTCGCTTGATGTTAAGCCAAAGTGTGGTCCATGAATGAATGTCACTGCTACTACAATTCAATAACTGTGAGCAGCAATCACCGGAACCGGCAACTTACAAGCTGATCCCGAAACGTGACCAAATCACTTCACGGTCTGTATACTTCTAAGTGGTGGTACTGCCCCGGATCGGCAGACTGGGTACCACTGCCTACCACTCTTTGATAACCAGACCACCATGATAACCAGTTTTTTTTTATTAACAAATATTTGCAATATTTATTATTATTAAATATTACAAATAAAAGCTATGAAACAAATATTTGCTCCGACCGGGGATCGAACCCGGGACTTTACGCGCAACAAACCAGTCGCTAAACCGTTCGTCCACGCCTGTGTAAGTAGATTGACGAAAGGAATTTTTAAATCTCATGTGAAGGGTTTTTTTCGACTAAATTAGAAAAAAACTCAAGAAAGCAAGTGTTGCCTAGTGCCCATAACCGTAGAGCTTGTATAAAGAGAATTGTAGAAGCCAATGAGGGAAGCGAGGGAGTTGTGTCAGGATCGTGGCAAGTGGCGCTCCATTGTCTCTGCCTATCCCCGTGGGATGAAGGCGTGATAATTTGATTGATCAATTGATTATTATATTACAAATTACCTAATTCATGAATAAGTTGTGAAGCTTTACAAGTTGGGTGAAAACACGCATTTAAAAAATAATTTTTGTTTTAAGGTACCTACACATGCAATAGATACGTAGGCAAGGTGCCCGTAGTCTAGTAGTCTTACAAACAAAGCTCCCGGTTCAAAACCTTGTTCTGGTACCAATGTATCTTTTATATAGATACGTACTTAGGAAGCTTAGCTTCTATTATACAAACAAACAAGTTTTAGAAAAACAAAGACGTTTTTTTCTAAAAAAAGAAAAGTAAACAAATTGAAGTATTGATTGCATTCGTTCATTTTCGCTTGATTTGAAAGATCAGGATTGTATCTATTATTTTTAATATAACTAATAATTATTTTTGTACAACTTAGGTAAACAAATCATCAAAACAAATTATCAATAACTAACTCTGCCTTCGATTCGATTGGCCGGCATAGTGACGGCGACTGGGGCAGCCGTGAAGTCTCGGTTTTCGCAGTCGTCGGCACTCTTGGACCTTTTCTTGATTACCATCAGGCGGGTCGAGGTCAGATGTCGAGTTATAATTTTAAAAAAAGTTAAATTAATTGTAAACTCACCGAGAATCACTTGAATGCAAAGGCCATTGGATACCAAATATTTTTAATTTGGTTGGAGGTCTACGTTTCTGTTCAGCACGCACTGGCTCCTCAACTGGAACTGGGTGATGTCTACTACCCGATGAAGCCCTAGTACCACTTCGGCGACGACGCCTCCTCCGGCGCTCAACCAAGATAAAATTATCACCGTTTTTAATAATATAAGACGAGCGGAGAGTCGATCTTTCTTCACCTTGACGTATCAAATCAGCTGTTCTTAGAGTATGAATGTTCTGGTATTCAGCTTCTGGAGGAGGTGCTGGTGCTGCTTCGCGACTAGTCCCGCTTCCATCCCTCTTCTTGCGGGAGGAATGGAGACCGACTCTACGCCAAACCTTTTCCATGAATCTACTTTCACTGTCATCCCATTACTGTCCTTCCCCAACTAAAACTCAACCCCTATTTAATAAACATATGATTTCTCACATATAGAAGCCTTTGTCATACGCGCACTCTAATATAGTTATTTTTAATATAATTAAATCACTTTGTCTATAGCTACAGTTTTTAGTTCACAAATTCTGCTACACTTTGATGACTTAACTTGAACAGTTTCTGTTATAATTTTGTAATAATTTAACGTACTAGGTTAGTGGTTTAGGAGTGAATAACGTGTATTTTGACACGATACTTGCCGGAGCTCCCGGTCGCCCTTTGATTCAGGGTGCGGGTCTGTTGAAGCGCATGCGTGCACCCCTCGCCTTACGAATTTTGTTAAAATGGCGGACCTCCCGACCCCTTCGCTTTATTGAATATCTAATTTCAAACGTGCATTGTTGAGCTCGATCTATATGCAGACTCGACCTAGTGCAATATTTAACCCTTATTATTTTCCATTCTCGTTTTAATAAGCGAAGCTCAAGCTGTCATTAGATTTAAAGTTAACTTAACATCGATTCTAGAAATTTTCCTGTTTCTATCTAATTAGGTTTTAATAAAAGTTATTAAATATTAACATACTTATCTAATCGATATCATTTAATTGGATTATTTTGTTATGAAACGCGGGCGTTCGAGTAGTATTATAATAAACAAGAACGTGCGGTCCGTTAGGCTTAGTTTTACATTGATTGATATTAAAGTTGATGGGTATTTTATATAGAAATATGTATATGTTATACACTCAGATCATACAAGTATACTTGTATAATGTATACACTATGGTATATTGTTCGCCTTGTGTTTATGATACAAGCACATTCAGAACCTTAGTATATCTGAATAGATAAATAATCCCTATATACCCATTATAGCTATAGTTTGTTTTACTTAGATATAGATATAATAGACTTTTTAGTTATTGACAAGCGATATCTGCCTCAACTTGCCTAATGGTAAACAAGGGAATGGTAAGAGTTGCGACGAAAACAAAAAAAAAACGGTCTATGATTGCCACAGCAGCCGTCACAATGCTGGCCAGAAGTGCTTTTTACTTGAAGGGTCTAAGGTTATAAGGAAGACATAGACAGATAAAGCATTCCACTTGTCAATTTTACTAGGTATAGAAACGAAGCCTAATCATTTCTTTATTACGGAGGTAAAATGACGAGGCTGGAATAAGCTAACATGTCGTATTAATTTAGTATTATTCCACTTAAAACAAACTATTAAATAAAATTATTCTATCTTTTTTTCCCCTTGTTTATTTATTAGTTATTTTCGATAAGTATGCCAACTTATCGATAATATTTCTTTGTATATTAGAATTGGGCACAGTTTATATTTCCCGCGCTTTTTTCTGTCAAATGAGTACAGACGTGGCCGAACGGTTAGCAATTGGTTTGTTGCGCGTAAAGTCCCGGGTTCGATTCCCGGTCGAAGCAAATGTTTGTTTATAGCTTTTATTTGTAATATTTAATAACTATGTTAAATATTACAGATATTTGTTAATAAAAAACGAGGCGGATATTTTTTGGATTGGCAGTGGTACCGGGGTAGTACTACCACATACAAGTATACAGACCGTGAAGTGATTTGATCGTGTTTCGGGATCAGCTTGTAAGTTGCCGGTTCCAACTAGGCTAGCATAGTGGATGTTATTGCTACTTACAGTTATCGAATTGTAGCAGTGACATCCATTCATGGACCACACTCCAGCTTGACATCAGGCGGGGTGCTGTCATATTATGTCGAGTCACAATAAAAAACTTTTAATTCATGAATAAAACACTAGATGGCGCGCAACAATTTAATAATACATATTTGTATTTAAATATTTTTCTTTTATACTTTTTTATACACATGTTTATTAGTACCTTAGTTGAAAAGAAACTCCCAGTAGTATAGGCAGAAGGCTATGCTATCGTTTCTTACGCTTTACTGTTACCTTGTTAAATATTTAAGTTACATTGAATCATGGTACATTATGACGCACATAACTGGCATAAAAGTAGACAGAATTTAGCTGCAAGAAATTCAAATTTAAAGAAAGAACCCTCGGCACTGAATACTCTTGATATTTGTATACTTTAGTCGCTCAAAGTATGATAGGTCGCCAAAAATAGGTGAAATAAAACGAAACGAATGCAAAAAATAAATTATTTTATTTAAAAAGCTTTTAGCTTGTAACAAATAAAAAGTCATAAAAAATAAATAAAATTCGCCATTTAAATGCTTAAACTAAATGTGAAATAAATTATTTAATTGGAGCATTCTTCATAGACTTTGTAGTGACTGGATTGCCGTTCACTTTGCTGACCAGCTTGTTACTCTGCCAGACAGCGGTGAGCCCGTCATTTGTCTTCAAATCAACCTGCAATTTCTCCCAAACCTTTTTCTTAGGGTTTAGCACCTCATCAGGCTCGCCAGTCTCATACCCTTCAATAACAACTCTATCACCAGGCTTACTACCTTCTGGAGCCAACAAAGGCTCAACCTGCTTAGGCTCATCAACTGACGCACACAAAACCATCCCTTTGGACTCAACACCTCTCATTTTTGCTGGTTTTAAATTACATAACACTACCACATCTCTATTCTGCATTTCTTCAATAGGAACAAAGTTAACTAGCCCACTAACTACAGTCCTAGGTTCAGATTCTCCTAAATCAATCTTCTCTACATATAAAGCATCAGCGTCAGGATGTCTAGAAACGTCAACAATCTTACCAACTCTTATGTCTAGTTTAGCTGGAGTAATCTCATCGGCAACTGGATTGGCATTACCTTTAGTTTTAGCAGGCGATGGGTAAGCCTTTTTAGCTAATTCCTGCAGCTTAGGATCTGTAAATATCTGTTGAATTGGTGCTAATAACTTATTTATAGCTTGTTCAACTGATAGCTTTAAATCACCTGGATGAATTTCCTCTTTAGCAAAAGCTGCTTCCAGATCTTCAAATTTAGTGTAAGAAATATCACCTCCATGCTCAGGTGATCTGACAATTTTGAATGTTTCATCAGACTTCATCATTGGAAAGATAACATACTTAGTAAATGATAAAACACCATTATCAGCAATGTTACCAGGCTCACAGAAAGCCTTCTTCAGTTTTTTCTTAACATTAGATGGATTATCTAAAAGATCTATTTTGCTATCTTCCTCAGAAGCAGACATTTTGTTACCAGTCAAACCTGGAACCATGGGGTTCATTAAATGTACCCGTTTAGCATAACCTAGTGAAGGTAAGTACTTTTCTGCCATAGTGAAGATTTTTCTCTGGTCAACACCACCAAATTGTGCATCTACTTTTAAATACTCCTCATCTAATGCCTGCAATCCTGGGTACAGTAAACCACTGAGCAGAGGGTGGTCTACCTGCTTCACTACTTCAGCACCAGCCTTCTTAGCATCATGCTCAGTGATAACGGAGGACATTCTATAAACATCTAAAGTGTATTCTTTTGATAATTGGTAGTCAGTACCCTTTACAAATTTAAGTTTATCCAATGGTACACCAATGGAGGTCAACATCGCCTTAATTGCTGCTTCATAATACTGTGTCCGCAGGGCTAAGAGCTCCCATGGAGCTTTCATGTTGTCTAGGTAAGCATGTAAGTCAGCAAACAAGATTGTTACCTCACAGCCAGCTTTAAGAAAGTCTGCTATCTTGGACATAGGCACAAAATATGCTATATGAGGCCTGCCAGTTGTTGCAGAACCCCAGTATATTTTTAAATCTCTTTGTTTCAAAATTTCAGTCATTTTATCCTCCCCTAGCACTTCCTGCAAATTTCTTGTTATAAGAACTTTCTTTTCCTCTAAATTAGATGCCATGATGGTGAAGGAGAGCGCCAATTACTGAAATTTATTAAGAAGAAGAGGTTAGAATTTAGTTTACTTGAGATGTGATGAAATCTTAATGAAAGTAGGAGAAAAGTCAAATAAAATTTATTTACCTTTTAAGTCTCTGTATGATGCAATATTAGACAAAAGAAATTCTGCCCTATTTCCTTAGAATACCTAAAAATCTAGAAAATACGACTACACGTACGTTGAAATGTAGCTTACGAAATTGAATGTAACATAACCTATAAGATTTTTTAAAAATATATGAATCGCTACAAAACCTTACCAACTCGATAGGATTCAATCATAGTAACTAATTTATAAATATTATGTTGAAACTTTTACGGGATAATGAGAAAATCGCTAAAATATGTCACAATAACATAATACGAAGTTTGCCGCAAATAGAGGGAAATGCAGTAAGCCAACATAAAAATATGATAACATTGGCGCTAGTGTCGGTGAATGCCTGCGTTTCCTGTCAAAAGCGCCATTGCGCATGACAGTCAGTGCGGCCTTGCGAACTGTCCGAAGAGTGCTGCCAACAAAGGCCGAGTCGATGGGGTTACAAAAAGATTGTTAATTTTGGACATCAAAACCCTTTTGTTGTTGTAATTTTATTTTAAAATAGGTTGTGAATCTGTGATTACGTTTAAGAAAATGTGTGTATGATAAATGAATCGTGACGACTAGCAAAGGAGTCAGCTGGTCCAGAGTGCGAATAGTGAATAAGAAATGGCGGCCTTGCCAGCAGGTGTTCAGTATGGGTTATCATCAGATCCTAGTTATAAAGATAATAAGGAACTAGTGTTTGTGAAATTAACGGATTCGTCGCTGAAAGCGATAGAAGACTTCATTAGGCTCAATTCAACAGTAAGTACCAGTTTGTTTTCTTACCAAAATAAAGCAGTGATAATGGGCCAACATCTGGCAAAAGTCGCCATAGCTATATTGGTGCTAATAAATAGTAATAGTTGTGTTATTTAGAGGGAAGAATGTTGCAGACAATAAGTAGGATAGCCTCGCGTTGGCTACGTTCTCTGTGCAATGCCACGCCACGTCGACGTACAAGATTATTTTGCTGTTATTTTCAAAGATTTACATTTCATACGTCTATAATTAGAGATTTGGAGTCTTTAGTTGCGGAATTCGTCGTTTACTGAGGAGTTTGGTTACAATCCAAGCTTTGTCTTGACAAAGACACTTGTAGAAATCAACTTTTAAAATAA
The DNA here is from genome assembly GCA_905220615.1 of Tinea trinotella. NCBI lineage: Eukaryota > Metazoa > Arthropoda > Insecta > Lepidoptera > Tineidae > Tinea > Tinea trinotella. The sequence continues at coordinate 2,397,472 of HG992321.1, read as the reverse complement.
TCTTTCCAGTTTACCAAGAACTTTAAATGTATTATCTAGTCAAGGTTATCACTTGATTATACAAAATAATAAATTAAATTAATTAATTGTCCAACTGTTTATTAGAAAAATACATGTTCTAGTGTTACATAAAACTCTTTATAATTTTAAAAGACACATTTCTGTAATGTGGTAGCTATTAAAATTTATAACTACACTTGAATCATTGATAATGATATCAAACAATACAAATGGTTGCTAAGAGGGCTTAAAAACTATAAAATTATTTCTTTGTTTAATAAATAAATACTTAAATGAAAATTATATTATATATTAATTTATAATTTTGGTTGTGAATATTATACAACAATTTGAAATGATTTTGAAAGTTGATGCAATATAGAAATCTTGTTTCTTTCTTAACAACGGGTAAAACATTTAATTTTGTATTACTACAGTGAAAGTAATTTATTTTCTTTAATATTAGAAAATAAATATTAATTGAACTACAAAAAATTGGTGTCTTCGTAATTGAAACTAAATAATAATATTTATTATGTATTTAAATCCTTAATCCAAAGTAAATATATCATTTTTACAAGTTCTAGAGGTCCATTATAAATAAATAGTTTGACTACTATAAAATAATTATAAATGAAGTTTTTCCGAGATGATATTAAGGTAATTTAAATGTACAAACTTATAACTAATAAAATATTATAAATTATAAGTACAACGAGTAATAGCAATTGGAAAATCATTTGACTTATTTTCTAAACAAAAATATCATCAAAAACAACAATAATTACAAAATATAGCACAGCTAATAATTTATTTTGACAAATTATTATGCATTATTAAATACTATCTTTTATCATAAAGACATTTAACATTAAATATTACTCCAGATGTTAAATAAACTATAAACAAACAATTCTATTTGAAATAGATTTAACAGAATCATTTGGTATAAATATATTCTCCGCTATATTTAGAATGCAATTTCCAATTCTGTTCACTGTTATGACTTCCAAATAGAATCTATAATATCTAAAATTAGCTCTTTAGTTTTAGAAGTACTAAGAATACACTGTTTCTAAATATGTTCTAAACATATTCTAATCTGGAAATAGGTTTCATGTTTAGGTTTATGGTCGTTGAAATAACTATAGTTTCCTTTTAGAAGATTTGTGTTGCTTCTGCATTTCTTAATAGCTATAGTTTTTACTATACATAGATAAATCTCTCTATTGCATAATAATTAAATTGATAAATAATCTATTGTGGCACAACCACACACTGCCATATTTTTTTAATTAAAAAAAATCGAATTAAAAACTTATTGTATTACATTGTATTAAATTATTGTTATATTACAAATAATTGTGATACAAGCATATTAGAAAGCCATAGATGACTTGTAGTTGTCTACCTCTATTTTTATATTAGTTTCTACCTTGGTTGTCAATTATTCCAAATGATATCTTCCATTCCTGCCAAAATAGGCAGAGACAATAGAGTGCTACTTACCTAGATCCTGACACATCTCGCTGCCTTTACATTCATGATTCTCATCATACAAACTCTATGGTTATAGGCACTCGGAAAATACTCTTCTCTGTTTAAAGGAACATTTAATAAATTATATCAATGTAATATTTAACATTCATAATCTAATCAATTTTGTTTGTGGTCTTATGATATTTATAAATATGTGTCTTATGCTAATTTAATCCTTTAGATATTGTTTAATAATTATGCAATTTTGTATAGCTGGAAAGTTTATAGTAAGAAAAATCTAAGAGAAAGGGATGAAAGCAAATTGTGACAAAATTATGGTAAATTTCTTTTACTATGCTATAAAGCACAGTAATAAAAAAGTCAACTTAGACAGATATTTATAATATTTAAGCAAGTGACGCTCCATTGTCCCTGCTTATCCCCATGGAAAAAGGTGTCACAATTTGATTGATTGATTGATTATTTGCCATGATCATGACATACTTTTTAGGTTCACATTTGTAATCTTGTTCACACATGCCCTCATTCTTAAATGTATATATTAAATATTAATACTTATAATCAATAATTCATTGTAAGAAATGTAGGTCAATGTGGGGTTGTCGATTTTTGATGTCATTATAACCTTATTTTGAATTGTAAATATGAGACTTCCTCAAGAAACGTCGGTTGCCTATTGCCCATAACGGTAAAGCTTGTATGTAGAGTATTGTGGATGTAAGGGAAACGAGGGAGTTGTGTCAGGATCGTGACACAAGTTGCGCTCCAATGTTTGATAAATTGAATTGCAAATGTTTTATATTTTAGTCTGGTATACAGAGTATTCATCAAAAACCAAGTGCAATGTTTTAAATTGTGGCTATAAGGCCCAGAGTGTTTTAACTCTCATCAATATAATTAAATACAATACATTTGATTTGTTATTTAACTTTAATCAGAATATTAATAATTAGAAATGTTACTTAGGGTTGATAAATTTACTACAAGATAGAGACAAATTCAAAAATTAAGGCATCAAAGAATGTATAAATATACATATTTATTTACGCGGGTTGCCTAGTGCCCATAACCACAGAGCCTCTATGAAGAGAATTGTGGATGTGAAGGAAGCAAGGGATTTGTGTAAGGATCGTGGCAAGTGGCCCTCCATTGTCTCTGCCTTTGATTTGAATTTGATATTTAAGTACTAGATTTTTTTTAAATCAGGGATAAATCAAATCAAAGTAATTTATTGTTAGGCTAGTTCCCTGTCGTTCCCTAAAACTCTTCCTTGTCTCTTTTAACTTTTGTTGAGTAAGCTCTCTGATTCCTAATTGTAATACCATCCTAATGACTAGTCGACTAAAACAAGTCGATTTTTTCAATCGGGGCTCAGTGCAATTCCAGTGTTTAATCTATTATCTTTTATTGCTGTCTATCAAAGATTATTAAATTGCGCAATTACTTATATGGCTTGTGATTCTTAATTCAGTCATTGGTTTATAAAAAATATGTATTCTTCCTTGAATTCATGGCAATTTTACAGGTCATATTTACCTTTATGAGTATCGTACATTTAATTCATTTTATTTGGCTGGTATTTTGACTAAGGCATCCATAAACTGAATCGACTTTTTTCAGTCGTCAGTGGTCTTGGACTCCTCCTTAACATCAGGCGAGTCGAGATCAGATGTCGAATCTGAATATATAAAAAATGTGAATATGAAGGATGCTAGAGGGTTGTGTTAGGATCGTGGCAAGTGGCGCCCGTTCTCTCTTCCTATCCCAGTGATCAATGATAAAAATTTGGGCAAAATAATACAAGTACCTAAGAGTTATCTAGCATATTCTAGATCCACTTTTGATTATCAGGTTTATTGACACGGCCTTGTTTGTAACAAAGAACATGATTTTGGTGTTATTAAAAATATTTGTGATACGTTTAATTTGATAATAAAAACATTATTATGATTAGTTAAAAAAATTGATATGATTTTACTTTAGATTTTGTTTAGGGCTTATGTCAGTGTTAAGGCACATAACTGAATGTTTTTTTTTACATTTTGCTTGTCCAGTGTCTGTGATACAAAATCTTATTTATAATAGACCATTTAATGTGTTTAATCGTGTTATCATTACCAGTTTAAACTAAGTTTTTGCAGATTTTGCACTCATTCAGTCACTTCACGGTTTGTACGGATCGAAACACTGATCAAACGACAACCGTGGACGACAGGCGTGGACGAACGGTATAGAGACTGGTTTGTTGCGCGTAGTCCCGGGTTCGATCCCCGGTCGGAGCAAATATTTGTTTCATAGCTTTTATTTGTAATATTTAATAGTATTAAATATTGCAAATATTTGTTAATAAAAAAAAAGAGACGGATATTTGCTTCGGGTCTGGTTATCAAAGAGTGGTAGGCAGTGGTAGCCAGTCTGCCGATCCGGGGTAGTACCACCACTTACAAGTATACAGACCGTGAAGTGATTTGGTCACGTTTCGGGATCAGCTTGTAAGTTGCCGGTTCCATCTAGGCCGGCATAGTGGATGTGATTGCTACTCACAGTTATTGAATTGTAGTAGCAGTGACATTCATTCATGGACCACACTCTGGCTTAACATCAAGCGGGGTGCTGTCATATGTCGAGTCACAATAAAAATAAAAAAAAACCTATTGACTGCCTACCACTGTTCAAATTGGTAAATTGTCTGATCAGAGTAAAATGTTCATTTTGTAATCTGTTACTCTAGTCCCAATTCTAAATAAAATGTTTAAAGTGGAAAAAATTCGTGACAATTTGATTAATTTATTGAAGTATAAAACTTGCCTATGCACCTAATACAATTTTATAGACAAAAAATAACATTATGCGACTAAAATAAATAATCTTCTAGTGATCTAAGTCTTGTTTGTTACCTAATAGTTGTTTTTAAAATTTAATTTCGACCCCCGAATCGACGATTCCAATATAGTTCCATAGTTTGTAAATGTCTTCTAAAATGTTTTTAATGTACAATAAAATAATCTCTGTAGTTTTGATTTCATAATCTAACGCTATCAGTATTACCAACACTTAAAAAAGAGCAAAAAATAAAACAAACTGTCTACTTGATAAAGATCAGTGAAGAAATCGTGTGACCAGTTGCAAGATATTAATTGGTTATTATCTCATTAGCAACTTAATTGAGTCGAAGTTTTCATTATATTGCTTTGATGGAACATCTTTGTTGTCGCTTTTATTTAATGAAGTATATTTAAAAATAACACTCATAAGCTTGTATGAAAAGAATTGTGGATGTGAGGGAAGCGAGGGAGTTGTGTCAGGATCGTGGCAAGTGGCGATCCGTTGTCTCTGTTTATCCGTGTGGGTAAAAGGCGTGACAATTTGAATGATTGATTGATTGATTTTATTTTTAACGCCTTTAATTTTTTTAAAGGCTTCTGTTATTTTAGGTAATTTGTAGAAGCCTAATTTGTAAAAGTAATTACCTAGGTATATTATTAATTAAAATTTTAGCTTGTATCTCTTACACCTAATAACCTAATTATAGGGATTAGGCAGGGAGTGGGTGTTGCCAAATATCGTAAAATTCATCAAGACTCTATCTATTATAGTATAGAGTCTATAATCGAACTTAAATTATTTTAAAAATACGTTGCCTACTAAAATATGTTTCTAATCCATAAGTAGAAAGAGATTAGGGTGTACTTTGTAAGGAACACCTGGTTATGTTGAGTTCCTTGCGATTATCGCTAAAAAAAATACTCCACAAGTCGGCAATAAAATCGGCGCAGTTTCTTTACAATGAATAGAATAAACTTTTCTAATAACTTAGTGGAATATAAAGTACCGTTTTAAGACAGTGAGAAATATAGTACCTACATTGTTAAATCTAAGGGAGAGAAAGTGACCGATTACCAAGGTGTTGTCGAGGGCGTTAATATACAACTACAAGGAAATAAAATGATGCCGTCGTCGTTAAGTCTTTACTATTGACGATGACGTTTTGTTCAGCTTCAATTACTAGTAAAATTAAATTAGTAATAAATCAGACGAAACAAAATACTTTTATCTATACATATAAATAAAATTGGAATGTCTGTAATATTGAAATAGCCGTTTTTTACATGTATATGAATATATATACGGTACATACACCAAAATTATTTTTTTTTACTATTTTTGTCTGTCTGTCTGTTCCGGCTAATCTCTGAAATGGCTGGACCGATTTTTACGGGACTTTTAGGCAGGTAGCTGATGTAATAAGAAGTAACTTAGGCTAAGTTTATTTTAGAAAAACTCTTTTATTACAAATAAATGTTATGAAACAAATATTTGCTCCGACCGAGAATCGAACTCGGGATTTAACGCGCAACAAACCAATCGCTAACCGTTCGTCCATCTGGGTTGATATGATATTACAAACCAGGAGTAACTGATGATGGACCATGAGGACCCCCTTTCCTGTCATGTACTCACATTGCGATTACAGTTTATAAACGCGGGTGAAACCGCGGGGAATAGCTAGTGTTATTATAAAAATAAAAAAGCAAGTGGCCAGTTTTATATTGCACATATTTTATTCTGACGATTACTTCTCGTCATATGCCTTTTCGTAATTATGGTAGAATCTGACAATGCAACAGAGCCGAAAGGGCCTATCGACCAATAAATCTTTAATATACTTTTGCATGATTGTAAAAGCATACTTTTAGCCCCTTTTAAAAAAGGAATAAGGTAAGGAATTCTGTGTAGAAAATAAATTATTGCCCAAAAATTGATTTTCTAGAACCCATTTGTATTTTTTTATTATTAAATAGTTATTATGAATAAACATACAAACTATTTGTCTTTTAAACTAATTAGGGGTCTAATCTATTAATTGTAATGGTTTATTGTTCACTAACTAGATAATGAGATGAGTTAGTACATGCTGTGAGGATAATCAAGTATACAAATCAATAAGTAGCCCAAATAAATAAGTCTAAGTACCAAGGCTGTAATTAATTAAAAAAAACTACTCACTTATAATGTACTTAACTAATGACCTTACTTAATATATAAAACAAGTTACAATAAGTACTCATTAACTTGTAATGATTTCTCTGAAGCATTAAATTAACGTCATCGGCCTATCCAGATGCCCAGGGTAGTACCACCACTTTCAAGTATATAAACCGTGAAGTTTTTTTTATTGTTTTCTATTGTGACACGACATCTGTCCTCGACCCGCCTGTTGATAAGCAAGAGGAGGTCCAAGAGTGACGACGACTGGAATAACCGAGTCAGTTCCCAGCCGCCGCCACTATGAAGTGATTTAGTTTCAGCATCAGCTTGAAAGTTCTGACGGTACCAACTTGGCCGGTACCTTTGATGAACTTTGCCGTCCTGTTTAGTAGCTTAGTATAGAAATGTAAAAAATATTTTATTTTCACCTAATATTTGTTGAAATGTGGTATTTGTGAAATGCTTTTTTTATTATAGTTGTATAATGAGTTTAAAGAGTAGTTTTAGGTAACTATGCAGTACAATACCTACAATAAAAACATTGGAAAGGGATTACTGTAGCTTTTTATTATTTTTATTATGTACCAGCTAAATTTTATTACTTATTTAGTTACCTACTTGCAATAAAGATCTTTACCCCCACTAGGCACCTTGGGTACGAGTTGTACACAGGTAAATTTAAAATACATTTGTATTGTCCCCGGACGGATTTGAACGTAAAACTATGTCAAAGCCATTGTGAATTAAATATAACTATCTATTTAACGATTAACAGACGTCCAATAGCGGGAGAATTGATTTAATTGGCTCCTAGTTTGAAAATTAATTTAGCTAGGCCGGCGTAGTGGTTGCGACTCCTACTTTTAATCATCTCTGGTTAGCTATCGCCTCCAATCATCTAATCCTTGTTGATATAGAGCTTTTAAATACATATTTCTTGTTTTACCTTTGGCCAGCATAGTGACGGTGACTAAGTCGGTTCTTTCAGTCGTGGGGCCTCCCTTTGGTTACTATCAGGCAAGCAGAGTTCAAATGTCGAGACATAATTAAAAATATTGGAAATTATAGGAACTAAAATATTTAAACTATTTTATTTGATGATATTTCATTAGATTTTTTTAGCCGGCATAGTGACAGCGACTGAGGTAACCGTGAATTAAGTCCCTTGGACCTTCCCTTGCTTACCCTTGCAAGTCGAGTTCAGATGTCGGTCACAATAAAGAAAGTCTTTGTTTTTTTATGCCGTAAGCTGCTGGTTATGATGGTTAGAATAAAAAGAGTTTGTAAAGTTTAGTCTTAACAGACATAAAACGTATTGCAATTAATTATGTCCTTTCAAAATATAAAAAGAAATGAAATATATTCGTTAAAACACTCTCATAAAATATAGAATCGTTAGATAATTATAAGTGCAATTTCAAAAAACTCATTTCTATAGTAAAATAGATAATATTCAATTCTTTCGTATTCTTTCTGGGATTTTAACCTCTGTTTTGTTAAACAATACAGGAATACAATAGTACGTATATTCATAATTATTTATTATGGATAGGTATTAAGCTATTACATATTGTATATGATTAACGGCATTCTCTTTTACAATGTTCAGGCTAAATGGCTCGTAATGATATACTTTGAACTACTAATTTAAGTTCATGCGTCTTGTTTTTAATATTAGTTCTTTATGCCTTATTCTAGATATTTTTACTCCGGGTCTAGTTGTCAAAGAGTCGTAGGCACCACTGCTACTACACTATAATGCGAAGAAAATATGAATAGGACGGAATCGGCGCCATTTAGTGACGTCTAACTCTCCAACCAACTTTAGTATGGTTTCTTTTTCTTTGCGGACCGTCAAGAAAAAGACACCTTTGAATCAGTCAAGTGAACTTAGTCAACAGCCCGTCCTATTCTTATTCTATTCTAAGTAACTGCAAGTATCAGTTACGAATACTAAGACGGTTTAAATTTTAAGAGTGGTATGCAGTGGTACTCAGTTTGCCGATCAGGGGTAGTACCACCACTTAGATACAGACCGTGAAGTGATTTGGTCACGTTTCGGGATCATCTTGTAAGTTGCTGGTTTTAACTAGGCCCGCATAGTGGAGGTGACTGCTACGTACAGTTGTTTAACTGTAAGTGGCAGTTACCTCCATTCATGGACAGCAGCTTACATCAGGCAGGCTGCTGTCATATGTCGAGTCACAATAAAAAAAACTTTTAAGTGTACAAACCGTGAAGTGACAGGTCGGGATCAGTTTTTGACTAGGCTGGCATAGTGAATGGACCCCGCTCCAGCTTTACGTTAGGCGGGATGCTGCCATGTCGAGACATAATAAAAAATATAGTATAATACACGTTAAATAATTGGCAAATGGAAAATTTAGTTGCAGTCAACCTTGTAGATAATAAATTTATTATTTAACGGTAATAGTTTTAAACATAATTAAAAAATAACTTAGTCGGCCATCTTGTTTCTTAATAAATAAGTATGCCTTAAGGGTTTTATAATGCCTTACAATTCTATTTAATTAGATGTTACTTAATGTTAAGCTGGGTTGCCTAGTGCAATCGTAGAGCTTGTATAAAGAGAATTGTGGATGTGAGGGAAGCGAGGAGTTGTGTGACGAGTAGTTGAAAGTGGCGCTCCATTATCTCTGCCTATACCTGTGGAAAAAGCCGTGACAATTTGATTGATTGATTGACTTAATATTATGATTGTTTGTCGACCAAAGTGGGCATATTCTTAAAAACGGGACCTCAGTTAAGCTAGAGAGTTGTGCGAAGATCATAACGCGGCCCATTTTCTCTGGCTATCCCTGTGGGAATCACGGCGTGGCTTTTCTTCTTACTTTACTTTTTGGCTTGATATTATGATACATACCGTAACAAGAATAACTAAAAGAGATGTCTCCAGAAATAATTGAAAAACCATTGAAAGGCTATTAGTATCTTTGAAGACAGTTAAAACAATAATATAATATTTTAAAATATTATATGCCGTTTAACCATTTTTAAGCTATTTTCTAATGCTTTGTGATCTTTTTGGTAATAAAATATTTAAATTGTTTGTACTAAAATGCCACTTAGTACGAACATTAAAAAAGCGTCTATGTGCTTTCTCTCTGTCTTTTAACAATATGTATAAAAGTGAATACGCAGGCTCTTGATCTATTTGTCAATTGAATTGGCACAGAGAGACTTTTCACTATCCTAACATAACGTTTTTGCTTCCTTTACATCCATAATAATCTTCATACAAGCACACTTCTGTTCTTTTTTTGGATTGTCCCCGATGTCGTTTAATTCTAAATTAACACTACGAATAAATTCGCAATTTATCTTAAGTGCATTCGTGGTTTCAAGGTTGTTGTTAGGTAAGCGAATCGCCCGTTGCTATGACAATGGTATGAATTTACTTGGTGAAAGTATACTGCGGCTGTATTAAGTTAAAATACCGTATCAGTAACCCGTAGAGTGACTCAGTCGCGTTTTATATCCAGCTTTTATTTTGTTATTGTGACTCGACATATGACATCACCCAGCTTGATGTTAGGCTGAAGTCTTCAATATCTGTACCGGCCTAGTAGGAACTGGCAACTTACAAGCTAATCCCGAAACGTGACCAAATCACTTCACGGTCTGTATACTTCCCCGGATCGGCAGACTAGGTACCACTGCCTACCACTCTTAAAATTTAAACCGTCGTAGTATTCGTGACTGCTACTTGCAGTTACTGTGCTATTAGAATAAGAATAGGACGGGCTGTTGACTAACTTCACTTGACTGATTCAAACGTGTCTTTTTCTTGACGGTCTGCAAAGAAAAAGACACCATACCAAAGTGAAGTTTGTTGGAGAGTTAGTCGTCACAAGATGGCGCCGATTCCGTCCTATTCTTATTTTAATCGCATTATAGTGAAATGTAGTAGCAGTGTCCTCTATTCATGGACTGGGCTGAAGCTTAACATCAGGCGGGGTGCTGTCATAAATAAATCAAGTTAAGTTTAGAAGTCATTAGCCAATGAATTTGATTGTAATGAAATTGTATTGTATTTTTAATTAGGACAGCTGATTGGTGTCTGACCATTGGCTTTTGTAGAGTTGCGTCAGTACGAATAGCTGCCGGAAGGTGCCAGATATCTCATAATTACTTTTTCAAGTAACTATGTACCTCTAGGTGATATTATTTTAAGAGAGCTACGTTTGTTTCTTAATGTTTTTAATTAAAAGCTTGACAAAGGAATGCTTCGATGGTTTGGCCAAGGAAAAGGATGAGTGAAAGTAGATTGACAAAAGGAATTTATTAATGTGATGTGAATGGATGCGTTAAACGAGGCAGATCTAGGAAGGTGTTTTCCGACCAAATCGGAGACATCCTTCAGAAACCTGGGTTGCCTAGTGCCTATAACTGTAAAGCTTGTATGAAGAGAATTGTGGATGTGAGGGAAGCGGTCGAGTTGTGTCAGAATCGTGGCAAGTGGCGCCTTATTTTTTTTAAATTTCTATACTAACCTACTAAAGTGCTTGTATTATAGAAACAGGATAACCAAAGTACATTGGTACCGGTAGGTGGTTTCGAAATTTGTGTAACCAGTTGCACTGCCACTACACCACGGTCGCCTTTGTCTCTCCCTATCCCTGTGGGAAAAAGGTGTCAATTTGATTGATTGATTGATATTGTATAAGTACCTATTTTATTTATAGAATGTATTTGTTTATGTAGTTTACACTTATGCAATAAATTATTTGCATGTATCAATTTATTAAAAAACTTTATCATTTTACCTTAATTCAATTTTTTTGTTTTATCCTTGATCTTTATTGCACTCTCCGCCGCTGACTCAATGTTCACAATAATACCAAAGATTTGGCTGGTAATTATAGTACAATATTTTTTCATAAATAAATAATACGAATAACCTATGCAAATTTTATACTCGTATATTGGCAAAAAAGTATGCGGGTATATGCAATATGCATACCGAATAACTTTATTTTTTTTTTCTTTACAAATGATGATGGATTGTTCCTATTTTTTTATTTAGTTTTGATATTATTCAGCTCTGTTTCGCGAAGTTACTAAAGTCCTGGTGCATACTTGGTATAAGTTTAAATATATTTATCTATTACGTAAACTTATCTATATCTATTATCCTGTATGAGGAGAATTGTGCATGTGAAGGAACCAAGGGAGTTGTGTAAGGATCGTGATAAGTGGCGCTCCATTGTCTTTGCCTATCACTGTGGGATTTTGGCGTGGCGTGACGATGTGATTGATTGATTGTAAACCTTAGTTTAGCATTTAATTATCTATCTATAGAATCTGTTTAACTATTTAATCAAGTTTTGGTAATTAGTTAAAAATCCAAAGAATCCAATAAGCTATCGTAAGCGACAAAAAATATTTTACTTAAATAAATCTATTTAATACTTAATTGTCTTTTTATGTCATTGTTTCTTATTTATAAAGATTTTGCCTTTACTGACCGTAATACAAATAAAACACTGTCCTCGTTCGTAAACGACGAATGCCATTAATTATATAGCAAACCTATATTTTAATAGTCGATCGTGGATTATTAACTAAACTCCCCTCTATTAGAGAAATTAGGTCTCCGAATGTGGAACAAAAACAAGGCAGTCAAAGGCAAGGCCGTTGGCCACATTTCGGCACGATAATGTGGATTTAAGGCTACCGTGCTGTAGTGGCAGTGCAATGGCTACGTAAGCCGAGTGGCACGGGTTCAAAACCACTCACAGGTACCAATGTATCATTGATATATGTACTTTGGTTGTCCTGTTTCTATGATATATGATAACTTAATATAGAAATGTATAATAATAAAATAATACTCGTACAAGTCACACTTAAAGACGGGTCTGGTTATCAAAGAGTGGTAGGCAGTAGTGCCCAGTCTGTCGGTCCGGGGTAGTACCACCACTTACGAGTATACGGACCGTAAGTGACTTGGTTGCGTTTGGTTGCTTGTAAGTTACCCGTTCCAACCGGCATAGTAAATGTGACTGCTAATTACAGTTATTTAACTGTAGTTGCAGTCACCTCCATTTATTGACCGCACTTAAGCTTAAGATAAGGAAATGAGATTTTTTCAGTCGTCGTCAATTGTCTCTGTCTATCCCTGTTTTGTTTAAGTATACCTTTTAAGTAGGTTATTAAAATACCGCCCTATTTGGAAACGCGACTAAGTCACTTCACGGTCTGTGTATTTGTAAGTGGTGGTAACCCCGTATCGGTAGACTACCTACCTCTCTTAAATATAATATCTAAGTGTTTACTTAAATGAAGATTTGCTATTGGTATAAACAATCTAGTTAACTGCGTAACAATGTAATTTAAGAGTTATTTCGTTTCTTAAATTAATAGCACGCCCCGGGTTGTTGAGGAAAAAACAATTGCGCCGCCGACCTTTCAATTTGGTTTTAATTATTTTAATGGCTAGTTAAGCTGTTACTTGGTTTTTTAAGAATTTTTGTACTTTGTAGATTATCATTAAGGTAATGGAACGGTATTATGGATTATTTTGAAAGGAAAATATTTGTCTTACCCTTAATCCCTTTTTTTATATTTCTATTCTTACTTAGAGGCCTCCCATTAGGTTGACTGACGATATAGTAAAAGTCACGAATAACCGGTGGATGCAGCTGGCATCTTGTCGAATGGCGTTCTAATGGGGAGACCTATGTTTAGTAGTGCACGTCTTCTGGCTGATGATGATTATATTCAAAGCTTGTATTAAACATGCTTGTACCATAAAAACAGGACGACTAAAGTATGTAACATCAAAGATACATTGGCACCGGCAAGTGGTTTTGAACCGGTAGTGCTTGGTTTAAGCTATGAATTCGTCACCATTAGACAATGATTTTAAACAACCTTAATCCGGTACCTTTGTTCTTTTGACCATCTTACCTCGACTCGTATTAAGGGGAGATTCAAGAGACTGATGAGAACCTACTAAGTTTACGGTGGCCTCAGTCGTCGTCAGTATGGTATTTCACACTGCTTCCGCTTAAAGGATCCAAGGTTATTGGACGCGGAAGAAAACATGGGCTGGTAAAAGCATTCCACTTGTTAAGGCGACCCAGTGTACACTGGCGAGAGCTCTATACACTGGTTTAAAACCACTTGCCGGTCCCAATTAGATATGTGTTCTTCGGTCGTCCTGCTACTATGATGCAACCACTCTTAGTAGCTAAAAGTAAATAAAATGATTGTCAAAGAAAGAACGCGTCAGGAAGGAATGATGGCACTGCTAATCCTCGTTGGAATTTAGACAATTCAATTAATATTTTTTAATGTTATTATTATTGTATTGTAGATGATATTAATTGAATAGAACAATAAACATAAGAAATATGTGCGGCTATAAAATTGTTTAAAAAATAAAGAGCGTTTCTATCAATTGTTTGACGATATTATAGGTACATTTGCATAAAAAAAGAAATTCTTATCGTACATTAAGTACAATGTAATTTCTCAGTTTGTTCAGATGGATGATGGAAGTCAATGGGGCATGATCAATTGAGATTAAAAGAAAAATTAAATGAATCTTATTTTATTTGTTTTGACGTGTTCATGTACTAAACTTGTATACCCTTTATCGAACTATTCTATTATCACTTGGCCAATATCGCCGTATTAGGTTTTATAATTCGATCGAACTTACTGACGGTTCTGAAGTTAGACGCAAGTCAATGCGCAATACATAAAATACGGTATAGCTTGTCTTGAAGTGTTTGAGAGGGCCTTATATTGTGACTGTACCTGCGCGAAGTCGCGCTTGCAGCTAACTTCGGGGACGCCATAAAGATTTCAACTTGTATTTTTTTAAAAATAGAATAATTGACTAGCTTATATGGAATAAGAAGCCCTGATTAGAATAGATTAAAACGTGTATTGGAAACGCTGAAGTACCTCAATACTATGCTCAGCGACCTAAGTAACGTTTTTCTTAACGCGTTTTTTAAACATTGTACTTTGACGTTTTTTTAACTACCCGTACTTGATCTTTACTTTGAATACAAAACTTAAAAACTGTATCCTAGTTATCCAAGCCATCAACATCATTACAATTACCATTTTAACGTATTTTTAGACGAATAACGTCCACAACGATGTTGCCATCTGTCCCCTCTAAAAAAAATTGACAACCGTTCAAACTCAAATATTAGCTGGTTTTTCAGGAAGCGAAAAAAGGCCAAACGCACCTGATTCCAAATCTGTAGTCCATGCACGTGTTATACCGTGATGTGTATCTTTTGTTGGTGCTCGCAACTTATAGGCTGTGTACTCTGAATGCTCAATCATATTCAAGCGATAACAAACTTTCTTTACACTAGTATAAATGTTAAAATTGTATGCGTTTTACATTGTCCTGCGTGCGGCCTCCTTTTTTTTGTTACTTTGTTAGTAAGCACCTGGTTTTTTTTTCTGATCACAGGATCCCATTAAGAATGATTCACTTTTGTGACGGCTGGCAAAGGCGCTATGGTTGGCGAACCTGCCCGAGCATTTTCTATTTTAGAAACGATTTTATTTCCCATGCATATTGTTTAATGAATTAATTGTTTACCAAAAAAAAATCCATTCATCAGTAGTTTTAACGTATTTTCCTTCCGTTTCATTGTCAACGCAATTAGTATAACTTAGACCATTTCATCGCTTGGTAAACAATCTTCGGCTTGTATCAATAATTCAGAGGATTGTTGGCCTTATTGGAATGCGATAGAGTTGGTAATTGAATATTATTATTATCCACGAGCAATACATGTGCTGAATATTTGTAACGGATGTCCGCCTTGTTATGCCATTGGCAGTCAGATCAATTTATGTTGTCAAAGCCGTGTGGCCGTTGACGTAACCAATGGAAATCTGTCTTCATGCCTCAGAACAATAACAAAACTTTTAAATTATTCCTTTGCTTGTCTTTTGAACACTTTGTTTCGATATGCTTGTTATGAGCTGGTTTTTTCCCATGCTATTGTTTCCATATTTAATATTTACTTAATTATGTATTTTTGGATAGTAATTTGTTATTCGGGTTTACATTATTGAGAGATTGTAACTAAATGCACGCTTCGTGGTTTAACGACTGATTGATAAACACTTCAATAATAATATTGTCAGATAAGCTTGCCTGTTTAATATAAATATTTTTCTTGTAGTTAATATTATGAGTAATGATTAAATCTTGGCCCCTTAAATATGTTTGATCTTAGAAGTTCTTCGTGAGTGTACGTACGCACGTGCGATAGAGGCGGAGGTCGTCGCACCCGCTTATTGACACCCTTCGCCCTGCGGCCGTGACACCTGGTCGTCATCCCCAATACAACTTTCTAACAGATGTTCGCCACAGAATATCCCCTTACTTAAATCAATTGCGAGGCCATTTAGAGGCTCACTCTTTATTTAGTATCTAAGATTTTCTATTATAACAATTTATAAAATATTTATAGACTATTGTAAATTGAATGCGCACATAATACTATAGCAAAGAATTATGATTCTTAGGTATACGTAATTAAATTGAAAATCCTTTGAAAATAATTTTATAAGATTTCACGCAAAGGGCTTCTATGATGACTCGCCGCGATCTTGTTGCGAAAAGGCTCACTTTAAATGTTTATGTTTCCCTGTTGTAAGATATAAATGGTCGTAAAGTTAGAGAAATATAACCTCACATAATGCGTCGTTTTATGAAGGTTACTATAGTTTTATGACCAACAGGAATGCCGGTTTAGAGTAATGGACTAGCGCCTCACAAATGGGAGAGAGCTCTGGATAAGGGACGGTGACCTTGTGTACATACCAGAGTCGCCAAGTACTGGAAAACAAATTATCTAAAACGATTGCGCTGATAGACTGCGATCATCTTACTTTTACCGCTAGAAAGTCCTCCACCGATCAACTAATCATTTACCTGTATTTTTTTTTATCATAAACGAACAATTCATAAATTCTTGCAATGAAATTGAACAAAGCGGTGTCCTTTACGAAAGTCTATTATATTTCGAAGAACACGGTTTGCTTCTTTTATAATCTGGCCTTTCGTACCTTTGGTTTGCATTGTTGGAGTTCGTTTTTCATTGAAGTATGAATTCAAATGTTATGGTCATCAGCTGATGTCTGTCAATCTTAGTCAATGGTAAAATTACAATCTATGTCATTTAATTGGAATGTGTTAATGTACTATTTAATGTGTGCTGCCCATTAAGTGGGAATGACACGCAAGACCTTGTACTTGCATTTCCAATATGGTAGTGTTCGGAAAATGAAATTTATGAGGTTGACCTTACCTACTTACGGTCTCACATACGCATTGTCGGAAGCGGCGTCACGCAGCGTGCCCAGATCTGATCCAAGGAATGTGTGTCGGTGAGCCCAAATCATGGCGGTCACTGTTTTCGTGAACAACGGTTCTTGACCGCGCCTTGCAATATTATTGTTTACTTTTCTCATCCAGTTTTCTTTACAATGGATATGTAATATATTGTGTATTAATTTCTTTGTTAATTACTAAAGGTGCATGAAGTTATTTCTCACCTGTTTATTATACCATTTATTGTACTTTTAATTGCTTGCAATCAGATCAACTTGTTAATTATGCTTCAGTATGTGTCTTCCTGTATAGTTTTCCTTTTAGTTTATGCTGTATTACCGTTGTGTAACAGGTTTTGCTAGTTTTATATTACATTTCACTGTTCAAATATTAAACTTCGTATCTGGGTTCTTTTTGTATCGTTAAAGGTCACCCGTATGTTCCGCTAAGGTCATTTTGTGCAGAAATTATATTGCTTCACGCTGCGATTCAACGCAAGGCCAATATAAATTCGTTAACATAAGATTTTGAATGCAACTTTTGCACTCCAGGATAACACATAAATGTTCTTCCTGAACTTCAATAAAATTTATTAGGCAATTCAGAAAAAAATACCCATTACATGCTTGTTTATTGCAACGCGAGAGATAGCTGGCGTCAGTTTGTTCTCTTTAGATTAATTTAACAGTAATTGCCAGAGCCAGGCGTGACTGTCCCTAGTAGCTTTCAATAAATATTTCTTTTATAGAATCACATGTTAATTCATTACTAAAAGATTTCATTAGTACTTAATCCCTTTGTTGTAGATTTTAAATATAAATTATGTTGCAATACACGATTATTAACAACCTGCATATTTTGGCAGCTTTACCTTATATTAACTCTTTGGCATTTCCTTTATAGTTTGCACTTTCCATTTCTCCATTCCATTAATTGAGAAAATTTAAAGTCATGGCCATGGATGCCCCAAGTTCCGGGTCATCCCCGCCACAAATGCTATGTGCAATTTAATAATGTTGCTTATTCTAGTTGCGAACAGCGGTTAAGTAAGTAACTAAAGTAATTTTTGAATTTACATCACCCGCAACGCGGTTGGCCCAGCCTAGTTATGTTTCTCGCGTTCGGCCATCGGTCGTTGTGCAACCACACGATTTGCCGACTCTTGCTTATTGTGGGTAACTCGCGTTGCCTAACAAGTTTAGCTTCTTGTCGTCCAATTGCAACTTTTTGATTAAGTTACGCTCTTTAAATATATGATATGAATTCATTTCCATAAGAGGCGTATTAGTTTTTTTGCGAAAATTTCCGTTTCATTGACACAAACTTTTTAATTACATTATTCGGTAACGATATTGAGAAATCATTTTTTTGTTTTAAGAATGCGCGTCTTGAGTTGTTATCTTTAATATTTAAGAGTTGATCTTATTGTTGTCGAATTTCATCAGATTTTGTGGTGGCAGTTGTTCTTTTATCAACGTAGCCTTATTTATTTCACATATTTTCGTTAGGTAATATCACAAGTCTAACTATGCGTAACATGGTGAGTCATCATTGTTAATATTATGTTACTGCAGCTACTAGCTACATTCCAAATCATATCTTTGCAAACCCTCCAAACTTTTGTTTACCTGGTCCAGCCCTTCAAAAAAATGTAACGATTTATCAATGACTCCGTCCGCAGTTATTGTTAAATGTATTCCTTTAAAAGTTTTGACGTTTTATATTATTTTTGAATTTAACTTTACATCATCGTTTTTACCTTAAAAAAGAATATAAATTTTGTTTACTGCTTAACGTACTAATTAACATGTTATTGTTTCAGAATAATTCATGCAAACCTAAGATACAGTTCCTGCCCGGTAATGAAGGGGTAAGTTATTAAATTTATTGATAAAAGGTATTAAGAAACATTCTTTACTAATGATTACTGCACTTTTCTATCGACTACGTCTTTATATTTCCTAATATTGATGATATAATGATAGTGTTTAATGCACGTACTTATCCAATCGACAATTGCGTAACCTAATGACCTTATCATTCCTATTGCTCGTATTTGAAATGTTACCTAAGTATTTATTAAATTTTCTACATGTTTAGCAATGTCTTTTGTACTTCATCCATTTCCTGGTTTTAAATTTGTGATATAAATATTAATGCACCTTAACTCGGACAACGATAAAACATTGTCAAGATTGCGATTAATCACTTCGAAGTTTGTGCATTGAACTTTAAATATTCTCGAATTTATAATGAAAGTAAATGTTAATCGAAACGAATATAATGCTCTTTTTGTAATAGAAACCAATGGACGATTGCTTATAAAGTTAACTAATAATAAAAGTATAGAAATGTCTATTCAAAACAGTTTTATGCTTATTTATATTTAATTAGACGGTGTTATACATATGGTATTGATTTGAGGAGTGACAGTCGGAGGGAGTCGCCGCGACTCGGGCCTTGACTTGCCGCTAGCGTACCAGTTAACGCTTGCGGCACTCGATACGCTTGCGAAATTATATGATGACCCACTTAGCCGATTTCGTTTTGCGTCGTTGTTGCCGTCGGACACTTAGTTTTTACCCCAATTCGTTTCGAAAATGAATTAATCTAAAACATTCGAATTGAATTATATTACGTGCGACCACGTACTGTAAACATGGCCTTGGTAGTAATTTAGTTTTCATAGTAATCGCGCGGCTAAGTTATACATTATTTATTCGGGACTTCATCGTATAATGATAAATAACCTATCATACTTTGAATATGGCCCGAATCTAATGCTATAACGGTATTGACTTGATTATTTATTATGCTCCTTGCAATTCATCCGCTATTAAATTATTCATCCGCATCATAAGAACTAATCGATCACTCGAAGCTAACTTAACGCCTATTACCGCAGCAGCCGAGGCGAGCACAAAAAAATAATACTTAATGCAATTTTGTTTACAAGTTGATAATCTTTAGGTGGAGTCTTTCCTTCGTCGCTCGGCGCGATGTTGGCGCCCCCGACCGGTTTATCGTAGCCACCCGATCCCTTGTTGCTCGTTCTTTGGACTAACTTCATATGTAAACGATCATCAACCTCAATCCCGATTTCATAAATACTTGCTCGTAAATCCATGGCAGATGCCGTTATTTTAATGTTACCTTTCGTGATTGTTGTATCGTTTAAATCTTGTAAACCTTAGTCGGGGTATGTTTTACTGGGTATTGTTCACAGTATGACCAATAATATCCAGTTGCATTTATTGTGTAATACGCAACTTTTCCGTTTGTTATTATCTGTTGTTGTTTTCATATTTCTAATCTAAATCCTATTCATGTATTACTCATTCCCTTACTCGATATTATGAAATGATTCAACTTTGTACTGCATAATGTTAAAAACGATACTTTGTTTACCTGTAACCAGTTCATATATGTTATTTTTATGTCTAATGTTTAAAGAAATGCTCATAAACACGTCAATATTATTCTTCGAATATCGTACGATCATGTTGTAGCTGAGGCGATTCGAGTAGGTGTGAGACTCCTGGCATACATCCAAAGCGCATAATAACCACAATTCAATGAGTCTCAGACCAGAATAGTAAATAAGATAGAGTGGCTAAGGTAAAAATAGCAACCGTTCCAGTCGCTGGCGAGCATCATGCGAATGCACCGCTCAGGTGCGAGGGCCGTTGTCCTCTTCGCTGCACTGCTAAGGAGAAATCATTCGTTGTTTTTTTTTTGTTCTTTTGTATCACTCACAGCGAGATACTCATCAGCATGTATGCATAATCTTTATGAATACAACATAACCTTAACTTATAACTAGTATGTTTTGTTAAATAATGTTTCAGTAATATTTGCGTAATCCTTCCTTCCTATGCAAATTAACACCATTATATTTCATGGAATGTTTCAGAGATCGTTTCTGACTCATCACTTAGTACAACTTCCCTAACCTTGCGTCGTAAATTTGTTTCATACTATTATGACAGGTGGAAATACCCGGTTATCTATGATGCAATTGTCTATCGTCCTATTTTGAGTCCTCTTTGTATGGGTTATCAATAATCTTGATGTCCGTTGAACTCGTTGAATTGATTTGTGGAGAGATATTGGAAAACATTCGTTCAATGAATTCTCTGTGATCGTAGGTCGTTGGACCTTTTCTATTAGGGAAACTCGTAAACATGTGTCACTTTACCAGCATAAGGTTGCAAAAACAACATTGAGCTACGGAGTACATTTGAAAACACAACTTGACCTGTTGCTCCACTCCGCACTATTTTAGACTTTTGGGAGACTTTTGTATGAATTATGCGAATATTATAATAATTTCGCATATCGCGTTTAATAAGTATATTGAACAGTATTGTGTCCAGATGCTTTATCAGATTATAATGAATGCAGCCACGTGATTAAACAATGGTGTTTACATTTTGCTACAAGGACGCCTTGAACGCCACTTGTACACTTTTATCTTAGCAACATGTCTTTATCCAATATTCTTTCCTTTTGAAATTATTATTAATTTTAATATTTTGTTGTCTTTAACAGTACATATCAGTTCTATATTAGTTAAGTTATTATTTTAACAAAAAACAAATTATTTATTTATTTATGATTAATATTGTTTATATTATTAAATATTTCGTCTTCCGTAATTGATAATATATATTTTTAATCAAGTATTATTACTAATTAGAAAAAAATATCAAAATCACGCCCAACAGAGCCTCAAAATCTGCATTGTCTATGAATGAATGAATTTAAAACTAGAACAAGGTCCGTTATTTAAAGTTAAAGTGTCTATATTTATCTTTTGTCAATAGCATTTATTATTTGCGTATTTGAAATGTATCTCTATCTCTTTATTGGACATATTAATAGCCCGCATACAACAATACTTAAACCTTTATTTAGGTAGTGTTAACCGATAAATATAATTGCACTTTTACAAATTAATTTTTATTGCAATGACGTCAATGTTCAATATTGTTTACTTTATAATTTAAGTATTTTCACGTAAAATTTAAAGGCTTTTTCTTTCGTATACTAGGAAGCTGCTTAAGTGTTGTGTGTTGATGGCCGTGGTTTGTTCCCCGGGGTCAACCTTAAATACTAATTGCTTAATATCATATGAAGGTTAACACTAATTTTATCACGTTTCTTCTTGGTCTATGTCAATATTATTTTTATTAAAATAATTATTAATAATCATACAAGTTCGCTATGCGTAAGTCCCGGGTTCTACGGTCCGAGCAAATATTTGTCTGCCGATCCATTTCACCATAGTACCACTATATTTTTTATATTTTACCACTATAATAATTTAGTTACCTACGTGCTTAAGTAGAAATTACTCGTCTATTATCTTTACTTACGAAATGTTGGAAAATTCTACTATGAAATAGTAGAATTTTTATTATGTAGAAATTTTCTAATCACACTAGGTATGTTTTGGATAGCTAGAAGTTAAAAGTTAGTACATTATTGCATTAAAAAGAATGTACAAAAACCATTATGTTTATTAAAAGTAAACGCGGAACATTTACACAACGATTCATTCGTTCAAGTTCAAATGGAATATATTGTTTGAGTAAACAAAGTCGTTTCGATTACCATTGCGGTTTCAGAAACCCATAAAGACATGTTGCTACCAGACGCTATGGAGATTGCATATAGTTTCACAGCAGCTGTGACCTTATTATAGCGAATCATTTAGGTTTCAATGTTAGATGTGTAAATGACATTATTATTGTAAATAAACTTTACTTTTGTTGATGAGTCTATATTGAATACTATAAAATAATCTATGTGAACCTATACAGTTTTTTATTGAGATGCTACTCCTACCTCAACTTGCCTGATGTTAAGCAAGGGAAAGTCCGAAAGTCTGTAAAAACGAATCAATTTACGGTTGCCTCAGTCGTTTTTTATTACCTCATGCCCCTTGGAGGTATCATTGGCTGTTAAAGCGTTCAACTTGTCAATTGTTCTACAAAGAAACGACGACGCGCTTAACCGATTCGGCTTTCGATTTGGTCGAAGAATGTGGATATTTTAGATATTTAGTATGATGTTCCATTAGTGTATCCACCATCGATTTTTGGTCTTCTCTTTTCAATCTTGTTACCTTTGGCTTAAATTTAAATTAGAGTTTGATTATAGATGTATTTGAAGTTCTCGATTATTAACTATGTTTAGAACGATGTACTTGTGGTAATTGCAGAAATATGCGGACGGCGCAGTGTCGTCTTATTGGGGTTGCGTTCGTCCATGCGTGCGCGCACTCACTTTCACTTCAGGTGTTGCTAGCCTCGTCTATCCTGTTACGTACAAAGAGATCCCTTTCATATACGTCAACTTGTTCATGTCATTATGTTGAAATATTTCCTTTTGATCAATAGTGTTAACTTTTAGGCCATAAATTTTAAGAACTAAATTTAATCTGGCTTTAAAGGAAAAAGATTCTTGCGGGTAATACATGAAAAACCAGCTGCATGTAGTTAACCGAATTTAGTTTACCTACTTTTTCACATGGTAATCTCGTTGTTTCATATTTCATCTAAGAAATAAATAAATATTTTGTTACTGATATGTGCTGTGCATATTAGACAAAAACTAAGTCGACCATTTCTATGAAATTTCCTATAATTCATTGTAAAACAGATAGAATGAACGTCTGTCTCACTCAAGACGTTCTCCGTTTTTTAGTCCACGGGGCTGTCTGTCGTACGATCGGCATTCACATTCCTTTATTGTATAATGATTTAGTTCTAGGAATCACTGGTGATAGGCAATTGATAGGAATTAATTTATTTATTACTTGAGTTAATAGAAATATTTTTATCAAAATCAACATCGTGGAGGTAGAAATTATACGGTTATTTGCTTTTCCATGCCAACCAGAAACAATACTGTGATGACAGAAATGTTACAAACATAATAATAGCAGAGACGTGCATTGTCATTCGCTAACTAGTTTTAATTTCAAGTAATGTATGATATTATTATAGTAAATCGCGGTTTTACCAAAACCATAATTTTTTAACTTCCTTTTGGTAATGAGTATAATAATACCACTCGCTATTGAAATGCGCTATGAGACTTAATTTGCCCATATCCGATCGAATGACGACTAATAAAAAAAATCACGATTGATCATTATCGAGATGAATTCTCAGACTTTCACTTTTAGACTTTTGGCTTCAATATTTCACTTTCCGAATTCAATATTTTCTGTTTTCAAATGACTATTTTATTTTATTAAAGCCGTTTCAGATAAACGACCTTTGCACAAGAACCATTCGACCATTAAGGACACCACGGCGACCATTACAAAAGCAGAAATAAAGCGCTCGAACAGCTGCAACAATCAATATGTTTTCCTTCCCAATACAAGTTAAGCGAATAAAGCGCTGTAATATTAGTTATTGGCATTGGCAACATTTGGTTTCCGTTGATTGGAATGATTGCCAGGTAAGGTCTGGCGTGATCAGTAAAATTCTTTAGCAATTATGTAAATTCATTCACCAAAAATTCAAACATCTTTATATATATTCTCTTCTCCAACTTTTTAGTTATTGATCAATTAATCATACAGTATATTGCCTAAAACTATTATATCATGTTCTGTTAAATAAGCTGAATCTTCAAACAATGCCTTATCTTTGTTAAATTTATCTAATTACACTTGCTTTGGAAGAATTGTCCATAATACAGTAGATTTAATGTCTATTTTTCATTAAAGAGGAGAAAGTTGTCGTGTGTGTCGCGTGTCCATCATGGCTAATGCCGCTTTCGTTACCAGACAAGGAAATGCGCAACTAGAATTGCCTTTTTTTTGTTAAATTGTAATTCATTATTATATACATTTACTTGGATGACTATAAAACTTATTCGGTCAGTGAATTTACGAAATTTTTACTTTTAAACTTAAATTGTCCAAAAAGATGTTTGAATGGCAGTATTGTTTGTTGCATGTTCAATTTTTTAAAACAATGATTTGCAAGCCTTTTTGAACATTATAATACTAACTTCCAATGCTAATTAAATTAATAATGCGAAACCTACATCTGTCATCCATCGTTACACGAAGCCAATGAAATTATCAGTTTATGCATACTATTTACAATTCATTAGCATTATTTAAGAGTAAGTAGGTCCTTCATTATTAAGTCATATGAAGTTAATCGATTGTAATATTAATTACTTTTATTATGATGTGTTGAACTTATAGTTAAAGCTGTAACTTGTTTAGAATTCTCACAAGTCATACGCCGTTGACACAAGAAAATGAAAAGGCACTTTTTTATGTTAAAGTTACAAATGGAGAGTATATTAGGAAAGGTTATAAATATGTGATTTTATGCAGATTCAGTTTTCATATTATGTCCATATGGATAATATCATAAATTATACCCGAATGTGATGAGTGACATTGCACTAATAATAAGAATACATCTTCAGTTTTTTTGTTTTTTTCTTCTTTGTTCCACCACTCGTATATTTTGAGACAATATAAGAATGGTTGTAAACGTACTGTTTTAAATACTGGGTTTAGTAGTCTTTGCTAGTATCAATGTACAATGTAGCTCTAATGCACTACTCTTATTATCTTGATATTTAGAATCAGAAAGAAGTTTATGATTGACAAACAAAACAATTGCAAGTTTTGTAGAGAGAGATATGTAAACTGTCATAGTTACGTCTTTATCATGCTCTTTAGATAAAGATAGTTGGTATATGGCAAACACTTCATTGTCAATGGTTATCAGCTAAGGTCACTCGACAGCATACAGTTCACAAATTGATAATTATCGCACTGCAGTTGTTAAAATAACAATATTTACTTAGTTGACTTTTGATTTTACCTATAATTTCATTGTCCTTTTTGACTTTAACTATGGAAAGTTTGTATGTGTTAAACAGAGAAATAAAAATCTTATCATATTTTAAAAAGCTTTCCATATGAAGTTTGTAAACGTGATTATGTTTATTTTAACAACTGATACGCGGATTTAAGGTTCATGTTGAGTTCATATTATCTTTAGTGGAATTTGTTTTTAATTTTTCGCATGTTTTCTTATACTATGGAATTAAACCAGAATTATTGGTTGTGGTCACACAGCTAATTAGTTATGCTATAAATTTCGAATAAAAAGGTCAGAGTTCAGAAAGGGATTTCGACGTCCTGACGTCAATCGTTCGGGCGTATTTTTAGTTTTCCGAAAGATAAAAATAGAGAGGGTGTTGTTTTTAGGTACGCATTTATTTATTTCAAGTATTTCGTTGATATATCCAAATGAAATTGTAAGTTTAAATATCAACACAAGAATCATGAGAAATTGAATGGAAAGTGGGTTATTTAATTTACATTTTTTTGTCCATGTGAAAAAGTGATAGTCTGAATAGTGTAGTTACAAAATGTTTAGCTTCCTACGTAACACTAGTACAATACGAATCTGCGCAAATCGAAGCAATGCCTAACGGTGTGTCCATTAAAATTTTTGTACAGGTTAAAAAACAAACAAGTTTAACCAATACCGTCACGGACATTGCTTTCACTAGAAACTCACAAGTTTTTTGAGAGAAGTTTACGTGACGGCTACAATTTAGTGTTCCATTGAGCTGACCAATCACGTTGACCCAAATACGATTCCAAAAGTCGACATTTCATTGTTACGAGCAAGTTGCCTAATTAAATAGTACATGCAAATAAAACAATTACTGGAATAACTTGGGCAAGGTTTACTAAAAGTCATACCTATATATCTTAGTTACATTTCTAAATTACATCAAGAAAAAACACGAATCATAAAACGACAAGAAATATTGATATCAAAAAATATCCATTAAACTTTGTATTAGTTCGAATTGTGTATTAGTGTTTGCATAAAACGTGCAAGACAACATAAAATGCATGAGCCCGCTTGCCCCAGATGCATTACGAAAGTGCCTTACAATGGTGCCGATAGTAAATTGTACCTGCCTAACTTACATAACTACTCGGTAAAAGTGCATGCCCGCCAGCTTTAGAGCTTTGCTTTCAACTTTGCGTATGATGTAAGTTATTCTAATTACTTTAATATAGTATTTCATTATTTTATCTTGAGATTGTTATTAAAAGCTTTAACTTAAATCATAATTATTGAGAAATATAAAAGTGTTGCTTGTTCCTTGTAACGTTAAAATTATTATGCGCAGACAGTTTAGTTTTAAAAGAAATTATTGGAAATATGTGTCGCAAATGAAAGAAGACCTTCGCCTCAAAACCTATTTGATACGAAAGGCATGTCTCGTATGACTAAAACAAAACAAAATGCCAATACATGTTGATAACAGTTGTTTGTTTAAAAGGTAAAGTCGTAAATTCTTTACAACTAGGATTTCCCATTAACAATGGAAACTTGCGACTTGTCAACACGATTTTGCTGATATTTTCATTACTTTTGTTAAAGTGGTTTGATTACATATAAAATTTGGATTACATATAAAAGCGTTGAATTAAACTAACTAATTAAACTAATAGATTTTTGGCTGCATTTAATTTAATAGCTTCTAAATTAACGACCATTCACGAGTGACCCAAGTTGCCTATATTTCCGGTGATACAAGTTGATTTGAAATTCATGAGTATGCTACACTATTTGTAAGCAACGCTGGAAATTTATGGTACAAAAGTCACCTTTTTTTCTTTACCTTCGCTATTTTATCAGATGGGTGTTGTACTGTTTGTCGAAAATTCATTGTTTATTTTGGTCTTCTAACGAAATCATTGTATTTGAAATCGTGTGCGTGTATTATCCGTATATCCGATAAGGTCAGAAACCGGTCCAATTATTATTTTCACCTTGTTAGTCTTCATGCGCCTCCGTTATAATACTATGTACCAAACTTATTTTACAGTTATCTGGCACCTATATTAAAACAATCATATTATTCTTTGAAAAAGAAATTTGTCTCAATATTATCTTATTCATATGTTTTTGCGTTTATGTCCAAATTGTTGAGTGCTAATTATATTATGTCCTTTTTTTTGTTAAAGTTGGAGTTTTGAAAGTATTCTTTAACACGAATGTTTCGTTAAGTGAATGTATAGTTGTTTGTCGAGAGTGAAATTCTTACAACCAAACGCAAATTATTTATGTGTATTCGGTTGGCAGTTTTAGGCGTGGGCGCTGTATTTCAACTTGTATAACCCATTTATTGTAACGATTGAAAAATTACGTTGATACTTATTTATTACATTCGATACTTATGTTTATTAAAGATTTCGTACAATGTTTTGTTTATCATTTTATTTTAGCCATTAGTAGTTAGTAAGGTGGCTGTTGCACATACCAACGTTCGACATTGTAATAAATTATAATATTCACCTTGTACGCTCTGGACAGGTTATAATTATAAGGTCAACAACTTTAATTTTAAATAAGTAACTTTCTATAATTTCCGACCAATTGATTGTCCTTACAAAAGACGATGTTCAATCGTTTCCTTTAATTCTAAAGGTATTGTCATTCTTTGCATTACATTATTGGGACGGCGGGCGTTTGCGTGGTGAAAATATGATCTCGCTTGTTGATCCGATTATAATGAGTGTTGTCTCCGAGTGCGTGCATCAGGCATGCGAGTGTCACAGCAAGGTTAACGCCGTCGACCAAGGCTGCCGGCTGAGACTCGGGCGCTTTTAGCACTGCTTGCTCTACTGCGCCCCACTTGCCTTGCCGTTATGGCTGAGTATTTTTAAAACAACTGTCCCATGCATTTATTGAATACAATTTATATGTGATATTCAATTCATATGTTGAATTAATATGTAAACTTATATATTACCATACCTGTATTTGTGTCGAAATCTCATTTTATAAATATGTAAGCTGGTTGGTTTATCTGTGATACAAATGTATAGTTTACAATGTCCTGTTTGTAGTGTATCCGCTTGGAAACAATATGGCGCGCCTACTTCGCTCTGCGGTATATTGAATTTAGGTGTACAGGGTTTCGCAGTCAATTTGTCTGCGCCATTGTGTGTTTGTTTGCAGTTGGTAATACCACTCTACCTACTGTAATACCTTGCGTTGAGATTTGATAAACAGAAAAACACCTTGAGACATTTGGTACAATGATAGCAATTTTGTAAGAATTTGTTAAACAAGGCAAGACCCAGGAGGGTGTTTTCCGACCAGATCGAGAGACATCCTCAAGAAAGCTAAGTTGCCTAGTGCTCATAACCATGGAGCTTGTATGAAGTGAATTGTGAAAGTAAAGGAAGCGAGGTAGTTGTGTTAGCATCGTAGCAAGTGGCGATAGTCTTTGCCTATCCCTGTGGGAAAAAGGCGTGACATGTTTTTTTTTGTTTTTTAGTTGATATTGATGATACTTTATTTGGGTAACCTGAACATCTGTTAGAATTGCTCCATAGGTTGTTGCCGTGATGATGTTACTAGTAAAATAAACTAAAAATGCTTCAAAAGCATGCCTGTTTTAAAAATAAAAAATGCCTTGTATAAAATTCGATTGGAGTTCGGCGTGATTCTATTAGTTTGTTTTATTAGTCCTTTATCATTACATGTTATATTATATTAGTTGTTAGTTCTAAATTAATATTTATAATGAGTTCAGCTACAATCTCTGTTTCCTTTTAATTAAATTTCAGCAGCTGAGCGTTGGTTTGGAGACCTTTTGTTGTAGTTTCAATTAGGCTTTAGACATTTATAATTTAATTAGCTCCCTATTGTGGATTAGGTCTCAATTGGGCGGAATTATTCAACCCACATTAATTAGGTTTAATTGTAGTTTTAATAGCACGGTTATCTGTAATAAATTTTAAAGAATCGGTTGTGAGTGTTTATATAGTTTTGTTTAGGTTTAGGTTATAGTTTTGTTAGGTCTTAGGCCTTGGAAAATAAAGTGAGCATGTTAGGATTGTACTTTTAGATAGATTACAAGATGTTTTGTCCACCTCCCAAATATATGTGATCATAATAATGTTTTTTTTTTTTAAATTGTGACTCGACATATGACAGCTTGATGTTAAGCCGGAGTGTGGTCCATGAATGGTTGTCACTGCCACTACAATTCAATAACTGTGAGTAAGAATCACATCCTAGCAATCACACAATAGTTGGAACCGGCAACTTACAAGCTGATTTTGATCCCCGAAACGTGACCAAATCACTTCACGGTCTGTATATTCGTATACTACTGTATACTCGTAACTATCCCGGATCGGCAGACGTATTTCAATATCAACGACTATAAGAGATTTATCTTTAGTGCATATTTTAGGTTTTATTATAAATCTAATTCGCAGAATTAAATGACATAGTTATATGGTAAATATCGAATTGTCATAAATACAATACTGTCATATAACAGAAACAGCCTCATCATAAATTGTAACTAGGTTTGGCCGACACGCCTTGTAGGCGCCATGTACTGTCTCAACATCGGGTGTTCTAAAAATAAAAGATTCCAAGTTATGATTCATTGTTAATAAATGGGTAGTACTTTTCTAAGGGGTAAAGCGATGTAAAAGTATCACCAAGACTTGAGATTAATACAAATAGAGGTTTTTTTGTTACACCAATTTTTGTAATAATACGTATTTTTAATTTTGTATGAGGCTACTGCTACTACTGCAAGTTGTTAAAGTTGCCTACTATGCCGGCCTAGTAGACTATAAATTTTGTGTAATAAATAGTAATAAATATTTGCAGTGAAAGATAATTGTAACATATGAAAAATATTTTCATTCTTAAAGTAAGAATAATTTTTAAAGAACATGAATTCTCATTTTATTTATGTGAATGCACCCACAATCCCTGCTCACTAACCCAAAGGTTAGCTGGTAAAAATCGCTATCTTTGTCTTAAAAAAATATGTTAATCTTTGGAACCATTCTCAAACAATTGATCCTCTACCGTATTCTAATTAGGTGGACAACTTGGAAAAAATTGTCCACGGATAGACGGACGGACACTCGTGCTTTATCATAATGCTTCCCAGAACTGTGTTGTAGAAACAGTGTTGATAAACGATAAAATCAATAATACTGGCAGAGATAAAGAAAATATTATAATTTGCAATCGCGAGAGGGGAAAATCCCTAAGTAGTAATTTTATGTCTGGTGAAGTACCTTTTTGTTATTTAAAATTTATTGGGGTTTCCCTATAATGAAATTACCTTAGTATTATTGTGTATATATTTATTTTCTGGGTATCTAAGAATATGTTTCTATTATGCATGCAATGCCTTGCCGTACTAAAAGTGATTGATCGGTCGGCACCACTGCTTACCACTCGTCTAAGATTGGTTTGCGTTTGAAGATCAGCTTGTAAGTTGCCGGTTCCAACTGGACAGGCATAGTGAATGTATTAGCTACATGCGATTATTTAACTGTAGAAGCAGTCGCTTTAATTCATGGACCGCATTCCAGCTTAACATCAGGCGGGATTTTGTCATATACCCTAATATAAAAACATATGATACTATTACAATTGGCATAGTAACACGACCACTGCGGTAATCGTACACTGTATCGGTTTTATCAGTCGCCTGTATTCTTTGTCTTCCCCTTGCTTACTAACAGGAGTCTTCAAAGATTAGAACAAAATAATAGTCTCTATTTTTATGCGCCAATATTCCGAGACGGTATAGTCTATTTTTGAACAACTTGAACTCTGCGGTGACTGATTAATTAATTCCTTGATTGGGGCCCAAAGAATGTGTTTGCAAAACATTAAATTACAATATTAACTGTTATGTAACTATAGAATTCAAGTTTACTAAATTGCAGAATTCATGTTAATTTTCCATGTAAAATAACCTTAAACCTATTTTATAACGAGCATAAATATTTTATGCGAATTGTTCATAGAGTTTGATTGTGATTATTTTAATTCGAAGTATTCGAGTATAATAAAAAACAAAAACTATTTTTTATTTTTCAATAATCAACTTGACGGTAAAAAAATACCAAGAATACCAATCTTTGATTTATGTACTTTGGTCACCCCTGCTTCTACTGTGATTCTATGTTTTGTAGCTTAGAATAGAAATGTTGAATAATAATAATACAGCGACCATATAGCAACAGGTCTTACCGTAGTCTCATAATATACTGCAAATCAACTAAGTCAATCCTTCTTCCTCATACATTGTCGCTTTAACATTACTTTCATCGAACTAAATTGAAAAAGTAGATTGACGATAGACATTTTAAAATCTGATGTGGATGGATGCGTTAACCAAGGCAGACCCCCTCAGACCAAATTTATATTGCTGAGACCGCAAAGCTAGGAAGCTAATAACAAATTTTATTTATATAAAATGATTTTAACGCCGATATTTGAACTTGTTATATCAATTGTGTCATGCCCAAAAATGTATCCATAATGATCCGAGTTACTTATAAAGTATTATTAGTGTTATTTTAGGACTTTAAAACAAAGAATATTTGTTTACACGGAAGATGCAAGAGGAAACCAGTATACTCCTCTGATTATATTATTTAAGCTATTTTGTTTATTATGTTTAATGTTACTTTAATTATTCAATCAAATCCATTGTTACGTTTTAATTTCTACAGGGATAGGTAGAGGTAACTAAGCGTCACTTTCTATATTCCTATAACGACTCTCGCGCTTCTTTCACATCTTCAGTGTTCTTCATACAGACTCTATGGTTTTATTTTAGGCTAATGGACACTATGGACCTCAGCTTTTATTATAAGTATGCCTCTGTTACTTTTGAACATCTATTTATATTCAGTTGTAGTCAAAAAAATATACTTTTATTCCTCACTTCTTCCCCCGACGTAAAATAATAAATTAATTTAAAAGTGAATTATTTCATTTTCTTAATCTAATTTACACCAAAAGGGCATTTATATATTTAGAAACTCATTTAATTTCCACAGCATTTTCCAATTAAAATTCTCTGGGTATTTTTTTTACTTATTATATTTGTTTTTTGCACTTCTACTAACTTTTTATCATATAGCATATGTTATGGTCGATATCTACCACTCATTTATAACAGATCTCAACAAACCCTAGGAACGTCTGCCTGTTTGTACGTTAAGTTTTAATATAGATAGATAAATCTATCTATAGCATTAAAAGATCATTGTTTTAATCATACAATGAAAACGAATCTAAAGAAACTAAAATGTTCGTCGCTAAAAATTCCACGGATCGGATCACGTAGCTCTGCAACGCGTGTCTTGCACCTTGATCTAAATACTAGAGCCGACATTGTCTCGTGCCGTCATTAAAACTCTGCCTTTTCTATCATTTCATTATAATGTCAAAGTTAACTATTGTGTTTTTGTCTGTAATTGCGTTTCTAACCATTTCATTGGTTAATTTTTATAAATAATTAAATTTTCATTTGTAATCCCAAGTTGTTAATGTGAAAAAAGCAATATAAATTATTTCTTATAGGATATTTTCTCTATCATAACAGGGAGATACTTTAAAAAAATCAGCTTGAAAGTTGCCGGCATAGTTGACTGCGAATTGCAGTTATTTAAACGTAGTAGCAATCGCCTCCTTTTTATAGACCGCACTCTTCCTTAACATCAGGCGGGGCTGTCTTTATGTCTAGCCACTATAAGAAAAGATAATAAGATGAGCTTATATAAAGATGGATACGGATGCATTATGGATTATATAACTGTGGATGCGATGGAGACTTGAGAGTTTTGTCAGGGTCGTGGAAAGCGGCACTTGTTGTCCCTGTAGGAAATATCCCTGCCGGCGTAGTTGGTACCGGCTAGGTCAGCGTTCGTAAAGGTATTCTTTAGGAGCATTAAAACGATATTTGGTCGGCTTGGTGTCAATGGCAGACACAACCGCAATATGAATCTGGTATTTCTTAAGGCTCTCTTGGACTTCCCCGTGCTTAGCATTGGGTAAGTCGAGGTTAGATGTCAAATCTCAATATAAAGGTTTCACTAGACCAATTTAGGACATATTAAACATAACAAGTTAGGGGACTGTCCCGACGCGATAGGAAATCCGACTTCCACTATTACGTGTATAAAGTAAGGGGAATTATTTTTAATACAACGTTTTAAAAATAAATTCATACTTTATTTAGCAAGATCTCTTTGTTTAGGGTCGTGAATCACGACTCATGATCTTCGCTTTTCTCCCGTGTTCCGCAAATCCCGCGGGAAATATAAGATACTTTTTCCATCTACATAGTTGTTCGAATGCGTATTATTTTAATTATGACTCGACATATGCACCCTGCTAAATTGACCTAAACTGCCCTGACCAGCAAATGTCTACCCACCACTTTTAAAATTATTTATAAAAGTTTTAGAAATTCTACTATTACCCTATTGTATATCATACTCGATTTAATGATGCATGTTAATCAACATAGTTCGTCAGCGCTGATAAATCATTAGACTAGTGGTCTTCTTTACTTATTGTAATTTATTTAAAATTAATTCCTCTGCTGCTTAGATAAGATGCATCCTAAGATAGGATGTGTTATCTATAGACAAAAGTTCAGTATATTGTAAAATTATATTTAGTTTAAACTATGACAGCATGTCTGTCTATTTAGTGTGTTCCTTCTTTATTGTTTTTAATGATTTAGAAAGAGTTTCTTAACATACTGGCAGGTATGACTGTGAATGATTAATTGCCTTGCAAGTGTTGTATTTATAAAGAAAAAAAAAACAACTTTAGTCACCTCTACATCTGTTGATAAAAATACATTTCATTATTTAATTTGTCTTGTTTTTAGAAAAAAATTAGCATTTTTAGTGGCTCAATATAGAAATTAAAAAATATATATGGCTAATTAGAAATAATTGTTTTCCTTTGTTTCTGTATTATTTGTATCATAGGTACATTTATTATGTATCATAGTTTATTTTCTTTGTTAATTTCCTATCTTAAAGTTGTCTAGCTAGTTGGATTCAGGAATCCTTATCAGTGTTCGTAAAAGGTAATCAGAAAAATATAATCGTACAATCAGAATCATGTTTTTAACCTAACTCGTGGTGTAGTTGGTAGTGCAATGGTTAAGTAAACCGAGAGCACGGGTTCAAAACCACTTGCCGGTACCAATGTATCTTTAATATATGTATGTACTTTGGTTGTCCTGTTTCTATGATACAAAAGCACTTCAGTTGCTTAGTATAGAAATGTAAATAAAAATAATAATTACTAGTATAATTGCTTCTGAGTTAGTTTCCTGAATACAATGTGTGTTTACAATAATATTTATAGTTATTGTATGTACATTTAAATGATTTTTGGCGTTTAGCGTTTTCGTAAATGTCACTTGTTTTGCGATATGCGCATGTCATTAGAATATGGTGTTACGGATGTATGTTTGTAATAGACATGCAAATTATACACAGATAGGTGTACTACTAAAAAAACTGGATCGCACGTTCGTGAGCCAGTAAACATTTTAGAGTGGTAGGCAGTGGTGATCCGGATATCCCGATCCGGATTAGTACTACCACTTACAAGTAAGACTGAAGTGACTTAGTCGCGTTTAGTCAACTTAATATAAGACTAAGTTGAAAAAAGCCGGACTGGAGTTTCTTGAGTGTTCTTCTCAGTCTGTAGCCTTTCCGAACACTCGGTAGAGTCCCCTCACTTTTTCTTATTGACGTTTCTAAGTGTTTGTAAAAACCAAATGAATAAATAACTTTGAATTTTGAATTCATCTTGAAATCATCTTGTTAGTTGCCGGTTCCAACTAGATCTGTCAAGTAGCAGTAGCTTCTATTAACCCACTGCACTCTCCTCCAGATTAACATCAGGTGGGGTGCTGTCATATGTCGAGTCACAATAAAGAAAACATGCAAATTATTACAGAGATACTCTAATGAAACTGGGTTGCGCACGTTCGTGAGCTAGTAAAAGTGTGGTTGGCGGGCTGCGCGATTAACTATAACTAGATGTATGCACTCCGCACTGAGAACATTCATTCATTTAGCCTTTTACTTACCATTGTTTCAATGGCCAAACAACAATGGGAGGCAGTGTCTTTTTTGTGTTCGCCTCGTACAACTATCGGTGTAATTAAATAAAACATTAGAAACTAGCTTTTAGGTTTTTCTTTTGGTTATTTATTGTGACTTGACATATGACAGCACCCCGCCTGATGTTAAATCACTGCAGTTAACTGTAGTACTAGTCACTTTTATTCATAGACCGCACTAACATCTACTATGCCGGCCTAGTTGGAATAGGCAATTTAAAATTTGATCCTGAAACGCGACTAAGTCACTTCACAGTCTGTATACTTGTAAGTGGTATATCCCGGATCGGCAGATTGGGTACATTAACACTAATGTTAAAAACTTATCGATTTTCGCAATTAAGCGACAGTACTTTTACTATTATTTACTAAATGAACGTTAAAAAAAACGCTTTCCAATTTTCGTAGTAAATGTTTTATATGCACTATTTCATCATAAACTTTGTACAGTGTAAAATAATGGAGGTTTTCTTTGTAATTTGTTTAATATCACTAAGGTGCGCCTGCAATAGCAATTGCGCAACCGAATCACGTGGTCCCTCCAGTCAGTTATGTGTATATTGACGGAACCCCTATCGAGTGTTGAGTAATCAGTGCTGGAAAGAGCACTTGGTTACGTAGAGGTTTCGATACAGCCTCGCGTCGTAAGGCCGTGGTTGCAGTCACGTTGGCAGGTGAGAGGCGCCCCTCCACCGTCGGAAGGTCGCGAACGGCCGTCTAGAAGGAGAACGGCCCCAGAATGCATCCTTGCAGACACCCGATGCGCGTACCACTCTTGTCACCTTTTACATTAGATACCGACCAACCTTCTCGCATTCTCTTTAATGTTTCGCAACCCACGTCTGCCGTATGCAATTGAAATGTTAGCCTGTAATGTTAAATGGCGTCTAAATGTTACCAAACATTATTTGCCGCGGGCGCGTATTATTTTTTATCATAGGAAGTCTTGGATAATGAATTATCTTATCTACTTATGATTGCTATCTAATCGAGTAGCGCACGTTCTATGTAAATTTAAATATATTTTGCTGTACAAACTGCCCGATAAATAGAGAACAATAGAAAACTAATTGTTTCGCCATTAATTGACGTAAGCTAATTGTAAAGTTATATTACATCGGCTGAACAACTCATATTTCCTAACTGAGTTGAATTCAATTGTGGCCAACTGTTTGCTATTAGTGTAAGTAGTGTTCCGTACATTGGTGGCGAAAAAAGTTAATCGCACGAAGAAACGTAAAGGCAAGACATTCCGGTTCGAGAGCGACGTTTTAATAAGGCTCGTGTCGGCCAATAAGCAAGCGAGTGGCTAGTGAAAAACCCAAAGACGCCTCGTACACGCGAGAGTGTTCGCTCGCAACAATGCGCGAGAGTCGAATACTCTTTTTTCCTCATATATAATTAAATGAATCGATGTTACCTCACCTCAACCGACGATTGCGACAAGAGCGGCCGCATCGTCCATTAGAAAGTCGGCGAATATGCAAATAGTATCGTAGAAACCACGAATAACTGGCCACTCACTCGCCTTTTAAATGTGTCTACGATGAAAGTGACTACCGTTAGTAAATTGTGTTAGAAGAATAATTTCCGCGCTTGACGCATTGCCAAATTCGTCCGTTCCTGTATGTGGGCCGACACTCGACACTGACTTTTTAATTTTTTGTCTCTCACATTTATTTGCGCAAGAATTATCAGATTCTTGGTTCGCCTTGTTTCATTAAAGTTCTCACATCGCACAAGCGTGTTTATCAACATGTCGCTTATTTTCATTTCATTTGTTTATTTTTATACATTTTGTTACTTGGACTAACTACTTACGTTGTTTTTGTATTAATAGTTGCTATGATGTTCTCTACTAGTTCATTGTTGTCAATAACGATGTTCGATTTGCATGAAATAAGTTGAATATTTGACAATTTTACAATATACATATTTATGTTCATTGTTAGTTTCATGTAGAGCCGGTACATTATCAACTACAATAGGTGTTATTAATACAACTATAAGTTTAAAGCAACATTAACGGAAGGTATGCTAGTGATGTTAAATAAATAATTTTGTAATCTTATCTCACTCGTTATATGCTTAAATAAAAACGGATGGCAGTATATTATTATATATTATTACGTTGTCGTTCAATAATAAGCAATGGAAAATTTACTATTCTTTTATTTACTTTGCCATTGATTAATTTTTTATAAACATTCCAAAATGTATGTATTTTATTCTATTCTGAAATACGATCATTACTTGAGATTATATTTTATAGTGCCTCGAATGTTAAATTAATTGGTTTAATAATTATAAAAATTCCAACTTCATAATGTGAATATAATTAAGTACAAAAACGTTGTATCTAAATTATTTATTTACCCGTTTCTTGATAAATTATTATTTAAGCAAATTACGATAAAGTCGATCACAAGCCTCGCTCGTGGACTTTCCTGTCACAATTTATGCTGAAGTGAACAAATTATTATCATCAGCCACTGACGTAACAAATCCTTATCGAGCGATTATAACACGTATTGTTGTTAACTTTAAGTTTGAATTCGATTGGCTGCGTTCGTGCCACCTCCGTGGCCTTACGTCAATACCGTACAATATTTATTATCTAGAGCCGGGGCGCGCAATTTGCTGTTTTGCGTCCGGGTGTGTTCCACAGCTTCTGCTCAGCAAGGCTTGCCTCTACATGATTCTTAGAAATGAAGCGGAACTTATTAGATCTAGCTATTTATGTAAACAGCGCGTGCGTATTGAGTCAGTACAAACACTACGGAGAGTTAATAACAACACTGTAAAGTATATGCCGTTTCTTGTTATATCTCTAGATCGCTTAGAGCCGAACGGACCGGTTGCGACGACCTCTCACTTCGCAACTCCACGTACCGCTCGCCGCTTGGATTGCTGTAAAATTAGGTAACCAACAAAAGCCACAGTCGTTGCGCACAACCTGCAATTCAATACATGAAATCCTTTCCACAATAACGAATCGAGACAGCTGAAAGTATCGGTTACGTAGGTACTCCTTCCTACACTAGTGACGTAACAGCAACGGGACGCTCGTCAGCCGGAACGGCTTCACCGATAAGGGAATTAGAAATACAATAATTTGCGTCATTCGAATCACGACTTAAAGAGCGGATGATGGATTTCCTCGTATTTTCCGGCCCAACTCGGCCATAGTAGAATGACCTTCAGTTGAGGACAAACAATGAAACCATCGACCTTGACATAATACATCTGCGAAATAATTGATCTCCTTACCTAAATAAGCATTTGGTCATATGTGTTATTGCATTAGTGACAATTTGGAAAGTAAAAACCAAGCAAACAAACAATGAGAAGGCATGAAAGACACAGCAAATGCGGGCGAGACGGCTGTGCACCGAATGCCGAAGTATTCAGGCGCGAGGCGCTCTTTATAGCTTGGAGTTGTAGACTAGAGAAAGCCCGTGCCCCACTGCCCCGCGCAGGCCCCTCTACACTGTTCGTACTGGTTTTTTCCTCATTAGTTAGCACGATATATTCGTTTCTTGTTTATCAAAAACGTTTTTATATATTTATACGTCACAAAAGTTGTCAGTCTTGCTATTAACATTTTGGCCGACGATCAAATCGTTAAACAGTATTTTCGATTGTCGTTTTATAATCCAGGTTACAATAACATTCTTAACTTTGTAGATATAATTGTTGCCGAGCGGAAAGATAAACGGTAAATTAATCCTGTTGATATTCAGCTGCGCTACTAGCGTTTGATACAGGAACAAGGTACCTATAGTTATGTTGGTATTGAACTGCAATATCATTATATCGATAACGATAAACGAGCTTATGTTGAAGCAATGAATACTTTAAAATATCTCTGTTATTATATGTTTGCGTGGAAGTTTAATGCATTTGCGCACAGGAGTATAATAACGTCGGGTTATTGCTCCTCTTGGTAGTAGCAGCAAGCACTGTCGGGTCGCTTTAATAGGTTAATTGCCTGGCATTGTGGTGCTGGCACACATCGTCGTCAGCCGCGACCTCAAAGCGCCTCGCGGCCACGTACATACGTAGGTGCGTCGCGCATCACTGATCTTATAAAACGCCCCCCTCCTACAACACTTTAATGTGCATTTTTAAAATTTCCCGATAATAAGTATCTATTTTTAGATTTCTAGAAATGTGTCTATTTTTGTTCACAATCAAATCCTGACAATCTCCTTTTAAATTTACTGATTGTCATTGAATTTGTAAACGAACAGTATCCCTAACCAATTTTGTAGCCCAGTTAACTGGAAACTTGGAAAACGGATTCTGCGCTGATATCGTTTATGGCATCTCACTTTTATTTTCATGTCATCGTAGGGCCGCTTTCCGCTTTCGACTTCGACCTACTGCGACATAGCTCTTCGCTTTTTATGTATTTACGTTTTGCGGAAGTACGACGAGGCCTTTGAATTAATGTATTTCTTATAGCACTTGTCGCTCAATAATTTATTTATTTACATTCAAATATGTTTAACGCGATTAGAGTTGTTTTACGTGTTTTCGTCTTTGTTATTTATAATAAATCATCCATTATATTCAAGAATTGCATGTGAGACAGTGCGTGGAAGTGAAACGGTACGATGAACGCGTCTGCAACGGCGGTGTTGCCATTCCAAGCGATGAAAGTCATCGCTTATATGAGTACTTGCATCTTTGCACACTTGTCTGCATTTGTGTGCATCATAGGGGCACCCTTATTTGGATGTCAAATAAGACTCGTGGCCGTTTTCTCGTGAGAGTCTTAGATATTGTATGACAATGCTAGTAAACAGGTTGCAACTTGAGATATAGGTCGCATTATGTTAATGTCAGGCGTCCGACCATATTTGGTGTTCTATTTGTACACATAGGTACTGTTATGGCTGAATATAATTGTCAATGTCACACTGATGCACCTGATACTATTTTTAATCGTAAAATATTAGTAGTATTTTATGATTCACGAGTATTTTACGAAATGGTGCCAGCGATCCCACGTCACAAAATGGATTCTTGACAAATTATTCACGCACAGAATATATGGGTAACGCTCTGCACCTACACTTCCTGCAATGTGTATGGGCGGTTTTAGATTTTTATTAACACTAATGTTTAATGTTGTTTCAATATGAAACGTGATTTATCACCAATTAGAACTACTCGTAGTTTTAAAAATAAAAACATTTCAAATCAAGCATTGATAAATAAACAAGTAGAAATAAACACGCTACTCTTTCACATACAAGCAATGGTATAAAACGTCTATCCTTTAAGACTTAAAGTTTAAGCGCTTTGTGAAGAATTTTAGATTTCACAGCTCAGAATTCAGCAGATGGACACAGCTAAGATTTCCTTTTGTAAGAACGGTATATTAAATCTTTACTCATAGATAGATCAAGCTCTAACTGAACACAATGAAAAATAATAAATTGAATAAGAAATATTATGAATCTCCTTTCTACGTATGTAGGCTATTTCTATTTTCATTACTCCCACAGTTCCGCCCAATTCGGAAGTAATGGCGTAAAGGATTATGGTTTATTTTTGTAGGATAACAATGAAAATATACGTAGGCGTTAGGTAATGGATGATAGGCGTACTGCCAACGTCACGGATGGATGTTAGATTTAAAGTTTGGACTTAGTGACGACCTATGCTCAATGTAAATTGTTTATAATGTTTTATTGTAAGTAGATCCCTATAAATCTCGGCAAGTAAAAAGAGAGCAGTAACTTGTTTTGTTACCTACTTACTCAGTGTATAAATCTTACTCTGTGTATACACCACAGTCGTCCAGCGTTCTTCTTATCTGCTGATCCTTATTAAGCTCAGTTTAAAAGTCATATTTGAAAAAAAAGTAAGATGCGCCCCTTTTCCTTATGACGGCAGAATTTGTATCATATTTTCCATAATTTTGTTCAAGTAACTTATTGTTTAACTTCCTTCTGTCTTAACCTTGATTTATAGTTAAATAACTCATCTTCATATTTCTTTTTCATTTTACCTATATTAAGTTTTGCTTAATATATTTGATTACAAGTACATAATGAAAACTCCAAACAATTTATTTTATCTTCTTTTATTGAAGTCGCGTTACATTACTTTGAGTTTTATTTAATTTAACTAACCGTGTATATTTGGCAGTAGACTGGTTTTGGATACGGTCGGAAACTGCAAAGTTTGTGTCGGGTTGCTGAACGTACCTGTGGCTATGGTTCATATGAAGCGTTTTTGCGCGAACAATTTTAATTATTATACATATATGTATGTATTAACGTGTATTGAATTTCAAAGAAATGTTGTTGTGTTGTGTCGCTAACAACCAGTTTCTAAGTAGTAACGATATCAGTTAAAATGTTTATTAAATGAGAACAGTTAATTAGTTTTCAACCGCATATCGCTCTATGTATTTATCGTAGTAATTTGTATTTCTGTCATTGCTCCGAGCTATAATTTATTTTTGAAGTGTCATTATACGGGCGTAGTGTGTTGCATTTTAAATAGATTTTATTTGCAGTTATGCTTTATAGGTAATATTTTACTTGCAAAATTTATTATGGATTTTATTTATATAACTTTGGCCGGCATAGTGACGGCGACTGAAGCAGGCAGCTGAGGCGGTTTTTTTTAGTCGCTGGAACTCTTGAACTTCCTCTTGCTTACCATCGGGCAAATGAAGATCAGATGACGAGTCACAATAATAAAACTGACTTCGACTTACCTAATTATAAGCTAGAAGAAGTCTAGTAGGAATATTAGATAAATGTTCTTAGTTTAACATATTTTTAACCGACTTCCCAAAAAGAGGAGGTATACGATTCAGCGCTATGTTTTTTTTATGTGTGTTACCTCAGAACATTTCCCAAAACTAATGCCACACTCGTCAAGGCGTGATCTTCGCCTTATTTTTTTAAACTGGAGTTAATGGGTGTGGTGGCCTTTTTTTATTGTGACACGACGTCTGACGTCGACCCGCCTGACGATAAGCAAGAGGTAGTCCAAGAATCTCTTTCTCATGGAAATCTCTGCTATAGAAAAAAAGGCGTGACAATTAATTTAATAATTATTTTTGGGTGTAATTTTAATCGACTAGAAATGAAGATGACATTTCAAGAAAACAAGATATTTTCGACAAGGTTATTACGTGTCGGGGTTATCAATTATTTGCTACCGAATTATTATAAATAACAAATCTTATTGTATAAAGAAAATTTAAATATGTAATAAAAATAGGGAATATCAAAGAAGCAGCGATCTTTTAAGTATTGGAGCAGCCGGCATAGTGACGGCGACTGAGGCAGACGTAAACTAACTCGGTTTTCTCAGTCGTCGTCACTCTTGGACCTCCTCATGCTTATCATCAGGCGGGTCAAGGTCAGATGTCGTGTCACAATAAATAAAACATGCCTAGTCTACACTAATAAGAATTAATATTTAAAGAAAATGTAAATTGTGACAATAATTCTATCTAAATCCATGTGAAAGTCGTTTTGGCTAAACAAAAGCATTACTTTTTCTGTAAATACTCGTAGTATATTAGGAGGCGCTGTAACTTTCCAATTAATAAACAAAAACATTCTCATTATTTGATGTTTGTTTCAGAAAATCATCATACCATATTATAATGGCAGCCAGATGTGCGAAAATGTGTTTCGATTCAGCAATAGTAATACAGAAATGGAAGGACAACAGGTAACATACCCTTTACTTCAATCTAGTGTTCAAAAATTCAGTGTCCAGTGTCCTACTGAACAAACCGTAACTTGCATAGATGTTTCAGTTTTATTTAAATCTATACTAAGCTACTTACCGTGTATCATAGAAACAGAAAAGTACGTTATAAGATACATTGGTATAGATCGCGGCAGGTAAAAATAGCGTTGGCATCCAAGCTAATAAGTAACTTGTATCGTTGCCTACTTAATTTTCTTTTAGAAGTAAAAGGAAAATAAATTTATAATATAAATTATTATCAGACGTGCACAAATCTACAAATGCTCGGACTTGCTCCTACCGCAGTCGTCCAGTTCTAAACTGCGCAGCTTAAAAGTCAGCACTCTTTTCTTCTGCCGGGTTTATACTGACAAGTTTTGAACCGTGGTTTCTCGGATTTCTCTACCACTACACCACAGTCGCCTCAGTCGTCGGCACTCTTGGATTTCTCCTTGGTTCGAAATTTCGAGTTCAAAAGTTAATGCGAAGTTTTTGGCTTATTCGTAAACATTACAGAGCGATAGCCTCTACAAATAGAGAAGGAGTGAGTTAAAATTACCCATCGATCACCTTAGTTCGTTATGGTATTGTTTATTTATTTTTCATGTTTAGTAAATATGATTTTAAATGTAATAAATAATAATATAATGGGTAAATTGGATTTGGTGTTTTAGTAGAGATTATTGTAAATGTTCATAAGCGCTGACGACTAAACAAAGTGATATATTATACGGTTGCCTCATTCGCCTTCGCTATGCCGACCAGAACTTTTTCACACTTGAAGAATCCAAGATCATAAGGTGGGAACACACTTGTCAATTGTTCTACAAAGAAACGACGCGCCGAACCATATAGTTAAATATCGGAATTATTTAGTTAAATAACTATTTGTAGAGAAACAAGTTTGAAGATATTAACGTTATTTGTGGCAATATTTTGGCAAATGAAGATGCGGTTTTATATGAATTAAAGAAATTTTATGCTGCTTACTATCGCGTTTGTGTTGGATTTTTTTTATTCCGACGTTTTGAGAGCTTTGCAGCCATCGTGGTGTTGGTCATCCTATTGGTCGCATACAATTTGTTT
This sequence comes from Tinea trinotella, assembly GCA_905220615.1. Classification (NCBI taxonomy): domain Eukaryota; kingdom Metazoa; phylum Arthropoda; class Insecta; order Lepidoptera; family Tineidae; genus Tinea; species Tinea trinotella. The sequence continues at coordinate 2,352,807 of HG992321.1, read as the reverse complement.
ATTTCATTAATTAATGTTCGCGCAAAATCTAAGAAAACAATAGTTTTTTATTTATTTATTTCTAATGAATATTATTGATTCAATCAAATGTCATTGACTCGGGTGTTTTTGCGTCACTTTGCGTTTTATCAGACACACAATGTTTCCTTAATCAGCAGTTTTTGTTGCCTGTTACTATGTAGGCATTGCTTGCGTCTGCTGTTTGAAAATAAGCATTTATGTTATATAAATAAATGATGGAACTTGCATTTTCATTTTTGCTTATAACGTTTTATTCTTGCCTTTTAAACTTAAATTATAACACTTGGGCGTCTTCCGTTGCACGTAAAGTCTCGAGATCGATTCCCGGTCGGTGCAAATATTTGTATAATATTCATAGCTTTTATTTCAATATCAAATCAATAAATTAACATTGTCACGCCAGGGATAGAGGCAATAGAGCGCCACTTGCCACGATCCTTACACAACTCCCTAGCTTAGTAATAATTATTTATATTAATAAAATTGATTATTATCTACAAATATTTGTTAATAAAAGGAGAAGGCAGATATCTGCCCCGGCTCTGGTTGTCAAAGAGTGGTAGGCAGTGGTGCCCGGTCTTTTATTAAAAGTTACAAGTGAACTTATACTCGGGTATAAATTGTGTTTTATACGTAGGTTTTATTTTTTATTGTGACACGACATCTGACCTCGACCCGCTGATAATAAGCAAGAGGAGGTCCAAGAGTAACGACGACTGTAAAAACCAAGTTAGTTCACGGCTGCCTTAGTCGCCGTCACTATGCCGGCCAAGGGTCATAGGATGGAGTGTTATTTAAAACATTGTTTTGAAGAGTAGTAGTTAGTTATAATATATTAATGTTTAAACAATGTTTTGTATTATATAGTCATAAGTTTTGTTGATAATCTGACGCTTTGTACATAATATAAATTACACTTAATGCCTATTATCAATTAAGAGATAGTGGTACAAGATTTCTTAGTTCTTATCTTTTCTTACATTTTTGAAGGGATATTGTAGTTTTTTTTTTAATATTCTCTACAACCTAAAGTGCTTTAATAAATACTTTTGAAAGTTGAATTGATTATTTCCTTTGCTTGTCTGCAGCCATCGGAATCGCAACTTAATATTTAATCTAATTATCAAATATTACGATTAAAGGCCTTGACAAAAATATTTGCTCTGACCGGGAATTGAACCCGGGACTTTACGCGTCACAAACTGGTGTTAACCAATGCCTGTTGTGTGAAAGGAAATGATCCGAGTTACTAGTGTTCATGAATCTCTTTCGATAATTGTTTACCTTGAAAAAGAAATAAAAACGTACGAAGAGAGCTCCAAAGTTTCTCTGTATCCGTTTAGCTTAAGATTTAATGTTCTTATTTATTTTTAATTTGTTATCTTTAATAATGAGTGCATGTTCCCGGATAGTGATAATGATAATATACCAAGTTCATTTTTTACTTACATATTTGCATTCGTCATTCACTGTCACTATTTAACTTTCAGCTTCTTGGCTTATATCTATCCTGCTCTAACGTATACTAATATATGTCATCTCTGTTACAATGTAATGATAATATACCAAGCCTATTTTTTACTTACATATTTGCATTCGTCATTCACTGTCACTATTTAACTTTTAGCTTCTTGGCTTATATCTATCCTGCTCTAACGTATTCTTATATATGTCATCTCTGTTACAATGTAATGATAATATACCAAGCCCATTTTTAATACGCTTTTATTAGCTTGACTTGACTTGTATGTATGTATGTATGTATGTAACTATATAACGAAATCTTTTAAATTAATTTTCACCCACTTCTTAACTGAATAATTTTAATAATTCACAACTGAATAATTTAAAAATTTGTGCACGTAATATAAACCGATGACTATCCAATAATTTCATAAAAAAAAATGTTCGCTGGAATAGTAACGGCGACTTTTTGGCCGTGAACTGACTCGTTTTTTTCAGTCATACAATATAAGATTTAACTTCTTGGCTTATATCTATCCCGCTCTAACGTATTCTTATATATATATATATATGTCATCTCTATTACGATGTGTGAAACTTCTCTTGTGAAGGGATTTATTATCGTGATACTGAAGTTTTTTGTGATTAAAAATTCTTAAAATAATGATTGAAAACAATAAAAAAACCTTTCGGGGAATTTTTGTCTCTCGTGATTTTAATTGTTTACTAAAGTTTTTTTTATCATAAAGAATAGGAGGCATAGGCTACGATCCTAATATTTTAATTTTATTCAGATTTAATACATATGACGTTGCATGATGCTATTTCGCGGTTCGCCTGAAGAATTATGATTTTTTAATTAGTTTTCTGATATTAACCGTAGAGCTTGTATGAAGAGAATTATGAATGTAAGGGAAGCGAGAGAGTTGTGTCAGGATCGTGGCAAGTGGCGCTCCATTGTCTCTGCCTTTTCCTGTCGGAAAAGGCGTGATAATTTGATTGAATGATTGATTGATATTCCGATTATGTAACGACTGCTAGTAGCCTCCACTATACGGCGTTTATATTCACTATAGACTATAGAGGAAGGTTATAAACAAAGCTTTAGTTAATGTCGGAATGTTGCTAACTTATGGCGTTTTATATAAATATTTATCCAAGTGCTCTCTGACGTTGTTTATTGTATTTGCAATTAGAGACGTTAAATGTCTTTTTGCCAAAATAGTACGCCAACTCTTGATCGGTGATAATGGGCTATTGGTGGCAACTTTAATTATTCTGAGTTTTTATTATTATTAGGGCTGTCGTAATAATCAGCCATCAATCTCCCTGCTATTGGCGTTTTTATAAATATTCCTATACAAAGCTGGTATCATAGAAACATGAAGATCAAAGAACATTTATAACAAATATACATTGGCAAGCGGTGGTCAATCCACAACCACTGTACCACTGTCGCCTTCACTAGTATATTTTTAAATGTACTTTTCCATAATAATGTTTTTTGTTATGTTAGTTTGTGTGTAAATATTGAGTTGTTTACTTGCGGTTTATAATTCGCGTTTATTTCTTTTTATTGTGACCCTACGTCTGACCTCGGCCTGCCTGTTGATAAGCACGGGGAGGTCTAACAGTGTCGACGACTGAAAAACACGGAGTCCGATTACGGTTGCCTCAGTCGCCCTCACTATGTTTCACATAATATATTTTAGTTTTTTTACATTTCTATACTAAGCTACTAAAGCGCTTGTATCAGGCGACTGCGGTGTAGAGGTAGTGCATTGGTTACACAAAACTAGAGCACGAGTTCGAGACCACCTACCGGTACCAATGTATCTTTGATATATGTACTTTGGTTGTCCTGTTTCTATGATACAAGCACTTTAGTAAGCTTATTATGGAAATGCTAATAAAAAATAAATAATAGAAACAGGACAACCAAAGTACTTATATCAAGGATTAGTACTTTATGTGGTTTTGAACCCGTGCTGTCGGTTTGCGTAACCATTTTACTGCCACTACACCACGGTCGCCACGGTCGCCTTAGTACATAATAGCCTTATAACAATTGCGCATATTCACCATATTAAATAATTTAAAAATTAAAAGCCACTAACGACAATATAACATTTATACAAGTGTTAAAATTCAATATTTATTCTAGCATTTTATTGCCTTTGTCTTTTGAGTCGTTTATCTTTTAATGTTTTTTTTAATTTTATTGTGACGCGACATATGACAGCTTGATGTTACGCTGGAGTGCAGTCCACCTTTTGCTTACCATGACATGTTGAGTCACATTAAAGAAAATCGAAACAGTTGTGTCAGTATCGTTGAAAGTGATACTCCATTTTCTCTGCCTATCCCTGTGAGAAATAAAGCTAGACAATTAATTTTTTTATTATTTACATTTCTATTATTAGTAATAGGGTATAGAAATACTTGTATTACAGAAATAAGACGACCAAAGTATATGAATCCAAACTCTCGGTTTGCGTGACACTACATCACTGTCGCCTTAAAAATCAATCAAAATCATGATTGTGGATACAATTGAACGGGGATAGGCAGAGGCAATGGAGCGCCACTTGCCACGATCCTGACACAACTCTCTCGCTTCCTTCACATTCACAATTCTCTTCATACAAGCTCTATGGTTATGGGCACTAGGCTATCTAGCTTTCTTGAGGATGTTTCAATGTCTCCTTAAATTTGATTTATAATATTGTTTTGTAGTATATATTACCTATGTAATTTATAAAATACAATTAAAAATCGACTATTTTTGATATATAATAATACGTGTAGATATTATTTCATAGAATAAAGTTTTCATATAGCTTATCTGAACAATTAAGAGCAATTGGCCATGAAGTGTGGTTTCACGGGTTTTTGCCATTCGCCAACCAAGCACAGCTGATCGGTTCTGATGTTGGCGCGATTAGTTAGGGAGCTAAATAGCATTTATATAGTGATTTTCATATTCGTTTATAAGATAAAAAAACATTAAAAGACAAACAAGGCAGTAGTGAAATGTATCTGTGATTTGTTACCCTGTTTCTGTGATACAAGCACGTTTAGTAGCTTAGTAGACATTTTAAAAATAAAATAATTAAATGTAAAACTGTTTTTTTTGATATAAGGACTTTGGTCGTTCTGAAATGTAAAAATCTTATTCATTGGAGCCGGCATAGTGATGGCGGTTGAGTCGATTTTTTTCAGTCGTCAGCGCTCTTGGACCTGGCATTGTTCACTAACAGGCAAGTCTAGTACAGATGTCGTTACAAATAAATAAATCATAGGGTTTGTTTTAAGGATCGTAGAAATCGGCGCTTCATTGTCTAGATCTGTTGGAAAGAGACGTAACAATATAACTGCGGTTATTCATCTTTTAAATATTATTTGGTCGTGTATAAAAACATTTTTTAGTCATGTATGAATGAATATCAAGGTCGTGTTTGAAACTTTTCCATTAAAAACAAAATGGCCAAGATTTTAATTAAGTTACTAGGATGGGTTATGTTATTAATTGTGACTCGACCTAATTACTGATGATAATTGTAGTGGAGTGTGCTGGAGTGTGGCCCATAAATGGAGGCATGCCATTACAGTTTACTTACATATCTGCTAGTAACAGTCACATCCACTTTGCCGGTCTAAGTAAAAATTTGTAACGAAATGCAGCTGAGTTACTTTACGATCCCGTACACTTGAAAGTGATGGATCTCCAAACTTGATGACCACAATCTGCTACTTGAAATCACAATTAATATGAATCTATTGCAGTGTTTCCCAACGTGGGGCCCACGCCCCACAGGGGCGCAGTTTAATAGTTAAGAGGGGCAATTTAAAAATGGACTCGACACGACTTTACACCCTTTTACTTTGGGTTATTTAAATTCAATGCTAGATATCGGTAACAAATTTAACAAAAAAAAGTCAAATTCCTAAAAAAAATGCTATAATTATTTATATTTCTTAAGGGAACAACACAATTTTTTAATGTTAAAAATTATGTATGGAGGGCATAAAATTGGGCTAAAAAAAGTTGGGAATCTATTGTGTACCTATGAAGATTAGTCTAAATATTGTTGTATAGTGTGTTTTACTCTTAGCGCCCTAACTAGATTATGATACAATATGCGTGCCACGATGGGTTTGTAGGCCGCTCAACGGTAGGACTTGATTGTTACCTTTTTTGTTGTTGTATATAACTATAAATATAACACTTTATCGTAAAAACCCTTATTCCCTATTATACAAAATATAACTCATAGTAAAGGCATGGTGTAGTGGTGTGCTACCATTCCGTTAAGCTGGTGTCCCAGGTTCGATTGCCGGTCGGAGCAAAAATTTGTTTCATAGCTTTTATTTGTAATATTTAATAGTAGGATTAAATTTACAAATATTTGGAAATAAAAAAAGAGGCAGATTTTTGCTCCGGTTCTGTTTGTCAAATTCTGGTAGGCAAAGCGGTCTGCCGATCCGGGGTAGTACCACCACTTACAAGTATACAGACCGTGAAGTGACTTAGTCGCGTTTCGGGATTATCATCAAGCGGGTCGTGTTACAATAAAAAAATACCGACGTAATGTTATTTTATAAGCATTATAAACATAAATATAGATGTATGTATACATGTGTGTATCCAGTATTACTTAATAGGCCGCGCCGATAGAAAGTGCGATTTCATTCGTCGGACCACGTCCGTGTTGCATTACAACTACCTTATCCTCACTTAAGGAGAGTATGCTTAGAAAGTGGTTCACAGTACGTTTTTTTTTAAATTGTGACTCGACATATGACAGCACCCGACTGATGTTAAGCTGGAGTGCGGTGACTGCCATACAGTTCAATAATTGTAAGTAGTAGTCACGTCCACTATGCCGGCCTAGTTAGAACCGGCTACTTACAAGCTGATCCCGAAACGCGACTAAGTTACTTCTCTGTCTGTCTGTATACTTGTATGTGTCGGCAGGTTGGGTACCGCTGCCTACCACTCGTTATTAAAAGTAATATTTTACAACAGGCAGAGACTACGAAGCACCATTTCAAGCTTTCTTCTCATCCATAATTCTCCTCATACAAGCTCGATTTAGTTTCGATAGTAAGAGAGGAAGGTAGACAGTTCGTAGTAATTTGTCAAGTCTGCATAACCTGAGTAGTACTTCGACTTTTAGGTATACAGACCGTGAAGTGACACAGTTGCGTTTCGGGATCAGCTCGAAAGTTGCCGGTTCTAACTAGGCAAGAAGAGTGGATGCGATTGATACTTGCATCTATGTTACTGTAGGAGCGGTCGTCTCTGTTTATCATTACTGAGTTATACACCTCAAACGTAATAAAATCAGTTAATGTTATTTTAATACAAAATGGAGTATAATGGTACGTCAAATACCCGTGTAATATAAAGGTGTGATTCCGCTGGCAACTGCAGACTGCACTACTAAAGTGCTTGTATCATAGAAACAGGACAACCAAAGTACATATATCAAAGATACATTGGTACCGGTGCGTGGTGTCGAACTCGTGTTCTCGGTTTGTGTAACCATTGCACTGCCAATACACCACTGTCGCCTTATGTTTCTATGAAATTGATTCCGTCATCATCATCATCAGCCAGAAGGCGTCCACTGCTGAACGTAGGCCTCCCCCTTAGAACGCCATTCCGAACGACATGATGCAATTCCGTGCAAGGCGATAATAGTCTGCAGCCGCCGCATTAATATTGTTTCCAAACATCATATTTATAATCTATGAATTAGCAAATGCTGATTGTCGCAATAGTGTCGCCTTGCACGAAATCAATGCCCATAATATCTCATCATCCCAAAGGTTGTTAGTTGTTAGACATTAAACTCGCCTTTATACCTATTTTTAAGTTTATTTTGGTGTAATAAAGGATTTAAATAAATAAATTCAATCTCATACAAACCAGTAGTGCAATTTGCAGTCTGTGGTCTGCAGTCGCCGGTGGAATCACAACTTAATGTAGTTAAAATTAAATAGAATTGTCGTAAATCCACTCTTGGTGTAGTATTAAAGTGTTGCCTGCACCAGTAATCCCGTTCACCTTGGAATTTTATTTACTTCAATCTCGTCAATCTTTTAGATTCAATTTACATTCAATATTAATGACGATTTTGACCGGCGTAGTGACGGAGATTGAGGCAACCGTGAACTGTATCGGTTTTTCAATCAGGCATCCTTGGACTTTCCATTGCTTACCGTCAGAAAGTTGAATTGGAGTCTCGAATAAAATAACGATACTTTATTAACATTAAAGAGTTCTATTTATGGACCACACTCCTGCTTAGTATCAAACGGGGTGCTGTCATGTGAGTCACAATAAATTAATATTTAAAAAAAATACGCAAAATATCAGTGTTTTTATTTTTCATTCCAGTAAGTTGCGCCATCTATTGAAAAGCGAAGGAGTTATTCAATTAAATTTTCTATGCGTTTTATTTTTTTCTCTGAAATGCATTTTTCATCATTATTTACAATAAATTACCTTTGCTTAGATTAGGGAATTATAAATCGAAGAAAACATTATGGCTTCAACTTAATCAAATATTATATTTAAAATATAAATATAAAAATAATAATATAAATAAAAATATAAAACAAATAAGATATATCGGCGATCGTCACCCAGACGAGAATATCAAAAGTCTCCTTTTGGTGGTTACAGCCTAGCTTTTTATTATTTTGTCTTTAGCCGACGAGAGAGACGTTTTTATTTGTCCAACCTAACCCTGATGAATTATAAATCATTGTTAGAGCTCATCACTTTTATAAACTATTTAGTTGTCTAATTTTGTGAAAGACAAGAAAATCCATGCGTATTAATTGTCTCTGTTGATTGATTGATTGACAAGTATATGTATGTTTATATACATATATCATAACTACAAACTATTAAAGTACTCTTCCTTTGCGCTAGTATTGTTTATTAAATCGGACTCGACGTTTCAAAAGCTTTTTAGTCATAATGATCACGGGCAGATTAAGGTGTTGATCGTTTCATTTAACAGTTTCCATCATTATTTCTCAGCATTTATCGGTATTAATATTTGAATTGTTGTTTTGTGTATTTGCAGGGTTCATTGGAGTGCTTCCGAAGTAGTGCGCCGCGACGGTTGGAGTCGTGCGGTGCGCTGTCGCGGCGCATGCGGGTGCACGCAAATGATGACTCCTACGAGGCCACCAAAGACAGGATGGCCAAGACGGTAGCAGCGGAGCAAAGCAAATGGTAAGATTATCCATATAATCCATTCACAATCCAAATGCTTTGGTTTTTTAGTTACTTATTCACGGGCTGGTCAATCCCCTTTAAGCCAGCTTATTCACGGCCTGGTCAATCTCCTATATGCTAGCTTATTCACGGGCTAGTCAATCTGCTATATGCCAGCTTATTAACGGGCTGGTCAATGTCCTATATGCCAGCTTGGCTCGAAGAACACTTCGACACAAACAGTAGCTTGTTGAATCATTTGACATTGTATAAAAACCCAGGAAGGCCAATTGACAATAAATGTTTAGATGATAAACGCGGATATCTTCTATTTATTTATTTATATATTGATATCTAGAACATTTATTATTTACTGTGATGTTTACTCAGATGTTTCGTAGACATACTAGACAGTTATGTAGCTAGGCTTCGATAGTTATCCTTCATAAATACACACATAGATACAAGTTTTTCTTTAACTTCGTTGTTATGATCTATGGTTGATAGAATGGATAAAGAGGTGATTGGAAGGATTAAATTAATAAGACTATTTAGGATTTGATCTTTCATCAATTTGTGGTATGGTCAGTCACATAAGCATAGAGAGATGTGTCAGGATCGTAGAAAGTGGCACTCGATAGTCTATGCCAACTCGCTAATTTTATTATTTGATTGATTCTCTATGGTTGTTGTTAAGTCGAACATTATCAGATTGACGAAATGAATTTATGAATATGATGTGGATGGATGCATTAAACGAGGCATACCCAGGAGGCTATTTTGCAACCAAATCAAAGACATCCTCAAGAAAGCTGATTTGCCTAGTGCCCATAACTGTAGAGCATGTATAAAAAGACTTGTGGATTTGAGGGAAGCGAGTTAGTTTTGTCAGAATCGTGACAAGTGGCGCTTTATTGTTCCAGCCTATTCCTGTGAGGAAAAAGCGTGACAATTTGATTGATTGCTTTATTGGCGTAAAACTAACTCCTATTATAACTGTTATTATATTATCATTAAAACATTTTTTTTAATAAACAAAGATTTCTCTAGAAGGATTTAATTTGCTAACGATTTGCACCAAGACATTCTGATAACTTTTAATAGTGTTGTGGGAAGTAAATGGCGGATATAATTTTCTTGGTGGCTGTTCCAATTAGTAGAAGATAATTAAATAAAAGATAGTTTTTGTATTAAAGAAGAAAATAATAAATAAATTGCTGCTTACCTAAATGGTTTATTTTTATTGCAATTCAATGTTATTAATTATGTATTATGAAGAGAAATGTGGTTGTAAGGGAAGCGAGAGAGTTGTGTCAGGATCGTGGGAAGTGGCGCTCTGCCTATTCCAATTAATGTCATTGATTAATTGAATGTTTCGAAAGCTTTGCAGACGTCACGGAGAGACCGAAGTGTTGGACGCCCAATTTTTTATTTTTGTAAAAGCTTTTACTTTCAATGTTATCGAGTTTTTAATTTATATATTTGTAAAAAATCTGTATCCTCTGTCGGGGTCTTAAAGTAGTTCGTCGTACTTGTGTCTTGTGTATCATGTGGTTGCAAAAATCTTTTATATATTTCATAAACATTGGGCTTAAAACCGTAAAGTGATTTAGTCTCGTTTCGGGATCAGCTTGTACTTACCGGTTCAAATTAGGCCGTCATAGTGGATGTGACTGCTACTTACAGTTATTGAATTGAAGTGCCAGTGACACCCATTTATGGACCGCACTGCAGCTTAACATCAGGCGGGGTGCTGTCATAATGTCGAGTCACAATAAAAAAATCAAAAGTGCTAACAATTGAAAATAACAACTCAGTTGCCTTAGTCGCCGTCACTATCCTGGCCAAAATAATTTTCAATTACAAACTAGTTTCTGCTGATTGTTTCTCATACTTGACACAGTTTCGTTCGTTTTCGTTAACCTCGATGGGTTTGTATGTTGGTGGTCCCCCTTAATTGCTTCTTGTCTTTTCCATTAATTGACATACATACCAAAATACAAGTCTTTGTTTCGTTTTTTATAATAATTATTTAATTATTGGCTTGTATAATTAAGATGGTTTAAGTATTATACAGAATAAAAGTATTGTTTCTTTCAATTATTATATCCGTAGGGCTTAAGGGGGAAGCGTGCGCCTTATTTTAGTTAGGATTCTTTTTGTCAAAATAATACCTTAGTTTTTATTCACTAGATGTAGTTTTTTTTAGATTTTGCGCGAACATTGATTATTGAATTTTGTGCGGCTTACAATCGCGTTTATTTTTGGTTAATAATTGTACAAACGAAAAAATTGTACAAACATTAACGAAAAATAAAAGCCGCATAAAATTTGTTTAATTCATTAACCATAATATTTATAATATTCAATTAAATTAAATATTACAAATAAATGCTATAAAACAAATCTGCTTTGACTGGGAATCGAACCCGGGATTTACCTAAACCAATACGCCACGCGACTCGACAATAACAGATTTTTTTTCGTTCTATATATGTACATATATATATTTTTAATTAGTATAATGACCTCATTTGTTAAGTGCCTGCCTACTGTCTTTTGTTTTATTCTATGAATACATTTAAAGCCGGTAAAAGGGGCAGTAATTTATTTCTAACAAACAATTAAAACTAAAAAGTCATTAAATATAACAAAACTAAAGTTTATTTTCTCTTTAATTGCAGCACGCGCGTCATTAAACCTAACCAAACTGACATAGGACGACGTGTTAAAGTACGTTCTAGTCATCCCTTACCTTACTCTAGTAACTCTGTATCCGCCCCCCAACCTGTTGTGCCGCCGCCCGCCCCTCGTCCAGTGGTACATCCGCCCACGGCGCCGCCGCAACACCAACCGCAACAGCCCCAACAAAGGATGCCTGGTAACCCCGAGTTGGCGAGGCGACCTATCAAGTTAGTATACTTTGCTTTCATAGGATTGGCTGGTAGTACCACCACTTACAAGTATACAGACCGTGAAGTGAACTAGGCCGGCATAGTGAAGGTGATTGGTACCTACAGTTATTGAACTGTAGTAGCAGTCACCTCCATTCGTGGACCGCACCCAGCTTAAGATCAGGCGAGATGCTATCATATGTCGAGCCACACAATTTAAAGTCTAATATAATCAAAAAAGATATATAATTGTATATTAATAAGTATATTAAAAATCACCTTTGGCCGGCACAGTGACGGAGACTGAGACAGCCGTAAACTGACTCGGTTTTTTTTCAGTCTTCGTCACTCTTGGACCTCCTCATCAGGCGGGTCGAGGTTAGACGTCGTGTCACAATAAAAAAAAGATATGTGAATTATTTGGTCGGCAAAAACCGACTCAGTTACGGCGTCTGAGGCAACCGTGAACTGAGTCGGTTTTTCAGTCGTTGGAGCTCTTTCGAGTCACTGTCGATGTGCAAAGTTTTCCCATTCAAAAGAAGTTTTTATCAAAGATATTGATAATAAAATATATTAGGTTTTATATTATGTATTCATGTTTAATTTGTTTGGCATTTAATATCAAAATATAATGTTATCTAAAAGCCACACTTTATTTTCACTTATCGCCACAGGATGCCGTGGCTTTTATTGACAAAAATAATTTCGTCACAATGTTTTTTTTTTCGTTTTTTTTTCCCACACTTTCGTTCATACGTTTACTTTTTACTTGCAATAGTTAAGAATATTTTTTCGTTTAAGATTGGTGACTTAGTCACGTTTCGGGATCAGCTTGTAAGTTGCCGGTTCTGACTAGTCCGGAATAGTGAATGTGATTGCAACTTACAGTTATTGAATTGTAGTAGCAGTCACATCCATTCATGGACCGCACTCCAGCTTAACATCAGGCGAATGCAGTCATATGTCGAGTTACAATACAAAAGAAAACTTGCTATAGTTTTATGTGATTACCTTCCTTCAATTCTCAAGGCTAAGGCGAAAAATATTTGACACAAAACAACTTTCTATTACAGAGAAAGACTTATACAATTATTAGCTTTGAAGCCCTTCAAGAAGCCAGAATTATATTCGAGGCTGGCAAGCGGTGAGTAATTATTAAGGAAACATGCTATTTTAAGACGAATACATATTCTATATATACCTTCTATATTAACTCCTCGGCTGCGAATGACGCTGGTCAGCATTATGAGGAAAAAACAATTATACTGCGAATGACACAGATCGGTGCACAGCCTCCTTTGTTATTCGCAGGGGGGTTAAGCTACTAAAGTGCTTATATCATAGAAACAGGACCACCAAAGTACATAGATTAGACATACATATATAGAAACATTGGTATAATGCGATTAAAATAAGAATAGGACCAGATCAGCGCCATTTTGTGACGTCTCACTCTCTAACCAACTTCTATTTAGTATGGTGTCTTTTTCTTTTGACCTTGACCTTTGAATCAGTCAAGTGAAGTTAGTCAACAGCCCGTCCTATTCTTAATCTAATAGCATGGTACCGGCGAGTGGTTTTAAACCGTATCTCGGTTTGCGTGACCATTTCATAACCACTACACCACGGTCACCTTGTATAGACAAGGCTAGCAATGCGACGACGATTTTCAACTCACTGTTTCGTCCATAGTCTTGCTTCCTTCACATCCACTATTCTCTAGATACATGCTTATTGGTTAAGCATTACTTTTGCCTCTAAATATATATTATATTATTGATTTACATTTCTATACTAAGCTACTAAAGTGCTTGTATCATAGAAACAGGAAGAACCCTCCCGAAGTACATATATCAAACATATATACATATGATACTGGCAAGTGGTTTTAAACCCTTGCTCTCGGTTTGCTTGACCATTGCAAGGCCACTACACCACTGTCGCCTTATAGTAAACTTGAAACTTTTATTGCAGGAAGCAGATCCAGCCTCTAAATATAGTAAACTTTAATATGTGAAATTCAAAACTGTTTCAGAGGGTATTAAGGAGAAGGAGCGGGCTGTTATGAATAAGATCCTGCCACAAATAGGGACACTTAAGGATAACTGTTATCACATACGCAGGCATATATGGAATGATGTCAATGAGGATTGGCCTTATTATACGGAAGAGGAGAAACGGATGCTCAAGAGGTGAGAAAGACTAGGATTCTATTGCCTTTTTCTTAAGTCTTAATTTATTATAGCAACTTAAAATTCAAATCATGTCTTAATCTGTAACGTAAGGTTTCCCACTGGGAGAGGCAAAGAATGGAGCGCCACTTGACACGATCCTGACATTACACCCTCGATTCCCTCATATCCATAATTCTCTTCATACAAGCTCTACAGTTTTGGGCACTAGGCAACCCAGCTTTTTAAGGATTTTTTCTGATTTGCTCGGAGAGCATCCTCTTGGGTCTGCCTCGTTTACCGCATTCATGCACATTAGTTTTTTAAATTCCTTTCGACGTAAGGTTCATAGTATTGTTTGAAAAAGTACATTCTTTCCTTTATGATTTATTAGCTTTTGCGCGGATATCTGCCACGTAAACCTGATGGCAAGCAACAGGAAGTCCAAGAGTTTATGGCCGGCATAGTGACGGCGACTGAGGCAGCTGTGAACAAACTCTGTTTTCTCAGTCGTCGTCACTCTTAAACCTCCTCTTGCTAATCATCAGGAGGGTCGAGGTCAGAAGTCGTGTCACAATAAAAAAAAAGATGTCGACTGTAAAAACCGACTCAGTTTAGTGTGGCCTTAGTCGCCTTACTATGCCGGTCAAAGATTCACTATGTACACGCAATCCCGTGTGAAAGTCAGTTCGTGTTTCTTGTTAAATTTACTTCCTTCACATCCACAATTCTTTTCATTAAGGCTCTATGGGCTCCACATGTACTTGCTTTCTTAAGAATGTTCTCTTTTATCTATCCGCCATTGGTGATTATTATATCTTAATTATTCTTTCTAACGACGCACACAGTATTAGCAATTAACTAAATTGTAATCTCTCCTACAGGCGGAAACCTCAAAACCTAACACCCCCGGGCAGTAGCGACTCGACGAACTCGCTATCTCCGCGCGCCTCCCCTTCGAACAGCAAGCGTAATTTAGGCGCCCCTGGTGAAGACGTGCCCAGTAAGAAGCAACGTATAAGTCATTATCGGAGAGTGGAGCAAGCGCCAGGACCAGCCAGTGGTTCGCCGAGCTCCGGTTATGCGACAGCAGGCTCCGGCGCCTCCTCAGGGGAGCGGCACGCTTCTGATAATGAAGATGATCGCTCAGGTATTGTATTTTGACTCTACATCTGACCCGCCTGATGGTAAGCAAGAGGAGGTCACGGCTGCCCCAGTCGCCGTCACTATGCCGGCCAAAGGTGCTTCTTCACGCATCGCTCCAAGGATCCAAGGTTATAGGATGGAAAGAACACATGGGCTGCTAAAGCATTCCACTTGTCGATTGTTCTACAAAGAAACGATGCATCGAACCTTTTTGTTCAACTATTGAACCTTTTGGTCGACAGAATGCGGATACTTCCCCGGATCTTGACCCCGGATACTTCCCCCGTTAAAGAGCTCCTCGGAACATTCTCCGTGGTATAGGCCATAAAGAACGCCTGACCTTGACCTACCTGATAGTAAGCAAGAGGAGGTCCAGGGTCCGGCCAAAGGTTCATAAATGTAAACTAAATGGTAAAGGTAATTAGACTGGAGTTGAGATCCATGTATGTAAAATGACTTGACTCCTGACTACTCCTGCCTGGTATTAAGCTGGAGTTCCATGAATGGAGACGTGACTGCTACTACAGTTAAATAAGCAGTCGTATCCAATATTTCATCATCATTATCATCAGCCAGAAGGCTGAACATAGGCCTCCCCCTTAGAAAGCCATTTTTAAGGACAAGATGCCAGTTGCATTCACCGGTTATTCGCGACTTTCACTATGGCGTCAGTCCAGCCTAGTAGGAGGCCTAATATTAAAAAAAAACTAGAGTTGAAAGTGTTGTAATTGTGTATTTCAGTACATATAAATTAAAGAACGATGTATAATGAGAATTTTTATTGTTGAACGACACACATATTTTTTCAATACAAAAATAACAAGACGTCTATGACAGCTACCTACGTCATAATAAATTCATATAAAATATTCTAAAAAGGTAGCAGCATACCAAAACGATAATATTTACAACACTCCCCCGTTATCTAAGCGGTATGCAAAACATAGAGCATATATAAAAATATAATAATGTACAAAACAATATTAATAATAATAATAAGTCCCTGACTGTACCTTTTGACATATATAAACATGTTAAGTAACTAGACCTATATCCGAAACACATTTATTATGTTTACAGCGTGGCAAACACTTAGGACATACATATGTTTTGTACGAATGTGATGCACAGGGTTTATATCGACTAATTTTTCCATCAGAATCACGTTGTAGCTTATAAACCCATTTACATGGAACTACCTTTTGACCTTTGTTTTCGACCAAAGACCATGTATTGCTTTCTAATAAAGACTTGTACTCATCTCGCATTGCAGCGAGCCATTTATCCTTATCATGTCTATTCAGCATATCACAATAGTTATCAGGTTCATTATCCAGTTCGGAAGAAATATTGTAACAATGTTTTACCGGACCTCTACTTCTTAAATTGTAACTATGTGACGAATGTGCAGAATCTGTATTGGCAGGTGTAAGATCAGAAATATCACTGACCAGCTCCCCCGTGATCGGAGCCGAGCAACACGGATTCATCCTTTCACCTTGAGGATTACCGTCAGGATTCATCATAGTTTTCTCTACTACCACCTCCGAATTCTCTGCTATTTCCAGCTCCTTTTCAGACACGTTGTCAGCAACTTTTAAGTTCGCTGGCTGCATATCATTGGGCAATGTCTGAATGTCCTCAAGAGTATTAGATAAGGATAACACAACCTTATCATCATCTTTCTGGGTTGATATATCCGAAAATAAATTTTCGAAAAATACGACATCCCGAGCTTTAATACTTTTTCTAGGATATTTACAATCACGCAACTTATAAGCTTTTGAGTTCATACAGTACCCCACAAAGATATGTTGTTTGCTTTTAGCGTCCCACTTTTTTCTATCGCAATCGGGCACTCGCACATAAGCTCTACAACCAAATATCTTTAAGTGTGATAGATCAGGCTTACGATCATACCATTTTTCATATGGTGTAACGCCATTACTTAAAGTACGATGCGGTGATCGATTTTTTAAATAACAAGCAGTTTGAACTGCATCTTGCCAAAAAGCCTTGGGTAACGTAGCGCCTTGTAACATACTACGAGACTTTTCTACAAGAGAACGAATCGTCCTCTCGGCAACTCCATTTTGCTGAGGGGTATGGGGAACAGTCGTTTGATGATGAATTCCCAGTTTATTTAAATAATTATCAAACTCACCATTAACAAATTCAGTACCGTTATCCGTTCTAAGGGATTTTATCTTACACCCTGTTTCTCTCTCCACACGCAATTGGAATTCCATAAACTTGTTTTTCACTTCCGTTTTTGATGTTAGAAAATATACAAACACCATTCTGGAATAGTCATCCACAAATAATAATAAATATTTACAACCGTCAAAAGATTTAACACTAAATGGACCGCTCAAATCGGAATGTACTAAATCGAGAACATGCGTTCCTTTAGTATATTTTATCTTTTTAAATTTTTGACGTGCATGTTTGCCTTCTAGACAAGATATACAAGGGCTTTTATCTACCGTAGTATATTTAACACCGATGTTGGATCGTTTTAAGTAATCCATACCTATTCTACACAGATGACCTAAACGTCGATGCCAAAGATTGAAATCTGTACAACTGACAGCTAGGGCTTGCTCATTAGTATTAATATTATGACTAATATTAACCTTACAATCTAATTTGTATAACCCTTCCGTATGCGTTGCACGTATAACCTCTTTTTTTAATACATTAATATCAAAATCAATTTTACGTAAAATAGAACATCCTTTATCACTAAAAATTACTACAAAATTATTATTTACAGCTTTACTGACAGATAATAAATTTGTTCGTAAGTTCGGAACATACAAAACATTATTAATACCAGTTACAAAAACATTATTACAAAACTTAATATTGCCTATACCTTGTGTACATACCTGCTCATCATTAGCTAAAGTAACCTTTTGGCCGACGTGTTGAGTACTGAAATCCTCCAGCCAGTCACAGCGCGAAGTCATGTGAGATGATGCTCCGGAATCCACGTACCATGCCTCGTCGTTCATATCGGCTACAGCATATGCAGTAAGCGCCTTACTTGTATGTGCTCCATTGTCCTTGTCCTTTTTATGTTTCAAGGGACAATCCGGTCTTTTGTGGCCTGGTTGTTTACAGTCGTAACAAATAATGTTTGTTCCTTGTTTCCTTTTATTTTTAGCAAATCTCTTTAATGATCTCGTCGAACTTGTAGCTAACGCCGCCTCATCAACGGTATCATCATCACATCTTGACATATCATCTAATAACTTCTTTTTAACTAAGTCGCTCGATAATTTGTCAACAGAGCAATTTTCTAATGTCATAATAAGTGGTTCATACTTTTGGCCTAAACCACCTAAAAGAATAGCAGCTACTGATTCATCGTCAATGACTTTACCAATATCGGCTAAATCTTGCACTGTCTCTGTGATTTTATTAATATAGTGCTCCATAGACGAAAATTGATTTAATTCAATTCTGTACAGTTTTCGTTCTAGAGATAACCGCCTGCCCATGCTTCTGTTTTCATAAGCATTATTAAGGCTAGTCCAAACATCTTTAGCAGTAGAGCAACTTCTTACTATTGTTATTGCACTTCCTTGTAAAGTCAGGCACATAGATGTCATTGCCTTGACATCCTTTAACTGACGTACCTTGTTGGAAGTCGTATCTCCATCAGCATAACCAACTACAGCGGGCCATAAATTCTCATGTAGTAAAAACATCTTCATTTGAAATTTCCACATCGGATATCCATCACGGCAGCTGAGCGATTTGATCGTCGTAAGTGAAGCTCCTCCTCCACGCACATCATGATCACAACAATCACCCACTCCTGGATTCACTGACATTTTCACACTTACTTTTGATGACTGTGCGAAAAAATATTTATATATACTTTCTTTTATTATACACTAAGGGTTTTAGAGGTGCTCTGGGTTCTAGAGGTGCTCTGGGCCCATAACCTGTTGTAATTGTGTATTTCAGTACATATAAATTAAAGAACGATGTATAATGAGAATTTTTATTGTTGAACGACACACATATTTTTTCAATACAAAAATAACAAGACGTCTATGACAGCTACCTACGTCATAATAAATTCATATAAAATATTCTAAAAAGGTAGCAGCATACCAAAACGATAATATTTACAACAGAAAGCATGGACTTACAAGCTGATCCTGAAACGCGACTGAGTTCACATTACGGTCTGTACACTTAACGACCAACTACTGTATGCTAATTTACGGCGACCGTGGTGTAGTGGTAGTGCAATGGTCACGCTAACCGAAAGACCCTGGTTCAAAACCACTAGTTGGTACCAATGTATCTTTAATAAGTAAAAAAGGATAATTATTTTCTACAATTAATATAATTTTATTTATTTTGCAGTTAAAAAGGAGAATGGATACACGTTGAGTTATAATACAGTTAAGGATCTCTGCCCCAGTCCCGCGAAAAGTAACGGTTATGGAAATAGTCCCCCAGTAGAACAAAATAGGATCACAGGTACACACATACATACATACTTTTCCCACAGGGATAGGCAGAGACAATGGAGCTCCACTTACCGCGATCCTGACACAACTCCCTCGCTTCCGTCATATCTTCAATACTCTTCATACAAGCTCTACAGTTATGGGCACTAGGCAACTCAGCTTTCTTTACGATATCTCAGATTTTGTCAGAAATACCCTCCTATGTCTGCCAACTAATTAATGTTTTTTTTTTTAATTAAATTTTCAGAAAAAGACACCAATAATGAACCTTTAGAAAATATTGAATTATCGTCGGCACCAGACGAAAACCAGACTGAAACGGAGGAGATTGAAACGTAAGTCACTGATGGCTATGAGGGAAATAATTTTACATTTATTTTAAGTTTTATATTATTTTGAACATGTATTGTATGTTCAATTTATAATATTTTTTACAAATCTTCTGTATAATCTTTCCGTTTAATCGATATACATCGCATTGCTCGAAGAACGACAACCGATGGAGAAGAAAGGTTCTAGAGTGAAGATCACGAAATGGAAGACGCAGCGTAGGTAGGCCTCCCACTAGGTGGACTGACGACATAGTAAAAGTCACGGATAACCGGTGGATGCAACTGGCGTCTTGTCATTCGGAATAGCGTTCTAAGGGGGAGGCTTATGTTCAGCGGTGGACGTCTTATAGCTGACGATGATGATAATCGATATACACGTTAGCGACAATTTGTCTTATTTATTTTTATTTATTATTTCCATATCAAGCTCCTAAAGTGCTTGTATCATAGAAACAGGACAACCAAAGTACATATATCAAAGATACATTGGTACCGGTGGGTGGTCTCGGACTCGTGCTCTCGGTTTGTGTAACCATTGCGCTGAAACTACACCACGGTCGGTTATTGAATAATTATGATTTATAAAAAACATGTTTTTCTTTTCAGTAAATATCCGCCAATAACGAGCTCTAGTTCAAGACGCGCGTACAAAGACGAATTCAGTACTCTATACAACGAGTATCGGTCTCTGCATGCGAGACTTGCGCCAGTTGCGAAGTTGTTCGCCAATTTAGAGAGGCAGTTACATAATGCACAACCACACTCTCCACATCATCAGGTAATTCAGAATCACATAATTAAATTGTCACGCCTCTTGCCCACGGGGATAGGCAGAGTCAATGGAAGAAAGCTGGGTTGCCTAGTGCCCATAACCGTAGAGCTTGTATGAGGAGAATTGTGGATGTGAAGGAAGCGTGGGAGTTGTGTTAGGATCGTGGCAAGTGGCGCTCCTGCCTATCCCTGTGCCTATTCAGAATCACATAGTAAAATACTATTCCTTTGTCCTAAATCTACTTTCACTCATTCATGTGCCCAAACCATCAAAGCATTCCTTTGTCAATCCTTGTCACTACATCTTCTTTCAAACCACAGCTATTGCGCACTGTGCTATTTATTCCTTATTTTATCCGCTATCGTCATTCTATATATAATCGTATTTCTACACCTTAGGCCGGCATAATGACGGCGACTGAGGTAGTTCTACCTCCTCTTGCTTATCATCGGGCGGGTGGTGGTCAAATGTCGTGTCACAAGAAAAAACTTAATCGCATTTCTACAGCGTTAATTCTATTCTCATGCTTCTTCTGCCACACCCAACATTCACTTCCATACATTAATCATAAATCTATTATTTTGCAGAGCATAGAGCAGCGCATAGTTGAAGAATACCGTCGTCGGCGCAATGACGCGTCGTACCAGCGCGACAGGAGACGGGTCGATTACCTTCATCGTAAGCTGCAACGTATCAAGCAAATGGTCTACCAATATGATAATCTTGTAAGTTACTCCTATTATACAGGGTGTCTCGAGAACGCTTCCGAAAATAAAGTGGGATCGTAGTGTTCCCAATCCTAAAAATTACTGCATGAAAAAATTACATATATACCCAGTCTGCCGATCCGGGGTAGTACCACCACTTACAAGTATACAGACCGTGAAGTGATTTGGCCGCGTTTCGGGATCAGCTTGTATGTTGCCGGTTCCAACTGGGCCGGCACAGTGGATGTGACTGCTACTTACAGTTATTAAAATTGTAGTAGCAGTGACATCCATTCATGGATCACACTCCAGCTTAACATCATGCTGGGTGCTGTCATATGTTGAGTCACAATATATATTTTTTAAATTATGTAGTATTAATATTAAGATCTAGGGAAACAAAGTTTCCTATATTCTTAATGAAAAAACATAAAAACTAAACACACGTACGCAATCTTTGTTTTCGGTTTCACCTAGGCTAACCTAGTGGATGTGACTGCTATTTACAGTGTCCCCTCCAATCATAGACTGCACTGGTTTAATATCAGGCGGTAATATGCTGTCCACTAAACGCCTATGATACAGTGTTGACAGAAAATTGACAAATAAAAAAAGGTAAAATTGTCCAAAAAAAATTTCTGTTTGGACCTTCATTTTTAGGACAGATATACTACCACCACACTTTGTGTTCTCACTTGCGTTCTCGAGACACCCTGTATATTTTAGACTGTTGGCCATGTAGTATATATCTGCTAGGTGATGACTAATTTATCCAAAAATATAACTTCCAAAACCATGGTAGAGTCTGACAGTGCGCTGGAGCCGGAAGGTCTAAGCAAATACATGCTTTGATTTTTTTTTATTGTGACACGACATTTGACCTCGACCTATATAACCTCGCCTGATGATAAGCAAAAGGAGGTCCAAGAGTGACGACGACTGAAAAAACCGAGTTTTAGTTCCCGGCTGCCTCAGTCGCCGTCATTATGCCGGCCTAATGTGCTTCTTCAAGCATAGCTTGAAGGATCCAAGGATTTATATTAGTCCAATTACACAGGCTGTTTGGAATACCGGTATTACTGTGATTTTTGCTTGCTGGCAAATTTTTGCGCAACTAGAACAGAGTATATAAAATTTAACAGAAGTATATAGAAGGCAGCTTAGCCCATTAGCTGGGAAATTTGAATTCTTAATAATGTATACTTTTGCAGTAGTGATTAATTATTTTTATTATCATTTTTCAAGTCTGGCACACATTTAAAGGATACTTGTCCTGTAAGTTATGTTTGATAAATTACTGTATTTAATAGAGTCTGGTGTGACTTAGGGGTAGTATATTCTAAATTTAAATTGTGGAATATACTACCTATGGTATCCCTGTACTGAATAGAGTTCATGTAATAATTAAAAAAAGCATTTATTCACGAAAACAAGCAAATTTTCCTAAACATAAGATTTTATTATTATTAATGTTTTGTAATATCTTTCTAGCGTAACGTGAAGCCCGATCGGATTAACACGGCAACCACGACACAGGCATACTGACACGCCGCCAAGGACGAGCGTCCACGCCCCATACGCCCAAATCAAACTGCAGCTAACCAAAATTACGCCTTATCAACACGAGAAATCTCAAGGCTACACATCACTATCGGAGGACCACGTTTAAAAACTAAACTACTATCTTTAAGGCAATTTTTTAAAACACTATTTTTTTCTTATATTCAACTTTTTTTACCTAGCAACACTTCAGTACACCTCAGGCGGCCGTCGTGCCGGATACGTAAATTATAGTTTGTAAAATATAGGTTGAACCGTACGACGTTTCTGATAAAACTTCAAGTGGTAAGTCACTGTGTTTTTTCAAGATACAAGTATGAATAGCTTAGCTACTTTAGTACAAATTTTGTCACCTGTCATACGATTCAAGCTATATTTAACAGGCTATAATGTATAAGTAATAAAAATGGCGCCTGTGATACCTCACATGGACTTGTTTAAAATTTAGCAGGAATATAATCGCGTTAAATTTTTATGAATATATTTATCTAAACAAACAGTAGTATTTGTTATATATATGTTTTAAAAAAGAGTACGTTATCAAAATTAAAATTTCAAGTAATCAGCGGTTTTCCTAACTTAGCGACTTCATTGTTAAGGACTTAAAACCGGGGCTTAATTGGAATAATCGAGAACAAACGGTCTCGAATGATGTTGGAATCGATGACGCGAACCGAAATCGATTTCAAGGCCTTATAAACGTTTTTTACATGTAGATTTTTCTATACGATTTATATATATGTATATCTCGGATTTTACTATTTCAAATGCAATTGACAAAGAGCGTTTTCACGGTTTAGATTTTACTTACAAGCTGGGCGATGCGCAAGCGAAACTCACTGAGTGATATATGCGTTCATTGATCTAATTAGGTGGATAATCGTCTGGCAAAGTTAACGAACTAGTGAATAACCTTATTGTTTTTAGTACAACTAGAAATTGCATTTTAACTATGACGAGAAGAGAAAGTTCCAGAATATTGTATGATATTATATTTTATACTAAAAAGAGGTTGTGGAATGTTCTGGAATTTTCTAGAACAAGGATAGGTAAAGGATATGATCCATACTGAGCGGGGAATATTTGTTGTATATAGAGGATAATAACGCGTATTGCTTGTAAATTACACGACTATATCGTTAGACAGGAATCGTGCGATTCTTTTTCTTATTATGATCGTGATAGGGTCTACTTTGCGACTTTTTTATTGTAAATTGTTAAGGCGTTATTATGTTTTATTTTTTCACAGTTATCGTTGAAATTTCTATTTCGTCTTGTTTTTATTTTTACACGAACAAGTGCAATTATATGTGTAGAAGCTTCTTTGAAAGTAATTAGAAGTTGTCAGAACTAAAACTTTTAATATAAAATCAAATTATAATAAATTCTTTGTATTATCATGAATTAATTTTAAATTATATTTATTATTTATTACTACCTATCTTTGGTCAAATTACAAATCAAATAATGACCTTTTTTTTTGATAGGTATAAACAGAAACAGACAATTATTTTATTTATTTATTTTTAAAGTCTGACCTTAAGTGTACTTAATCCTGTATAAAATGAATTGTAAAGAAAATTGTACAAATTGTTGTCTTTTCTTTTCTAAATATTTAATATTTACACATTAAATTTTTTAACATTAAATAATAAATATACATAATGAAAAAAATATTATTTTAAATATAATGAAGCTTTTGTTTTGGCATAATATTTTAACAAAAAAATATTTACACATAATGAAATAAAATATTTATTATTTTAAATATAATGAAGTTTTTGTTTTGGCATAATATTTTAACAAAATAATAAATACACATAATGAAATAAAATATTTATTATTTTAAATATAATGAAGTTTTCGTTTTGGCAACTATTTAATATTGTCCGTAAGTTATATATTCGTCCGTTACTTATTCCTATGGAATCTGATAGCCGTCTATGTATTATGTATTGTTGGTATTTTTCATTTCTATGTATATATATATATATAAACTTTATATATGTTTTTGATCAATTATTAAAGGCCTCAAGGGCTGTCATGTACTTTAATAGTAAAGGACTTCATTTTGAAAGTTGCATATGATAAATCTCATCAGTTGATTTAACCTACTGGGGGTCACTGTACTCAATTGAGTACAAGGATAACTTAAGGTGTATTTTCCAAAAATTGGAGTTATATAAAATATTCTACACACCTTTACACAGGGCTAGGTAGAGACAAAAATCGCCACGCTCCTATCACAACTCTCTTGCTTTTTAAATGTATAACTTAAGTTATTTCTGTACTAAATTGATTACTATTGGGTTATTCGTTTTATAAATTCTATCAATTAATGTTATTGAACCGTAAAAATGAAGCTCACTATTGAAATTGTCCGATGGATCCTAAATTCTCATTTAGTCTTACTGTTAGTACTACTAGGAACTAATTGCATATTTAAAAGATCTGCACGCAGCTATGATTTATAAAGTGGGTCCAAATGGTCGAACTAGTACTTGCAAATTGTAGTTAAAAGTTGATGGTGGTACTTACAGTTGGGCTGATCGAAAAATAAGGTCTAATGAATTTGTTGAGTTTGTTTTTTAACACTTTTAAAATCAATTTGTTGCATTAATTCGTTCCGTATGAGATAAATTTTAATGTCATTTGCATGATTTAAAATTACGTAATGCCTTTATTGTGAATTTAAATCAAAATTCGTTGTTGTAGTTTATACAATTTCGTTGAGTAGTCCATCCATAATATTTATTATAATATTTTCAAATTATTATTCTTTATCTTGCCGATCGTGTATTTTTAAAACGTCTCTTACTTCCAAGAAATGTGTGTGACAGACTTTCGGATTGTTATTAGATTTCTTGTTTAAAAGCATTTTTATCAACACATTATTTTTTAATATTTATAGCAATTTGTTAGTTTGGCTTAAAATTAGATACAAATTGTTGTTTCTGGTTGTTTTATTTTTTTATTAGTTAAATTTGTTCGATGTAGGTTGTCGCGTTGGTTAGTTTTCTTTTTAAAGCCTGACATCTGTTTTTATTGTATTAGTTTTCAGTAATTTTATTGGATTAACGAATAATTAAAACATAATAAATAATTATAATATTTTTTTAAATTACTTCATTTTTAAACCATTAGTTAATTTTTTCTCTTAATTGGGTAGTGTAATATTTTGTTTCATAATGCTGTTTTTAAACAGTAAACGCGTTGTGCAATTTTTTTGTATAATATTATTTGTATATATTCTGAATTTAAGCGTCACAAAAGTTGTAAAAAGTGATTTAATAGACTGCGCTTTTAGCCAAAATTAGGCAGTCAAAAAAGTCTGTTTCCACTGGTTTTGATGTTATCCTACCAATACAACTAGGTTATGAAGTAAAAAATAACACTAGCTAAACAACGACGTTGAAAAAGTGGTGACACACAACCAGGGGGACTAGTAGGAAAAGACAAAAGGAACCAATTTCCCCTTTATTCGTGTGCCCAATGTAATGCAATAATAAAGCCTCTAAAATGCTACACATGTTTATCAGTGCCCTTTAATTAAAAAAAAAGACAGTTTAAATTTAACTTTATCTAGTCATTTAAGCCATGATCTTATTTTAATATCACATGTTGCATTATCATTGGTTTGCGGTTTAGGGAAAGGTCCAATGCCAACGACCGGCCAGTTTGAAACATCCAATAGGAAATAAGTATTGTTTATGACCCTCCAATGGAAACACAATAAATTTTTAGCGTAGTCAACATTATGGGCCAGTCGATTTTTGCCAAAATATACCAGCCAGTCTTTTGGGATCTATTATCACGTTTTAATACATCACATTTTTGTTTTTTTTTTAATTTGTATTAAAAAAAACTGAATACCTATTATCACAAATAATTTTTAGTTAATTTTAGTTTTGTGTAAATATTTTGCGTTTAAGATCCCAAAGACATTCTTTATTGAATTATTGTAATCTCTGGCCCAAATGTTTGGTAAGCCGTCTTAAAAGTATATATGTTGTCCTAATCTAACGTCCAATTTTTGAAAATGATTTAGCGTTAAGTGTATCATTTTTCTCATTTTAAATGCAAGAAAAAACAAGCGATTCCGTACCCTTCTTCCTAGTTGAACTTTTTATTTTCCTTCCATTCTTAACTTTATCTATAATCTGTATATATTATGAAATTATTCTGTTATTTATTCAAATATACATTGTCTATTGAATTAGAATTATTAGGAAATTGTTGAACGATGATTTGGGTTAATTTATTTGGTCAATTAAACTTGTCGATGTGACAACGATTTTTGTTCGCATAGTGTCAATTGTTTTCATTTTATACATTAGCAAAG
Organism: Tinea trinotella; assembly: GCA_905220615.1. Lineage (NCBI taxonomy): Eukaryota > Metazoa > Arthropoda > Insecta > Lepidoptera > Tineidae > Tinea > Tinea trinotella. The sequence continues at coordinate 2,325,668 of HG992321.1, read as the reverse complement.
TCAATTGGTCTTTGTAGTGACATGTTTGCTCAGTTTTAATATTATACGGGCAAATTGAAGTGGTCAACTCGAATGGCATACAACAGCTTGGTGGTATGTGTACACTTCAATATGGTAGTATTACATTTTGTACGTTCATTACTCATTTCAATGCTCAATAGGGAATTGTAGATATTAATAATATTCTTAGTTCTTTCGGTCTTCTAATTTATATTTCACTAATTATTTGTTTATGGACAAATTTATATATTGTTTGTACTCAATTTGTATAATGGAATGATTATTATCCTTTTGAATGTATGCTCTTAAGTATCCGTGGCCTATTTTGTTTGCCGTCGAAACGTTGTTGATTCAATCTTAGATAATTTTGTTCATTCATTGTCGACGGGTTTTTATTATTATTATTTTGATTATCACAATATTTATTAAAGTAAGTGTACTTCCGGCCCGTGTTGTGATACAGCGTGTGCGCATTGTCGGCCATGTTGTAAAACAAGATGGCGCCGCGCTAACGACAGTATGGCAAATAATATATGTTATTGTTACCAGTAGTGTAAGCTATATCAATTGTTTTGTATAATAATTTGTTTTGAAGAGATTCTAATTTCTTATGTTATTGTATGTAGTATTTTTCGCGATGGTTGTTATTAATTAGAGAGAGAGAGAGAGGTATTTTGAAATGCATTCCAATGTCTGAACCGTTGACTCAGCACTGTTCATTGACGCACCTATTGAAAAAAAAATGGAATATATTTTTACACGTACATGAGAGAGAGTGGCCTTATTAGGTCGCATTCTAAATAAACGAAGGCTTGTTGATGATATCTATTTTGTTATTGAATAGCTAATAATTGTACAAATTTGGAGTGATATGAATGTTGTTAGAGATGCGACGCGCCACCCTTTAAGTATTTAATATATTGGCTACCTCATAGAGAACACAACATTTGTGATAAATGACGAATTTAATACATGTTAAAGTGCAACAAATATTAATATTTATAATAGTATTGTTAAAGGGTGGCCCCGTCGCTGTTATATAGAGTTGTTTAGCCTTTGTATTAGAAACACTGACCAAGCGTACCCATGTCTAGACTTTTTCATAAGCTATAGTTTAAGCACTATACATATATCCTGACACTATCACAGAGGGATGTGAGATTGGTCAAGACATTGCTTAATTGTTACCGTGTAAGATGATTGAATCCGAAAGTTTTATACGAAAGTTTTAAAATATCTTGAGACTATATCATTGTACAGTTTGTAGGCGATACTTTAGTAGTACAGTTATATCATTTTGTTTTCTCTGCTTCTTTAATTAGGTACTTATTATTACCGTTGCAATTACTTTTGTGTGACCGATTGACCCGCCCAGTACGAACTTTTTATTTATTATTATGTAGTTAATGTTAATCAAATTGTGCCACATGCAATCGTTATCGTTGGAGGCAATGATTTTGGCCTATGTTAAATTATAATCAATTAGCGGCGGCGAGTTGGTCGATCGCAACTGTTTTGTATAAATTATGTAGTTGATATTATAGCGGCTTAGGGCGGGCGTTATGCTATTACGATCCCTTACCTTACTTTAATTTTTTATTAGATATAGAATTTTTGAGTTTGTGTATCAGATCAAATGTTATTGTAAATTTGGTATAAATTTTATTGAAATGTGTCGCGCGACGTCCGGGCTGCACGGTCGCGGCACCCGTTTCGCCCGGTGTCGTGTAAATAGTGTGTGAGACACGGGCGAGTGTCGCGCGGCCCTGACGTCACGCGACGCGAACGATGCTGCGATATTCCTTGTGCCCATGAGATATCATGCATTAATATAAGAGTCAAAGATGCAGTAGTTGTATTGAGGCGGTGGATGCGCTCGAGGGCGGGCCGGGTCTTGCCAGTTCGAGCGAAACGACGACAAGCTATGAATCCTGACATCGGCTCATGTTAAATTAGCTTATAATTTCATCATAATATAAAATACACAAAAAAAAAACGATATAAATTGTCGACCAAGTTACTGGTTGTTTTTTAAATTATTAAAATGTAAAAAAAATGTATAGTATATAAACAAAGTATAGGTACAATTTATTAATTATACTTTTCTTTTCGGCATTTCCATTGCGCCGCGACTGGTCCGTGGCACCATTCGCGGCGCCATGTTATTATTTTGTCAACTATCTAAGCGTTCTGTGGTTTTTATAAGGCAGGGTAATGCAGAATATAAGAAGAGTACTTTTTTTAGATGGAAGATGTTTAGTTCGCATGTAACAATTGAATGCAGCAATTAATAAAATGGAGGAGAATACATTTGCATGTGATTAGGTTGAAGTCCACTTTTGTTAATACACACACTATTAGGCAGCGGATTGTTAAGTTACCACAGAAACAATAAGGCTAAGAACACACGGTGCGATTTTGTGTCGGGCTCGTAACTGCCGTAGAATGTAAAAATGTATGGCAAAATTACTCACGATGCGATTTGAGCTAGCAGCGTCTCCGATTGATAACGATTGTCGCAGCTAGTTGAATTGTGCGGCTCACGACTTTCGCACGAACTTCGATTTCAGATCGGAGTACTTGCGGGCGCTAATCGCCGCGGCTGCGATTTATTGTGTAACTGTTTGTTGAAAAACACGTATTAAAACGAATTTGATACGTTTGAATAATTAAATGAGTCCGAAGTGGACCAATTAATAAATAAATAATAATGGTTAATTAAATAATGGTTTTAAAGGCGACCGTGGTTAAATAGTGGCAGTGCAATGGGTAACAAACCGGAGAGCACGAGTTCGAGACCACCCACCGGTACCAATGTATTTTTGATATATGTACTTTGGTTGTCCTGTTTCTATGATACAAGCACTTCTATGATAGTAGCTTAGTATAAAAATGTAAATAAATAAAAATAAATATAGATTAAATCGAGTGCGATTTCGAATCGTACAGCTTGCAATCATCTATCGCGGCCGTGTAGTCACAACTACGTGCGGGCTCGTGAGTTTTAAAATATTATCGGACACTTGCAGTCAGTCGTTGCGGGTCGGACACAAAAGCGCACCGTGAGTTGTTAGCCTAAATGGTGTTTGAAATCGACGCATGCATTTAATAAGGCATGGTTCACTTTTGTTACATTGTGGGTTTAGTGCCAAAACTTCCTCCTTGTTTTATGATTTAGCTCAGTAGAGTGATGCAATTGTTAGCATGCTTAAATGAAAACAGCTAAGTAATTATTTAGTTAGTCTGCCATTTTGTGAATATTTGTTTTGATAGTAATATGTAAATCTTTTATAATATATTTGTTTACAATTAAATGACAACATTATGAATAAATGAATTGTATTTTCCATTTAAACTGATGAAAAAAAATATAAAAAGAATAATATGCAAAGATATTGTTGTTTTATTTACTTAAGAACCCTTATTTATTTAAGAATTCATCTATAGTTAAGTGTGGTAGGCGACTTAGTCGCGTTTCGTGATCTGCTTGAAAGTTGCTGGTTCCAATCAGGACGGCATAGTTGCTGCGACTGCGACTTGTTGCTACTCGAGTTAACATTAGGCAGAGTGTTACAATAATGGAATTGTGTAAACATTCGTAATAGAGTTTTTTTTGTACACATCTGACCTCGACCCGCCTGATAAGCGAGAGTGACGACGACTGAAAAAAACCGAGCCAGTTCACGGCTGCTTCAGCCGCCGTCACTATGCCGGCCAAAGAAAATGTCCTGTAGAATAAACCATTGCAGACATCAATAGGCAGAGAAAACGACTTTTTATTTATTATATTGTGACTCGACATCTGACCTTGAAACCCCTCATGGTAAGCAAGAGGAGGTCCAAGAGTGACAACAATAAAAAACGGCTGCTCCAGTCGTTGACCAAAGGTGCTTTTCTTCACCCATAGCTTGAAGAATCCAAGGTTATAGGATGGAGAGAACACATGGGCTAGAAAAGCATTACATTTGTCGATTGTTCTACAAAGAAATGACGCACCCAACCCTTTAGTTCTACTGCCGAAATGGTCGACAGAATGCGGATGCTTACTCCGACCTTGATGGTATTACGAATGTGAAAAGACAAGACAGGAACACTTTCCATGATCTTGACACAACTATCTTGCAGAAAACATTCTATAGAATATTATAGTATTTTTTTTTTTACTTCATTTTGGAATCAACATGTGACAGCACCCCGATTGGGCCTCAAATCTGCTAATTAACAAACATTGCTGTGAAGCCACCAATCTCTTGCGTCAGGATCGTGGCAAGTGGCGCTCTATTGTCTCTGCCTACCTATTCCTGTGGGAAAAAGGAGTGAAATTTAATTGATTTTTATTGTGGCTCGATATATATAACAGGACCCTATCTTATGTGGGCCATTATTCAACTGTAGTTGAATAACTCAACGTTGCAGTCGCTGCTACAATATGATGCCGCAACGCAACTAAGTCACTTCATGGTCTGTATACTTGTAAGTGGTGGTACGAATCGGCAGCCTGGGAATTCAGGTAGTACCGGGGTTGGGAACTATCATTAGAAAACCACTCAGAGCAAATATTTACAAATAAAAAAGTTCAGTGGCCATACATGTAAAATGTATATCAAACATTTTTTTATTATTCCTACAATAGGGTTCCGAAGAAGATAGAAATAAGTTCCTCAGAAATAAGTTTGATACGCCGTATATACGATTTATAAGCCTTTAGTTAAACAAAAAAGAGGGAGTTTTGGCGGGAAACTGCAAATAACAGGCCTCGCAATTTTAGATAATTTGTAAATTTTGTAATTTATTTATTTATTTATTTATTTGTAAATTCTACAGCTTTATAAAAATTTTATACAACAATTTTATGAACCAAGGATATAGCCAATTACAGAATTTAACAGCTAATTTTACAAATTTTATAAATAACAGTAAGTTGTGTGTCAATCAATGTGTGTGTTTGTGTGTGTGTGTGTGTGTGTGTGTGTGTGTGTGTGTGTTTGTGTGTGTGTGTGACTGTGTTTTAAATCAACTGTAGTAACAACAACAAATTTTCGAAAAAATAAATAAAACTAACAAACAATACAATAATCAATACTTATTGATTGTTTTTGCACTTTGGGTTAATAAAACCTGAGATTGTAGACATTGCTTTGTCGTGTTCATGAGGTCAATATGGGAGTATTTTGTGTTGTATGTGCGCATGGCCCGGTTAAGGACACTGTTGTAGGCGTAGTTGGTATTTGAGGACGGCACTGAGAATAACGTTACATGTCTAGAACGGCGTTTAGGTACGTACAGGTTCAACTTTGCCAACAGTTCCGGGCTGTCGATGCGTCCAGACAATAACGCGTGCAACAGCAGCATGTCGCACAGTTGCCGACGATCAACGAGATTAGGCAGTTTGTAATGAGCACATGCCGAAGCATAGTTTTCGAAACAGTTATAGCTTTTAAAATTTAGAAATTTTACAAATTTGCGCTGTATTGATTCAAGTCGCTTTATGTAAATATCATATTGGGGCGACCAAACACAACATGCGTATTCCAGATTGCTTCTAATATACGCGAAGTAAAGCAATTTCAAACAATGTATATTTTTAAATGGTTTACAGGCACGCAAGAGGAAGCCTAGCATTTTGTAGCATTTATTAGTAATGATGTCTATGTGAACATCAAGAATAAACTTGGAGTCCCACGTTACACCTAGATCTCTGACCAGATTTGAGGACCTAATTATGTTGCTACCGATCGAGTAGTGGTATTTTATGGCTTTATGCTTACGCGTAAATGTTATTGCTATACATTTATCCGTGTTGACTGTGATACGATTTTGTTTGTAGTAAATATTTAACCGATCAAGATCGCCTTGTAAACGTACACAGTCATCGATATTTTTAACATTTAGATAAACTTTTTTGTCGTCAGCGAATAGCAAAAAATTAGAATGTAGGATGTGAGTATGTATGTCAAATATGTATCCGTTATAAAGCAGGGGTCCTAAATGAGACCCTTGAGGGCAGGGGAATGACGACAGGCGTGGACGAACGGTTTAGCGACTGGTTTGTTGCGCGTAAAGTCCCGGGTTCGATCCCCGGTCGGAGCAAATATTTGTTTCATAGCTTCTATTTGTAATATTTAATAGTATTAAATATTGCAAATATTTGTTAATAAAAAAAAAAGAGATGGATATTTGCTTCGGGTCTGGTTATCAAAGAGTGGTAGGCAGTGGTACCCAGTCTGCCGAACCGGGGTAGTACCACCACTTACAAGTATACAGACCGTGAAGTGATTTGGTCACGTTTCGGGATCAGCTTGTAAGTTGCCGGTTCCATTTAGGCCGGCATAGTGGATGTGATTGCTACTCACAGTTATTGAATTGTAGTAGCAGTGACATTTATTCATGGACCACACTTTGGCTTAACATCAAGCGGGGTGCTGTCATATGTCGAGTCACAATAAAAAAAAAAAAAAAAAGGCACCCCTGATGTGATATTAATAAAATTTGACCTAGATGAACCTATAGTGACCGCTTGTCGTCGATTTGAAATATAAGATTCAATCCATCTGTAGAGGCTTCCATGAATCCCAAGGTGTAGAAGTTTGCGCATAAGAATAACGTGATCCACTCGATCAAAAGCTTTTTCGAAGTCTGTATAAATCACGTCAACCTGCTGTCCTTTATCCATGTGATTTAAGACGAAACTACTGAATATTGCGAGATTTGACGTCGTGGACGTCGTAATACTCATATTCCTTGATTATTAGTGCTTAATAATGGTAAAATTATTATACAGTAAACATTTCAGTTTATCAAGTATAGAGAAGTGATTTAAAGCTGTGGAACTTGTTTCCTTCAAGACTCCATTGGAAGAATTGTAATAAGGTTTTACTAAAACTATTACAATTATCATCACGCTCATGTAACGGATAAACACTTTAACTAGTGACTTATCTTCATCATTCATCCATTAAAACATAATAATTATTATTTTACTAAAGACATGGCTGTATGGACAATGTTTCCTAAGCCTTGAATGGTAAAAAATAAAATATTTATTTAGACCAAGGTATTTTAAAAGTTGTTTTTTTTTCAATTGTAACTATAAATATTTTTTATAGTTTACATATTCAATGTGTATTTCTTAAACATTTGTTTTAAAATAAACAAAAATAAAATTTTATCAGTTCATGAAAATAGTTTTTTTTAAATTAGCAACACTGTTGCAAATGTCAATGTAAAAATTTGTCTATGCCCTTTCCTGCGGAATATTTCTCCTGAGAGGTTGGTTTCGTGTTTATAAAATCCGTTTTCATCGTTGTAATTAATAAGTTTTATGTTATATCTCACAATGGTGATTTGTAAAAAAATGATACCTTTAAATCTGTGCGCATATTTCTGTGTTGTGTTATGAAAATTCGATTTTTAAGTTAACCTATATGGTTTTGCAGTGTTCGTAACTTAGCCGACAAAAATGTTAATGTTTCAGAAGTAAAGATGGGTCGTTACTCTCGGGAACCTGATAATCCAGTTAAGTCATGCAAGGCTCGTGGCTCAAATCTTCGAGTACACTTTAAGGTATGTTTTCTATGTTATAACCGCAACAGTTATTGTTTATACCACATGGATTATTATTTATTTACCTTGTTACCTACTTAAATTAATGCAAAGTAAGCACAAGTTCTTATACGAACTACATTAATTGCGTTTCTCGTATAAAAACAAAATAATCTAAAAAAAATAAAAATAGTTTGCTTATTATTATTTGGTGTAGTGGCAGTGCAATGGTTACACAAACAGAGAGCACGAGTTCGAAACCACCCACCGGTACCAATGTATCTTCAATATATGTATTTTGTTTGTCCTGTTTCTATGATACAAGCACTTTAGTAGCTTAGTATAGAAATGTAAATATAAAAAAATATAATGTATATTTTATTTTTGACTGTATCTACAATTCCAATATTTATTACCAATAATCCAGAGTTTCCTACATAAAAATAGTATACATAATGCTTTTTCTGAAGTGAGAATTATAATAAACATTTAAAACTTTTTCAGAACACCTATGAAACGGCTATGGCAATCCGTAAGATGGCATTACGCCGTGCTGTACGTTATCTGAAAAACGTTGTGGATCAGAAAGAATGTATACCATTCCGTCGTTTCAATGGGGGTGTTGGCAGATGTGCTCAGGCCAAACAGTTTGGTACCACACAAGGTAGATGGCCAAAGAAGTCTGCTGAATTCCTCCTCCAGTTGCTTAGGAATGCTGAGTCTAATGCTGACTTAAAAGGCCTGGATGTTGATAGGCTTGTTATTGATCATATTCAGGTGAGTTATTGCATTTATAGTGAATTCACATCTCTCTTGGTTTGAGGGCTAATTGGAAAACCTTACTTCAGAGTAGTCTACATAAGACAATCTTGTTCAAGAGACCTGATTCAAAACCGCTTAGTGTAAAAATTTGAAGTCTAATATAAATATCATAATTTATATAGTTTTAATTTAATAATCACAATCGTAATCTGTGAAAAAAAAGGGCATTACAATTTTCGATGGATTGAAATAATTTACTTAGGCTGACAATCAGGGGCTCTAAGTAAATAAAACTAAGAATGTGCTGGTATATTTTAGATTATTTTTGTTAATTCTGGTTAGGTATATTAGAAACAGTATGGCAATCGGCAAGTGGTTCTGAACTTGTGTTACTAAGTTAGGTAATATTGCCACTAAAACAATGGTTCTGCCTTTTTTGCTTGACAGTTGTATTTTATAGTAATACAAATTGTTTTCAAAAGGCATAAATTAATAGCAAATGTACAAAGGAATTGTATTTGTATACTTTTCAATAGGACATGTTTTCTTACAATTTATTTACTTAGATTTACAATGAAAAATTACCAGAAAAAAATGTATTTAATAATATATATATATATAAAAATATATTTAATAATATATATAAAAAAATATTTTTTCACTCCTCAACTTGCCTGAAGTTAGACAAGTTGAGGACTAAGAGTGGCTACGACTGAGAAAACTGCCATCTCCATATAGGTTCTCTATGATTTTAGCATCCCTGCTTTTTATGGATCCTCATATTTACTTTTGGACCCCAATTCTCTTTATTACATCTTGGTGACAAAAAAGCAGTAGAATTGCATTGCGGTTTCAAGTGACCAATCAACGCAGATTACCTATAGATTTGTTATTTGCCATAATGTATTAAGATAATTAGGATCTTTTGTCCATCTCTTTGTTTGACAATTATCATTACTATTCTAGGTCCTTCTGCCTTGCTCTTTCACTTACTCATTGTACCGCTCAAACTTGAGTTACTGAGATTCCACCTTGAATTATTATATCAAGTTGACAGTATGTTGAAGTGAAATTATTTTCAATGCTTAAGTTTGTAATATGAGCTTTATGGCTTCTTTACACATCATGAAAGCATTATTTGAATCAACTGACGCATTTGCAAACCAGTAGTCTCTCGCAATACAATTGATCTATCGTCACCATGAATAGATACTTTTAATTTTTATTTTTATTGAGATGACATATGACAGCACCCCGCTTGATGTTAAGCCAAATTGTGGTCCATGGATGAATGTCACTGCTACTACAATTCAATAACTGTGAGTAGCAATCCACTATGCCGGCCTAGATGGAACCGGCAACTTACAAGCTGATCCCGACCGACCAGGAATCGAACCCGGGACTTTACTCGCAACAAACCAATCACTAAACCATTCCTACATGCCTGTCGTCTAATTACAGAACTTCTGATGTTAGTTGTTTTGTATATGCTGAGGGGACTGTAGCCACAGATGTCTTCAGTAGCAGTTGCATCTTCTAATTCTATAGCATGTTATTTATTCATTGTTCATTCTATTTCAGGTAAACCGTGCCCCATGCTTGCGCAGGCGTACTTACCGCGCTCACGGTCGTATTAACCCTTATATGTCATCACCCTGCCACATTGAAGTTTGTCTGAGTGAAAGAGAAGACGCTGTAGCTCGTGCAGCCCCTACCGACGATGCACCAGCTAAAAAGAAGTTCTCCAAAAAGAAGATGGCCCGCCAAAAGGAAAAGATGATGAGGGAATAGGCATTTAAGGATAATAAATGACTTAACACATTTTATTTGTTTTATTACACATCTTTTAGTATATTTACACGTTTCGGATATGTTATAAGTATTTGATGAACCTGCAATAATGGTTGGAATCATGGAAATTACTTGTCCGACTAAAAAGTTTAGGGTTTTTTGTCAAGATATTTTTTATATTCTTTTTTATTTAATATTGATTTTTAAGACTTTCTTAAGTACCAGTTTTGGTTCTCTGATCACCTTGCAGTGGATATTTAAAAATATCCAGTTGATCTCATTGGCTCATTTGTAGTAAAATTGTGTTTTTATTTTGTCGATCGGAAACACGCTGTATACGTGCTCTCCTGTACAAAAAAACCTAAACTTTATTTTTAATAGATGTTTCCCTGGCTGTATTTGTCATTAATCAATCAGCTGACAATAGGTTTGGACTTCGTTTTTTGCATTTTTTCAGTCTCTGTTTCCTTCTTTTTAATTATTTTTTCGTTTTCTCTTTTAAGTCTTTCTATCTGTATACATGTTGTGAACAAACAGTTCTCTAAATAAAAATTCTCTTCAGCCAGAACTTCTGCTGTGAGTCTGGCTTCCTCCCTTTTTTGTTTGGCAATAGCTATGTGTTTCATTAAGTGTATATTTTCTGCATCTATTTGAGATAACTTTCCTAACATTTTTTTTATGATATTCTCTGTAATCTTTCATTTAATTCCTTCAGTTTGATTAATTCTGCCTTTGCTTCATTAAGTTTGGTCTTCAATTTATCGTTTTTTAATTTCAAATTTATAGCTCTACTCATTTCATTGTGTTGTTTATCTGTTGCTTCACACAACTTCTTACAAAAATGTTGATTATCTTTTAACGCTTTCTTTAGTTTCTTATCAAGCTTGCAAGTTGATTCTGTGGGTAAACATTGTTTATGATACCTTATACTCATTTAAATATAACATTTCCTAAAATTTTGATTAAAATCTAAAATAGTGACAAATTAATGATTGACATTTACTGTTTTTAAACCTACTTATTGTGAAAAGCAGAGATTCTGGTTTACATAAGTCAATAAATCGAGATTTATCTAGACAGCACTAATAAAATTTAATAGAACTCTGTTTAGAATATGGCTCGTTAGGAAGTGGGGGTGGAAATCCGAATCTTAACCGTCTGGAAGCAACGGTCAAATAATCTATTTAAGTATTACTTGCCAGGACAAATAATGGCAAAAAACTGGCGGTTTTGGAGGGAGCGGTGGAGTTGGAGAAACCGAAAAAACGTGGATCCAACCAAGTGTTTTTTTTTGTTTTGTTGAAACATGAACTTTTATGGAAATATAGTGGTAGATTGGCAGCAGGGCGGCAATTTGAAAAGTTTACATTTTATGGCAAAATGTAAAACAATAAAAAAAAGTGCCTATTGCCGAATAAGTTCCCCAACGACCCTACAGGCCACAAGTGAAAAATGTTGCTGGCAGACATGTCCTCTCCCCCAAAACAAAAAAGGGTAACAAAACCTACGGACAAAAGTATATAATATATAATATCTATTAAATATTTTCGTACCCAAATATCATCATTAATTAACGCCTCAGTTACCACAGCAATAGGCAGAGACAACGAAGCGCAGTAAAACAAAAATACAGACGTTTTACTAGACATTTTAAAGTCGACGTATCTTATCGTCATCTACGTAAAGTCTTATAAAGTCATATCTTTAGTGCATATTTGCATTTACTTGAGCAACTTTTACTGGGCAAGATAAAAAAATAAACAAATACTAACCCTTAACATTTAGGCCGGCATAGTGGTAGCGACTGACGCAACCTGAGCTGAAACGGGGTTGTCAGTCGGCGTTTTCGGACCTCCATTTGCTTATCATCTGTAGGGTCAAAATCGGAAGTTGAGTCTCACTAAACAAATAACACCTCCAATTCTAATCCTCACAGGTAAGAATCAAGATTGATTATATAAATTCCTACTATAAAAATTCCATAATAGTTTCCATAACACTATAAAATCCAGGAAATCCTCTTGAAGTGAGTACGCAGCGGGGATTGTTATTATTATTGTTCAATCGTGCACTCGGCTTCCTTATCTGTGCTCATATAATCATACGTAATATCTCTATTGCTGCCTATAATCCCATATGTCCCTACTTAGGGCTGCTTCTATATAATTACAAAAAAAATATTTGAATTGTGCAATTGATTACAATTGATTAAAATATTAAGCAGCCTAAATAGCCTTGTCAAATGAAATAAATATTGAAGATCGATCGGGAACCTACATTGTTTTCCTACATTATTTTTTCTTGTTTTTAGTCCGCAAGAGACGCCGCAGAAGTTTAAGTTGAACAGACTGGGGAACAGGTGGTGCAGACTGGGTACCACTGTTTACCACCCCAGCCAGACCAGACCCGGAGAAAATATCTTTTATATTTAGTTTTATTAACAAATATTTGTAATATTTAATTTACGAGTAATAACATCGCTCGAAGAACCGACAACCGATGGAAAAGAAAGTTCTTAAGTGGAGACCACGAACTGGAAGACGCCGCGTAGGTAGGCCTCCCACTAGGTGGTATAACAATATAGTGAACGTCACAAATAATCGGTAGATGCTACTGGCATCTTGTCGTTCGAAATGGCGTTCTAAGGGCGAGGCCTATATTCAGCCTATACGTCTTCTGGCTGATAATAATGATGATGATGAGTTTTATGCTCAGGTCTATATGACAACCCTATTCGTGTTGCAACCACTTGATTGGCAGATAAGATCGCTTCCTACTTCCCTGCCTGTTGATCTATTTTCGTTTTTTAAATTATTCCGTTAACAATTGACTCGCAGTTACTTACTCCTACGTGACATTCTTCGTACTAAAAAATTTAAATACAAAAACATGTTCTTTATAATATGCGTAAATAGTAGCAGTAGTGGTGGTAAATCCGTGGTATAGATACTGGGAGAAAAGGAGCGCTGACTTTTGAGCTGTGCAGTATAGAGATCAGCAAATTAGAAGAGCGTTGGACGACTACGGTGGTATAGTCTGTCTAAGCCGAAATGACGCGCTTCATTTACGCACACGAGCAAATATGAAATATGGATAAAACACACCAAAAATGCAATTGTAATTGGTTATTCAGTTCCTGGTTAGACACAAAGAGCACGTTGATTAAGTTTAATAGTACAGTTAGTAATATTTGTATTCACACATTTAAATAAACTAATAAAGTGGAGGGGCGCGTCATTTATAGTTAGACAAGCTATAACAAGTTTGCGCATTATATAATATAGACTTGTGCACATAATAATAATTAATTTTTATACACATGCGTCGAACGAAAAGTAAGTAGGTAACAAAACAAGGTACTGCGCAGCTTTAATGCCAGCACTCTTCTTAACTGCCAGAATATATACCACTACTTACAAGTACGAGTATACAGACCGTGCTGTGTTGTTTTTGTATGCTTATTCTGCAAAATGCTACCTACCCCTGCCATGCATACAATACCAGGTAGTTTAAGAGTGGTAGGCAGTGGTACCCAGTCTGCCGATCCGGGGTAGTACCACCACTTACAAGTATACCGACCGTGAAGTGATTTGGTCACGTTTCGGGATTAGCTTGTAAGTTGCTGGGTCCATCTAGGCCGGCATAATGGATGTTATTGCTACTTACAGTTATTGAATTGTAGTTGCATCCACAGGTTATTCGTGAATTTCACTATGTCCTCAGTCCACCTAGTGGGAGGCCTAGCTACGCTGCGTCTGCCGGTTCGTGGTTTCCACTCTAAATCTTTTTTTTCCCATCGGTTGTCGGTTTTTCGAGCACTGTGGAACAGATTAACTGATAGATAACGTCTAGTGGCATTAAGTTCGCCTCTGTACATAGTGCTTTAACAACTCTCTCTGAACTAAACTAACAATACATAATCACAATCTTTATTAGGTTAAAGTGAGATATATTGATGTACGAGTATTTAATAATAGTAGTCCATTTGTGCATGCATATGCAATCTCAAACGAATTCGATTAACCCGTTTGTCCACTAGCAAACTTTAGTTTTAGAGGTTGTTCTGTCAATTTTGGTTTGACTTGGTCAATTTTCGCATCTCTGAACTATTTGCGACCCTATTTAAGTTGGTCTTGCGGACTGAAATGTAAGAAAACAATTCTTCATAATTTTGAAATCGGTGACATACATAAAAGCTATGGCTTAACATTCTGAATTAGGTTGTTATGATCGCAGTACACATGGCCCAATGAAATACAGGAATGGTATCTTTCTTCTTTTCCTGAATTCCACTTTCCTAATAACTTTCTAGCATTTGAAAACTGTTGTCCGAAAGAGTTAGGCTAAGAATTCGTGTACGTTGTAACTGCGCGGCCACCACGAGATATCAGAAAATGCTTTTTGTGACAATTTGGTGCTATTTGGTCCTGGGTGCGTAACGGTTTCGGGTTCGTGACTACCGTAGAATGTAGATGTATGGTATGGTAAATTAATGTAAAATATACGGTAAAAATGTATGGTAAACTTACTTTTGGAACTCACGATTGTCGTAGTCGCGCCGAATAGAGGCGACCAGGGCCGTCTTAAGCCTATTCAGCGCCGGGGTGCGTAAGTCAAGGCTCCACTCGCGTGGTCTCAGTGTAGTAGGTACCTATCGAAATTTATGGCTGTCGGCATGCGCCCCCTAGGACTCTGCGCCCGGGTGCAGCGCACCCCTTGAACCCCCGGGTAAAGACGGCCCTGGAGGCGACTGCTACTATAGTTAAATAACTGCAAGTAGCAGTCGCATACACTATGCCAGTTGAACCCGGCAACTTTCAAGCTGATCCCAGAACGCGACTAAATCACTTCCAACCCTATATGGTTAGTTTTACCTTACTATAACTATTACAATAATAACATTTGTGGGATAATACGAAATCCCTGTGTACAGTCGGGTTTGCAGTTTAAATAATTCAGTGGTTGTGTTGACTTCGAAGCATACGGATGTCGCTCTCAAGCCCAGTTCTGTTATTGTGTTTTTGCGCAATGGTATTGGCCCTACCTGCGCCCGCGCCGCCCAAAACAGAGAGTAAAGGTGAATTCATATTTACTAAATAAAATTGTAAACTTTCGTTGTATAAATATTCTATATTACACGAAATAACTGTAAACTAGCATTTTGTAACTCTGAACTTTTCGGAGGTGAAATGAGTTTTTTAAAGTACAAAAAAAATATATACAAATAGTTTTAATATATATATATATGTATATATATATATATATATATATATATTGTCGCGCCTTTTTCCCACAGGGATAGGCAGAGACAATGGAGCGCCATTTGCCACGATATTCGTACTATGGCCAATTTGGGTCTATAATAAATAAAATTACAAGTATACTGAACTTACAAGCTCTGTTGCTACTAAGTCGCGTCGCCACTTAAGGTCGGCATAGCGAATGTGAGTATTATAACGAGTCACAATAAAAAAGAAAAAGAAGGCGATTTAATCTACTAAGGTCACCTGTGCTACAGTGTTTTCAGTTTCATACTGTAAACACCAAAAATATTTGAAATACATATATATCCGACAACACCGCAATAATATTTATTATTTAAAGATAATTTACAATAGATGTAGATAGATGCGTTAATCGAGGCAGGCACAGAATGGTGTTCTCCGATCAAATCGAAGACATCCTCAAGAAAGCTGGGCTTAGTAACCATAACAGTAAAGCTTGTATAAGGAGAATTGTGAATGTAAAGGATCTTGGCAATCGCTCCATTATCTCTGCCTATCCCAGTGGGGAAAAGGCGTCATAATTTATTATTATGATTAATTGATTGATTTAATAAATAAATGTTATTTAAGTCTTTGGTAAACAAAATATGTAACACATGCAAAAAATACATTGATTGATTGTAATGACCTAATATTTACATGTACCTGTGCATTTTTGAGATAACTTTCAAGTACTTTTGAGAGAAGATTGCAAAAGGGTAACGTAGTGAACGGTGCCATCCATAGTATAATGAACAGCCAAATAATGTCCCGAAAGTTACTGTTCATAATGCGGTGCTTGTTCCCACATTAATGTATGGAAGTGAAGGTTGGGTATGGCAGAAGAAGCATGAGATTTAACGCTGTAGAAATGCGGTCGTTAAGGAGTGTATGTGAAGTAACGATAGTGGATAGAATAAGGAATAGTACACTGCGTGATAGATGTGGTTTGAAAGAAGATGTAGTGACAAGCATTGACAAAGGAATGCTTCGATGGTTTGGGCACATGGACAGGATGAGTGAAAGTAGATTGACGAAAGGAATTTATAAATCTGATATGGATCAATGCGTTAAACAAGGCAGGCCCAGGAGAGTGTCTTCCGACCAAATCGGAGACATCCTCAAGAAAGCTAGGTTGCCTAGTGGCCATAACCACAGAGCCTGTATGAAGAGAAATGTGGATGTGAAGGATTGTGTAAGGATCGTGGTAACTGGCGCTCCATTGTCTCTGCCTATCCCTGTGGGAGAAAGGCGTGACAATTTGATTTTGTTTTTTTTACTTTAGTCATCCAGTGTCAATTATACAACATGTTTAGTAGGTGTATATGTTCAGGTTGGCACAGTGACGACGACTTAGGCGATCGTGAACTGTGTCGGTTTTTTCCAGTCGGTTGAGGGTACTAATTCCAATGTGTACTTTTGGTCGTCCTGTATTTATGAAACAAGCATTATTAGTAGGTTAGTATGGTAAAACAAAAAATAATATTAAAAGTACTTGAGCCAAATATTACGTGAATAAAAATTAGCTCGCAACACCTTGGTTGTGAAGTCAAATGTAAGTAACCCGGGAATGGGGTCATTGGTATAAAAGGGGGCCGATTAGACGTTGCATGATAAAACGATGTAAGATTATTACAATGTATGGATACCTTAAATTATATAGTTGTGGTATATACATAGTTTGTAGATGAGACGGTCGTTGAGACCGAAAAGATTTTTTATTTTTGGACCCGAAGCAAATATTTGCAATATTTTTAAATATAATTATTCCATATTCCAAATAAAAGCTATTAAAAAATTATTTACTCCGACTGGGAACTCGGGACTTTACACGTAACAAACTGGTGTGCTAATCAATCGCCCACGCCTGTCGTCAAAATTAAGTACTTCTTATTATAGCTTGACATAGGAGAGCACCCTGATGTTAAGCTTGCAGTTAAATAACTGCAAGTAGCAGTCACAATCTCTATGTTGGCCCAAGTAGTTGGAATCGGCAAATTTTAAACTTATTTAGAAACGTGACTACTCAGTATACTTTACGGTCTGTACAACAGACTTGAGTTTTTTTATATAACTTTTTGTTTAACTGACTAAAACAACCAAAAACTGCGCGCCGACCGCGTAATTCAAAGAAAATGAGAATGGGCTTCGTTTTGACAGTTGAACTCCATTAATGAGCTTTAAAGTTAAAATTGTGACCGCGCAACACACTGAGATTCGATGTTCATTTTCATTAACAGTTCAACCATATTGAAACTTACTGTCCGAATGAATAAAAGTTCTTTTTGACACTAACAGCGACTGCGTAACTTTATGACAAATGGGAATGAATTTCATTTTCATTCCTATTGAAGTTGCGCTGTCGGCCGCCTGAATCGCCTGAGTCAAGATCGGATATCGCATCTCAATAATAATAAAATAAAAAAAACTTAATATTGCCATACGTGCGCAATGTTGTGGGCAACAGGCGTCAATGGCTCATTCATTGTCATATATATTGGATACACTTGACATTCTTATACGAGCAAGTGTTTGCGTCCTACTGTACAACCAGTATGACCTATTTGGTGGTTTATATTCATATTTCCTTTACGAATGTTATGAAATATGCATTTATATAGGGGAGATCGTGCTAATTTGGACATCCAGTGTCAGACAAGCCTGTATATCTTCCATATGTTAGTAGAATTATGTCGGTATAGTATGTTCACTATGAACTCCGAAACGGCTAGACTAATTTGAATGAAATTTTAGGTAACCTTCAGAGCAGCCCAGCAAGTGATCCTATGAAGTTTGGTTGCGAACTAATAGATACATTTTCTTGGCAATTTTGTATCATTTTTTAAAATTGTATTTTATATTTTTCTTTGTTTTTTGAACAATCACAATTTAAAGCGATAGAATTCGTCATCTAAAAACATAATTTTGTAACGTAAAAAACACGTGCGACTGATAAAACAGACTGTTTACGGATGCCTTTGTCGTCGTCGCCTAGGTACTTTTCTACACTTCGCTTGAAGGATTAAAGGATGTCTACATTACCTATCCTATACTTAAAACCCTAATCAGCTTTAATTCTAGAAAATGATCGTTTCAATTGAAAGATTGTGTGTCGCACTTCCCCCAACATGTTTCGTAATAGTTACGAGTATTTGCAGTGATGTAACTCGTACATTATAATATAAGCAAACCCGTAAATAATATTACGGTTTAAACACGAGTTTATGAAAACTCTCTCTTCATTCGTTTCTGTACAAAATCGTTATCCTTGTTGATATTCTTTACCATTCTCCTCCACATCGTTCTATCATAAGCCGCGTGAATCGCCTTATTGAAGTGGATCCACGATTAACCTACGAATTATATTTTGAGTTTTAAAGTATTAAGATTTGAACGCATTTCTAAAAATAGATGATATATAAAAATTAATTTTATATTTTCACCGCAGGGCTAGTGTGTCCAATTTATAAATCTCTTTCGCCAATCTCCTTTCATCCATTTTTTTAATGTGCCCAAATCATTCAACATATTATTCCCAATCTTCTTTAAATTTGATATAAATTCAGCGTATTTTCGATTCAACAAAATGTGGAAATGGACAATAAAAAGTCCAATTCCTTCTCACTTTTTAACATTAATTATAGTGTATCCTTTATTTTCAGATTCAAATATAGTTCAAGCGAAATCGATTGTTGTACGAAGAATGCCTAACACCTACATTTATCCATTTAGTTTATGGCCTGTACCTCAATCTAGACACAGAGGTAAATAACATAAGTAAATATGTTTATTCTTTAATAGCCTCCGCAGACTTCAACCCTTTTTCAACCGTAGGTACATTGCATCAAGTAAATAGTTTAAACGACCTTTTTTATATCAGACAATAGTCAGATCATTGTCAACTAAGCTATTTTTTTTATTGTGGCTCGACATATGACCGTAATGACAGATGGTAAGCAAGAAGAGCGCCAACGACTAAAAAAACCGACAGCAGTTGTCTCAGTCGCATTCGCTATGTCTGCCAGATTATGAATGGGTCTGATTCAAAGGTCGAAAGAAAGTCTGTAGGTTTAATAAAAACGTTTAAAAGGAATTATCATTATTGTCATAATATTGTCACTTTTCTAATAATACTAGAATTTTAATAAGACTAGACGTAATCATTTTTCACTCAACACACGTTCACAAATCAGCCTTACCACAATTCTTTCAAAGGACATCATTCATTTTGGACTTTTATTGTAACACTTTTGTCACGGCCGATGATAAAAATATATATAAATGGTAGGTTCGATACTCGTATTGACAAAACTAATAGTAATTTTGCTTTTAATTGCTGTACGATTGAGTTATTTGGAAAATAAAAATGATTATTATAACCACGCGGAAAAGACATATTAAAAAATAAATGTCACACACAGTTGACCAAGGAACATTGTACTCAAGAGAAGAAGCTCAACTGCCATAGACAACAAGTGGCAATTAGAGACGCCACGACGGAATATCACGCGAACTAAAATGTTGGGATGTTGGTGAAAGTGAACCTTACTCAGCAGGAAATAATCTAATTAGATGAATAAAACGACTTTTTATAAAACATTATCTTTTTTATTTAATTCCAACTTACTTTTCAAGACAATAGTATCACTAAAAATATGTATGCTAATTACTAGCACAACAGGAGATAATTTTTAAAAATTTAATTTATACTTTTACTCTATTTTTTACTAGTTTCAAAATGTTTAACGACAGTATTATATTGATGACGTTTGCGATGCCTAAACATTTGGTGGGAAGATCAAACCGGAAGAAACGCTATCATGCCATAACCTTGAATGAGAGTCGAGACCCGATGGATCGACTGCCTGATGTTTTTTTTTTAATTAAAAAGTGATTGACGACTTTTTTCAGGCTGGCAGTGAACTTAATGGATTCTGCATTGAACTGTCATGATTATAGTTTGATCATTTCGTACATCTAAACTATGCAAAATATAGGATATTTACCAAGCACATTAAAATATTGTTGTATCGAACTATTTTATTGTACATTTCCCACGTTTAGTACAATTAAGTCCCCATACAAAATGAATGATGTCCTTTATTTTCTTCAATTTCAATGTTAATATCCAAGAAATTATTTTGTGATATTTAAATTCTGTACATCTAGAGTAGACTATATACTAGTTACTAGAGTATTATCTTTATAGTAATATTATATTTTAGTTTTTCATTGGTAGATATGAATAAAACCAAAGGTATAAATGAGTTATATGGCGATGCGGATTTTTATTGAAATCTTTATATTAGAAAGAGTTTTTCTGTAATGTGTACTTCGATTTTTGCAGCATTCAAACAAGGTCGAAGCCTCCTTTTAAGTATACAAACGATTGTCTCTACAGGATATGCACTCCCATAATCAACTGACTGATAAGGTACTCTACCAATATCAGCTGTTAGCAAATTTAAATACTCTATGCAGTTTTTTTTTATTTTTATTTTGACTAGACATCTGACCTCGACCCTGATGGTAAGCAAGAAGAGATCCAAGAGTGTCGATGACTGCAAAAACCGAGTCTTCACGGCTGCCCCAGTCGCCGCGACTATGCCGGCCAAAGGTTCTACATAATTAGGTTTTTAATTATATTATGTTCTTATGGGGTCCTATTAAACTTTGGCAATCATTGGATTTTAGAATGAAGCCTATTTTTATGTATTTGTTACGTGAAAATAAAGTAATTCTTACAGACTATTGGTAGATGTTATTTAATCACGATATTCACACTGTACCTTTACCACTAGTATGTATTAATTGCAAAATTACGTATTTTTCATACAGCGTAATGTGGACTAAAAAATTAAGGACCAAATATAATTATTTACCAACGCAATTTGTAAATTAGTAATGATAATTGGAATCTAGTATCAAACTCAACGTCCAAGGCCGTCTTTACCCGGGGGTTCAAAGGAGGGCTAAATAAATAAATAAATAAATAAAAAATAAATAAATAAATAAGCACGTGACTGCATATTTAAATCGATAAAAGGTATTAAACCAAATCAAACTGCATAAAATATTTTCTTTTGTTAAATTAACGTACATCACAAAACATAAGACTTATCATTTTATTTTCATTCTACGCTCGAGATATTTATTAATTTAACAATTTTTTTCATTTTCCATTTCATTTCCAAATTCTGATTAAATAGGTTTCTATCCGGGGCTACCCGACTCTCGCCTCAATTATTTCTATTTTTTGTTACTGAATAAAATCCTTTGTTTCAGATCTCGAGGAAACTCTATCACATTTGTATTACAGAATAAGTTTGCCAAGTACTGATACAGGAAAAAGATAGAAGTACTAAGAATTCGTACGATTTTTAATAAATGAAAACATTTTAAGGGCTTACTATTGCGTTTATAGTTTACTCCGCGACCATGTGCGTGTTATAACTAGAAACATTAGATTCAAATAATCTAAATAAATGCGATAGTACGTCACAAAAATCTTTTCTTTCAGGAATAAGAAATGACTAATATATTTTTTCAAGTGCTGTATAATTGTAAATTAGTTATATTATTATAGTTATTTATAGTTATTAGCTATCATTAATTTTAAGCAAATATTCGTATTGTTAATGTTATTATTATTGTTATAATAAATATTATTTTTATATGAAATAATCTTTTAATCACCCGCCTATAACACGAGAACCACTAAAGAACAGACAGTCATTTCTCTGTCGTTCAATTGAAAAATGGAACAACCCTCCTAAACACGTCTTTCTTGTGCTGTAATTCTGGATCCTTTAAGCGCAGAGTTAAGGGGTATCTGTGCCATAATAAACACGGCTCATATCCTGAATAAATGAAAGGGAAGGGAGTTTTATTCACGATCCTGAATAAAACTCCCTTCCCTTACATCCACGATTCTGTTCATACAAGCTCTACGGTTATGAGCACTAGGCAACCCAGATTTCTTGTTTTACCCAGTAGTTTTATTCATAGTTATTAAAGTCATCACAATCTAACTAAATACATAAAATAGATCCGTCGATAGTGTAGAATATATTTTCTTTCTATAAATCGAATTATTAATGCGATATAGATAATTTGATAATAAGATAATTATTGATTATTTAAATATTTTTACAATAACTTTATAATTACAGTGTTATTTGTGTGTTTACAATAAAATATTTACAATGTTTACAAATAAAATATTTGAGCCCAAACAACCTGAAGCCATCTAGCATTAAATACTCGAACTAACAAAGGTTACGATAAATAGTTCCTTCTCTCCGTCGCTGTTCGTAGATGGCGCTAAAATTGCGCTACGAAAAGGTTATTGATTACGCTTGCGCAAAATTTCACAGCATCCTTCAGTGGGTATTCAGTAAACATGGTATAAACTGTATATTTCAGAGATATTATTTTAAAAAGCCAAAATGAAAATTAATATTTGTATTTTGTTTATAGCTTATCTGCGTGTGTGCTCCGGTAAGTCTTACAATATTTATTAAAATTTGTTTTTATTATTCTAAATATTTTATAGTTATCCCCTATCTTAAATATACAATATGTCATTTAATATTATTAAAAAAATTGATTGATGTTTTGTTTTTTGGAAAGCATTGTAGCACACCAGTTTGTAACGTGTAAAGTCCCGGGTTTGATTCCCAGTCGGAGCAATGTTTTGTAGCTTTTATTTTTTTTATTAACTATATTAAATTTGTAAATTTTAATTTGTTATTAAAAAATAGGCGTATATTTGCTCGGGGTCTGTCGATTCGATGTAGTACCACTACTTACAAGTCTACATACCGTCAAGTGAAGTCGCGTTTCGGGATCAGCTTGTTGCCCTCTCAAACTAGGTCATAATGGATGTGACTGCTACTTACAGTTACCTATTAAATTAAATTGTAGTAGTCACCCCCATTCATGGACCGAACTCCAGCCTAACAGATGTCGAGTGACAATCTAAAAAAACATTCTAAATCATTCCTGAATTCAGTTGAGAGCAATGATCTTTAAAATGGGTTAAAACATATAATTTCAGGTGTTAAACTGTTAGAAGCGAATCCTGATGTTAAGCGTCTATATGATGACTTATTGAGTAATTACAATCGACTCATCAGGCCCGTGACAAATGTGAGTGACATTCTGACTGTGCGCTTGGGTTTGAAACTGTCACAGCTAATGGAAGTTAATTTGAAGAATCAGGTCATGACTACTAATTTATGGGTTGAACAGGTAATTGCTTGATATTTTATTTAAATATTTATTAACGACCGTGGTGTAGTGGTAGTGCAATGATTACGCAAACTGAGAGCATGAGTTCAAATCACTTCCCGGTACCAATGTATCTATGATATATGTATGTACTTTGGTTGTCCTGTTTTATGATACAAGCTCCTTAGTAGCTTAGTATAGAAATGTAAAAAAAACAAGCAATGTGGATCATAGTGGATGTGACTGCTATTTGCAGTTATTTAACCGTAGTAGCAGTCACCTCCATTCAGCTTAACATTAGGCGGCGTGCTGTCATATATTGAGCTACAATATAAAAATCGGTTGTCTGTAAAGTCGGTTTACTGACGATAGTTGAACGTGACAACGTCATAAGAAAATACTGATGGAATGACAATTATGTCAATATTTTTTTTATTGTATATTAAAATATTAGTAGTATTATTATGAGTAATATTAATATTAATAGTACTCATCGCTCTCTCAAGTAGGAGAGAGACAGATGTCGAACGCTGCCGAACGCGAAGGCCGATTGTGCCTCTTTGTCGTTCGGTCCGTGCTCTCGCTTGCACTGCAAGCCTTAAATGGAATGCGGCGAGGTAACGCAGCATGAGTCATGTTTTTTCGTGCGTGCAGCCGACTCCATCGAATTAAAAGACGCTGTAAAGAAAAAGATATTCAAGAAGTGATCGAAAATAGTAATGAAATTCTACAAAAGTACCTACAAAATTTTCATGCATTTCAGAAATGGTTCGATTACAAACTGCAATGGAACCCTGAAGACTATGGTGGCTTGGAAATGCTGTACGTCCCTTCTGAACATATTTGGTTACCTGATATTGTTTTGTATAATAATTGGGATGGCAATTATGAGGTAAATATACTTTAGGAAAATAATATCTTTGCTGATTCCAGTCTGGCTGATGATGCTTCACATAAAAATACCATCATTTACTAAAGTCGTTAAAGTCGGCTGTATCTTTTAATACAGCCGGTTGTACCAAAAAAGTTTTAATTTAAGAATTTAGTTTTACTTTATACTTATTCTATTACGCTTACTATTACGAAATCGTGAATTAGGTTGTTAATAATTTTATATCGAAACTACTATTATCACAAAAGTAGTACATAGAAACCCAAAATGAATGATGTCCTTCAGCTCTGTATAAAATATCCGTAAAACGTAAATGTAAAATGTGAAGTTAAAGCAACCCATTTTTCTTTTACTTTTACGATACTTTTTACAAATTCGTAAATTATAATTTTTGGTACAACCGGCTATATTATTTAGGTTAAGGGCTGGTGAAATTATGTTAGTTATGCGTAGTCCTGGGTTCATTCCCAGTGGAGAAAATATTTGTTTCATAGGTTTTATTTGTAATATCGTATTTAATACTAAGATTAAATATAACAAATATTTGTTAATAAAAAAGAGGTAGATGTTTGCTCCAGACCTGGTCGTCAGAGAGGTAGGCTCTGGTGCCCAGTCTACCGATCCGAGGTGCAAAGACCGTGAAGTAACTTAGTCGCGTTTCGGGATCAGTTTGTAAACTTTCGGTTCCAAATAGGCCAGCATAGTGGATGTGACTACTACATACAGTTATTTAACTGTAGAACAATCATCTCCATCATGGCAGCTTAACATCAGGCGGGGCTCTGTCATATGTCAAGTCTTGCAAAAATGAAAAATGATACCTCAAACGAAATCCGAAGCGCCCATAATAGTAGAATGTTGGACCACAATAAACAAATACTCACCAGGAATAGAATTCGGATCTTACCAAGAAGCGGGTTAATGTGAGACTTGAGCAATAAAATATACTTTATGTTAATAAACTTACAGGTAACATTAATGACCAAAGCAACTCTGAAGTATACAGGAGAAGTGAACTGGAAACCGCCAGCCATTTACAAGTCCTCCTGTGAAATTAACGTGGAATATTTTCCATTTGATGAGCAGACTTGCTTCATGAAGTTTGGATCCTGGACTTACAATGGCGCCCAAGTGAGTGGTTTACTGTATTAAAACCTGTGGGACATAGTCATAGTTAACTTTAACAAACAAAGGTTAAACCACCAAACCACCAAACGACGTTTAAGCGCATGCAAACAGTTGATGTTCACATGCGTCTTCTGACCCGGGGTAGTACCACTATTAGGTATACAAACCGTCAAGTTTCGGATCAGAATTTTTATTGTGACTAGATATCTGACCTAGACTTGCCTGATAGTAGTGATAGCAAGTGGTCCAAGTGCGCTAGCGACTGAAAAAAACTGGTTCAGTTTTTTATACTTAGTCCAATTTATTAATAAGATTAAATATTTCTAAATAAATAAAGATGCGGATATTTGCTGCGAGACTGGTGGTCTAAGAATGGTAATCCGGGTAATACCACCTCTCTCAAGTGTACAGTAAAGTACTGGTTTGATCTAAGCTGGCATAGCGGATGCGACTACTACTGTAGGTACATTAGTATTAGTAGTCCCCTCCGTTCGTGGACTACACTCCCGCCTAATATCAGAAGGGGTGCTGTCTTATGTCGGCAATAATAATTTTTTTTGGACATTAAACATTGAACATTTAAATAGGCCTAAAATTTACATTAATAAACAATGTATTTTGAAGGTGGACTTGAAGCACATGGATCAGTCTCCAGGCAGCAGCCTTGTGCATGTGGGCATAGATTTGAGTGAGTTCTATCTATCAGTAGAATGGGACATTTTGGAAGTACCTGCTACAAGGAATGAAGAATATTACCCCTGTTGCGATGAGCCGTTTTCAGGTAAGATTTCAGATTATTTATTCTTATTTAAAAACTTCTACTATTATTATTTTTATTTTACATTAGTTTACTAAGTTACTAGAAACTGATCAAGATGGCGCCTCCAAAAAAATTATCCTTTATCCTTGAAAAATCTGTTTTCTTTACTTCAGTCTATTTTCTTTACCTAATTTGCAGATCAATGAATGTATTTTCAATGAATGTATTTATTAATACAGAGAAAATAAATGGGTTAATAAAAAATGGGTTACAAGTTGTATCAGTTTAGAATGAATAATTATGATATTTTCTTAGATTTTGCGCAAACATCGATTAATGAATTAAACAAATTATATGCGGCTTACTATCTCGTTTATTTTGGTTTTGATTTTACAATTTTATTTTGTTATTCCGACTTTTCGAGAGCTTTGTAGCCATCATGGTCACAGAGAGACTGAGGTGTTGGTCGTCCTATAAAATAAAATAATCCGGAATAACAAAATAAAATTGTAAATCAAAACCAAAATCAACGCGATAGTAAGCCGTATATATTTTGTTTAACTCATGAAGTTTAAATCGGAGATCAGAAATACAACAAATGTACTTGTATTTTATGCGGCTTACTGTTGCGTTTATTTTGGTTTTGATTTTATATTTTTATTATTATTCCGACGTTTCGAGAGCTTTGCAGCCATCGTGGCCACGTGGTTGTACTCTTGATCGCTTTAACTATTTCCTAAGAAATTCCTTTCATCTCCTTTTTGTGTTATATGTAATTATTAATTTTCAGATATAACATTCAAACTGACAATGCGGAGGAAGACACTATTCTACACTGTGAATTTGATAATCCCATGCGTTGGGCTTACATTCTTAACTGTATTAGTTTTCTACTTGCCCTCTGATTCCGGTGAAAAGGTAGGTTTAACGCTGATATTAGGATAAATACAATGGATCTACTTTTAATTCTTATAAGATATGATTGTAAAGAATTTATAAATCCCATGTGAATGGATACGTTAAACAAGGCAGGCCCAGGAGGGTGTTTTCGGGCCGGAAATCGGAGACATCCTCAAGAAAGCTTGGTTGCCTAGTGTTCATAACCACAGAGCTTATATGAAGAGAATTGTGAATGTGAAGAAAGCGACGGAGTTGTGTCAGGATCGTGGCAAGTGGCGCTCCATTGTCTCTGCCTATCCCTGTGGAAAAAAGGCGTGACAAGTTGATTGATTGATTGAAGATAAGATTGTTTTTATTTTTTATTATGGCTCGACATATGACAGCTCCCCGCCTGATGTTATAAATAGAGGCGAATGCTACTACAATATAATAACTGTACGTAGCAGTCACATCCTGATAGTAGGAACCAGCATTCTACAAGTTACTTCACGGTCCGAAGTTGCGAAACGCGACTAAGTTACTTCACAGTCTGTATACTTGTAAGTAAATGGTATTACACCGGATTGGCAGACTGGGTACCACTGCCTACCACTCTTAGACAACTTGGAGCAAATATCCGCTTCTTTTTTAAATTAATAAATGTTACAAATAAAAGCTATGAAATAAATCTTTGCTCCGTTCGGGAATCGAACCCGGAACCTTACGCGTACCAATTCGCAAACCAATTCCCACGCGTGCCACGCTGCCATCCACTTATTTAAAGTCTATTTCTTTCACAGATATCATTATGCATTTCAATTCTTCTTTCGCTGACTGTGTTCTTCTTGTTGCTGGCTGAGATTATTCCTCCGACGTCATTAGCTATTCCTTTGCTTGGGAAATACCTCCTTTTCACTATGATCCTTGTGTCACTCAGTGTCTGGATGACGGTCTGCGTTTTGAATGTGCATTTTAGGTAAATATCTATTTTATAAGCTTTTAAATACTTGCCATGTTGGTATGGATCAAATATTGCGGACTAGTTATATCTTGTAAATTGACGAAAGAAATTTATAAATCTGATGCGTTAAACAAGGCACACCCAGGATGGTTTTTTCCGACTAAATAGGAATTGTCTAGTGCCCATAATCGAGTAGAGCTTGTATAAAGAGAATTGTGGATTTCAGGGAATCGATGGAGTTGTGTTAGGATGATCCTTACATCATCATATCTTTATATTATCCATATCCATCATATCATATTCCTCATATCCATTAAACTAGCTTATGTACCTATTTTTAAGTTTATTTTGGTGCAATAAAGGATTTAAATAAATAAATATCCACATTTTTTTGCATACAAGCTCTACGATTATGGGCATTAGGCAACCCATATTCCTTGAGTTTTCTAATAAAATACTTACATGATTTTTTAATTTAAAAAAATATGTATATTATTATATTATTCATATTTACGTTGAAGTTATATGATGGATTTTATTTACCGAAGAAGTTTGATTTGATTTTACTTACTTATTTATTAATTTTGATTTGAATAGGTCTGATTTATTTTGATTTAATTAATTATAATATGATTTAATTTAATTTAATTTATTCTTAATTTGTTAATTTTATTGTATTTCGAATGTTTTAATGGATCTGATTTATATTCAGTTCAGTTTGATTTGATAAACACTTGTTGATTGTTCTGCAAAGAAACGACGCGTCGAACCTATTAGTTCGACTGATGATTGGCTAAATAATTGAATATTTAGCACGAAAACGGTTTAACTTCGTTCTAAACTTTAAATGCTATTAATTATACAAAATTCAAAATTCAAAATTCAAAGTCATTTATTCATTTGGTTTTTACAAACACTTAGAAACGTCATTAAGAAAGAGTGAGGGGACTCTACCGAGTGTTCGGAAAGGCTACAGACTGAGAAGAACACTCAAGAAACTCCAGTCCGGCTTTTTTCAACTTAGTCTTATATTCTATTACATCTTTTTTATCTTGGGAATTCTTTGTTAGATATACTTTTTGTTTTTGATACGCGACATCTAACCTCGTCTTGCCTGACGGTAATCTGGGGAAATTCCAAGAGCGCCGACGACTGAGAAAATGATTTCTGTTTATGGTTGTCTCAATCACCGTCAGAATGCCAGCTAATAAAATTAAATTTAAAACACATTTCCAATATCTAAAATACCCAAACCAAAAATAATTAAACAATCAGCGTACCAAACTCGATTATAAATGAAAGTATTACGAGTATTGTATTTTTTTTAATAATAAGGGTAGTTTCGTATATAAATCCACCCCAATAACGCTGGCCGGTAATAAATCGAGTGGCTTTTGTTAAATTGTCGCTGTACATAACAACGGCAGCATCGAGCTTTGTGCTGAAGCTTTTTAACTTACAATACAACCAGTAGCTATGTATTATACGTGTGTGTGTATTATTTTTATTTAATACTAAGCTACTAAAGTGCTTGCAATAAACCAAATTACATATATCAAAGATACAATGGTACCGGCAAGTGGTTTTGAACCCGTGCTCTCGGCTTACCATTGCACTGCCACTACACCATGTTCACGTCGTATGTATAGATCCCGGCAGATATAATAGAGCGCTGACTATAAAGCCGCGTAGTATAAAGATCAGAGCAGCATAAGAGCGCCTGGACAACTGCGGTGAGAGCAAGTCCGCGCGTCTATACAGCCGTGCATATAATTGATAGTATTTTAAAATTTATACCCATTGGTAAAACGAAAAGTCAGTGGGTATATAACAAGTTACTGTGCAGCTTAAAATCCAGTGCGCTTTTTTTCTGCCAGGGACCTATACGTACATAGCAATTATGTTTGTTTAATATATTATCGAAATAAAATAATTGTGTGAGGATTATGGAAAATGATGCTCCGTTGTCTCTGCCTATCCCTGCCTTAATCTATCTATCTTATCGAGGTTTCCATTTTTATTTTAATACAATGGTTTGATTACCAGAATCATATAATTATCAATTAAATGTATTATTTTATTATTGATTATTATTTTATTATTGATCTTTAAATTAAAAACTTGCACACAAAAGGTCCTTAAATATTATCTGACAAAAAAATCGGTTTCTTATTTTTCTTATACTTAAAGTTTTTATTTTCAAAACCAACACAATGAAGCAGAAAAAAGTTTTGTTAAATTATTTCATAATTTAGATTAATTTTACCTTTTATTTCATTATAGTAATTAACTCAAAAAGTATTATTACATAATATAAAAAGCATTGTTTATATACATTTTAATACGAGTAAAGAGTAAAATTGAGAAATCATTAAACTTAATACAAACAACATAGGAATTATAAATATATAAAAATTCAATTTAAGTGCAAACATTCAATGCAAAAGCCGCGATGTGATAAATTTCCATGGAGTTCCTATTGTTATGACGTCAGACAATGGGTTCCTGAATTATGACGTACTCGTTAGATTTCGGATAGTTTCCAACATGAATTTCCTGAATCATCACATATTTTAAATACATATTTTTGGATAGATTTGGATGAATTTTTTAGTGGCGGCGACCACGAAGACTCGGTTTTTGCAGTCGTCGGCACTCTTGGAGCTCCTCTTGCTTACCATCAGGCGGGTCGAGGTCAAATGTCGAGCCACAATAAAAAAAACCATATTTTTGAATCTATTTACTAATCGCCGCCAGTAATTATTAATCTGATGCTGTCATATGTCTAGTCACAATAAAAAAGATTTAGATAAGGTAATTTTTAAATTGTATGCTCGACATCTGACAGCATCACGTCTCATGTTGCTGGAGTGTATTCCATGAATGGAGGTAACTGTTACTACAGTAAATAACTGCAAGTATCAAATTTAGTATATAGAAATGTAGCTTTATTAGTATCATTTTTTTACATTTTATACATAGTTGATAATACCTCCTCTTGCTTCTTATCAGGCGGGTCAAGTTCAAATGTACAATTAAAAAATATGTAAAAAATATATTAAACATATTGCTAATATATATATAATATAATGAAAAATTGTAAAAATTATAATATTGCCTTAGATCCCCATCCACCCATACAATGTCACCATGGATGAAGAAGCTGTTTCTTCAACTGATGCCCAAGGTTCTGATGATGCGGAGAACCAAGTACTCCCTGCCAGATTATGATGATACGTTCCATTCGAATGGATATACTAATGAATTGGAAATGAGGTAAATGAGGTTATTTTAAGTATGAAGTGAATTGTGGATGTAAGGGAAGCGAGGGAGTTTCGTTAGGATCGCAGCAGAGCCTATCCTTTTGTAAATTTCCTTTTGACAATTTGATGGATTCATTGATAGATTAGTATAAAATCGCCGACCGCGCAATCATCAGGAGGGTCGAGGACAGATGTCATGTCATAATAAAAAAAAAGAATGGGCTTCGTTTTGACAGTTGAACTCCATTAATGAGTTTTAAAATTAAAATTGCGACCGCAAACACACTGAGAATACATTTTTTTTTTATTAACAGTTCAACCTCATTGAAACTCATTGTCCGAATGAATAAAAGTTGTTTTTGAAACTAACAGTGACCGCGTAACTTTTTGACAAATGAGAATGAATTTAATTGTCATTCCCATTGAAGCTGCGCGGTCGGCCCCGCGGTCGGTCCTCAGGTTGCTGATATTTATCTGTGATAACTGTCGTAAGGATTTGCACGTAATGTTTTTTTAATATTTAAATTATTGTTCTAGCCATGAAAGTTTGACGGACGCATTCGGTGATTCAAAAGACGATGCCGATTATCGCAAATCTCCCGTTATGGAAGAAGATCTGCTAGGAGCTGGTGCTCATCAGAGACCTTCTGGTTAGTAATAATTTTAATTAATTTGAGTATGTTACTGTAGTAAGTCACTTCACGGTCTGTAATCTTGTGTGTGGTGGTACCACCTCGATCGGCAGATCAGTAGCCGCCGGCCGGCCAGTAGCATAAATATAATCAGAGACTGTTTATATGACCCAAGCACATTCAGTATAGAAATGTTTTAAAATAATTGTTTTAAATTAAATAATACAAAGGATATGATGATAACGATAGAGGGATTGAAAATCGAAACAGGTAAAACCATCTGCAAGAAAGTACATGCGCTATTTAAAGCATAACAAACTGCTATGAAAAGGCAGGGACACAATGCGATGATTGTTATAGATCCCGACAGATAAAAAGAGTGCTGGCTTTCAAGCTGCGCAGTAACATGTGTTGTAACCTACTTTTCGTTTTTCGATTTTTTATAATTTTTAGAATATTTTCAATACTGCCATCGTAGTCGTTCAGCGCTCATCTAATCTGCAGATCCTTATACTGCACAGCTCATAAGTCAACACTCTTTTATTTTGCCGGGTGTGTACTAATGCCTAGTTCCTATAATAAACTATCTGTAAGAGTAAGCATTCGATGTTTACTTCACAATTTAATTCACGTTTGAAAAATAATATTATAAAACGGTTTTACTCTTTTTCATACATTATGCTAGTAGTTGTCGGTGACTTGACTTACGAGGCGTGTTTTATAAGAACGGTTTCGACTGGTATGCAATTTAACTGTTCGTAATAAAAACGATCCGTTTTTCAGATATAGGAACCAGGCGTTGATCATTTCACTGTTTAACGTCTAGGTTGCCTAGTGCCCATAATCATAGAGCTTGTATGAAGAGAATTGTAAATGTGAAGGAAGCGAGGGAGTTGTGTCAGGATCGTGGCAAGTGGCGCTCCATCGTCACTGCCTATCCCTGTGGGAAAAAGGCGAGACAATTTAATTGATTTTGATTGATATAGGAACCGGGCATAATAAGTTTATTTTTTATTCGCGCAGTAACCGAGTCTGAGAACAACATGATCCCGCGTCACATTTCACCGGAAGTCGCTCTGGCACTGCAAAGTGTTCGCTTCATCGCTCAACACATTAAAGACGCCGACAAGGATAATGAGGTAAATAAGATATTTTACATATTAATTTTTACAAATCAAATCAAATTGTCACTCGTTTTTACCCCGAGAATTGTGGATGAGCTTCCCTCACATCCACAACTGTCTTCATACAAATTTTGAGGATGTCACCGATTTAGTTATTATTTATATTATTATATAATAGTATATAATATAATTTTTCTGTCTATCAGTATGTCACTAAACTCTTCGGTTGGACCAATATTGATTTAAAAAAAGTGTATGTTTAGATGGATTCAAGAATGGTTTTGTTTCACTATAGGACCAGGGTACCGATTCTCTTATTACACGACAGCGTAATGACGAACTTGCACCGATATTTGACATTTTGGTAACCAATCAGCGAATGACAAATCAATTGGCCCTACTAGGTGGCAATGCAATCGTGTTTCATTTTACTTTAGGGCAGGATAACGTTTGTCTGGACTGCTAGTAATCTTGTTAAGCAGGACTTGAGAATTTAGTTGTTAAATAAAACTATTTAACTTACGTATAAACCATATATTAAGCAATATAAAAAAGCACCAAAATAAATTAAGTCGCTTACATTCATGGACCGCACTTTATCCTCACAACAGATGTCGATCTAAAATAATTAAAATAAAAAAATAATTATTAAGTTATATTGTAACAAGTGTAATTCAGGAAGTGTCGTATCATTAAAACACAATCCTGTAAATACAAATACGAGCATTGTTTTTTCGTAACAAAAAACCATTACAATTCCGACCAGAAAACATGAATATTTAAATCTCGACCTCGTGAATAAACAAATAAATTTCTTTCCTTCCAAGAAAACATTTGGGCTTAATTACAATTGTTACCGTTAAAGATATAATTCTTAAAATCCACTTGAACTCTATACGAAATCAATCTAATTATAAATATAATCCAATTTATTTGTTTTATTTTACGACTCAATCTTTCGACAGTTTTACTAGAGCGTGGTCTATGAATGGAGGCGAATGCTACTACAGTTTAAATAACTGCAAGTAGCAGTCACATCCACTTAGCCGGCATAGTTGGAACCGTCAATTTACAAGCTGATCCCAGAACGCGACTAAGTGACTTCACGGTCTGTCTGTATACTTGTAAGTGGTGGTACTACCTCGGATCGGCAGACTGGGTACCACTGCCTGCCTACAACAAACAAACAATACACTATTATCCTACCTTTAAGATCAATTTTGTTAACAATTGTAACAAAGAGCATGGTTTTGCTAATGTTTTAATAGATTTATTTAAAAAAAAATCAATCAAGAATAACTCTGTGGCTATGAACTTGATGGACGAATACAAATTTTGGGTGGAAGTTTCAAAGCTTTGTAGTACATATCTAACTCTCTCCCTTTGTGTTTTATTAAAAGATACTTTGTTCTTTGAACAGTCATTGCGAACAGAAACTTTATAAAATTAAAATAATTATGAATTTTAACATCATCTCTGTGTTATAGGAAAACAAGTAATTTCTTCCAGTATATTATTTTTTGATTTAACGTAACAATTACTCGTATAATATATCTTCTATTCATATGAATTAAATTATATCTTCACCCTCAGTTTCCGGCAGTTAAAAAAGTTTATTCTTACTTATAATTACGCTATAATCTACTTACTTGTTTATAAATTAATCAAATTGTCACGCCTTTTTCCATGGGGATAGGCAGAAACATAATAATTAGGCAGATACATTTATAAATAATCCCTATATTCGCAAAATTACGTTAAACCTGGCCCTAGTCAAGAGCAACTTGTACATTCGTAAGAATAATACATATATTATCGACCACAATCGGTTCCAAACTTTTTGGCGTCTCCGAAGTTAGCTACAAGCACGCTTTCGCACAGATCTGTTCGCAACAATAAGCTCTCTCACCTACTTCGAGTCGCACTAAGCTGTTTTTTTTTAGGTTGTGCGCATCGATTTGCGCCTAACTTCAGAGACGCCATAACGTTTGGAACTAGCTTATATCTATATGATTATATCTATATCTTGGTTTTCTTTTCACTCAAGATTGCCTGGATTTCTAAACCATGCCTTTGCGTATCATAGTTTTTATTCTGTAGAACAATTAATAATAAAAATACGTAAATGACTCTAAAGCTACTTTATACGCCATTTGGCTAGATCATGAAAACAAATAACGACCGCCGCAGTTGTTTTGCTTTACTCTGTGTTGAGTACACAATTGTTCAGTTTACGATGTTAAATTGTATTATTTTATTGCAACGGCAACATTGTCAAGGCATCTCGATTGTTTTATTGGAGTAAGCAGTTTAAAGATATATAGAGCTTGTATGTGAAAGTAGTAAGAAAGTTGTGTCAAGATCGTGGAAATTGGCGCACTATTTCGAAAAGGAACGAATGGAATTTATAAATCTAATGTGGATGGATGCGTTAAACGACCAAATCGAAGACATCCTTATGAAAGTTGGGTTGCCTAGTACCCATAACCGTAGAGCTAGTATGGAGAAAATTGTGGATGTTAGAGAAGCGAAGGAATTATGTCAGGGTCTTGGAAGCAGAAACCATTGTCTCTGCCTATTCCTGTGGGAAGTGATGGTGTGGTTTGATATGATATCTTTTGATCAGACAGTGTCTATCAATCAATCGATTGTCACGCTTTTTCCCCACAGGGATATGCAGAGACAATAGAGTGCCACATGCCACGATCCTGACACAAGTCCCTCGCTTCTATCACATCCACAATTCTCCTCATACAAGCTCTACGGTTATGGGTAATAGGCAACCCAAATTTCCGATTTGGTCACCCTTCTGGGCCTGATTCGTTTAACACATCCATCCACATCAGATATATAAATTCCTTCAGTTAATCTACTTAAATAATGATATGACCAACTTCAAATAATCATTAACAAAATTTGTTTGGCGTTCTAATATAATTATGTTACTACTGCACGTCACTATTCACAATGAAGTACGGCAATTGTTATTTCAAACATAGTTGCAATTTTTACGATACTTCATGTGCAAACGTCACATGAAGTATCGTCAAAACAGCCATCATAGCATGCCTGTTGCATAAATGAATTAATAAATGTTGAAAAAACAAATGAATAATGTTGCATACCTACATATAGCCCATTCACATAATGAATAATTGCCTCTAACGGATATCCTTTAAGAGGCAATCTTGTGAATTAT
This sequence comes from Tinea trinotella, assembly GCA_905220615.1. Classification (NCBI taxonomy): domain Eukaryota; kingdom Metazoa; phylum Arthropoda; class Insecta; order Lepidoptera; family Tineidae; genus Tinea; species Tinea trinotella. Next base: position 2,289,239 of record HG992321.1, on the reverse strand, counting down.
TAAATTTCCATCGGAACATCATCCCTTTTACGTCTGAAGCAACCGAATAAGAAACGAAACTCGTTCTTCAATAATTAAAAGTCATCAAGTGGATCGCACTTAATTTGAATTTAAGGCGACGACAATTTCATTCCAACTCGAATAATGAAAAAGGGGTTATTCAACTTTCATAGATTTTATAATCCCATTTTCACTTCATATGTTTATTATACGTGTAGTAGTTTTTTAAATAATATTTATTTAACTTTGAATTTAGTTATTTTTCTATTGTGATCATGGAAAGGCCGGCATAGTGACTGCAAATCAAATAAATAAATTATTTAACTAGACCGGCATAGTAGGTGCGACTGCAACTTACAGTTATTCAACTTTAAGTAGCAGTCTCTACATCCATGGACCGCACTTCAGCTTGACATTAGGCGGGGTGCTGTCATATTGTATATCAAGCCGTAATACTAAAATCTCTATTTAATTTCATATTATTAGTAGATTTTTATTCTCTTAGATTTTGCGCGAACATTGATTAATGAATTAAACAAATTTCATGCGGCTTACTATCGCGTTTATTTTGGTTTAGATTTTACTTTTTTTTATTATTCCGACGCTTGGAGAGCTTTGCAGCCATCGTGGTCAGGTCGGAATAATAAAAAAAATATAAAATCTAAACCAACATAAACCCGATAGTAAGCCGCATGAAATTTGTTTAGATTTTTATTCATTTTTCTTTGGGGACTTCGAACCTAATTTGATCTTTATTGTGTTGAATGAAATGGCCAGCTTAGTGACGGCGACTGAAATAGCTATGAAATGGGTCGGTTCTTCAGTCATCTGCGCTTATTAACCACTAGGAAAGTCGAAATGAAGTATAGCCTCAAACAACAAAGAACCCACTAATAAGACAAAGTAGTCGAAGTTAGACCGGTATAGTGGATGCGACTGCTACCTGCAGTTATTTAACTGAACTTATGGACCTCACTCCTGCTTAACATCAGGCAGAGTGCGCCAATGCCAGGTCCAATGAAAAAAAAATGTGTCGGATTTATCAAATCATTGAATTAGTATTGAATGAATTAAACAAATTTTATGCGACTTACTATCGCGTTTATTTTGGTTTTGATTTTACAATTTTTTATTAAACGCGATAGTAAGCGGCATAAACTTTGTTTAAATTAATTAATCAATGTTCGCGCAAAATTTAAGAAAATTACTATTGAATTTTAAACTTAAGACAAAATCAATTTAATTACAAAGAAGTTACCTTCAATCTTTTCTGGAAATCTTTGGGGGAAAAAGTGATCTATTCCTCCGATTCTCCCAACGGGAATACACCGGAATGAGTGGGTATAATTTGAGAAACATTAGGGAATTAATAATATTAATGGACTTCGACTGGATGTCGGCTGAGTGAACGAATCGTCCCTTTGGGGCGACGTTAATGAAACAATGAATATGTCGATGATCGCATTCAGCTTCTACTAACGCAATGTTATCTAATATTGTTTATTAATTAGGTATTTATAATTGTTAAAAAAGCAGAAGTTTTTATTATATAAATATCAATCAATCAATCAATAAAATTGACACGCCTTTTTCTCACAGGGATAGGCAGAGACAATGGAGCACCACTTGCAACGATTCTGACACAACTCCCTCACATCCACTCTTCATACAAGCTCAACATATGACAGCACCCCGCGTAATGTTAGGCTGGAGTGCGAGTGAGATGAAACATACATCAGTTAAATAACTGTAAGTAGTAGTCACATCCACTATGTCGGCCTAGTTGGAACCGGCAACTCACAAGCTGATCCCGAAATGCGACCAAATCACGGTCTGTATACTTGTATGTGGCGCTACTACCCCAAATCGGCAGAATGGGTACCACTTCCTACCACTATTCGCCTCTTTTTTTATTAACAAATACTTGAATATTTAATATTACAAGTAAAAGCTATGAAATAAATATTTGCTCCGACCGGGAATCGAACCCGGGACTTTACGCGCAACAAACCAATCGCTAACCGTTCGGCTACGCCTGTTGTCAAAAATTCCAATGTATCCTTGATAAAAATGTACTTTGTATAGTATACAAATGTAAAATTAAAAACTTGTAAATAACAAATATGTTAAATTAGACTTATCGTAAATCTGTGCCTGCACTATTAATCTGATTTAGTCAAATAACAGAATCTATTTTAATTGGAGCAGATTAAACGGGTCCTAATAAGTATACCAACGGATCGTACGTATTTTTTTTATTCATTTAGACCCGACGTTTAAATAAAATTGGTATTACCACAAAAAATATAAATGCACCTCATGCAATAATCACGGCTTTAGACAATTTAGTAACCACAAAATGAAGATTTATTCTTGAAAAAGCTTAGTCATGAGCAAGAGTTTGATTAAAATTAAACACTGTCCAATGTAAGTTAACGCGTAAGTTTTAGATTTTTATATTTTTTTGTGGCAATACCATAAATAGTTAAGACCCGTTTAATCTTTTATAATCTAGAATCTTATTTATTAATTTACATCATGGCGATCTGAACGATTCCTAATAATTTTCTTTAACTTAACATTTTTTTATATATTTCTGTTCGAATCAAATAAATCAAAAGTAAACAAAACACGTCGAAGCGAACCATATAAACCAGAATTTATTTCGTCCAATCCGTCACATCTATCACGCGTCGTCACGTAGAAAAGAAAAAAAAACCGAATCCAATCAATGTCCCCCAGTTATTTGAACACTGCGTTTGTGAAAATCCTGGTCTGAATCTAGAATGTTCTAAAGTCTCTCAAGAGGTAAAGAAAAGAGAGATCGCACTAATTTCTTGCTTTCCCAACGGTGCTGAGTGCTGAGATCGAATAGGTTTAGTTTAAATTTAATTATAGCCATTTTTGTCATAGATTTTACTTTCTTAGATTTTGCGCGATTATTGATTATTGAATTAAACAAATTTTATGCGGCTTACTATTTACTTACTATGCGGCGTTTATTTTGGTTTTGATTTTAAAATTTTTGCAGCCATCGTGGTCTGATTTATAGATTTTCCAATAATGACATAATTATAATATCTTTTTATTACTTTATGTTTTTACCTTTATATTATAATGTAAAACTGTAAACTCAATGCTGTAACTTTCATATTATGGTCTCGTTTCAAGAGACAGGCTCATTTTTGACGTTTTTGTGACGTTTTATTTTTTCACGACGCGATTTCAAGTAAACCAATAAATTATTAAAAATAATATACATCAAATACTGTAAATTGTTAATATCCTTATTATCATCATCAAATTGCCACGCCTTTTTCCCACAGGGATAGGCAGAGACAATGGAGCGCCACTTGCTACGATCCTGGGTCTGTCTTGTTTAACGCATCCATCCACATCATATTTATAAATTCCTTTCTTTAATCTACTTTCACTCATCCTTTCAATGTGCCCAAATCATCGCAGCGTTTTTTTGTCAATCCTTGTCAATACATCTTCTTTCAAACCACATCTATCCCGCACTGAGCTATTCCTTATTCTATCCGCTTTCGTCACTCCACATACACTTATCCTCCACTTATCCACATATTATATCCTCATTTTTTACCTAATTCTAAATACTCTGATAGAGATGATGCCATGCAAATGACTGCATGTGCAGTCCTAATTGGTCACAAATTTTACATTTTTATTACATTTCTTTCCTAAGCTAAGAAAAAGATGCGACTATGAAAATTTGTGACCAAATTACAAACCCAGGGATTACGTTCCTGTGGTCTAGGTAGAATTACATAAATAATAAATTGTGACCAAATCAGTAGTCTCAAATAGGGAGCGAAGTTGGCTTCGTTCGTTTTCCAACAAATTTAAAATTCATTGAAGCACATTCGCGATTTTAACATCCCCCATGAGATAAATTCTGGGGCAAATGAAGTTTGATCAATTTTTCCACTAAGTTTTTGTCACAGTAAATTGGATGTTTTACGAGTGCTACGAGTATATTCGATTGCTTTTGTAAAATGTGATTTTAGCACAAGTAATCTCATGTGAATGGATGCGTTAAACGACTGTGGTGACAGGCCCAGGACGGTATTTGCCGATCAAATCGGAGACATCCTAAAAAAAGCTAGGTTGCCTAGTGCCCATAACCATAGAGCTTGCATGAAGAGAATTGTGAATGTGAAGGAAGCGAGGGAGTTGTGTCAGGATTGTGTCAAGTGGCGCTCCATTGTACCTGCCTATTCCTGTGGAAAAAAGGCGTGACAATTTGATTTGATTTAATTTAGCGTATTTTTTATATATTAGATTTATTATAATCTACTTATTATATACCCATCAGCCATTTTAAATCTCATTACTGGGCATAAGCCTATATCCGGATCATGGTTATCCAGACATGATATTTCCGGCAACTTTCAAACTGAAACCGAAACGCGACAAAGTCACAACACGGTCTGACACTTGAAAGTGGTGGTATTACTGCAGATCGGCAGACTGGAGTACCACTGCTTACCATTCAACATTTAGGTTCGGAGCAAATATCCACCTCTTTTTTTAGCATTAACAAATATTTGTTATATTTAATCTGATTATTAATAATTTATAAATAAAAGTTATGAAAGAAATTCACATTCGAATATTATAAATTATGGAATCGAACCCGGGACTGTAAGTGTGCTAACTAATGCAACACGCATATCCTCGAAATAATATTCCTTATCAGCTGGCTATCCCCATAGGAATAGGCAGGTAAAACGCTCCTTTCTACGATTCTGACATAATTCTTTCACTTTATTCCTGCGTTCCTTCATTCCTTAAAATTTTTCTTCATTTAAGCACGATGGTTATGGCTTTATATTTTATTGTGACACGACATCTGACCTCCCTTTTATTATTAACCAGTTTTTTTATTATTTTTGTTGTGACATATGACCTTGATTTGTCTGATAGAAAGCGAGGGGAGGCACAAGAGCGCCAGCGACTAAAAACCTACTAAACCTTTGCCTCAGTCGCCGTCATCATGCTGTCAAAAAATGACTTACTGTACAGACATAAGAATTTAAAATAAATAAACTTAGTACGTTCTTAACACGGAGGACATGCATAGTCTTTGAAAACAATAAAACAATTTGTAACGCAAAGTCTCCATTTTGTAAGTAACTTAAGTTAGTTTATTCGACAATAAAGCTTGCATTCACACGGAGAGCAGTTTTCGCCACACTGTTCCGTTGTCTACAGTAGTCACAGACCAAAGAATTTTAGACTCTATTTTGTTACAAATTATGAAAAAAAGCGGGGAAAATAGTAGGAATAAGAAAATGAAAAACTAATTTAAAGTCGAGGATTTGTTATGATGATCTACAAATTAAAGTCAGGGAAATTCCTTAAAAAAGCAGGGATCCACGGTGCCCATAACCGTAGAGTTTGTATAAAGAAAACTGAGAAGAAAGCAAAACAATTGTGTCAGGTTCTTAAGAAGTGGCGCTACGTTGTCTCTGACTATTCCTGTGAGAATTAGGGCGTGATAATTTGATTGATTGATTAAAATGATGTGCAAAAATTAATTGACCAGCTTTTTATATTAATTACGCATTCTTCTTTCTAATGGTGAAGCGTATACTAAAAGTCATTCGTCAAAAAGGTTTCTATTACTTGCGGTATCTATTGGACATTTGTCTGCGACATAAGGCTTTGTAAAGCCACTAACAGGCGTCACTAGCTTCATGAAAATACCTAGGATGCCTGCAAACTTAATGCTAGTGTCAGAATGACATGTCATGTAATGAAACATTATGTTGTTGTTTGGTAAAGATTGTTTTTATTAATAAAAAGAGTTAGTGAGTGGATTATTTATAAATTGATAAACAGTTATAGTTTTTTAAAAAAATATTTATAATTTATTCTTTTATTTGAGTCGATAAATATTAAAACAAAGACAGTTACCCCATTATAGAAAAAAACACGTAAATTTTTTTTTACTTTTCTATACTAAGCTACTAAAGTATATACTATACTACTATCATAGAAACAGGACAACCAAAGTATACATATATCAAAGATACATTGGTACCGGTGGGTGGTCTCGAACTCGTGCTCTCGGTTTGCGTAACCATTGCACTGCCACTACACCACTGTCGCCTGAAAATGGGGTAACTGTAATAAGTCAAAGAAATCCCATAGGAATAGGCAAAGACAATGGAGCGCCACTTTCCACGATCCTGACACAACTTTCTCGCTTCCCTCACATCAACAGTTCTTATCATATAAGCTCTACCAAAAAAATATAAAAGTATTATAATTTGTATCTTTGTGATTATCGTTAAGTCAGTAAGTTATTTATTTAGCATTTCTTTGGTAACTGACATCGACATCTGACCTCCCTTTTATTATTAACCAGTTTTTTATTATTTTGTTGTGACTCTACATATGACCTTGATTTGTCTGATAGAAAGCGAGGGGAGGCACAAGAGCGCCAGCGACTAAAAACTGACTAAACCCTTGCCTCAGTCGCCGTCATCATGCTGTCAAAAAATGACTTACTGTACAGACATAAGAATTTAAAATAAATAAACTTAGTACGTTCTTAACACGGAGGACATGCATAGTCTTTGAAAACAATAAAACAATTTGTAACGCAAAGTCTCCATTTTGTAAGTAACTTAAGTTAGTTTATTCGACAATAAAGCTTGCATTCACACGGAGAGTAGTTTTCGCCACACTGTTCCGTTGTCCACAGTAGTCACAGACCAAAGAATTTTAGACTCTATTTTGTTACAAATTATGAAAAAAAGCGGGGAAAATAGTAGGAATAAGAAAATGAAAAACTAATTTAAAGTCGAGGATTTGTTATGATGATCTACAAATTAAAGTCAGGGAAATTCCTTAAAAAAGCAGGGATCCACGGTGCCCATAACCGTAGAGTTTGTATAAAGAAAACTGAGAAGAAAGCAAAACAATTGTGTCAGGTTCTTAAGAAGTGGCGCTACGTTGTCTCTGACTATTCCTGTGAGAATTAGGGCGTGATAATTTGATTGATTGATTAAAATGATGTGCAAAAATTAATTGACCAGCTTTTTATATTAATTACGCATTCTTCTTTCTAATGGTGAAGCGTATACTAAAAGTCATTCGTCAAAAAGGTTTCTATTACTTGCGGTATCTATTGGACATTTGTCTGCGACATAAGGCTTTGTAAAGCCACTAACAGGCGTCACTAGCTTCATGAAAATACCTAGGATGCCTGCAAACTTAATGCTAGTGTCAGAATGACATGTCATGTAATGAAACATTATGTTGTTGTTTGGTAAAGATTGTTTTTATTAATAAAAAGAGTTAGTGAGTGGATTATTTATAAATTGATAAACAGTTATAGTTTTTAAAAAATATATTTATAATTTATTCTTTTATTTGAGTCGATAAATATTAAAACAAAGACAGTTACCCCACTATAGAAAAAAACACGTAAATATTTTTTTTACTTTTCTATACTAAGCTACTAAAGTATATACTATACTACTATCATAGAAACAGGACAACCAAAGTATACATATATCAAAGATACATTGGTACTGGTGGGTGGTCTCGAATTCGTGCTCTCGGTTTGCGTAACCATTGCACTGCCACTACACCACTGTCGCCTGAAAATGGGGTAACTGTAATAAGTCAAAGAAATCCCATAGGAATAGGCAGAGACAATGGAGCGCCACTTTCCACGATCCTGACACAACTTTCTCGCTTCCCTCACATCAACAGTTCTTATCATATAAGCTCTACCAAAAAAATATAAAAGTATTTTAATTTGTATCTTTGTGATTATCGTTAAGTCAGTAAGTTATTTATTTAGCATTTCTTTGGTAACTAAAAGTGCGATCACCAAGCAAAAGTTTCATCGTTAACATTAGCAGCCGCACGGAAAATGTAATAAGTTTTTGATATCTTGGAATCGTCAGAAAAGCACTGAGCATCAATGAATAAAGTAGTTCCATCCTCCATGTTTTGACCTCATCAAGGTCTTTCTTTGATTTATAAAAAAACGATATTTTTCATCTTAGGCATATTTGGAATTGGTAATGGAAATTGGGTGAAATAAAATCACAGACACCTTGACCGAGAATTGAACCCAGCCTCTGTCAGTTCTTTCAACGTCACATGTTTTTTTTATAGGTGTAGTGTTAGTGAAATTTCAACGCAAAGCAAGTGTCCCCAGTTCAAAATTACTTGCCGGTATTCTTAGATCGTTAGATCTTAGAATTTTGGTAGTTTGGTTTCTAGGATTGATTGATTGATTTAAAAAAAAACACATCCTCTAAATAACTATAGAGAATTTAACAATATTAGTACAATTCTTATGATATAAACGATAAAAGTTTTTAGCGTTAAACGAAAAATAAAATAAAAAACTACCTACCTACCTATCTACCTTCTTTTTCATTGGGAAACTAAAAAAATGTTTAAAGAAACACAAGCTTGTACAGTACACGGGTCAACTGCGACCGGGAAACGAACCCGGTCTCTGTCACCTAACACGAAAAATTGATTTCAAATATTAAATTATTAAACAGGTCAAAATATAATGGTTGTAATATATTTGTTTGAGAGCAAAGTGCTCGGATTTAAGTTTAAAAGCAACAACTTTACCTGAGTTCTTGTGGTAACCGAGTTTAAATTGAAAGTCGATAAAAGCCATTTGGGGCCATCGAAGCGACAGTAAATCCCATTTCTGTTATACTTGCAGATGATATTCATACAATATATTATATCTATTATAACATACTATACTAAGGAATGCTTCGATGGTTTGGGCACATGGAAAGGATGAGTGAAAGTAGATTGACGAAAGGAAGTTATAAATCTGATGTGGATGGATGCGTTAAACAAGGCAGGCCCAGGAGAGTGTTTTCCGACCAAATCGGAGACATCCTCAAGAAAGCTAGGTTGCCTAGTGCCCATAACCACAGAGAGAATGTATGAAGAGAATTGTGGATGTGAAGGAAGCAAGGGAGTTGTGTAAGGATCGTGGTAAGTGGCTCTCCATTGTCTCTGCCTATCCCTGTAGAAAAAAGGCGTGACAATTTGATTGATTGATAAATAACTATTATATTAAATTTATATTGATTTCAATATTTCATTTTATTTCAATTATATTTCAATACAGTATTATAAAAAGGCCTCTATACTATAGCCGCCCGCGCCTTAAAGAGGGCCCCGCTCTTTCTGGAACATTTAGTAGACATAAAACAGATAAAAAATTAAATTACATGCTGAGCATATAGAAATAAAAAAATATATTGTACTTCATTTCTACGCATTAGCGATTTGGGCCATTAATTATAATGGCCCAAATCGGGGACATCCTTAAGCTGTGTTGCTTACAGAATGGTACGCAATGGTGCCCAGTCTGCCGACCCGGGGTAGTATCACTTACACCACAGACAGTGAAGTGATTCAGTCGCGTTTCGGGATGTAAGTTTACGGTTCCAACTAGGCCGGCATAGTCGTAACACCGAATATTTGCAGTGATTTATTTGTTTATTTATTTGTTAGTTATTTATTGTGGATGTGAAGGAAGCAAGGGAGTTGTGTAAGGATCGTGGTAAGTGGCGCTCCATTGTCTCTGCCTACCCCCGTGGGAAAAAGGCGTGACATTTTGATTGATTTGATTGATTTATTTGTAGTAGTAGTTATTCATTCATGGGCCGCACTCCAGCTTAACAACAGCTTACTAACATGCGTACTCTTCCTTCTAGGAAACTCCCACAGAAACGGAAGACAGTAGAGGCATGATCCTAAAACAACCCTCTCGCATCCTACAAACAGTATATTTATTAATTCATATTATAATAGATTCGTGGTTGGTTATAATACACCGTGTAAAGCAGCCCTTGTTTGCTGATTATTAAAAGCTTAACGTAAGAAGATATGATGCTCTTAATCAGCACATTTCACCATGTCATTGTAGCTGATCATTTGCGCCCTAAATTGTTATTCAGAACACGTTTCTACGTCTTCAAGATAACCGCAGTTCATTTTTGAAACGACGATAAATAGCTCCCTCAGGCTGAATAAATTTTAAACCATCTCCGTGGATTAGCGGAGCAATCTATTTTTGTTAACTTTCATTCAAGATTAATCAACTAAGTTCATCTAAATAATCATTTATTATATTTTTCTATACAAGGTCTGTTTTAATCAAAATCTATATTATATAAATCTATATTTTTTGGTTCAATATATATTTTATTATTATGTATAGTAATTAGAAACAAAATATTTTGCTGCTTACCAAATAATATAATAACTAATACAAATATATCAATCAATCAATCAAACTGTCACGCCCTTTTCCCATAGGGATAAGCAGAGAGAGTAGAGCGCCACTTGCCACGATCCTCGCTTCCCTCCCAATTAAAATATAATAAAAATATACCTGTAAATTAACCAACAAACGATGCAAACAGGCATGCTTAGTTAAGGCGATTTAATCGTTTTTTTCAGGCGTTGGCGCTCTTACAATTAGACCTCCCTTTGTTTACCTTTAGGTAAAGTCAAGGTCAGATGTTGAGTCCAAAAAAACATTGAGAGAGTTTTCCAAAGTTTAAATTAAATGACAAATGAGAAAGGGACTTCCCCTTCCCGCGAAAAATGGTATAAAACATAAGTGATAGAAGGCATATAGGTTTAAGTTATATGTATACATTCTATTCTATAACCAGTGTCAGCTGCAGTTGAATAAAAGCAATTAATTGTTAAAAAAGCACTAACAGACATACGTTCTCGACGAAATCCGCTTGTTCGGGTTCGGACAATAACAAATGGACTTTTAAAAAAATATTTCACGAATTGTGCTTCGTTTGTCGAAATAATCTTTATCTATTGTGAATATCGGAGCAATATCTCAGCTTTTCACAAACTGACAGATCGAAGCCGACGCCATCAATATTCCGATGTTGGTGATTACACTATGAATTGACGTTTTAAAAATGGTTTATTCACTTTGTTTGCTATAGAGCGGTGCGTTTGGTCTTATATTAATGGACCCGAGTCTTATCTCAACAGTGCGAACGTTTCGTGAATACCAAATGACGGGATAAAAGACCCCTTGGTCTTATAAAACACTTTTTCTGCTTCTAGTTTTTTTTCGTCTTATTTGGGAGTGTTTAATGCAGGCCGCGTTCTGAACACGAAATTGACTGTTCAAACGCTAAAGTCCTTGTTTTAAATAGGCTCACTTGTATATTGTCTTGTTGTGTTTTTTTTTAAATATATACGAGTATTTTTATAGGCTGTTTTAAAATATATTTTATTTAATTAATTAATCAAATTGTCACCCCTTTTTTTTCTACAAGGATAGGCAGAGACAATGGAGCGTCACTTGCCACGATCCTGACACAACTCCCTTGCTTCCTTCACATTCACAATTCTCTTCATACAAACTAGCTTTCTAAGTTTTAAGTACTTATACAAAATAGTAAACCACTTGCCGGTATCAGTGTATCTATGATGTACTTTAGTCGCTAAGTTTCTATGAAACAAGAACGCTCAGTAGGGTGTAGAAACGTAAAATAAAATAAAGTCGCTAAAAATAAAGAAAAGAAGTCACCAAATTTTAATAACCCTTAAACCTAAAGAAAAGGTATTATAAGACCGTAATGTTGAAGTGACTTAGTCGCATTTCGGGATCAGTTTGTAAGTTTCCGGTTGCAATAAGGCCGGTAAAATGGATTTGTCTGCAACTTGCAGTTAGATAGCTGTAGTTGCAGTCTTCTCTATTCAAGAACTGCACTCCAGATTAAAACCCTAGCCGCAATTAAAAAAAAATTATATATAAAAATATAAGTAGGAAATACTTAAAATATGCACCATTATTACCAACTTCACGATAATAATTACGCATGAGTTTGCGTTAAAATTGAAGTAAGACATTAGAGAACAAACAATTTATAAGAGGAAATTGTTTCGTGATACGCTTCTTTCATTTGCAAGCAACTTAAGAAGCCTCCGCGCCGGAAGGAAAATAATGAAAGCTGAAAAGAAAAAATCTTTAAAAACTTTATATTGTTCTTAGTAAAAAAGGGGTTCAATTAATGAGCGCTCTTTTGAAAACAAGTAAACAAGCCCTCGTCGCCAACATCAAATTGCCTGTTTAGCATAATTGGATCGGATTTTCTCACAAACTTCTTAAAGGATAGAGAATAGAAGCATTCCTTTTAAAGCTACTGCCTTCAAGAGGAATATAATCGTCTTAATTTTTACAGTGACCATTATTCTTACGTTTTACCAACTTAGTAATTATAAAATAAAATATCAAACTTTAGCACCCACGCAATTAAATCAAAATATGTATTAGTATTTTCTTTGATTTTGCGCGAAGATTGATTAATGAATTAAATAATTATGCGGCTTACTATCGTGTTTATTTTGGTTTTGGTTTTATTTTTTTAATATTATTCCGACGTTTCGAGAGCTTACAAAATCAAAACCAAAATGAACGCTATAGTAAGCCGCATAAAATTTGTTTAATTTATACTATGTATTTTAGTTTTTTTTTATATTGTGATTCGACATGGTAAGCATGATGGAGGTACTAGAGTGCCGACGACTGTAAAAACCGAGTCAGTTCACGGCTACCACAGTCGCCTCCACAATGCCGCCATAATGTGCTTCTTCACATGGCTTTTAGAGCATCGCTTTATTTCTATTGTAAATAGATATATTAATATAGTTTTTTTTTATCTCCATCAGTCAATAAACATTCAATTCGTATTACACTAAGCGATTTGTATAAATTTTCAACACTTCATAAAATAAAACTTCTTGGCCGGCATAATGACGGCGACTGAAAAAAGAGAAGGCGCTTGCCACCAGGCGTTACAATACAAACATGTAATTTTCTAACTATATAATTATCAATCTTTCGCAGGTAATTGAAGATTGGAAGTTCATGTCTATGGTTTTGGATAGATTCTTCCTTTGGCTGTTCACTATTGCTTGCTTTGTTGGTACCTTCGGCATCATCTTCCAATCACCATCACTCTATGACACTAGGGTACCAGTAGACCAGCAGATTTCTTCCATACCTTTGAGGAAGAATAATTTTGCCTATCCCAAAGATGTTGATGTAATTGGTATTGTTACTGCCTAATTTTGGAGCTGTGGTCCTATCTTATGGGCACACTATAACGTATAGTCTGTCTAAGCCGAAATGACATGCCACTCCCCTGGATTTATGCACACGAGCAAATATAAAATATGGATAAAACACACCTAAAATGCAATTGTAATTGGTTGTTCAGTTGCTGGTTAGACACAAAGGGAGGAGCACGCTTGGGAAGAATAATAGTATAGTTAGTAATATTTATATTCACACATTTAAATAAACTAATAAAGTGGAGGGGCGCGTTATTTATAGTTAGACAAGCTATATTTGAATACGTATCAAGAGTTGCCAAAGTCTAGCGAGGCTCGCTTTGCGAAACGAACGCACATCAGCGGTGAAACAGTGTGCCACAAAAAAAATAATAATATAAGTTTCAATTTAAAATTTAAGTTTAGTAGCTTCATATTGAAAATAAATAGCTCTTATACCTTAAAAAAACGTGGAGTAGTGGTAGTGTAATGGTCACGCAAACCGAGAGCACATGTTCAAAACCACCTACCGGTACCAATGTATCTTTGATTGGTCGTTTTGTTTTTATAATGCACTTTAGTAGTTTATTATAGAAATATAATAAATAAAATAAAACTTATTTTCATGTCTTCCTAAATATAATAGTATTTCATGTTAGTTTAAAAATAAGTATAATTTCGATTTGTAAAAGATGACAGAAGTTTTCAGTAATTTAAGAGGATATTCCTCTCTAAGGTAAAGCCAACATACAATAATATAAAAAAAAACGACAATTTTCCTAATAAATAACGTTTTTTGAATACTATTACAATGTATTTGATTTACATATAACCAAAATAAAGCATTAATATATTTAATCTTTAAGCATGTTATTATAAATCAACAGAATAAATAAAAGAAATGTGGTTTATCTCAGCAGTGCTCTAGGTATGATTACCTAATTAAGGCGACCCATGGTATAGTGGCAGTGCAATGGTTACACAAACCAAGAGCACGAGTTCGAGACCACCCAACGGTACCAATATATCTTTGATATTTGTGCTTTGGTTGTCCTGTTTCTATGATACAAGCACTTTAGTAGCTTAGTATGGTTATATAAATAAATAAAAATACCTACGTTTTTTTTTTATTGTGACTCGACATATGACAGCACCCCGCTTGATGTTAACTACAATTCAATAACTGTGAGTAGCGATCACATCCACTATGCCGGCCTAGATGGAACCGGCAACTTACAAGCTGATCCCGAAACAAACCAAATCACTTCACGGTCTGTATACTTGTAAGTGGTGGTACTACCCCGGATCGGCAGACTGGGTACCACTGCCTACCACTCTTTGAATCGATCGGAAGGCAAACGCTCAGTAGTTGCGTGAAACCGTTTTGAGCGTATATCGTGGCTAGCGTATGTTGAGTCTAGCTTAGAATTCGAGGCGTATAGGTATAATAAAAGTCGCGTGTCGGCCTCTTGTATGAAGATAGTAAAATTTTCCTTACTCTATTGTGTTCTATTAAAGAGGATTTGCTTTTATAAATATTTGAAAATGAATCTTGAATGACATGAATTTTGCCAACATTTTATTATTGTATAATTTTAGTACTTAAGTTACTACACTATTGTTACGGCTGTGAATTTCAATATTACGTATTTGTACTTCTAATATTATTATAATTATTGAATAAAGTTATATCTTACTAATCTATACTATTTAGTTTTATTTATTACCTTATTATCCTTTTCACTTAACTATCAAATATAATAAAGAATATATATATATATATATATATATATATATATATATATATATATATATATATATATATATATATATATATATTAGTAAATAAAAACCAAAAAAACACGCTTATATAATAAGCAAGCACGATAGGCAAGAGCAGGTCCAAAATGACGACGACTGAAAATACCGAGCCAGTTCACAGTTAGTTACCTCAGTTCACGGTTACTTTTAATAATTGTTGTATATGTTTATTACCTATAATAAAACAAAATTAATGAAATTATTGTATTGTAAACGGTGTTCAATCATCATCAGCCAGAATGCGTCCACTGCTGAACATAGGCCTCCCCCTTGGAACGCTATTCCGAACAAGAGTAAGCCAGTTGCATCCACTGGTTACCTGTGACTTTCACTATGTTGTCAAACCACTTACGTGGGAGGCCTACCCACGCTACGTCTTCCGGTTCGTGATCCTCCTTTTCCTATAGCAGGTTTTTACTGAGCTTTTCGACTATAAACTTTACACTGCGGTTTTTAATACGCGTTCAAAATTTCAAATTATTCAGACCTGGTGGAATTGGGTAAAAATTAATTTTACAGATTCCGTAATATAGTTACATACATATATGTCAATCCAATAAAAACGTGTTAAAAATAGAGATTGTCCAACTTACAATTAGGTAGAATTAGAAAGTTAAAAAAAGTATAACGGCGAAATAAATCTAATATTTCTATCGATCTGGGGTACACTAGAAAGCACTACTTTCTAGTGTACAGATTGTGAAGTAACCTAGTCGCGTTTTAGGATCAGCTTAAAAGTTGCCGGATCTAACTAAACTAGCATAGTGGATGCGACTGCTAGCAATAGTAGCATCGTATAACTATCGTATAACTATTGTAGTATTCGCCTCCTTTGATAGACCGCACTCCAGCCTAACATCAGGCGAGGTTTCTATCATATGTCAAGCACAATAAATAAAACTTTTTAACCAGATAAAATTATGACAAAAAATACTTAAAATATGCCGGAATAAATTATTTAATAAATTAGATATAGTTCATTGTATATATTTTTTAAAGGAATTTATATCCGACAGTACCTTGCTTGTGTTCGCGGTCCGTAAATGGAAGCGACTGCTACTTCAAATAAATAACTGCAACTAGTTCGGCAACTGTTACGCTGACCCCGAGACAGACTGACTCAGTCTGTCTCGGGGTCAGCGTAAAGTCAGTATTAAAGTCAGCAAAGTCAGTAAAGTCAGCAGCGTATATCAAGCCTAGTATTATCTGCACACCACTCTGGGTAACTTAGAATTCTGTTGGATTATAGTATTGTAAATTAAATAACTGGAATTGTAAAATTAAGGCGACCGTGGTGTAGTGGCAGTGCAATGGTTACACAAACCGAGAGCACGGGTTCCAATGAATCTTTGATATATGTAATTTGGTTGTCCTGTTTCTATAATACAAGCACTTTAGTAGCGTAGTATAGAAATGTATAAAATATAAATAAATAAAAAATAACTTGAAGACTTCTCAAATCTACAACTAATTCGAGGTAAGAAAAAGGTATGAAATAATTACAGAACATATTATTTTAATTATTATATTCAACGAGTGCAGTAATATGATCGAATAAACTTATTGGGCAATCTCGTACGTATGAGTCGCAGTTGCCTTTTTGTCCTCTATATTCCGCTTCGTAGTACTCCAAGTCCAGGTCTTCCTCCTTCGAGGATGAGGGCCTGTGAAATTCAATGGTATTTTTTTATTTTTTATTTTGACTCAACGACAGACCTCGACTTGCCTGATCAATTGCCATTCAAAAATATGTCGGCATAAGAGTTGCTTGCGGGTAGAGAGTTGCTCTCATCTCCTTCCGTGTGTTGGTATCTAAGTTTTGATCAACTGAAGTATACGATAAACTGACAACACTATTGGTATTATGGTAACTCTGAAGCGGACAACGGCAGAGAACGCATAGATTGCGTGGCAGTCGGGGCGAAGAATGGGTTGTTAGCGAAGAATACATACAAAAAAGACAGATTGCAATAAAATGATTATTTGTAGATGTTAATAAAAAAGGATTGCTACATGATACTGTATATTATAATATGTTTAGTTTGTTTGCAGATTAAAAATAGTAAATCCAGTTGTTTAATACAACCAAATCATAACCTGTAATATAAAATGTGCTGTGAGATGCTTATACGTGTATCGCACTCCAGCCAAACATCAGACGGCGTGCGGTCATAATATATGAAGAACCTCAATGAAAAAAAATGAAAAAAAATAATAATTAAAAGCTGGGTTCTCTAGTGCCCATAACCGTAAGGCTTGTATGGGATAATTGTGGATATGAGGAAACGAGGGAGTTGCGCCAGAATCGTGGCAAGTGTTTCATTGTCTCTGCCTATCCCTATGGTAAAATACGGCGACAATTTGATTGATTAATTGATATTAAAGTCTAAATAGAATAAAGCCTTTAATATGAATTGTTAACATAAAGTATAGATTGTTTGTGTTTAGGTCCAGATATCTCAATAACCCCAAAGGAGAATCAATTATTTTGGGATAGTGCCAATTCAATTATTCTTGACTGACTTGACATAGCGGCCTCGTAATTTAGACGGATTCGAATAGTCGTAAATCTCTAATTCAAATGCTAATTAAGGTTTTATTTTAGATTTTAGGTCATTCCGTAATGATAATTGATAGTTAGATAATGTGATTCAATTGGTGAAATTTGAATTAATCTCACATAGTGAAATTTAAATAAGTTTATTGTTTCGATTTTGTTTTTCTGTTCTGTTGAGTTTGTGTTTTATGGGGTCCCAGGTTTTAGATAATCGCCAACTATCTTCTCTATTGAAATTAAGTTGTCTTATAATCTCAGTAGCCTCGCGTACCATCCTTGGTATCAGTCGACTTTATTTTGCGAGGATCTTTGGTTTGTCGAACGCCGTCCTGTTGATGCTCACAAACTGCACTTTCTACTACAATATATTAAATATTCCTAAAACATTTTTTATCTCAGTATTATATTACCATAGAGTATGTATAAATACTAATTAGAATTGTGAATCTAAAGTAAGCAAGAGAATTGTTATAGGGTTGTGGAAAGTGGGGCTCCGTTATCTTTGCCTTTTGGGAATTAGGACGTGAAAAAATATATATATATATTATACTAGTATAAACTAGATACATATTTATCTATACTAATAATTAGTTTTAAATATTGTATTATCTTACGTGAATATAATGTGCATAATATGTCCAAGTATTCCGTTGTGATGCAGTGGAGTCTCGGCTGCTTCGCAAATATTTCTCAGCATACATTCTTTACCGTTCATGCCGTGTCTGTAAAACAACTTTTATTATTGTTTAATTACATATAATATTAATAAAAAATCTTTATTTTCAGAATCATTTTATAACAAAATATAGGCGAGCGATAATAACTGCACTATTTAAAATCAAAATTAAAATTTTAAAGGAACCCCCGAAACGCCTGGAACCACTTTGGTCATATCATCAGCTTTATAGTAATAAACAACATTAGTCATGGCTCAATAGTTATATCCCTTTAATATCCCTTGGATCCTTATGGTGCATCATCAGATAACTACTCCAGGTCTTCAATTTAATAATGGCCCAGCTAATGGCTCATAGAGAGTAACAATTTTAGTTCAAGCACTATGATATTATCTGTTATTGATTTGCTGATCCGAGAGGATTCATGATCAGATACTCCCGATCTTCAATTTGATAACGGCCCAGCTAAAGGCTTAGTTAAAGCACTATAGTTCTATCTCTTTTTTTGCTGATCAATTGATATCAATTTGCTGATCTGAGAGGATTCATAATGGTGCATCATCAGATTGCCCGGTCTTCAATTTGATGACGGTCCAGCTAAATGCTCTTAGTGAGTAACAATTTTAGTTAAAGCACTATAGTTCTATCTCTTGTTGATTTGCTGATCTGAGAGGATTCATAATGGTGCATCATCAGATACTCTCGGTCTTTAATTTGATAACGGTCCAGCTAATGGCTCATAGTGAGTAACAATTTTAGTTAAAGCACTATAGGTCCATTTCTTGTTGATTTGCTGATCTGAGAGGATCCATGATCAGATTTTTAGATCCGGAATGTTTTATTTTATCGCACTAACTTTTCTACACTTAGTTTCCTACCTTCAAGACAAATCTAATAAGTCCAAACTTAGTATACCAAAAAAAAGTTTGAACACATCCAGGATTTCGTCTCCTACCTTCGAGTTCCATCATCAGAGTAGCTCAGTGGTACCAGTTAAAACACACATGTATTTGTATATGTTTTTATTTCAAATGTTAAGTCACAGATTTGTTTAAAAGTAAAGTAAATACCTATAAGGCTGGGAATTCAAGTCCGATTTTCCTCTCCGATAGTCCGATCCGATTGTCTGATCAGACAATCGAAAAGCACTCGTACCATACATTTGTTTGAATACTTAATACACGTCAGATCCGATAGTCGGATCGGATGTCAGAATCGGAAACAACGCCAAGGCGCTTACGATTTTATGGCCGATCCGATTGTCTGAAGGTGCAGTTTTCATACAGAATACAGAAACAAAATAGACGTCCAATTCCTACTTCCGATTTGTAAATAATTTGCTCAGCAATATCGGACGTGTATTTCCAGCCTTATGCGTGTTTAGAACGACAACCCTTGTACGTCGCTATGCGACGAAGATTGTTATTTTATTAAAATATTCATATGGCGAGGTTGGTTTGCAGTTTAGATCGATTACCTTGATTGAATATTTTAGGGGAAAAATTATAACATTTTTTACGTGTTTTAACAATGGCATATTTATTTGACATAAAATAACAATCTTCGTCGCATAGCGACGTACAAGGGTTGTCGTTCTAAACAGCGCGTCTAAGATCGCTACCGCAGCTAACAAATCGAGCTGATGACCTTGAAACCCCTGATCAGATCTTCATCAATTGTAGCTAAGAACCATCTCGATCACGTCAGCTTTCAAATGAAACAAACCGCATCGTAATCGGTCCATTCGTTTAGGAGCTACGATGCCACAGACAGACACACAGATACACAGATACACAGATACACAGATACACAGAGCCACAGATACACAGATACACAGACAAGTCAAACTTATAACACCCCTCTTTTTTGGTCGGGGGTTAAAAATTATGTCGCAGCTATCAACACGTACAGAGTTATTTATTATATATAATATAATACATTTGGTTTTTGTTACCTAATTTTGTGTTATTACAAATTATATTTAAATAATAAAAATTAATAAAAAAGTGTTAAAAAAAATAACAGTGCGTGTGAGTGGAATAAAAAAATATAGATGATATATAGAAATATAGATGACGTCGCATCAGGTAAAGTCCTAAAGAGACTGGGAACATTTCCCCGCAGAAATAATTGCTAGCCTTTCTGCCTTTTTGTATTGTATTTATTCGCAAAATAAATGCTACATAATATGTTTTATCGGTTGATTAGGGTTTAATAGGCTATTTAACATTTTTAGATCGGGAGAACCTGATAATATTCATCTCTATATTAAAGAATTGCTTTACGGGCGTAACTTTAAAGTTTTAGTATGTACGCAGTCTCCCAGGGTAACTACCACATTGGGTATTACTCATTGGATATTACTCAATCACCTTTCGGGTGTACAATGAAAATTTCCCGAATTTAGCTTGGCCGGCATAGCAATTGCAGACATTTGATTTTTATCGTATACGTCGAAGCTGATGATTTAACATAAAACAGAGAAAATACTTATAAGTAGATGGATGCGTTTAACGAGGCAGACCCAGGAGGGTATACCACGGAGAATGTTCCGAGGAGCTCTTTAATCTTGTTCCTACCTCGTCTTTTCACATCCGTAATACGTGCACTGGTCGGGGAAAGCATCCGCATTCTGTCGACCAAACCGGCAGTCGAACAAAAAAGTTCGGTGCGTCTTTTCTTTGTAAAACAATCGATAATCCTATAACCTTGGATCCTTCAAGCGATGTTTAAAGGATCCAAGTACCTTTGGCCGGCATAGTGATGGCGACTGAGGCAACCGTGAACTAACGCGGTTTTTTCAGTCATCGTCGTTATTGGACCTCTTCTTGCTTATCATCAGGCGGGTCGAGGTCAGATGTCTTCCGATAAAAAATGGTCAGATGAAAAAAATGGTGTTTTCCGACCAAATCGGAGACATCCTTAAGAAAGCTGGGTTGCCTAGTGCCCATAACCGTAGAGCTTGTATGAAATAATATGTGGATGTGAGGGAAGCGAGGCAGTTGTGTCAGGATCGTGGCAAGTGGCGTCCTATTGTCTCCATCTATCCATGTAGGAAAAAGGAGTGACAATTTGATTGAAAATACTCACTCTTCAAATCTAGACTCTAAAGCGTTGTATGTGAATTCACGTGTAATACTTCTCGCATGACGGCCTGTAACTACCTAAAAAAATAAATCCCAAATGTATAATAGATGAAATAAAATAAAAGGTTTAGTAAGACTTTATTTGTTAAAATAGGCTATTGACAGTTTGGAGAAGTTTGTCAATAAATTAAATTAAATTAAATTAGGTAATTGATACGCCTCAAAAATTCAAAGAATAGGCAGAGACTTTAGGCATTTTTGATCTATTTTTTTTGGATAATGGGGACTAATGATTCGGAAATAAGGACGACTAAAATATTTGATGTAAACCGGCAAGTGGTTTTGAACCGGTCGCCTTAATCATGTGGCTTGTTTTATTCTTCAATCCAGAAGATTGTTGCTTGGTCAAATTAGTAAATCCGGAATCCGCAGTGACAATGTCTATTCGGCTTATAAAAATATAGATAGATCTGAGAAGCGAGAGAGTTGTATCAGAACCGTGAAAAGTGGTTTTATTGACTACGGTAGTTTATATCAGTTTTATTATTTATGTATATATATTATAATAAAGTACTTACTGGAAGATTAGGGAATAGTACTTCATCTATTTCTGAGATATTTTTCACAGGTGCGTAATTGCCTTCGAAATTCCAAGACAAGAACACGTTTTTGTCAGGCAAGTCTATTGGCACGGCAATTGCCACGAATATCTGAAAAATAAATTAAAGGAAAACTGAAATATAAACATAATAATATCAAATCAATTAAATTAAATTGTCACTTTTTCCCACAGGACTATCACTGAGCCTATGGAGCGCCACTTGCCACGATCCTGACACAACTCCCCACACAACTGACACAGGAAGCAATCCTTCACATTTCTCTTCATACAAGCTTCATACCTTCACAATTCTCTTCATACAAGCTCTATGGTTAAGAGCACTAGACAACCTAGGTTTCTTGAGGATGTCTCTGATTTGGTCGGAAAACACCCTCCTAATTGGATTATTTAACGAATTCATTCACATGAGATTTATAAATTCTTTTCGTCAATCTACTTTCACTCATCCTTTCCATGTGCACAAATCATCGAAGCATTTCTTTGTCAATACTTGTCACTACATCTTCTTTCAAACCACATCTATCGCGCACTGTGGTATTCCTTATTCTATCCGCTATCGTCACTTCACATACACTCCTTAAAGACAGCATTTCTACAGCATAAATTCTACTCTTATGCTTCCGAAATATAAACATAATAAACATAATATACAATCAAGTACACACATGAAATATACAAGGCGGTCGTGGTCTTGTGGTTATTAAATGGTGTCATAGACCAAGAGATCCCGGTTCAAGACTACCTGTCGATACCAATGTATCTTTGATAGATACGACGTTTTTTTTTATAGAAGCACGTTTTGTATAGAGTTGAAATTAATCGACTATACAGACTATATTGAGAGGGAATGCGAAATTATTTCGCTTCGGTCTTTTGGTGGCAGCGGAATATGCAAGCTCTTCCGTTAAAAAGGAGTATCACAGTTCGTAAAAGATATGGTTTGAAAGAAGATGTAGATTGAATAGGATTGACAAAGGAATGCTTGGACATGGGAGCACATGAAAAGGATGAGTGAAATAGATTGATGAAAGGAATTTATAAATCTGATGTGGATGGATGCATTAAACGAGGCATGGGTTAAGGGTGTTTTCCGATCGGAGTTCCGAGCTGGATTGCTTATTGTCCTTAACCGTAAAGCTCGCGTATAGAGTTGAGCAATAGAGTTGTGTCCGGATGATGGCAAATGGCGCTTCTTTGTCTTTGCCTATCTCTGTAGTAAAAGGGCGTGACAACTTGATTGATTGAATCCGTTAAAAATATAATTAAAACATTTTTATAAAAAATGGTTGGCAGAACTTTTATAAATTGTATATTGTACGAATGCTATTATATATTTGTTATATTAAAATCAAACAAATAGTAGCGCGGGAATATAAAGGAAAATAATGTATATTTTGGTTATAAATCGAATTTATCAAGTATTTAGGGAAATAAGGGATGAAATGAAAGCGAAATTCAAAATACACTTACTCCATACAAAGTGACAGGTGGGAAAATCAATCCTCTTTTCTGACGCTCTTCGCCACCCCAAACCTCACTTGTCAATATTAAGCTGCAAAATTTAATTGGGCGCTATTGGAATTCATTACGGAATTTAATTATTCTCAATTTTATATGTATACCTAGTAACATTTATGTTCTTCTTATCGGAATAATTTTACTGTTACAACTAGGCTGGCATAATGGATGTGACTGCTACTTACAGCAAAATTTTAATATCAGTGACATCCATTCATGGGACACACTCGAACTTAACATCAAGCTGGGTGCTGTCACGTGTAGAGTCGCAATAAAAAAATTAAAAAAATTACACCCCTTAACCGTCTACTAAAATTAAATGACTGCATGGAGCAGTCGAATTCACTATGCCGGCCTAGTTGGAACCGGCAACTTTCAAGCTGATTCCGAAACGCGACTGAATCACTGCAAGGTCTGTACACTTGAAAGTATATAACATATACGACTTACAAGTATACAGTCGCCGTTTCCAACTAGGCCGGTATGTGACTGTTACACACAGTTATTAAACTTTATTAGCAATCACCTCCATTAATGGACCACACTCCATTTTTTCATCAGGCGGGGTGCAATAAAAAAAAAACATAATGATATATAAAATAATCAAAGTATACTCACAAGAAAATTAGATATTTAAAACACATGATTTATTAATTATTTCTAAAACTAATTTATAATATTGCTATAATTTTATAGTATTTTATATAATTTATATAATTTTAAAAAAGTACACTCAGTTTCTGCTGTGACAATGTGACTTCTACTGTTTAACACACGAACCGTAAGGTGAAAGAAAGTGTTAACTATATAGTAAATAAAGGTACAGTCAAATTAGCTTGGAGACGTTTTTGTATTTGTAGTTGTGCGCCTAAGAGCGCGTTTCCATTATTAACACACGTTACGAAAACACGTAATGTTCTTAGATTTTAATTGGAAGCAAACGGAAGATAACCGAAAACTTTTAATGGAAAAGCACGAAATTTAGGAAGTACGAATAAACTATTTGATATAAATTGCAGAATATCGTGCAATTAACCGACCAATTGTTTTCACCAACGAAACATATATACAAACGTCACATACCCTCTCGAAATCTTAGTCAGATGGAAGCACTTCAGGTTTAAAGCGACATATATATCGAAAGCATTCGGGCAATATATATATTTTTTTTCATAAAAATTGTTTATTGTACACTACTACAAACGCAAAAACGTTCAAGATAAAACTAAACTAAATGATAGGAGATCGTAACATCTTTATCTATCGTCACGACATAATGGAAACGCGCTCTTAGGCGTATGTACTATAAACACTACTACAAATGCAAAAACGTCTTCAAGCTAAGCGTTTTTCAGTCGTGAGCATCCTTAGACCTCCTCTTGCAGATGTCGAGGCACTTTAAAAAATGGGTTTCAAAACCACTTGCCCGTACCAATGTATCTTTGATAAGGAGGTCCAATATAGGAGGTCCATATATATCAAAGATACATTGGTACGGGCAAGTGGTTTTGAAACCCATTTTTATGTATATACATACATATGTATATAGTATGTACTTTGGTTGTTCTGTTTCTATGATTCAAACCCTTTAATAGATTAGTATAAAAAAAGCAATAAAAAATTAGTTTTCCACAGCCATGACCAAACTATTTATTTCTCTTATTTAAAAACTACATATTATTTACCAAAATTTTGAATATTAGTGTGCGATGCTTAATTTTTTTTTATTGTATTACATACCATATCAGCCATCCCTATATAATTTTCATATTATTATTAAAACACTCTGTATAAGAAACACTATATTTTATTGTACGTGAAATACCTTACACAGTTATTTGACAGAATGTTGACTAGGGCATGGAAGTGTTCTAGATAAAGTGTTAAAAGTGTTAAAATGTGACTGGCGACGAACTTGGAAGGTTTTAGAGAAATTGTTTTTTGTCACCAGGTGCTTTTTAGCTCAACAATAATGTTTATACCTATTTTATTTATTAAATTTTCAAAAACCATATTGTATGTACCCCATTTTGTATGTACATTTTACCTTCCATTTATCTTGTGAACCCTTCGTCTGATGTTAAGTTATAGTATGGTCCAGTGACTGAGATTACAGTACAATACCTGTTAGTAGAAGTCGCATCCTCTTTGCTGGCCTTGTTGCAACTGGCAATTTACAAGTTGATCCCGAAACGTTTTTTGTGAATCTTTTTGGCCTTTGTTATATCTATTTTTTATTATTTACATTTCTATACTAAGCTACTAAAGTATCATAGAAACAGAACAACCAAAGTACACATACAGTTGTTTTGAACCCGTGCTCTAGGTTTGCGTAACCATTACTAATCGTTAAATTAATCGTTAATATTAAAATTTAAATAATTAAGAGAAGATATTTTTCCAAACGCAAACTGTACCAGTTTTATGTTTATAATGTTTAATAAGCCAGGGAGAGGAGCAGGAACATTGTAAATTGCCATCCATTGTCTCTACCATCCCCAAGGGAAATTGACATTATAATGTGAACGTACAGATACTAAAGGCTCTCTCATAGGTTTATAATACACATCATAAATTAAAATATGTATGTGAAAAATGCATTCGGAAGTTAGGAAGGAGGTCTGAAATGCCCATAATCATAGACATTGTACGAGTATGTAGAGAATTATGGATGTGAATGAAAAGAAAGTTGTCTCAGGATCGTGGTAATTAGCGTTCCATATAGCTAGGAGATAGACAAAATTATATTAAAATTGAGCAATATATGGAATATACCTACCTCTTTTATATTTTAGCTATATATTTTTTTTATTGTGGCTCGACATCTGACCTAAAACCAGCCCGATGGTAAGCTAAAGGTCTAAAATAGAGTCAGTTCACAGTTGCCCCCAATATCGTGGTTTTAGCTGGTTTTATTTACATCAGTGTCCGTTTTACTGCGCTTGAATATCTCGCATCTCCATTCTCAATGATGGGATTCATACTATGATTACCATATTGCTGCAAAACAATGATATAATCCAAGATGATTATGTGCTTATACAAAGAGATAAAAAGGCTCAGTCTTTGTTTAAACATGTTATATTTACTTTTATGATATTGAGAATCAGTTAAAATTAAAAGTATATTAACTATAAAAAAACTATAAATAAATAAATATCATCTAATGACGTAACATCAGAGAGTCCCAAGGAGACTGGCAACATTTCCCCTTTTGTATAGCAAGGCTAAAACGTTAGCAGAAATAATTGCCAGCCTTTTTGTCTCCAGACTGCCCCGTCAGCCGCTTGGATAACTCATTGCCCAGGCGCGCCTGGCGCTTAGCTGAAGGGCCCATCATCTCGACCCGTATTTTCTTAGATTTTGCGCAAATATTGATTATTGAATTAAACATATTTTATGCGCCTTACTATCGCGTTTATTTTTTGGGTATTGATTATACAATCTCCCCGTGACCACGATGATTGCAAAGCTCTCAAAACGTCGGAATAATAAAAAATGTAAAATCAGTAATAAAAAATTAACGCGATAGTAATCCGCATTAAACTTTGTATAACTCGATTGTTTAATTAATAAATTTTCTAACGTTCTGTTTTGCATTTTAATAAATTTATACTTTTTTTTTCAACGCACTTTTGTTACCACAACCAGACCAATTACAGTCCACAGAGATTCTTCTTTATATCTTTAATAAATATAAATATTTGACATTATAGTGATTATTTCAAGTAATTAAGCAAAGACTCAAGTTTAATTAAACTTGGAGGTAGTGAAGCACAAATATGTAGTGAAAGTTATGTTCAGTGATTCGAAATTAATATACCTTAAAGTGAAATAGGGTAATTTAGTTGTTACAAACTTGATAGCTAATAAGCAATGAGCTTGAAGCGTATGAGCATGTATTAGCTTAATTATTTTAAAGATTTTAACTTTTTATTTGTTTAAAATTTAAACAGAATATTGAAAAAATTTAAACTGTCAGGCTAATCCAAAAGTTTGTAACCTACTGGTTTTAATTTATATTTGATAAGATGTATTTTGGTCGTCTTTATTCTATGATACAGGCATTTTAGGTAGATGATTTAAAATAAAAAAAACTGTTATAAATTATCTAAACGCTACTTTCCACAACCCAGACAAACAAAAAAAGTTTTGTTTGTAACACGACATTTTACCGCAACTGCCTGTTGTTAAACTAGAGTGCAATCTAGTAATGCAATAAATCTCTATAAATAAATTTACAATAACGTCCACTGCTAAACATAGGCCTCCCCATTATTTAAGTCTATCTTCTTTCAAATCGCATCTATCGCGCACTGTGCTATTTCTTATTCTATC
Source organism: Tinea trinotella (assembly GCA_905220615.1). Taxonomy (NCBI): domain Eukaryota; kingdom Metazoa; phylum Arthropoda; class Insecta; order Lepidoptera; family Tineidae; genus Tinea; species Tinea trinotella. Next base: position 2,261,495 of record HG992321.1, on the reverse strand, counting down.
CGCTATCGTCACTCCACATACACTCCTTAATGATCGCATTTTTGCAGCGTTAATTCTACTCTCATGCTTCTTTTGCCACACTAAACATTCACTTAGACAACCGTTAACTAAAACGTGTTTTCAGTCCTTGGAGCTTTTGAACATTTTCGCCTTGCCTTTCAGATAAGTCGTGATCTGAAACAAAGTTTAAACAAAACAACAGATTAACAAAGTTTAAAAAAAATAATCATCTATAACAAATATGAGTTACAATGGCACAGTTATTAAACTGGAGGGTCATAACTTTTGGTCGTATATATACGAATGCTTCTTCTATGAATTGCTGTCTGAAGGTTTTATTATGTTAATATAAAGATTACTTCTGTCTTGGCTTTTGAAGAAGCAATTTGTACATAATCATGGAGATGTCAAATTGCCTAAATTGTATAAGAATAATTAGATTTTATACGTTATAACGGTTTTTGTTTGTTTTAATTTATTAAAGGTTTTTTATGGAGACTTTATCTTTCCTTGATTTCACGGATAATAAGCATGGGGTATTCCGAAAGAACCAACGACGAAATAAACCGGCCAATTATTTACGCTATTCTGAAACGATTTAAGTTGTGCCGATCCTTTTAGTTGGACTACCGATTTCGTCGTCGCTCTTGTCGTGAAGTATAAGACGTAAATAAGAATTACAATTTAATTAGGATAATTAAAACTAATTACAAATTTTCATTTAATAAATCGACAGATATTTATTATAATTAACAGTTATGTGGACGGCTTTAAGGCGTCCACAGTATTTCACCAAAAGGTCGGCGGCAGAAGCTCGCTCGACCAGGTGTTAAATAAAATCCTGATATCGTGGCACCTGGACCAATGTAGCGCGTGTACTAAACACGGTGCTACATGATTCGTTTTGTTATTAATTTTACTTGTTTCTATGATACATAATATTTGTATTTATACAATATTTATACATAAGTATAAATATTGTATAAATACAAATCATGTAATACCATGTTTAGTACACGGCGTTACACTCTGCAAAAAGAGGAGGTAACAAGGTAATATAGATGGGTGGCTACTTTTCGTGGTTTCAAGCCCGTGCCACTCGCTCTTTGCTCATTGCTCTGCCACTACACCACGGTCGCCTAGAAATGATTATTATTCGTCTATAAATTCTGCCTATCCTATAACATTGAATCCTTTAAAAGAAGCGTGATAAAGCATTCCTGGTCAGTAAAGTGACAGCGACCAAGACAACTGTAAATTGAATCAGATGTTTAGACGTTGGCGCTTCTAAACCTCCCTTTTGACTTATCAATCAATCAAATTGTCACGCCTCTTTCCCATGGGGATAGGTAGAGACAATGCAGCGCCACTTGCCATAATCCTGACATAACATAACTTTACATGAACAATTCACAATTTTCGGCTTATCATCAGACGTTTTTGTATTTTGCAAGAAGGTTAAAACTGGTCTTAACACATTATTAAACATATTATTTTTGCTTCAATACTTCCGATTTTACAAAGACAGACTTTAAAAATAAACTTTATTTAATAACACGTTACGAGTATGATCAGTTTTTATAACCATTAATTTCTTTTGTGTAAGTCTAAAACAAATATAACTAAAAACCGTATATTAACTTCAAGTTTTAAATAATATGCAGTAGAAAATTCATGTTTAACGTTGCATAAACTGCAGTGCTCCTTAAAGAGCGTGTGTTTACTTCACATTGAGTTGAGAGTACAAATAGGGGTATGCTTCGTACAGCTGAGACCTTATATTGCATATATAAAGAGCAATTACGACTGAGTATGAACATGCAAACGTAAGTATGAACAGACAGCGAGTTTAAAGAATCCTTAGTACGTGGACGCGACAAGTCTTTGTTGTTCAATGCATATGCGTTCACAATTACTCGTTCTCAAGGAGAGAGCGTTGTGTTGTGTGTGTGTGTGTGTGTGTCTTCGCTCGTCTGACGAAGTGGCAGCGAACCGAAAAGCCACGAACCGAACCCACCAACCTGATATTCATCTCAGTTAGCGCAAATCAACTCATAAAATTGCCACGCCTTTTCTCCACTAGGATATGCAGAGACAATAGAGTGCTACTTGACACGGTTGTGAGGATAACTCCTCGCTTTCCTCACAACCGCAATTTTCTCTGTACAAGCTCTACAGTTATTGGAACTAGGCAACCCAGCTTTCTTAAGAATGTCTCCGAATAGCAAGCGTTAGATAGCGCAAAGTGCCATTTATATAACAATATCTATAGTCTTACTATTTAAGATGCCAACTGTCGTAGAGATATGATGCGCACTCTAGTATTATATTTTAGTCTAAGGCTGAGACTAACACATATGTTCACTGAAGTGGCTTTTTTACTAACTAAATTATATACGTGCCAATTTATATATACGTCGCTAAATAAAAACTCGTATCAATAATAAAATAAATAATTTATTACAAAATAGAAACTCAAAAAAGAAAATAACTAATGACGACCATGGTGTAGTGGCAATGCAATGGTTACACAAACCGAAGGCACAAGTTCGAAATCACCCACCGGTATCAATGTATCTTTGATATACATATATGTACTGTTGTCCTGTTTCTATGATACAAGCACTTTGGTAGCTTAGTATAAAAATGTAAATAATAATAATAAAAAAATGATATTTTATACAAGCATTTAAAGTTAAGCGCAACCATCCTGATGTTAAGGCTAGAATGCAATCTCTAAATGGAAGCGATCTGATGTTAAGATGCAACCAACATTCACTATTCCTACAGCTTTTAAGCTGATCTCGAAACGTGACTTTGTCACTTCACGGAATTTACACCTGAAATGACCACCAACTGCCTGCCGGACCAACAAACTCTTTAAATAGTGCTTTTTATCAAAATACATACATAAACTGAAATACCTGAAATGAAATTCAATACAGTTTTTATTTTTAATTTAAGCTAGAGTTCCATTTTTTTTTATTGTGACTCGACATATGACAGCACCCAGCTTGATGTAAAGCTGGAGTGTGGTCCATGAAAGGATGTCACTGCTACTACAATTCAATATATGTAAGTAGCAGTAACATCCACTATGCCGGCCTACTTGGGACCGGCAACTTACAAGCTAATCCCGAAACGTGACTAAATCACTCCGGTACAGCCTGCCTGTACCACTGGTTTTAATAAAGTGTGTTTTATTATTTTGATTTAAATGGAACAGGGTAAAGTAAATACAAACAAGATAAAATAAATTAATATTATATAATATTTGTCATTTTCATTTCTTTAATGAGCTACTCAAAGGCTCGTATCATAGAAACAGAACGACCAAAGTACATATATCAAAGTCGCATTGTTATTGGCAAGTGGTTTTGAACGCGTGCACTCGGTTGCGAGACTATTGCACTACCACTACACCACGGTTGGCTAATATTACCTATTTGTTAACAAGGAATTCTTCGAAAGGAAGAGTGAAAGTAGATTGACGAAAGGGATTTATAAATCTGATAAAATGGATTGCGTTAAACGAGGCAGACACAATAGAGTGTTTTCCGACCAAATAGGAGACATCCTGAAGAAAGCTGGCTTGCATAGTGACCATAACCGTAGAGCTTATTATTTTTTTGTATTGTAACAAGACATCTGACCTCGACCAGCCTGATAATGAGCAAGAGGAGGTCCCAAGAGTGACGACGACTGAGAAAACCGAGTTTGTTCACAGCTGCCTTAGTCGCCGTCACTACGCCGGCCAAAGAAAAACATATATAAAGAGAAGCGTTATAACATATATAAGGATGTGAGGGAAGGGAGGGAGTTGTGTCAGGATCGAGGCGATTTGATTGATTGTTAAGGAGTTATGAAAATAACGAAATATAATTTATTGGACTCTGAGGACATAATTCTGAAAAGTGATGACATTCATTTTCGTTGCCAAGGTATTCCGCCACATAGTAATCGTCTTCGAGACTCTCTTCAGGCTCTGAAGCTGACGGCCTGCAATGAAAATAGACTTTTGTAAACGAGTTTCATTTATTTATGTCATAATTGCGAATTTATTTATATTTTATTATACATTTCTATACTAAGATACTAAAGTGCTTGTATCATAGAAACAGGACAACTAAATTTTATTTATTTATTTAAGGGAAACTTAAAGCACTTTTATAAATCTAGATACAACCTATAATAAAACTAAGCCTAATTAGTTCTAACCCATATACAATACAAACGAAAAATAAACCTAAAACACTACAAAACAACTAACCACAACAATAAAATTATCTTGGCATTAACATTAAATATAATTTAAGGCATATATTCATTGAGTAATACAACGGACAAGTGTAAAGTACATATATCAAAGATACATTGGTACCGGTGAGTAGTTTTGAACCCGTGCCAATCGGCTTACGTAGCCATTGCACTGCCATGGTCTACACTATGGTCTACACTACACCATGGTCGCATTATTATAGCCGCACAGTTTGGGGGAAGCATCCGCATTCTGTTGACAATCAGCAGTCGAACTAAAAGGTCGGTGCTACGTCTCTTTGCAGAGCAATCGACAAGCGGAATGCTTCACCAGCCCATGTGTTCTCTCTATCCAACAGCCTTGGATCCTTCAAGCGATGCGTGAAAAAGCACATTTGGCCGGCATAGTGATAGCGACTAGGGCAGCCGTGAACTGACTAGGTTTTTTTAGTTGTCGGCAGTCTTGGACGTCTTCTTGCTTACCATCAGGGGGTCGAGGTCATATGTCGAGCCAAATTAAAAAAAACAGTTTTTTAAGGTATAGAAGGATCGTAGTATGTGGAAAGTCTAACCCAGTAGAGGTTTAAGTTTAAACACACAACTCATATTATACGAGTATGTGTAGTGGTATCACGCTAATCGAGAAACCACATGCCAGTATCTTTGTATATTTGATATAATTATGTACTTTGGTAGTTCTGTTTCTATGATACAAGCACTCTTTGTAGTTAATTTTAGAAATAAATAAATAAAAAGGAATATAAAAATTTCAATGCTGATGTTAATTTTCTATATATGTTTTTAAATTTGTCATTTTTTATTGTGACCCGACATATGACAGCACCCAGCTTGATATTAAGCTGGAGTGCTGTCCATGAATGGATGTCACTGCTACTACAATTCAATATCTGTCACGTCCAAAATGTCGGCCTAGTATACACGGTCTGTATACTACAGTGGCGGTACTACCCCGGATCGGCAGACTGGGTACCACTGCCTACCACTCTTTAATATGGTATTTTGTTTAGATAGGCCACTAGTTCTAAAAACTATGTGTAGGAGCAAATATAGAAAAAAATCCAATATAAAAAAAACAGGTATTAATAATGAATTAAACAAATTTTATGCGGCTTACTATCGCGTTTATTTTGGTTTAGATTTTACATTTTTTTATTATTCCGACGTTTATATTTTTATATTTCCGACGTTAGTAAGCCGCATAGAATTTGTTTAATTCAATAATCAATGTTCGCGCAAAATCTAAAAAAAAAACGTTATTAATAATATTCGTACAAAGGATGCTAGTAAATGAAACCGCCAATCGCTTGATAAAGTGTAAACGTGTTGAAAACAATGAGTAGTGATCGAGCCGCCATTGTCTGTCAGGTGCAAAAACAATCTGTTGATATTGATTGCCACTTTTGCCCTTTATTATAAAAGTTATTGTTCTATTAACCACTTGATTGATGTTCTATTGTATCTTTGAACATTCCCAATAAATGAATAATTTTATCCTTACTTATATTATAAACGCAAAAGTTTGTAAGTATGTATGGATGTTTGTTATTTAATATAATTATTAAATATTACAAATAATAGCTATGAAACAAATATTTGCTCAACCAGAAATCAAACCCGGGACTTTACGCGCAACAAACCAATAGCTAACCGTTCGTCCACGCCTGTCGTCAAATTCATTTAAGAAAATAACGTTATTAAATTATGAAGCTATGAATTATCTGACTTTGACTTGCTTGATGTAAGCAAAAGGAGGCTTTTAATCAATCAATCAAATTGTCACGCCTTTTTTCCACAGGGATAGGCAGAGACAATAGAGCGCCACTTGCCACGATCCTGACACAACTCTCGCGCTTTCTTCACATTCACAATAATCACTCATTCGCTTTTATTCAACATGTTTTTATTTTAATTTTAAGAAAGTTGCATTGTTTTTTTGAACCGGGCGCTCTAGGTTGGCGAGATCATTTATCAGCTACTAGACCATAGTCGTCTTGAATTATTAAAATCACCACGTTAGATGTTTTTCCGTGGTTCCAGACGTTTATAGAGTGAACAATAAAAGTGATGTGGAAGTACTTACGTGAGCAAGAGGTGTAACAAATCTCCAAGCACGCCGTTGTGAAGGAAATGTGAGTGGGTGTTCTCACAAATTGCACGAAGCAGGCACCCTCGACCCCCGAAACCGTGTCTGAGGAATGAAAAATGCTTTTGATGGGGGTCACATGATTTCGTGTTATGCAAGCTATTATGTATGTATGTACTATGATTTTAACAAATTTTATGCGGCTTATTTCGACGTTTCGGTTAAAATCAGTAACCAAAATAAACGCGATTGTAAGCCGCATAAAATTTGTTGAAATATTTAATCAATCCAAGAAAATACTATGCATGTACTATCTTACATGTTTTATAAGTAATGAAAGTTAGTAGTAATGAAAATTGAATTAAAAAATCAATTGGCTGCTATTAATTTTTAAAACATGGACCACTCAGTAGATTGTTAGATGATCTGATACTCCTGGGTTTACCTCGTTTTACTAATCCATCCACATCAGATTTATAAATTCCCTAAGTCAACCTACGTACACTTATCCTTTCCATGTGCCCAAACCAACATAGTTATTCCTTGTCACTACATCTTCTTTCAAACCACATCTATCGCACGTTGTGCTATTTCTTATTTTATTTATTTATTTATTAAAGGTGTATACAACAGAACACAACCTTTACCTGAATTTATATGAACATTCTATCTGCTATCGTCACACCACATACACTCTTTAATGACCGCACTTCTCCAGCGTTAATTCTATTCTCATGTCTCATATCCTTCTGCCACACCCAACATTTACTTCCACACATAAAATATAATATAAAATACCATTATTAATGTAATTAAAGTTTTAATTTTATTACGAACATTATTTTGTAAAGAGAAATTCATAATGAAATATTTCTTAAAAGCCAGGCTCCAATCCTCAAGAAGCAGACTTAATTCAAATTAAAATGCTCCAACAAACAATGGAGCATTTTCTTTTAAAGATGGAAACTTGTAAGTTTATGTTTTGTACTTATACAAAACAACTTTAGGTGTAGACGGTTAAAGCGGAAGCAGTACTTAGCGTGACTTACAGTTAGTTGCAGAAAACTGTAGTTAATTTTAACAATCATTAAAATGTAACGAAATACTTATTTTCACAACCGTTTATTAGGTATACATATTTGCTACTTAAAAATACAGGTTTGAACATAAAGCTTGTATGAAGAAAATTGTGGATGTGAGGGAAGCGAGAGAATTGTATCAGGATCGTGGCAAGTGGAACTTTATTGTCTCTGCCTCTCCCTGTGGTAAAAAGCGTGACAAATTAATTCATTGATTGTATGGGATGAAAGTGAAAGAGTTGTGTCAGGATCGTGAAAAGTATCGCTCTGTTTAAATAAAACGAGTCGCTTGACGCACGACCTCTCTGACCACTAAACTAAACAGCGCCCCTTATATTCTTCTATTCCTTTTTTAAAATTGCAATTACCTTACTTATATTTGTTGTGATTCGGCGCCCCGTTGATGCTAGGCTGAAGTGCGGTCTATCAATAAAGGCAAGTAACTACAAGTAACAGTAGCACCCACTATGCCGGCCTAGTTGGACAACTTACAAGCTGATCCCGAAATTCATTTCTAGTCATTTTACGGTCTGTCCACTTGTGGTACTACCACTGCCTACATTTTAACATCAGAACCGATGCTACTAATCGTTTTTTGTTATTAAATATTTGAAACAAAGCTATGAAACAAATATTTGCTCGGACCAGGAATCGAACCTTCGACTTTATGCGTAACGCACTGATGTACCAATACGCCGCGCCTGTCGTTAAATTTATTTTGTGTCTAAAATAGTAGGGTGCTTGCTTACGTCAACGTTTAAATCCTACGAAATATTTCCTTAAGGAAATCTGTCAAGAGCTATATTACTATAGTCATTTGTCATGTTCCAACCCTTAAGTCCCACCACTTTAAAGACATACCATTTTGGACTTTATTCTATTCCTTCAAGGTTTACAATATCATAAATATGTATTTACAGTTTGTACTTTTGTTTATTTTAGCAAATTCCCTTCCAATTGAAAGTGACGTAAAGGATAGTTTTACATTAGAAGACATTTTTTTTTTGCATTGTGATAATGACATCCGAACTCGGATTACCTGATAGCAAATGGATGCCGACCAGTAAAAAAAATTGTGGGATGAAAACGTGAGCTGGCAAAGCATTCCACTTTTAATGTATTTGGATAACCTATGCCTAAACTAACCTAAAGTACTATGCAAAGATGTTTCGTTTTTGAATTATCGTATTAAACCTTATAGAATTGTGAATGTGAGGAGAGCAGAGTTCTGTCAGGATTGTGGGGAGTTCTGTCGATGTTTCTGCCCTGCTCTAGTGGAAAAAGGCGTGACAATTTGATTGATTGATATTTCTTTATTTGTGTTATTTTCATCAAAAGGCTGTTTGTTCCCCAATGCCATACTAACCTGCGTGTATCATAGAAACTCGGCGATCACAGATAACTTAGTACTGGTTAATGTCAATAAATCAATCAAATTTTGTGACAACGCCTTCTTTCCACAGGGAGAAGGGGGAGCCACTTGCGACGATCTTGACACAATTCTCTTTGTTTAAACTCTACGATCCTGGGTACTAGGCAACCCAGATTTCTTGAGGAACATCATTTACTAATTACGTTATTAATAATTGTAGATACATACTTTTCAAACATAGTTTCTAAAATATTGTAAATTGATGTTCTTGATATCAAATCCTTTTGTCTTACATCTCGGGCAGAACGTCCGGGCTCCTGAAAACGATACAAATATAATATAATACATAAAAATAATTTCATAAATTATAATAAAAATCAAATAGAAACAATCATTCGTGTTATCGTCAACTGAACCCTCTGACCACTAAGCTACCCAGCGCCTACGATAGCCTTTTTGTTGTGGCCTTTATTGTGCCTTTTTTATTGTGGCTTGACATATGAGAACCAAAGAGTGGTATTAAAGTTGATAATTGTAATATTTTATATAATTTACAAATCTTTAAAACGAATCTTTGCTCCGACCGGGAATCGAACCCGAGACTTTACGCATAACCGTCTGGTATGCTAATCAATGCGCCACACCTGTCGCCAAAAATGTCACGGGTACGGAACATTTAATTTTTTTTAAAGTTTTAATTTCATATCATAGAAACAGGACAACCAAAGTACATATATCAAAGATACATTGGTACCGGAGGGTAGTCTCGAACTCGTGCTCTCCGGTTTGTGTAACCATTGCACTGCCACTACACCACGGTCGCCTAAATTATTTTCTAGATATGCATACTTATTTGATGATCATGTTTTAAGTAGTTGATAAAAATGATAATGATAAATGGTAAATAATAATAATACTTATATTAATCTAAAAATATTACTTCATACATACGTACATCAACTATTCCAATTATTGGATGAAGAAACGTTGAGTTGGCAGTTGTATAATAATTCGCTTCGAAGAACCACGCCAAGCTCACTGTTGATTCAGGATGCAATGGAATTGATACTGTTGCGAATGCCTGAAATATATATTTACATAATTATAACGGAGACATCCTCAAGAAAGCTGGGTTGCCTAGTGCCTTGTGTAATCATAGAGTTTGTATAAAGGGAATTGTGGATGTGTTGCCTAGTGCCCATAACCTCTACAGCTTATATGAGTTGTGATAGGAATGTGGCAAGTGGCGCTCCGTTGTCTCTGCTTATCCTCGTGGGAAAGAGGCGTGACAATCTGACTGACTGTGGATGTGATGTCAGGATTGTGGCAAGTGGCGCTCAATTGTCTCTGCCTATTACTGTGGAAATAAGTGACAATTTAAATAATTAAACTGCAGGTTTTCTTTTTTTATTGTGACTCGACTAGACGACGAAAAAAAGGTCCAAGAGTGCTGACGATTAAAAAAATTGAGTTAGGTCACGGTTACCTCAGATGCCGTCACTATGCCGGCCAAGGAAAATCATACATAAATAGCAATAACCCTAAAACATACATTGAAGCCGACGTATATAGTAAATTAGCCTCGAGCTTCTACAGTTCTAATATTAACTCTGGAACGAGTAAGTTGTCCTAAACTTTAATACACTTCACAAATAACAATGTGAAGAAAGACTAAAGTTAGGTCTAAAACTAAAACATTTAGACGACAGGCGTGGCCAGTTGGTTAGTACACCAGTTTGTTACGCATGAAGTCATGGGTTCGATTCCCGGACTTTAAGTCGGAGCAAATATTTGTTTCATAGCTTTTATTTGTATTATTTATTATTTTCTTAGATTTTGCGCGAACATTGATAAATTAATCAAACAAATTGTATGCGGCTTGCTATCGCGTTTATTCTGGTTTTGATTTTACAATTTTATTTTATTATTCCGACGTTTCGAGATCTTTGCAGCTCTCGTCTCAGTCTCTCCGTGACCACGATGGCTGCAAAGCTCTCGAAACGTCGGAATGATAAAATAAAATTGTAATATCAAAACCAAAATAAATGCGATAGTAAGCCGCATAAAATTTGATTTGTAATATTTAATAATTAAATCGTAGGTATTAATACATAGTATATATGTTAGCAATATATAATACATAGCAAATATATGTTAATAAAAAAAGAGACGGATAATTGCTTCGGGTCTGGTTGTCATAGAGAGGTAGTCAGTGGTGCTCAATCTGCTCATCCGGGGTAGTACCACCACTAACAAGTATACAGACCGTGAAGTGACTTAGTCGCGTTTCGAGATCAACTTGTAAGTTGACGGTTTCAACTCGGCCGGCATAGTGGATGTGACTGCTACTTACAGTTACTTGAATTGTAGTAGCAGTCACCTCCATTCATGGACGGCATTTCATATGTCGAGTCACATTTAAAAAAAAATACAATAGAGTACACTCAATACAACTTACACCAAACTGAGTGTCTTGCGTTTGTATGAGAAACCTCTTACTTCTTGAATTTGTGTTTACTTTGCCTCCGGATGTTTTGACGAGCGCAACCAACCTTAAACAATAAATTATTTAATAATATTAATTAAATTTCATTTTAACAAACGAGTTCATTTTAATAAACTTATACTTTAATTTTAAAATTATTTTTGTAAAATCCACTTTTTAACATATAACGTGCCGTGCCTCTGACCTCGGCTTGCCTGATGGTATGAGCAAAGAGAAATCTGAGAGTGCAAACGATTGGAAAAAAAATATCAGATTCGGTTGACGGTTGCCTCAGTCCCCATCACTATGCAAGAAGAACAAAAATTGTTTTTTATGTTAGCTTAAAATGTCTGAATTTATAGTTGTCTAAACTAAACCATAGAAATTCGTTGCATTGTGGATGCAATGGACTGCTACTTAAAATTATCCATTTATGTACCGCACTCCAGCGTAACTCCAGGCAGATGACTTTTACTTCCTTCGTATGTACAAAATATAATAAAAAAATACATACACTATAACGTATGTCGGAAGCAGCATGCTGACGTCACTCTGTAAGCGCTGATAATAGAAACGCTGATGTGTGCTTCGCAGTCACAACGATACAAAACTTCCTATCGTTATACAGTGAAATTATTCTACTAGTATACGTGACTCAATGTAAACGTGTTGGTTAGGGGTTAATGAATAGTTGTGGTCGGTTTATTTGTCCAAGTAATCTGTCAAATGTCGCTCTCTCGTACACGCGTTTTCTTACTTCATTCGACACACTTCTAGTTACACATCACTTAAGAATTCAACACAAATTTAAATCTTATAATCGTTAACATTAGAATTAATTTAATTTAAATTGGTTAAATGTCTCTAAATGTCGAATGTTACTTAAAACAGTCTAATTTATATTTGATATTTATTGTTCTTATACCGTTTTATTTTCAAATTGATGTTAGTGTGTTTGTTATACTGTGACTTGACGATACCTTTTTGAGCGTGATTGGCAGTTTTGTGTTAGAAACAGTTTAACAGTGGTATGGTAATTGAAAGTCAAAGTGGAGCATAGCTGTCACTAGTAACATAGGTGAGTTTAGATTCCTTTAGGTTAAATTTAGTATTAATTAAACAAACTCTTGTCCTAAGTAAATAAACCTGACATTGGATTAGGTACGGCACAAATGTGTGGCGTTGTTTTAAAGGTTTCGTCCCATTTCCTCGGTTTCGTATCTCGCCAAAAAGGTGCAGAAAAATTTATTACAAAAACATGGAATATTGTCCGAACATTGAATAATTAATTATCTCTCCGTGACTACGCTGGTTGTAATGCTCTCAAGACGTCAGAATAATCAGAATAAAAAAAAACAATAACAAATAATAAACGCGATAGTAAGCCGCATAAAATTCATCACAAAAACATGATAAAATAAATATACTTTTATAAACTTAATAATTTGTTATTGGATCATTTACTTAATTAAATTTTATTATTGAAATAATATAAAGACAATCAGCTGAATGTAGGCCGACATATGAAATGGCGACGACAGGCGTGGCGCACTGGTTAGACAGCACACCGTTACGTGTCAGGTACCGGTCGGAGCAAAGATTAGTTTCATAGCTTTCTTTGCTTTGTCATATTAATTATTATAATTAGATTGATTATTAAAAATATTTGTTAATAAAAAAATTGTGTTCGCAAATGGCATGAGTTTAAATGTTGAACTACGATGAGGACGGAATGATAGTTATTAAGAGCAAAAAGGAGATAAATATATGTTGGTCCGCATTACGACACTGAGTTTAGGTTTGCTTATTAGCATAGTTTTAAAGTGCCTCGTCGGAGCGCCTATAACATATCTACGTCTTTTCATAAAATGACGAAATACGAATAAGACGAAGTGCAAATAAAACATTATAAAGCGAAAGAGAATTCTACTTAAATTAATTAATTGTTTGTATAACAATCGTTATTATATTAGCCCTGTGGTAATTTGGAATATGCTTTGTCATGGCATGTGTTTTGTGGGAATTTTGACAACGTTACACTTTGAACTCAATTAGAATTTCATTTTATTTATATACTCTACGAGTATGTGTGCACTTTTGCCTTTCCTTTTATCATAAATGGGACTCTTTCGCCCGGTTCCTATATCTGTCTAACGAATTGTTTTTCATACGAACAGTTAAATTATAGGTCAAAACCGTTGTTATAAAATACCCCTCGCAAGTCAAATTACCGACAACTACTAGCATAAAGTATGAAAAAGGGTTACTGTTTTTTTTATATTATTTTTCAAATGTCAGTGAATTGTAAAGTAAACAACGAATGGTTACTCTTACCGATGACGAATAGTCCATTATAGGGACCGAGCATTTGTAATTCTTGAATTTTATTTAATATTAAATTTAAGAATATATTTCTTTTTCTTTTAACACAGTAAATATGATCCAGAAGTGGTCATCTTTTGGTCAGCGCTTTTGGACCTAAGACTCTCCGTTTTTATAACTATTTCAATATTACTACACCACGGTCATAAAACTAACCATCGTGAAAGCTGGGTTCCCGTGCCCATAACCGTAGAGCTTATATGAAGAGAGCTATGTATGTGAGGGAAGCAAGGGAGTTGTGTCAGGATCGCTGCAAGTGGCGCTTCATTGCCTATCCCCGGGGGAAAAGGCGTGATAGTTTAATTGATAGATTAACCGTGGTCTAGTGGTGGTGCAATGGTCACGTGAACCGTGAGCACGGGTTCAAAACCACTTGCCGGTATCAATGTACTTTGTGTATGTACTTTGGTCGTCCTGTTTCTATGATACAAGCACTTAAATTAAAATATATTATTAATAATAATAGATTGATTAACTACACCACGGTCGCCTTAGTACACAAGCCTTTCACATGGTTACATCTGTGAAGCGAGAGAGTTGTGGCAGGATTAAGGAAAGGCGCTCCTTTGTAGATGCAGAGGCTTATCCCTGTGGGAAATGTGGGGAAATTTGATTGATCGACACTACATATTATGACCTCGACCGTGCTGGGCGAAAACTGTGAAACCACATCTTATACCCCAGTCGTCGTCATGCCATTCTGTGTAGCAATTTTTAAAATGTGTTTTGCTACATAGTTTCTTGCCTAATGTCAAGCTATTATATACCACGTTTAGGAGTGGTAGGTAGTGGTACCCAGTCTGCCGATCCGGGGTAGTACCACCACTTACAACTATACAGACCGTGAAGTGATCTCGAGATCAGAGTCGCGTTTAGGTATCAGCTTGTAAGTTGCCGGTTTCAACTAGGCCGGCATAGTGGATGTGATTGCTACTCACAGTTATTGGATTGTAGTAGACGTGACATCTATTCATGGAGCACACTCCAGCCTAATATCAAGCGGGGTGCTGTATTATGTCGAGTCATAATAAAAAAAATAGACTGCGCTGCATAAATAGAAGTGACTCCTACGTTAAACAACTGAATTTAACTGTTATATCGTATCCGTTATGCCGGCCTAATAGGGAGACTTTTAAGCTGATACCATAACACGACTAAATCACTTCACGGGTTGTAGGTATACTTGAAAGTGATGGTACAATCCCGGATCAGCAGATCACCAAGTATCTGCCTACCACTCTTACTAACTGAGAAACCCGATAGTGGATGCGGTTCCCTACAAACTTATAATACAATTAATAAAGTACTACTCTTCATATTTACCAAAATATTTATTGCTTATTTAGGAGGGTGTTTTCCGTCCAGATCGGAGACATCCTTAAGAAAGCTGGGTTGCCTAGAGCCCATAACCATCTCATAACCACATCTGGCCTGTATGAAGAGAATTGTGGATGTGAAGGAAGCAAGGGAGTTGTGTAAGGATCGTGGTAAGTGGCGCTCCATTGTCTCTGCCAACCCTGTGGGAAAAAGGCGTAACAATTTGATTGATTGATTGATTGATAATATCCTCAATTCTTCTTGGGATAGGTACAGACAATGAAGCCCTACTTTCCACGATTCTAACTTTACTGCTTCCTTTAATTCCACAATCCTCTTTATACAATACTCTTTGGTTATGGCAGCTGTGGTCCCTTTTAATAAATAATCTTCTCAATATAAATCAATTTGATTTTGATTGGAGTATTTGTAATTAAAGTACGCATCATCGGAAAGGGAGTATCATCATGAAAGAGTAAAGCCTTACAAAATGATAATACTTATTAAAATTAATTAATTAAATAATTTAATTACGTGTGCTATTCATTAACCACGTGTATTATAATGTTAATTTAATTAAATTGTAAATTGTTCTATGCTATCCGAATGTAAGGGGAATATTTTAAATGCGTTTGCTTCCGTCATATGAAGAGGGCCTGCGGGTAATACATTCAGCTATGACGCGACTATGAATATAATGGATATGCAAAAATACAATAAGTTTACAATAAATTACAATAATAGATTTAGAAAACTGTTATTTGTTATTGAATTTAAGATCGAATCATTTATTTCGCATAGTTCATCCGGCGCATTGTCAGACTCTGCCATGACTTTCAAAGGGCATATGATGGAAATAAAAAGTATATAGAATAAAAAAATACAATTGCTTCAATACATATTTGTATTAAATATATTTATTGGTGTATATACATTAGTATTTTATTTCATAACGTAAAAAAATAGAATACTTGTATCATATTATGTATTTATTTGTATAGATATTAAATATATTAATATTATATTTTAAATACTAATTATTTGAATTGTGTACTTTAAATAACCATTTTTTTTACTGAATTATATACCCCAATGACGGCTCACGACTAGCCATGGTTAGATTAAACGTCATTATTATTATTTAGTGTGTTTTTTTTGTCAACCACACTATACCTACTACAGGTAACCAGAGGTCCACAGAATATGGATTCTTCTCCCGACATGTTCGGAATAAAAAGATAAGGTTGGAAAACTTATTGGAACATTCTCCGTATGTTGCAATGTATTTTTAAATCCTTTTAAAAATTATTTCGTATGTAATTACTTGAGTCTATGAAGAGGATTGCGGATGTGAGGAAAGCGAGGGAATTATATAACTAAAAAAAAACATCAAGGTTAAAATAGAAACAACAATGTTCCTTCTTTTCAAGTTGTGCTGATTTAAAAGGATCCTGCTGTAAATATTTTTTATAAAGCTTACGTGTCTTTTCACATCAATAATAAAAATAAATACGATACTTTACCATATCCACAAAATAAATTTTCTACATTAACAACAGTAGTACGAGCAAACCGCATCAAAGGAAAAGTCCTTCTTTCCGACTGGTCCAATTTATCGGAATGAAGGGTTATAATGGGATTTTTTGATGCGAGAGTTAACCTCGCCTTTTACGTATGGATTTTGCAACCGAGCTTTCATTTTAAATTATTTCATTCGATTCTTTTATGTGATTATGTTTTATGAAAGGGCAATCGTGGTTTAGTTTTTCCTTTTCAGTATTTAGCCACGCAGAAAAGACTCATCTTTATTGGTATATACTTAGGTAAAGTCCCGGGTTCCGGTCAGAGCAAGAAAAATTGGTTCATGTTCTTTTGTAATATTTATTAATTAGATTTAATATTACAAATATATTTGTTAATAAAAAAGAGGCATCTATTTGCTCCGGGTCTGGTTGTCAAAAAGTGGTGCTCAATCTCCCGATCCGGGACCACAACTTACAAGTATATAGATCGTAAAGTGACTGAGTCGCGTTTCGAGATCAACTTGTTGCTGGTTTAGCCGGCATTATGGATACAACTGCTACTTACAATTATTTAACTGCATTAGAATGAAGGTAACTATCACCTTCATTTCTAGACCGCACTCTAGCTTAACATCAGAAAGGGTGCTGTCACAATCTGACGTCAGGTGTGGACGAACGGTTTAGCGATTGGTTTGTTGCGCGTAAAGTCCCGGGTTCGATTCCCGGCCGGAGCAAATATTTGTTTCATAGCTTTATGTTCCATCTAGGCCGGCATAGTGGACGTGATTGCTTCTCACAGTTATTGAATTGTAGTAGCAGTCACATCCATTCATGGACCACACTTCGGTTTAACATCAAGCGTGGTGCTGTCATATGTCGAGTCACAATAAAAAAAACATGTCGGGTCACAAATCAAAGAATAATAATTATATAATTTTATTTACATTATTATATTTACTATTTAATTTGACAATTATTAAACATAAAAATATTCTTTTGATTGCTATAATTAAAAAGAATGGCTATCTTACTTGAACTAAATGGGTGGAAGTTTTATTGCAGAAGAAGTAAACCGATAGTACAGTCTAAATCATTGGGAAAACATAACGGTTCATTAGCTAACAGTCTTCGGGAGGCTTTAAGCAAACAGAAACATTTTATCTTCTGACTCGTTCACACATCGACGCTTCAGACGTACCGTTTGACGAAAATCGCTTCGTCGCGCCGGCACGAGCATGTACGAAACGATAATTTTTTTTACGCTCAATTTACTTCTACTGATTGGAGATGTAGCCTCCGGGTTTAATGGAGACCTTCACAGAAACAAAAGGTATCTAGTGAACCCGAACGCCGGTCCGTCTAGAGCACAGGTACCTTTTTTATGTTCTATCTCTAACGAATGAATCCATGTAAATTTACATAACGTAGTTGATTTAACTTAAGTAAATGATGTTTTCTTTCCACACTGAATCTGGCTTAACGAAGCACTGCTTTTTTCTTTGCCGTAAATTTCAATGCAATTATGTTGTTCGCCTCCGTTAGCTTCCACGAGCGTGATTTTTAATTCTTCAGTAAAATAAGAGAATTTTATAACATTGCCTGTATCTGTGTTGAGCTTCGAGGCAAATGGGAGCGCTTTGAGCTTTTTCTTGTGTCTTGATGGATTCTTAAGTACGTCGCATTGATTAAATTGTGTTTTGAGCGTGGAAAGCGTCACGGTGACGAATTATTTTTCAAGAATATTAAATGGGGCTTACTACGTTATGTGGAGAGCTTTTGAAATTAGGATATGAGGAAAATGCCTCAACATTATTAAAAAAACAAATTTCCTTTTCATTTCAGTTTATTTTTGGGTTGGGCGTACCTGTTGTGTTGAAAGAGCAGGCTTTAACAATAGGCTCTGTTATTAAGATGCAATACTTGGTGCCTGTTAATAGTTCAGAGTACACGAGTAGGATTTATGGGTTAGCTAATACAATATCAAGATACATGAGTAGTGATGGAAGTAATACTGTTCCTGGAGATGAGACTAAAAGACTAGAAACCACAACAAATAGAGTTGAAAACGATAGTTACGAAGCGACAACTGCTAACGATGATAGTGGGGAATTTGAAGATGATTTAAGTGAAGAAAACAATACATTGTTAGATGATAATAGTAGAAAAAGAAAACGATCCATTTACACAGAAGGAGGTGTAATTAATGAAATAAATAAGGAAGAATCATTAGAAGAAGCTATAAGAAGACAAGAACTAATTGATCAAAAGTATAAAGATGAAGAGGGCCAACCTGATAGAATGAATAGATGGGACTTTTATAAAATTTTAGAACGGACTGCCGAAAGGTAATAAGCACTCATTTTAACGTCTTTATTCTATTATAACTTAGTCAATAGATAATAAAAGAAAAGTAATATTTTCTGCGATACTTTTAATAAAACAATGGTAAATAGGTATAGAATGAGGGATTGTAAAAATTACTACCAATTAAGGGCGACCGTAGTGTGGTTTAGGTGCAATGGTTAGGCAAACCGAGAGCACGAGCTCGAGACCACCCACCGGTAACAATGTATCTTTGATATATGTACTTTGGTTATCCTGTTTCTATGATACAAGCACTTTAGTAGCTTAGTATTGAAATGCAAAATATGTACCTAATTTTGTCAGGTTTTTTTATTGAGACACGTCATCTGACTTCAACTTTCCTGATGGTAAGCAAAAGCGCTAACCAAAATTTACGGGTTGCTTCAACCAACATTATTTGGTGAAACTAATAATCTACAATGATTCCACGCCATTTCCCCACAGAGATAGGCAGACACAATGGAGCGCCACTGGCCACGATCCTGAAACAACATCCTCGATTAAGATAGATATTAATCTGTCTTAAAACGTAGAAGAGTAACAATGTCTTAAGGTTGACGTTTTCAACATACGAGTACTGTATTAAATTGTGTAACATTTTAATTTTATGCTTTTAGGTATGGCTATTCAGGTAGGCCCTGCTTGTTGCGAACAATATGTGAGGCAGCCGATGTACCTTTTACGTACAAAAATGGCTTATTCGGTGAAATTGGACATATTTTATTCACGTAAGTAAAGAAATTTGTTTCGGCACATTCTCTATACAACCAACCCATTTAGCTGTTTTAAATACTTGGAATATCATTTTTTTACTACAAGATAGAGGTGTATAGTTTCTACATTAATGTATGTACGTAAATGTGTGGCAGAAGAAGAATGAGAGTAGAATTAACGCTGTAGAAATGCAGTCACTAAGCAATATACGTCGAGTGACGATAGTGGATAGAATGGGGAATAGCATAGTGCGCGATAGATGTAGTTTTAAAGAAGATGTTGTGACAAGGATTGAGAAAGAAATGCTCTAATGGTTTGGGCACATGGAAAAGATGAGTGGAAGAAGATTTACGAAACAAAAAATATAAATCTGATGTGGATGGATGCGTTAATCGAGGCAGACACAGGAGGGTGTTTTCCAACTAAATCGGAGACATCTTCGAGAAAGCTGGGTTGCCTAGTGCCCATAACCTTAGATCTTATATGAAGAGAATCGTGGATGTGAGGGAAGCGAGGAAGTTGTGTCAGGATCATGGCAAGTAGCGCACCATTGTATTTGCTTATCTCTGTGGAAAAAAGGCGTGACAATTTGATTGGTTGATAGAGGTTACAACCAATCAAATTTTATACAAACCATGAAGTGATTTAGTCGCGTTTTGGGATCAGCTTGTAAGTTGCCGGTTCTAACTAGGCCGGCATAGTGGATGTGACTGCTACTTACATTTAATGAAGTGTAGTAGCAGTGACATCCATTAATGGACCACACTCCAGTTTAACATCAAGCTGGTAGCTGTCAAATGTCAAGTCACAATAAAAAAAGGTTAGAAAGTTTCTCATAGGTTAAATTAAAGTGGATTGAATTGGGATGAGACCTCTATTTGTTCGTTGATGAAGTTTTTTGGCATGCCTTAGTTGAGTTCAATTTAGGCTCTTTCGACCACGTAAAATGTACTGATTGTTTTGGCAAGACTATTACTTGGTATTTGTTATATAAAAATAAACGAACACGTTTTCAGAAAACAAGGTTTTCTTTATTTATTATCGAATTACTATTATTATAAAATTAATATAAATTAAATATTATATTTAAATGATTTATATTATATTTTAAATAATAAAGTTATGATTTAAATTTACTATTAAATTTTATTCATAAAAGTTAATGAAAGTTTTAAATCATCACATAAAATACACAATATATCAAAACCTATCTTGTGTTGTCAGTTCTATATATAATAAATATTTATTACCAAAAATTATCTATAGCAGTACTACTTTAATTTTATGTTTATTGTTTTGTTTATCTCTATTTTGTTTATCTACTTCTTTTAGTTTTTAGTCCCCTCTATCATATTCAGTAAATAAACCATAAGGTATAAATCGAGCCATAGCACTTTTATAGCTTGACATTCTTTTATATTTCAGCCCATCAACAAGTGACGATGATTTAAACCACCATACAGATAACGAATATCACGCTGCTGAAAAACTCGGCCGGGATCAAGGTGTTGATTGTGAAACAATATTCCCTGAATGTGAAACTTCAGTCCTTAATACTTTTACACAGATAGGACTTGATACTTTGCATAAATTTGGACTTTTTTAATTCAGTAATTTGTTAAAAATATAATAATTTACTCTATACCTCGATTGTTTTATTTTTATTACTTATTCAATCAAATGCCACGATACTCACACAACTGTGGGCTGTGGGGCAGGCAGTCACTAATATATAAAAAGTAATATAATATGTCAATCAATTAATCTAATTGTCACGCCTATTTCCCTTGGAGATAGGCAGGGACAATGGAGCGCCACTTGCCACAATCCTGACACAACTTCGCTTCCTTCACATTCACATTTCTCTTCATACAAGCTCTAAGGTTATGGGCACTAGGCAACCTAGCTTTCTTGAGGATGTCTCCGATTTGATCAAAAAACACGCTCCTGGGCCTGCCTTTTTAACTCATCCATCCAAATCAGATTTATAAATTGCTTTCGTCAATCTACGATCGAAGCATCTTTTGTCAACATAATATGTATACACAATAAATAAATAAATAATAAAATTAAAGACTAAAACTAAACAAAACGAAATCTGAAATACAACTAATGGATTCAGAACAAAGAAATGTAATTACATTTTAAACTATGCGAATACAATAGTAAACTTCTTTCAGAACTTTGAGCAAAATGATAGAATAATTATATAACTTCGCCATTTTAGTAAGCCCGCTTATATAAATGTCAAAATCATGCAAAATTTCTTTTAAGATCCTCTCCGAAATGTATAAACTTTGAATTCCTCGAGTTCCTGATTTTGATTGTTATTGATTCTATCGAGTTGCAGAATTTAAAACGACGTAATAATAAGATGAGCTTTGCAGGGACATTTTTATGATTTGGTGGCTTTATTGTATTTTACAAAAGGCGCGGCCGAAGTACCGGGTTCGATTCCCGGACACAGCAAATATTTGTTTCATAACTTTTATTTGTAATATTAAATAATTAACTTAAATGTTGCAAATATTCGTTAATAAAAAAGGAGGCGGATATTTGCTTCAGGTCTGGTTAACAAAGAGTGATAACCAGTGGTACCCAGTCTGCCGATCCGGGATAGTACCACCACTTACAAATTGACAAGTAAAGTGATTTGGTGGCGTTCCGAGATCAGCTTCTAATTTGCCAGTTCCAACTAGGCCGGCATAGTGGATGTGATTGCTACTTATATAGACTTCTAGTAGCAGTGACAGCCATTCATGGACCACACTCCAGCTTAACATCAAGCGGGGAGCTGTCATATGACAAATCACAATAAAAAAATGAAAGACATTGGGATGCTAATGTACTTTATTTAAAAGTAAGTTAAACAAATACACACTCTGCAAATTATGCATGCCAATCATCTGTTATACCTACGAGTATTAATATCAATCAATCAAATTGTCACGCCTTTTCCCCATGGCGATAGGCAGAGACAATGGAATGCCACTTCCCATAATCCTTACATATCTCCCTCTCTTCTCTATAAGAGATTTAATTAAATTGAAATGTTTGTCACGTCTTTTTCCAATAGGGATAGGCAGAAACAATGGAGCGCCACTTGCCACGATCCCGGCACAACTCCCTCGCCTCCCTTCCATCCACAATTGTAATAATATAAAATATAGTAATGGAAGGCGACTGTGGTGTAGTGGCAGTGCAATGGTTACACAAACTGGAGAGCAGGAGTTAGAGATCACCCACTAGTACCAATGTATCTTTGATATATGTAAAAATTAGTTAAATACGCCTAAAATCTAGAGAAATAATATATTGAATTGCCCTGGGATGATTGGCAATAATACTCGAGAATCGGTATATATCAAATATCACCCTTATATTGTATATTCACGGTCTTGTTATCGTAGCAACAGTAAATATCTATAATATAATAGTTTATTGTTATTAAAGTATAAATGTTGTAGCAAATTTAATAAAGTACCGTGGTGTAGTGACAGTGCAATGGTTACACAAACAAAGAGCACGGGTTTGAAACCACTGTATACTTGATATATGTACTTTGGTTGTCCTGTTTCTATAAAATAAGCACTTTAGTAGCTTAGTATAGAAATGCAAATAAATAAAAAAATTAAATAAAGTAAAATGAGTGAAGTTAGATCGACGAAAGGAATTTATAAATCTGATGTGGATGGATAAGTTAAATGAGGCAGACCCAGGAGGGTTTTTTTTTGGACCAATTCGGAGACATTGGAAGAAAGCTGGGTTGCTTAATGCCCACAATACTATAGCTCGTATGAAAAGAATTGTGGATGTGAGGAAAGCGAGGGAGTTGTGTCAGGTACGTAGCAATTGACGCTCCATTGCCTCTGCCTGTCCTTGTGGGAAAATGCGTGACCATTTTATTAATTGTTTGATATTAGTATTTTATATGTAAATAACAAATTGTTAAAAATAGCTGTCATTTATTTGATGTAATTTTATTACCTATTTTTTATTTATTGTGGCCTGACATATGACCTCGCTTGATGTTAAGGTTAAGTGCGGTCTTTGAATGAAGGTGACTGCTGTTATAACTATAACTGCCGACCTACTTGAAACCAACAACTTAGGAGCTGAATTCGAAACGCGATTACATCATGATTGAATCGACAGACTAACCAAATAACCAACTGTCTGCCTACGACTATCTGTCTAGTTGGGAAAAAGGCGTATCTAAATTGTTTTTTTTTTATTGTGACTCGACGTATGACAGCACCCCGCTTGATGTTAAGCTGGAGTGTGGTCCATGAATGGAGGCACTGCTACTACAATCCAATAACTGTGAGTAGCAATCACAGTTATTGGCCGGCTTAGTTGGAACCGGAAACTTACAAGTTGATCCCGAAACGCGACCAAATCCCTTCACGGTCTGTATACTTGTAAGTGGTGGTACTACCTGGGTACCACTGCCTACCACTCTTTAAATATTATACACAAATAGTAATACAGTATACTCGTATATCTCGGGGCACTTAGATCATGGTTATATAACTTTGTGAATAAAAGCAAACAAATTTCTCTTTTGCCCTACATTTAAAATGGATTATTGGTAAATTTAACAACTCAATATGAATTTTATTTAGTACAAATTTCTAGGACATCTTCAGAAACTCGTGCAAAGAACTGTGTCAAATTAACGGTTCGTTTCACTCAGACATACCTTCACTTGGAAATACGTAGTGGTCCTAAGCGCATGACAAACTGCACTTAAAGCCATTTGGAATGAAAACCAGATTTGTTTTTGTTTTTATATTTATTTTTGAGGTTGTAAATGCTAGCCATAGAAGCAAAAGATACTTAGTGTACCCTGATGGTGGTCCTGCTAGATCTCAGGTATGTCTCTAATTACATAATGCCAGTCTTAAGTACTTCTCTCCCTTGCAAAGTTTGCTTTAAGTTTTTATTTTATTTTAATGAGACTTAACATCTGATCTTGACCCGCCTGATAGTAAGCAGTTTCACGACGAGTCAGTTTACGGCTTTCCCAGTCGTTCCCAAATGTACTTCATTACTCATCGCTTTAAGGATCTAAGGTTATGGGATGGAGAGAACATATGGGCTGGTAAAGCATTTCACTTTTCAATTGTTCTACAAAGAAACGTTTGGTGAGACCTTTTAGTTCTACTGCCGATGCGGTCGACAGAATGCGGATGCTTCCCCTGAATTACGGGTGTGAAAAGACGAGGCATGAACAAGGTTAAAGATCTCCTCGGAACATTCTCTGTGGCATAGGCAATAGAAGACTATGTCCTATTTGGTCTACTTAGCCGCTCTCGTTCATGCCCTTGCTTACCACCAGGAGTCCGTACATAACAATAGTAATAATTATTATCAAGTCGACCTCGGCAAGTCGAGGTCAGATGTCGAGTCACAACAAAATAAATGAATTAGCAATTTTATCAATATAAAGGTAGTCCCAGGAAAGAGTGTCAAGTTGTGGTTCAGAGGTAGAACTATCCTTGGGGACGCTCGATCACACCCAACAATTCTACGATTTGTTTTTAGTTAGTACTTAGTTATATTTTTATTAAGTCACAACATCTGACCTCGACCATCTTAATCCATGGTAACTTACCAACCACCGAAAGTTATAGTTAAAGTTATAGTTAAAGCAGATGATTTTTCTGCTACTCAATGATTTTAAACATTTATTGAGCTTATTTTGGCTATAACTCAATTGGAGAGTCAAAAGATTAAGCACATTTACAAGCAATGTAATATTATTTGTAATTTAATATTTATAGGGTAATATTCTGTGTATTATATAATGATTTAGTTTGTTTCAGGAGTTTGTCTAATTAAATATAATTATTAAATATTTTCTTTGAAAACATCCTAAAAATGTTATTTTATCTCAAATTTAACTAAAATGTAGTCAAAATTGTAATTTATTTTCTGGCTTTAACAAAATACAGCGTCACAACAGGGCTTAGAAACCAGAGACTTTCAAATATTGTAATTATTGTGAGCCTTTGTTGTCCTCCTTTTAAGAAATTCTGAGTGCTCGTTTTTTCAATAAAACAAAAGTTAATTTTTTTAACTACTTTATAAAGGTAGACAAGTTAAATTACAAGAGGTGAATAGGCTTCAACGGCTTAGTTTGTTTCAGTCGTGCTGACGATGATAAAACCGGACCATGCCTGATGCATGCCTTACCTTTATTTTTGAAATATCGATCCTTTGGCCGGTGACTGTGGAAACCGTAAACTGTTCTTTTTTTAAACTGTAAATTGTTTCTTTTCAGTCCTAGGCGCTCTAGGATTTTCCTTTGCTTACCATCAAGCAAAGTCGACAAAAAAGAGTTCGATTTTCAAAAAAAAAAATTTGATACATAATTGTTTACAACGGGTCTTACTTAACGCTCTATTAGGCACATTTTATTCACTTAGACGTTTTAGCTCAGTTGTCTCTTTTCTCATGACTACGGCTTTTACAACACAGTCGATACGTCGAGGTACTCGTAAATAAATTATTATTATTGTCATTAAACGGCAAGTTGCCTTTTACAATAAATAATTATATATATAATATATTTTTTTAATTTATATCTATATATACAAATTAATATGATTTTTTGAGCGTTTAGTCCAGTTTTAATCTATTCTAATTATAAAATATTTAAGTTTAAAACAGTCTATACGGTTTAATTGTCCTTACATACACGTAAGGACAATTAGGCACAAGGATATTAAAAAAACTCACAAATTATTAATTTCAGTTCATCATTGGCCTGGGTATACCGGTGGACCTAAAAGATCAGGCAGTGACAGTTGGAACAGTCATAAAATTCCAGTATATTCTACCGAGTAACAGTACAGATTACACGAGCAGAATTTTGGGATATGCCCAAACTGTTTCCAGAGGTATGGAGAATGAAGTTCATGATGATAATGAACTTGTAGAAGACAATAGAGAACTAGATAGCAATGAAGCTATAGTGAATAATACTTCTAATGAAAGTGAAGAAGAAAATATTCTGGTAGATATAGATTTTAGTAAAGAAGGCGTTAGAAAAAGGCGTTCTATGACACTTGAAGAAGAAATTCAAAAACAAGAGATGATAGAAAAACAAGAACAAGATGATGAAGAAGAAATGAGAAAAGCTAACAGATGGGACTATTATAAAGTTATTGAAAAAATGATTGAAAGGTAAAAAATAAATAATGTATAGTGCGTTAATTATAATAAATTAGTCTTTGACGACAGGCGTGGACGAACGATTTAGCGATTGGTTTGTTGCGCGTAAAGTCCCGGGTTCGATTCCCGGTCGGAGCAAATATTTGTTTCATAGCTTTTATTTGTAATATTTAATAACTTTAAATATTTCAAATATTTGTTATTGAAAAAAAAAAGAGATGGATATGATGGATATGGACATGACTACTATGTCCACAAGCGCTTGCAATTTACAACGATTTACTTTTACTATATTCTTTATTATTTTATATTTTTCAGGTATGGGTTTTCAGGAAGAGCATGTCTCTTACGAACAATTTGTGAAGCGGCAGAAGTTCCATTTACACACCAGAGTGGTTTGCTAGCTGAAGTTGGACACGTTTTATTTACGTAAGTGTAATGTATAAGGCTGTCCTTAAATAAATAAAAAAACTATTTATGCCCTAATTCAAATAAATTGGGTTAATAAAAAATCTAGGCCTGCATGGTGGATGCGACTGCTATTTTCAGATTATTTATTTTGTGCTAGCAGTCACCTTAATTCTTGGACTGCACTCCAAAAATGAACATCAGGCAGGGTGCTGTCTTGGTCCACAATTTTTTAAAATTTACATTTCTATACTAAGCTACGAAAGTGCTTGTATCATAGAAACAGGACAACCAAAGTATATATATTAAAGATACATTGGTATCGGCAAGTGATTTTAAATCCGTGCTCTCGGTTTGCGTAGAAACGGCGACTAAGGCAACCGTAAATAGAATCAGTTATTTTAGTCTCTGGACTTTCCCCTGCTTACTACA
This sequence comes from Tinea trinotella, assembly GCA_905220615.1. Classification (NCBI taxonomy): domain Eukaryota; kingdom Metazoa; phylum Arthropoda; class Insecta; order Lepidoptera; family Tineidae; genus Tinea; species Tinea trinotella. Next base: position 2,233,879 of record HG992321.1, on the reverse strand, counting down.
GGTATTAGGATCAGATGTCGTGTCTCTATAAAAAAATTAATTAAATTTCCTCGCTTATTGTTTCCAGCCCATCAACAACGACAGATGAGTTGACACACCATACGGACAACGAATACCATGCAGCAGAGAGACTTGGCCGAGAACTAGGCATCGATTGTGAAACATTATTTCCTGAATGTGAGGCCTCCATTTTAGATACATTCACGCAAATTGGTTTTAATACTTTACACAAATTTGGCATTTATTAAAGGTTTTGATTTGATTTAAGTAATGTTTTATTTATAAATTTTATGAAGATACCAAGGAGGTTAACGCAATTATTGAAGTCTGATGCAAATCAATCAATCAATCATATTATCACGTCTTTTCGTGATAATATGGGGATAGGCAGAGATAATGGAGTGCTACTTACCACGATCCTGACACAACTCCCTCGCGTCCTTCACATCCACAATTCTCTTAATGCAAGCTCTGAGGTTATGGGCACTATGGGATTCTAGCAATGAAATGAATTACCTCAAAATATTAGACAAGCTCCTAATCGTGCAAAATTTAATAGTTGTGTACAAACACTATCTTTCTTTTACCACTTCCTTCATGACATGAATAGTTTTATTTTATGTTATGTGTATTGTGTTATAAATATTTATGTACTTATATGTATTAAAATGTAATTATTAAGTATTATTATAATGTATTTGTTGTTTTAATCTTACAAATTGTCATCATAATAATGCAACTACTTACCTATACTTACTACTGTCTCAATGTCCTAAAGGTTTGGTAAGGTTTGGTGGCTGTAGGGGAATGTCTAACAGCATTAAGTCCGCCTTTGTACATAGTGCAATTAAGTTTGGAATAAATAAATAATTTTCGTCTAATAATGGCTTGTACACCAGCTAGTCATCAGACCGTGTGACATACTAATAATACGTATAGTGGAATGCATTTTCAGCCGCTGTGTTCTTCCCGTCCTATAAGCTTGGATGCTTTAAGCTATGCGTGAAGGAGTAACTTTAGTCGGCATAGTGGCGACAACTGAGGCAGCCGTGGGCTGATACGTTTTTTTTCAGTCTTCGAAACCTTGATCAAGTTTACCATTAGGCAGGTCCAAAAATTATTTATTACTTTCTTTTGCTTACTTTCTATTATTTAGTTTCTAATATATATTTTTTATTGTGACTCCACATATGAAAGCACCCTGCTTGATGTTAAGCTGGAGTGTTGTCCATGAATGAATGTCATTGCTACTACATTTTAATAACTGTAAGTAGCAATTGCATCCACTATGCTGACCTAGTTGGAACCGGCAACTTACACGCTGATCCCGCAACGTGACTAAGTACCACTGCCTACCACTCTTTGATAACCAGACCCGAAGGAAATATCCGCCTCTTTTCTTTTTATTCACAAATATTTGCATTATTTAATATAATTATTACATATTACAAATAAAAGCTATGAAACAAATATTTGCTTCGACCGGGAATCGAACTCGCAACAAACCAATCGCTGACCGTTCTGCTACACCTGTCGTTAAAATAGGCGACAATTGAATTATTATTTATTTTATTATGGCTCGACATATGACAGCACCCTTCCTGATGTTAAGCTTGGGTATGGTCTATAAATGGAGGTGAATGCTACTACTGTTGGAATCGGCAACTTACAAACTGATCCCAAAACGTGACACAGTCACTTTACAGTCTATACACTACAGTTATAAGTAAAGACTTATTCCACAGCCTATCACTCTAAAAAAAATCATAGATTTTACCTACTGTAGCAGAAACATGCCTATTTTTGTGAGCGCAATAAATAAGCGCAAAGTATACTCAAATCTCATTATGAAGCCTCCACATATGCCTCTTTAATTGTCCTTTATTACTTGTTTACGTTTACATAAAACAAATATTTACAGGCTTTCCAAATATCATGAAATGGGATCCTTAATGCTTTCACCGCTCATTTGTCGACGAACATAACCGACGCTTAACATACGACGTAAAATAAATAACAATGTTTAAGAATTAAATTTAATAAAGCTTAGAAAACATGTCAAGTAAAGACAGAGAGCATCCATCATATTTTTTCAGGCAGTCTTCAGATTTTAGGCCGGAATCGTAAGCTTCAATGTATTGTAAGACTTCATCGTTTTCATCGCTGTCTTCCATATCATGGTTTGGACTGAAAAACAAATTGGACTGAAAATTTTCATAATTATCATCATCAGTAATTGTTGATTCCCACAGGAATAGGCAGAAATTACGAATCTCCTATGATCCTGACACAACTCTCACGTTTTCTTTACATTCACAATGATATGTAAATGTGTTTTCATTGTGACTACGATCTGCCTACGCCTACGCCTACTAAAGTGCTTGTATCATAGAAACAGGACAACCAAAGTACATCAAAGTAACCGAGTATAAATTGGTACCGATGAGTGGTTTCAAACCCGTGCCACTCAGCTTACGTACACCACGGTCGCCTTTTTTATTTGATATTTCTTTTATTGATATATTTCTTTTATTTTTTTATTTGATATATTTCTGTGGTCGCGATGCAGAGCAACATATATTTGTCTCTTTTTCATGCCATTTGTGTACACGAAAACTCGTGTAGGTGTCGTATCTACCTTATTTTACTTAATATTACTGGTCTTCATAATGTATTTTATATTTTATCTTATTGTACACTTACTTAAGTAGAAAATCAGCTATTTCATGTAGTAAATCCTCTTCATCGTGAGGGTAAAGAGGATCACCAGCAATCTGGCATAATGCTTGTCGAACGCAAATCGATCCGTTGTAGCCATATCTGTAATTATTAATATTTTTGTCATTTGTCATTTAGTGATTGATTTATTAGCTTTGTAACTAAAAACTCTTTTTTTATTGTGACTCGACAAGTGACAGCATCTCGCTTGATGTTAAGCTGGAGTGTGGTCCATAAATGGATATCGCTGCTACTACAATTCAATAACTGTTAGTAGCAATTACATCCACCATGCCGGCCTATTTGGAACCGGCAACTTACAACTGATCCCGAAACGCGACCAAATCACTTCACGGTCTTTATACTTGTAAGTGGTGGTACTACCCCGGATCGGCAGACTGGGTACTACTGCCTACCACTTTACTAAGTCATAGAAACCTAACAACCAAAATTATTTATGCTAGCAAATGGTTATTGAACAGGGATTTCTTGGTAGAGCACTTAGTATTTACCACTGGGAACCACTGTCTATCACTCTTATTGTTAGACAACATAACCCGGAGCAAATACCTGCCTCTTTTTTATTAACAAATATTTAAATTAAATATTACAAATAAAAGCTGGGAATAGAACCTGAAACTTAACGCGTAAATGACTGTAATGCTAGCCATTGTGCCACGCGTGTCATCAAAATAACTTTTTTTTATTATTATCATTTTTTATTTACATTTCTATACTAAGCTTGCATCATAGAAACAGGACAACCAAAGATACATTGGTACCGGTAAGTGGTCTCAAACTCGTGCTCTCCGGTTTGTGTAGCCATTGCACTGCACAACGATCGCCTTAATATCATTTAAATTTTAATATCACGATCTTTCCATCATTAGTTATTTATGAATTAAAAATAAATATTTAATACACTCACCCAGTTAATATTTCTTCAACATTCTTATACAAATGAAATAATTTAAATTCATCATCATCTTTAGGTCTTAGAGAATCATTTTCAAATTCAAAATATTCTTTTTTATCTTCAAATTTATTATCAAAATCTACACTCTCTCTGATTGTTCTAGAAATGTCATCACTGCGCCCATTTGCATAGAAAAGGTTCGATGGTATTTGAGAAAGGTTCCACGGTAGTTGGAAATTAGCTTGAATTGCCCAATTTACTTGTATCGTTTTTACTGGCGTTGGCGTTCCAACACCGATGTTAAGCTAAAAATCGAGAAAGACATTATTTATTTATTTATTTATATATTTAAAAACTTAATGCACAATAGTACAAAGGCGGACTTAATGCCAAAGGCATTCTCTACCAGTCAAACCTTTAGGATGTTGATCCGACAATGTAGATAAAAGGTAGGGTGCAAAATAAAATATAAAAATAGGTAACCAATTACATTATGAGAAATATATAAATTATTCATATATACATAAATATATTTATAGATATATAGATACACAAATAACATGTATAATACAATACAATATAATATAATACAATACAATATAACATAAACAGTATTATCATTGGGTAATAAAATTAAATACACTTAAATTTATATGTGTAATATATTTAAAATTAATTAGTTTGCTGAAGGAAGTATGAATGAATTTAGATGCAGTGAAACAGTTTGGACAATTACTTTTTATAGTGTAATTATTAGAAGTACGCATATTTCATAAATATCAATCAATCAATCAAATCGTCACGCCTTTTTTCCACAGGGATAGGCAGAGGCAATGGAGCGCCACTTGCCACGATCCTGACACAACTCCCTCGCTTCCTTCACATTTTTTTATTGTGACTAGACATGTGAAAGCACCCCGCCTGATGTTAGGCTTGAGTGCGGTCGATGAATAGATGTCACTGCTACTACAGTCAATTAGCTGTAAGTAGCAGTCACATCCACTATGAGGATGATGACGTGGCTATATCCGTGAGTACCCAGTGTAACGAACAATTGAGGAGCGCTTTGGAAAATGCGTTCCGGGAGTACCGCTCCACACCGCCTGGGCTTCCTCGATTGCCCTTGCATAAGAATAATAGAGCGCTGGTGTGTGCTCTAGATTCGTAGCTATCTAATTGTTCTAAAAGCAGCGAAGACTTCTCAAAGAGCTTTCAAAGCTTTTCAAAGAGTGGTACCCAGTCTGCCGATCCGGGGTAGTACCACCACTTACAAGTATACAGACCGTGAAGTGATTTGGTCACAGCGTTTCGGGATCAGCTTGTAAGTTGCCGGTTCCAGCTAGGTTCCGGTTCCGGCATAGTAGATGTGATCGCTATTCACTGTTATTGAATTGTAGTCGCAGTGACATTCATTTATGGACCACACTTCGGCTTAACATCAAGCGGGGTGCCCTAGGTAATGAGCTTTGTGAGACGGCTGTTCTCGGGACTGATATTAGTTCCTGAGATAACCAAACCAACGTCACGGAGCGTATCAACTTCCTAAAGCAGAAGATCTATGCATGGGCAAACCGTATTCGCCGGCACAAGCGGCGAGTGGAGAGGTACTTGCGTAATAAGAACAGGACGATTAAAAATACATTAGTTTGGCAAGTGGTTTTGAACCCGTGCTTTGGTAGTACAATAGTCAATTTGCGTGACTATTGTACTACCACTGAAAATCATAGTTAGACATTTATTTATATAAATGATTATTAAAATCCATTTCCTATTTTCAATATTGTATACAATGTGTGTAGTATGTATATTGTGTTCTTATTTATGTATTTATTAATAACGAACAACTATTCAATAAAATGGTTCAGTATGTGTGTGTATGTATGTGTGTGTATCTGTGTATGTATATATATGTAAGTATATGTGTATGTATGTATGTATATATATTTATTCACTAACATATTTACTTATAACTAACAAACATTGAATTGTTAAAATAAAATTTTGTTAAGGGAAGAGCGTGGAACTCCTGGCATAGGTCCCTGTGGACTTAAAAGGAGTACCATCACATTTATTGTATTGTTATTCTTAAGATGAATAAAGATTTATTATTATTATTATTACCACTACATCACGGTTAAATTAGATCTATTATAGGTAAGGATTGCTATATTTACTTACTTGGAGTACAGTAGAATAAGGATACAATAAAATCTGTCTTTTTTCTCTATGAAAATATTCCATATCGTCAACTACGTCCGAAGTAGAATCTATTTGAAAAGCACGTTTCGGTATTAACAAAATCACAAATAATGTCTTAAATAATTCCAACAGCATTTTAATTTTTACTTCAATATATCAATTCTTGACCTCACTATTAATAAATTAAATTCCTCAAACATAGTTACCGAAGAGACAATTGTAAAGGTAAAAATTAAATTGATGCACTGTGAACGATATGATAAACAACAGTTCTTGGAGAAACGAGTTCGACAGATACCTCGTGATCGCAAGTATTGGATTAACACATTAGTAAGAGGTTGTGTCACGTGTAGTCCGAGATACAGTTACGTGGGACCGCAAATGGTGCGTTTCAAGAATAGTTAATTTGAAGAAAGGACGGTGAGTAGATATGTCTTTAAAATTTTGTAATTGTAATTTTCCTTTGGCCGGCGACTGAGGCAGCCGTGATATAACTCGGGTTTTTCAGTCGTCGTCTCTTGGACCTCCTCTTGCGACGAGTCGAGTGTCACAATAAAACTGACAATAATTTTATAAGACTCATAAAGTCTGGCCGGCATTGTGACGGCGACTGAGGTAATCGTAAACTCAATCACTTTTTAAAGTCTTTGGTCCTCTTGGTCTTCCCTTAGCTTACTTACTATTAAGAAAAATAAGTTTGTAAAAAAAAATTTAAAGATTTGATGATAAGTCTAAAATAATGTGTATTGAAAAAAATAGTGTATTTAATTGTAAAAAATATTTAAACATAATGGTAGGGAAATATATAATTTAATATATTTAATATATTTCGTATATTTAGTAATATTTACTAGGAAGTTATAATAGATGGACGATATATTGATTAGAATACCCATTAGAAATATAATCATTTAAATTTAACTGTCATGCGAGACTCATATAATCAAGAAAACAGTTGTTTTAAATGAAAAATAAAAATATTTTAGTTTCTTCAGGCTTTTATGGCCATTTCTCGTTTCCACTCCAATTCGTTTGGTCGTGGGCCTACAATTTATGTGTTTTCCATACAAATAGATATTTTGTTACTGTGCAGTGATTTTATTGGTATTACAAGGTTCTTCGTCACTTCCGTATTTGGAATATCTGGCGGAAAGTTTTTATTACGGCACTTAAATTCAACGAAGGGACGGACATGTTTGTGGACCTACTCCTTGTTGTTGCCATAATGGTGATCGGGTAATAATGAAAACTACATTTATTTTCTTTTTAACCTAATAAAACTAAAGAGTGGTAAGCAGACAGCTAGCTTTTTTTAAATTGTCATTGATTGAAACCGGCAACTTACAAGCTGATCCCAAAACGTGACCAAATCACTTCACGGCCCGTATACTTGTAAGTGGTGGTACTACCCTGGATCGGAAGACTGGGTACCACTGCGTACCACTCTTTGATAACCAGACTCTAAGCAAATATCCACCTCTTTTTTTATTAAAAAATATTTGCAATATTTAATATATTTATTAAAATATTACAAATAAAAGCTATTAAACAAATATTTGCTCCGACCGGGGATCGAACCCGGGACTTTACGCGCAACAAACCAATCGTAAATCGTTCGTCCACGCCTGTCGTCAAAATATCGACTATATATATTTATATATATATTCGATATTTATATATATAAATATAGAATATATAATATTATATATATATATATATTTCTCTAATTGTATGATAATTTTTCATGCAGTTTTTAATAAGTTAAGTTATACATAATTGTTGGATGTTGTTGGGTTTGGGCTACAGTATTTGTTTTTTCTTATGGCTCGAGGTATGACAGGCTGATGTTAGGCTGGAGTGTGGTCCATGAATGGAGCTGTTCCTCACCAACAGTAGTTAGCTTAAAGTTAAACTTTTTTATAGTGACGCAATTCTGAATTCAACTGATGATGAGTATTCGGGGTAGAGGTACTATCATCACCTTAAAATGTACATACAAATCACTTGTCTAAGTTCTTTTAATAAGTAATTCTTTGCCATCGTACCCGGATTCATTTCCATAGTACTTATCACTCTATTGTCATATTTTATTTACCATATAAAGTGTATCAAAATATATATAATATCAGTTATAATTGAACCTTTGTCGTACATATTTTGTGTCGTGAGAACAATACAATTTCTTACCAGTAAATATTTATTTATTTGGGTCCTTTCTAACAATCAAAATAATAATCCAAAAATAAATAAAAAATAATAAAAACTTTATGCTAATCCAGTGTTATATTTAGATCCTTTTTATAGATTTATATTTACCTAGACTTTATTTCAGCAATAAGTATTTTCTTAAATATCACATCTTTTCTTGTTTAAACTTTGACTTGTGGCCAGTGTGTCTAAAGTCGGTTCTTAAGTGAACGCCTCAATGGAACGATGACCTTAGATTAGAAGAAATGGAATAAGTGGATGGACTTTTTCAGTTGTCATGAGGAGGTGAGTTTTTATTGTTAATTTATTGATTTTTTAAAGGTTTTTATTGTTATTTAATGTTTTCAATAAAATCTCATACCGGACCTGGCTCTATCTAACCCGACCAATCGTCCTCTTAGGAAAACTTTTATTTATAGCTATCATTACTTTTACTTAACTGTAGCTTAGTGTACAACTAGGCAGACTATAAACTAAAAACACAATGAAAATCCAATTTTAAATTAAAAAGGTAATAAGTAAGGCCTACGTGCTCCAATAACAGTGAAATGGTCAGCAAACCAAGAACTCCTGGTTCTTAATCATTTTCCGGTACCAATTTATGTACTTTGGTCGCCCAGTTTCTATGATACAAGCAAGTTATACTTTTCATAAAAAGCTTAAGTACTTTGATGATCTTAAAGCTGTCAAAATATTGACCAATCAATCAAATTGTCACGCCTTATTTACCATGAAGATAAACAGACTCTACATGCACTTAAAGCATAAAAATCATAAGCATATAATCTGTGATTTTAAGTGTTATTCACCTTAGGTTCCGTTCTGTTTTGTTGATAAACAATTTTCGTAACGTTTACAGATCTATTGATGAAATTCAAAAATTTTAAAAAATCTTGGCCTCCCATGGTCCGCCGTAACCACATTTTTGGATCGTATGTCGAAGGCGGCATTGGTGGGGTCTTACAATATTTGGTTGGGTAGAGGGGATAGTGAAGGCAGGGAAGGTGAGTGTTGACATGTCACAAAAAGCTTTGAAACCTACATTTCGGTCACAAGTCCGAAACGCTGCCTTCATTCTCCCGTCTGCCACGCGGTGGACCCGGCACCCGCACGGTGAATCCATGGATGCTAAGAAATTGTTTCATTTACTCACTAACCAAAATTATTATGACAAAGTACTTACAAGTACGTTGTGAATCTATAAAACAACACCCCGTCTGATGTTAGGAGTGATGTCCATGAATGGAGGCGACTGCTACTACAATAACTAACAAGTACTAGTCGCATCTGTACCGATCGCATACAGCGCCTAGGGCAAGCATTAAGGTTGCGTCCTTTTGTGGGTTATGTAAAATAAACATATAAATAAACTTATTCAAACATCTTAAATCTTGCCTGAAATATTCTTTAACTAAGCTTCCAACGTTCTTTAAACTTATCTGGATAAAACCAAAACAAAAAACTCGAACTGATTTTCCTAGGGTTTATTAATATTATTAAGTTTTATAATTTGCGAATTGCGCCCCTTATCAAATGGCGCCCAGAGCACGTGCCCTACCTGGCATGTCTTAGTTACGCCAATGCATCCACCATACCGGCGTTTTAGATGAACGACGAAGATTTTAGATAAACGAAATGATCGAAAAAGTAGACCTTCGGGATGTTTAGAAGAGATTTAAACAAATTTTATGCGGTTTACTATCGCGTTTATTTTGGTTTTGATTTTACATTTTTTTATTATTCCGACGTGTCTCTCCGTGACTACGATGGCTGCAAAGCTTTCGAAACGTCGGAATAATAAAAAAATGTAAAATCAAAACCAAAATAAACGCGATAGTAAGCCGCATAAAATTTGTTTAATTCATTAATCAATGTTCGCGCAAAATCTAAGAAAATACTATGTTTAGAAGAGTTTTCACCGATCAAAACGTGGGACTTGATCGGTTAATGAAAAGGCAGGTATTATGGATGTGAAGGAGGCAAGAGAGATAGGTTAGAATCGTGAAAGGTGTTTCTGTATATAAGAGTAGGAATAAAGTGTGAAAAATAAAATTGATTTAGGTAGCATTTTTGTTTAATATTTCTATCTATAAAATTATGCAACACCTAAGCAATCAAAGATAATCAAAGATACATTGGAACCGGCAAGTTTGATTTGGCATCGTTAGATTCTATATCGAAGGAGAGATAGATAAATAAATAAGTTTAAAAAAATGAAAAATGGCGGAATCTTCGTTGTGTTTTGACCTATTTTTTTTTAAATAATGTATTTTGTCTAGTAAATTATTTATTTAAATGTTGTTTTCCATTACAGAATCGTCATTATTTATTTATTAAGTCTCTTCTTTGATCTAACATTTACGGAAAACGATATACAGCCATTGGATGAGCATGAAGGTTCTAGAACAAAAAGGAACTTATTACCATTAGGTATACCATTAGTTTTTACATATGGAGGGACTTACAAGGTAAATATTATTTGTATTTAAAAAAATACAAAGTCCTCTAACCCTAATATAAATACATACTTACTTTATTATTATAGCTTGACAAATGACGGACTTAATAGAGGTGACTGCCACTACAGTTTAATAACTGTAAGTAGGAGTCACATCCACTATGCCGGACTAGTTAGAACGCATAAATTACAAGCTGATCCCAAAACGCGACTACCACTCTTTGACAACCAGACCCGAAGCAAATATCTGCCTCTTTTTTTTAATAACAAACATTTGTAAATTTTATCAAATTATTAAATATTACAAATAAAAGCTATGAAAAAAATATTTGCTTCGACTGGAAATCGAACTCGGGACTTTGACTGGTATGCTAATCATTATGCCACGCCTGTCGTCAGAACCGCTTTTATTCATCTTTTTAAATACTTGTTTTTATTGTGACTCGACAATGACAGTACCCAGCCTGAGTTTGGTCCATGAATGGATGTCACTGCTATTACAATTTTAATAACTGTAAGTAGCAGTCACATCCACAATGCCGGCCTAGTTGGCAACGGCAACTTAGAAGCCGATCCCGAAACGCGACTAAAACACTTCATGGTCTGTATACTTGTAAGTAGTAGTACACGGCTTTAACTTTAAGTCGCAGTTACATTCACTATGCCGGCCTAGTTGTAACCGGTAACTTACAAGCTGATCCCGAAACGCGACTAAATCACTTCACAGTTTGTATCCTTGTAAGTGGTGGTACTACCCCGGATCGGCAGACTGAGTGGGTACCACTGCCTACCATTCTTAGTTGTTAATAAACCTTTCTCAAATTTCAGCTTATCGTAGGGATGATAACTCCAGTACACGCGAAGGATTTCATTAATTTAGTATTTGCAATAAATTTTCAATATCAATACGCTGAACTGTCAAATATAACTGAGGTTACTAAGAACTACTTTCATAGTAGAGAACAGAGAGACGTAGAGAGTGACTCTAGGAAGTATGAGAGACTTACGTTTTATAAGGCTGCTGAAGAAACGTTAAATGCGTAAGTTATTAAAAAAACTTTATTTTCAACCTACTTGGGCTGGTGTAAGAAATCTTTAACTGTGAAACAAATCAAGCCGCAAAAACTCGACTTTATCGCCTGTCATTTTTTTTTAATTTATTTAAATTCTATACTAAGCTACTAAAGTCTAGAATCTTAGAAACAGGACAACCAAAGTATATTTTATTTTTTTATTTAGTTTTCTATACTAAGCTACTAAAGTACTTGTATCATAGAAACAGGACAACCAAAGTACAAATATCAAAGATGCATAGGTACCGGTGGGTGCACTCGGACTCGTGCTCTCGGTTTATGTAACCATTGCACTGTCACTACTCCACGGTCGCCTTAACTATAATCAATAAATTGTTAATGTTTATAGTTTTTTTTATATTCTAAGCTATTAAAGTGCTTGTATCATAGAAACCGCCAAAGAATATACAAATGCGTAACCATTCCACTACCACTACACCACGGTTGCCTTAAATATAAAAAATGTTTTTTAAAAGGTTTGTTTGTTTAAAAAGAAATCTACACAGTTTAAAGAAAAGCAAACAACATAAAAGTATGTAGGGAAAGTTATGTAGAAAATGTTATTAATTGTAAAAATCGTGAACTAGGCTGGCATAGTGGACGTGACGGCTACTTTAAGTTATTGAACAGCAGCACTTCTAAATAGGATCGCACTTTAGGCCGGGTGCTGTCATATGTCGACTTACAATAAAAAGTAAAAAAATATGTCCAGTTTAAATGTTCAGTAGGACCATTAGCCTAAACTGTAAAACAACAGCTAAATCAAATTATCACCTAAATGGAAGAGACATAAACTTCTGCTCTAACCCAATTGTTAAATGAACTAAGCGTAATCATGTACAATACATTAAATTAATTAAATTACAGAAAAGGTTTTAATGGAGCGGAATGTGTTAGGAGAGCAATATGCGAGGCTGCCCAATATCCGGTTGAAGAGGAGGCGTTAGTTGGGGAAATTATACATATTTTGTTAACGTAAGTGTTTTTGCCACGGTCAAAGATGTTGAATGAAGTAGATACGTTACCTACACGAGTTTTAGTGTTCGCAAATGGCACCAGTTTCAACGATCAACCACGACAAGGCATACAAACAAGTGGAAGTAGGATGGAATGATTTTTATTGACAAAGTGAAAAAGTGCTCTGCATCGCGATATTAAGTTTAGGTTTTCTTATTAGAATCTGTCGAAGCCGAAATGACGCGCCCCTCCACTGCATTTACGCACACTAGCAAATATAAAATATGAATGCAACACATCGAAAATACAATTGTAATTGGTCATTCAGTTGCTGGTTGGACACAAAAGGAGGAGCACGTTAATGAAGTATAGTAGTATAGTTAGTAATATTTGTATTCATACATTTAAATAAACTAATATAGTGAAGGGGCACGTCATTGATAGTTAGACAAGCTATAGCATAGTTTTATTTTTTGTTTTGACTCGATATATAATTGCAGCTCGCTTGATGGTAAGCTGGAGTGTGGTTCAGGAATGAAGGTGACTGTTACTACAGTTAAGTAAGTAGCAGTCGCATCCACTATGCTGGCCTAGCTGAGACCGGCAATTTACAAGCTGATCCCGAAACTTGACTAGTCACTCGACGGTCTGTATACTTTTAAGTGGTGGATCGACACCACGTTTTGACAACCAGACCTGGAGCAAATATCCACCTCTTTTTTTATTAACAAATCTTTTTAATACTTGTATTTTTTCAATCGAATTCTCAAGTCAATTGTCAAGGGGTAGGCAGAGACAATGGAGCGCCACTTGCCATGATCCTGACTCAACTCCCTCGCTTCCCTCACATCCACAAATATTAAACATTAATTATTTAATATTACAAATAAAAGCTAGCTATGAAACAAAAATTTTCTCCGACCGAGAATCAAACCCGGGACTTTCCACGTAACGGACTAGTGTGCTAATCAATGAGCCAAATTTTATATTCTATAAAATATATTTTTATAAACTCCAATTTTAATCAAAACAATTCATTATTTTCTTATTAACTTTATACATTTTAGACCAAACTACGGAAGATCACAATTCGAAGCTGAAGACGAAACATGGTACTCATTAATGTCAGAATATTTATCAGCGCAGACTGCAGGGTCGCAGATGTTTCATTGCGCCTCAATTTACGCGCAATGTCCCGAAGGACAGGGAATATTGGAGTTAATATCTGAATTACATTACGAATAAATATGTAAAGGCCGGCATAGTGGATGTGACTGCTACACAGTTATTCACCTGTAGGAGCAGTCACTTAAAATCTGGTAGGGTGTTGTCTTATGTCGAGCCATACTAATATAAATCAATCGAATCAAATTGTCACGCCTTTCCCCACAGGGATAGGCAGAGACAATAGAGCGCCACTTGCCACGATCCTGACACAACTTTCTCGTTTCCCTCACATACACAAATCTCTTCATACAAGCTCTATGTTTATGGGCACTAGGCAACCTAGCTTTCTTGAGGATGTCTCCGATTTGGTCGAAAAACATTGTCACAATAAATAAGTATGGATTGATTTTTGTTTTATTTTTTTCTATTTTAACCTTATAATTTATAATAAAGAAAATAGAAATGACTAACAAATTAAAATATTTTTTGTACTTGCTCATTGTCTGATTTTACCATTGCTTCGAAAAGGCGTATGACGAAAAGAAGGTCATAAGAAACTACTTGTATTAGCGACTGTGGTGTAGTGGCAGTTCAATAGTTACGCAAACCGAGAGCACCAATTTATCTTTGATATATGTACTTTGGTTGTCTTGTTTCTATGATACACGAGCACTTTAGTAACTTAGTATAGAATTGTAAATTAAAAATTATATCCTGTATTTAACAAATTAATATAAAAAAATAGTATGCTTGTAATTAAAAATATTATACATAAATATGTATTAAATATTATACATAAAGGCATTAATTAAAAATATTATACTAGCTGGCAATTTACAAGCTGATCCAAATCTTGACTAGTCACTTGAGGGTTTTACCTAATCTGCCGATCCGGGTTAGAACAACCACTTTCAAGTGTACAGTCCGTAAAGTGACTCAGCTGAGTTTTGGAATTTTCTTAAAAGTCGCAGGTTCCCGCATAATGGATGCCACTGCAACATGCAGTCATATAAAGTTAGTAGCAGCCTGTAGGAACATTCATGGACTGCACTTCAGCTTAACATCAGATGGGCGAACCAACAATTTCGAACCCGATAATAAACAATATTAAATAAATAAATAAGCAAAATTTATAAGGAAACTTAAACAAATATAATAAATAATATAAAGTCCGTAGTAAATATCCAGTTTGTTAAGTAAAACCAATTTTTCAAACTATGAAGTATTAAGACCGTGTCCTTGCATAAAATAGGTTCTAGGGCATTATTCTTGAAATAAGTTCAATCCCACTTAAAATCCAATTTAATAGACAATGAATAGATGCTATGTTAGTTCATCCATTAGTTCTTTAATAAATCATAACTGCTATTAAATCTGTGAGTGATTTTCTTCTTATTTAATCTGCATTAATATTATAAAGAGACCAAGTTTGTTAATTTGTATGTTTGAATGCAGGAGGTAATCTTAAAAACTACCTGATATCTAAAAGTTTTCTTCTTTTTTTGTGGCCAGACATATGATAGCACTCCGCCTGATGTAAAACTGAAAAGCGGTCCATGAATTTACAGTCATTTAACTGTAGTAGCAGTTGCGTTCACTATGCCAGTCTGGTTACTTTTTTAAAATAAGAATCTGTAGTAATAATTTATTTATTTTATTTATTTACATTTAGCCAATCCAACAGTACAATTCATGATATATATTTACTACAATAATTAAAAACACTACCATTAATAGGATTGATCAATAATTTAACTATGTATTTACACTACAAGGTAACTAAATATTTTTTACTTAACAACTTTAAAGAAAGAAAAAAAAAACTAAACGTAACCAGTATAATATTTATGCGTGTGTATGTGTGTGCGTGTGTTGTGTAAGTGTGTGTGGGTGCGTGTGTGTGTCCATTAATTTATAAAATTTCCTTTAAATGTTTTATAGTTATTTGCTTCTTCAGAACCGCCTTACCATAATAATCAAAGTAAAATTATAGAAGGGTTAATTCAAAATGACTCTTCGTAAAACTCTTACCAATGAAATTCTAAGTACTACGCATTCCTCGTAACAAGTTCAAACAAAATTAAGAGTTTACTAATTTGCGTTGAACCTCGAACGCGTCCTCCCGCAAAATATCCTTGTGATCCCTTTCACCTTGGAACACCCAAAATAATTATTCAAAGAATTTCTATTGAGCGTAAGTGAGGTTCTGTTTTTTATTTAGGCCTATAAAATGTGAGCTATTAACGTTTAAACTTTTAAAGTAAGTAAATTTGACTGTATCATAGGCACAGGGAGAAAAAAGTAGGTATATCAAAGACACTTTGCTATCGAGATTATACCAGCGTCACGCTATGATTGCCGTTTTGACGTTTGAAGGAACAATTGTTGTTTTTCATAGTAACAGTAAAAAAATAGCAATTTGCTACTTCAAACGTAATTGTAAATACGAATCTTCATGAACGGTGCTAACGTCAAAACGGTGTATTTAATGTAAGGGCATTCGTAGGAGTTGTGTGAGGATCGTAGCAAGTGGCGCTCCATTGTCTCTACCTATCCCTGTGGGAAAAAGGCGTGACAATTTGATGACACAACTCCCTCACTTCCTTAATTCACATCCACAATTCTCTTCATAAAAGCTCTATGGTTATGGGCACTTGGCAACCCAGCACTTCTGGGCCTGCCTTGTTTAACGCACGTTTTAATTAAACTACATAAATATACTATAATAAATAAAAAAGACATCAGTTTGTAGTAGCAGTCCCCTCCATTGTACTTAAGTTTTAAACAAATCATGCCACAATTTAAAAATCTGTCACATATTTTAGATTGCATACTTTTTCTAGTATTTCTTCGCCCAATCTGAAATTATGTTTGTGGTGAGGATAAATCTTATAAAAAAACAAAGTTTACAGAAGAGGGACCACGTTTGAGGTAAATTAAGTAAATCTTATATATAGTTAGATCACGTCTTGGCGATCTTTCTCGCAGAATATTTATGTTAGAGATAAAACAAAAAATGTCATTTTAATAAATTTTCTATTTTTTATTATTATTTTAACTCGACATAATATGACAGCACCTCTCCAGGTGTTGGGCTAAATAATAATATTTTGATGCAGATGTAGAGCTATGCCATCGGCACGTTATGATAGTAGTTTTGACATTTAACCCGTCAAAAATAGGCAAGTTGAAGTTGGAATTTTAATTTTTATTAGGTCGGAAGACTAATTAAAAAGTGTGTGAGAGCTCCAACTCATGACAGGAGTTTACTTTTATTCACTTTACTGTAATATAAATATAATTACTATTATTAAAAATAAAAACAACAGTTTTTCTTCGCAAAAGTTTGAATTAAACCGGAAACATTAAAACAAAATCAAAACATGAAACGAAGTAGTTTTTGTAATAAAGACCGCATAAACCAATAGAACGACCAACACCCCAGTCTCTCGAAACGTCGGAATAATAAAAAAAATGTAAAACCAATAAGCAAAGATAAACGCGATACTAAGCCGCACAAATTTGTTTAATTCATTAATTTTACTCCTCATAAAAATTGGCCTTATGTGAAAATTGATTCTTAAGGACTAAACTCCAATAATACCTAGAAAATATATCAATATCATATAAAATTTTAACAAACCTGAATAGAAACTCACCTGGCATACGAGCAATGCCTAGCCATTTACAAAATGTCTGTTTTTTTGTACTATCGACAACATTTGCACTAACTTCGAGTCGCAACCCCTCGAGAGTAATTAGATCGAAGAGCCGTCGATTTGGACGCCACAAGAATTTATTGGACTTTCCGAGAAAAGGCAAGATACGGTTATTCGCTATCTCAGCGGAATTAAAAGTTGCAGTTCGATAAAGTGCAATAGTTAGTGATTTACTAATTAGCTCCATTTTACCGAGCAATTATTTTATACCATCTTTAATTATCATAAAATTTCCGATCACTATAAATTTCATTTTAAATTCGGATCACAATTGTGCTTTTTAAGGAAAAAAATAATATAGATTGATTTTAGCAATAGAGGGCAATAGAGAGTGTGTCTCTGCGCAATAGAATCCGGAACGAGGATATTCGCCAAAGAACCAGAGTTACCGATGCGATATAACTCGGATTTTCGAGCTGATGTGGCAATGGGCTGGCCACATCGCTCAAAGAACTGACAACCGATGGGGAAGTAAGGTTCTGGAGTGGAGACCACGAACGAGACTACGAGTGGCTGATGATGATGATTTTCTCTGCCAGTTAAATAAAGATACAAGAATAAAGGATAAGGTCAACAATTTCCCAGTCTGCCGATTTCATCTGGTAGAAAATGGTGATACCCCGGTAGTACCATAACTTTCCAGTGTCTGTAAACTTGAAAGTGATGACACGTGACCTGATTAAATGTTGCTCGTCTCGGGATCTGGTTAAATTTTGCTGACGGATGCGACTACTCTTGGAAATTATTCACCTTTTTTCATAGTCGTCTCTATTTATGGACTGCACTCTGGTTTAACTGGTGGCAGAATTGTCGGAACTATGTACTAGCATTACATAGGTACCAATGTATTTTGATACATGTACTTTGGTTGTCCTGTTTCTATGATACTTTACTTCTATGATAGCACTTTAGAAGCTTAGTATAAAAATGAAAATAAAAAATAAATTACATTTTTTTTTATTATGCCACGATATACGACAGCCACCGACTGATGTTAATCTGGAGTACGATCTAGTACAAAAAGACTGCTGCTACTGATCACACTGCTGGTCTAGTTGATGGTCTATATACCTTAAAGTGACGCTACTAGTCGACAGAGTTAGCAACTGCCAATCAAATTTCCGCTTACCACTTTTAAAAAAATCTCTGAAAATAATATTTTATTTATGTAAATACAAATTATTTGTTATTTATTTTAACCTAAAGATATCAAAACATATTTTCATTTATTCAATTCGCACTACAAATTCTTTGAAAAGTTGTACAATAACGTACCAGGCTAATGATGCCAACGAGAAAAACTAGTAACGAGCTCTTCAGAATAAATACATTATAAGAGTATTCACAAAAAATCTACATGTTTAATAATTTTAGTTCTTTTCTATTTTTTTTCAATACTAGAATACAATATTTATTTTATTAGATCAACCACCAATCAAATCGCCACGCCTTTTTTCCACAGAGATAGGCAGAGACAATGGGGCGCCACTAGCTACGATCCTGACACAACTCTCTTGCTTCCTTTAAATTGACATTTCTCTTCATACTAGCTCTATGGTTATGGGCACTAGGCAACCTAGCTTCCTTGAGGATGTCTCAAATTTGCTCAGCGAACACCCTACTGGGCCTGCCATGTTTAACGTATCGATTCACATGAGATTTATAATTTTTTTTCGTCAATCTACTTTCACTCATTCTTTCCATGTGCCCAAACCATCGAAGCATTTCTTGTCACTACATCTTCTTTCAAACCACATCTATACACTGTGCTATTCCTTATTCTATCCGCTATCGTCACTCCATATACACTCCTTAACGACCGCATTTTTACAGCGTTAATAGAAATCATCAAAAAAATAATACAGTCTGTGAGGCCTATTTACAATAGCACTTAGATTGCACTTAGATAAAAAGTATACTAGGTATATTATCTATGTACTATATAGTAGGTGTGACTTCGACCTAGAACGCGACGCGTCCTTTGCTTGGTTAAAACCGGGTTATACTGCTATCTAACACTATACTGGTTTATACTTTTGGCGATCACTCACACAAATGCAAATCTCAGCTTAGAGCTCTCGGCCTGTACAACCTAACCGTATCCTAAGGGTGATTGTGGTCAAAGCAACAAAGTTGTGTCTAGATCAAAGCAAATCTCTCTTTTAAAGCAATGAGTCTTTTATATACTGTATAATCGATAAAGTTTGCATATTGTCTAAATTTAATATCAATGCAATGAATTTATCATGGACCTCTCATTAGCTCAATTATACTAAAAACTATAAGTCATTAGGACTAGACTGAGATTATTCCCACGAAGAGCTGTGCGAAGTCCAAGCAAAACAGTGAAGAGCTCGAACCTTTTGCTTCTATTGTGGACATCTGCTCTTTATTGTTTACAAATGTTTAAGATTACTAATTCTAGCTATAACCTAATGACCTTTATAATTTTATTTTCCAATCAGAGATAGACTTATATGACCAGAGATATGACCAAATTTAAAATAAGATTTAGGCATGAATTATAAGTAGTTACATCGAATCAAATTGTACAATTTAACTTCAATAGAAGCAATACAAGAAATGTTTAGCCATTCAAATATTCCTTTAGGAAAGAATTCGGAAATTCACAATCGTATATATTTTACTACATTTGTCTCCATTATGATACATGACACGTTACACTTTAATTTTAAAAACTTTAAGGTAAATAAATTGAGCCTCAACATCAACATCAAGTTCATTATACATTATTTTTAAAACATCTACAAATTAATTACACAGACGAAGCAAGGAAATAAAATAATACTAAAATGCAAATTATAAAAAGATTTATTACAACACATAACAGTCTCATTTAATATCATTAGGAACTATATTTAACTTATTATTATAAAGATTGTATGCAATTTCTCATAAATAATGAGATTGCATTATTTGAGAACTTATTTAGGATAACTTATCGAAATAATTTAGATGGAACTATTTAAACTGCAAAAAAGTATATTATTTATTATTATATTTTCGTTTCCTTGAAATTCTCGTGTCGTTTAACTATGGAAACTCACATGTCGGTATAAAGAGCTATGTCTAGAAAAGAAAAGGGGCAGTGGGCTGAGGACAATTCACATTCTGGGGACGCCGGGCCATGCCATTTGTCTGTTGCCGTCGACTGCCTCCTGAAACAGGAAACATGATCATTGTAGACACGTCAGCGAAGTCCCAAAAACGTTCAATGACAAAATGCTGTGAACTTAAATAATAAATTGAGGTTAAAGGCAAAAAGGCGAAAGCGACATTTTTCAGAAATTTATTTAGTATAAAAAGAAATACACGTTGATAGTTTTTACACGTTGGTCAGTAGTTGGACCGCCAGTGGAAAAAATAGCCGTTGTCACTAGATAAAGGTCATCAAGATGTGGGTATGTTTAAAAACTTGCGCACTTCAATCATGGCAATCCTAGGGGAGTAGTTAAATCCTGTCTGGAAAACCACTATCTGGACAGAAGTCTGTGCCCACTAGTGAGACGTATATACTCGTAGGATGATAAAGATAATGATTTGAGATAAATATCTGTAAGCAGCAATCGTACTTATTGCTGCTATGAATTGTTTTTTAATTTTAAATAAAAGTAAATAAAAATATACGATGAAATATAGATAAAATAAATATGAACTAAGTATTGTCATGAAACGACCACTCAGCTTAATAGGTTCCCCACACTTCCGCCCCAAGTCCGGATTGACCGGGATTAAGGCGCACACGTCCCCTGTTATTTGTTTACATTTTAACTTTTGTTATGTGTACTTGTGTGTTAAATTTGGATAAATTTCAATGTCCCAAATAAATATGTACTTTAAAGCATAAAATGTTAGCATAAAAAGAAAATCCAGATAATTAAAAGAATATTCCAGATAGTTTAAGTATTTTTATTGAGTCTAGACAACAATCGATGTGCCTGATGGTAAGCAAGAAAGTTTAACACGACGACGACTAAATAAACCGATTCAGTTTATGTTTGCCTAAGTTGTTGGTACTATGCTAGACTTTGCTTCGCTTTGCTTGAACGATACAAGATTATGGGGTGGGTAAATATATAAGTTTTTAAGTTACAAAAATAGAGATCAAAAAATATAACAAAAAATCCGTAAAGATTAAAACTGATGGTCACACTACATTTATTTTGGTAGTTTGTGATGGCTGATTCACTTCATGGGGCTTTTTATCTGTCCGTATCTTCTCTTAAATAATTGATCTCTGTAAAAATGCGAAACTTTTGCCTTTTATAGATTTTATTGTGAGAAAAAAATAGGGGTTTATTTTTATCCATATTAACATTCAAAAAACAATACATATTGTTTTATACAAGACTAAATATGCATCATTTAAAAATTGAGAACCCATAATTATTTTCCTTTCTTTCGTTTATATAAGAACGAAAGGAAGAAAAATAATTAAGGACTTAATAAATAAATTTGACGCGCTAAATATAAATTGTCACGCCTTTTCCAGGGTGACAAAGGAGTGCCACTTGCCACGATCCTGACACAACTCCCTCGATTCCCTCACATCCACAATTCTCTTCATACAAGTTCTATGGTTAAAGGCACACCCACCCAGGCCACCCAGTTTTCATCAGTTATGTTCTTGATAAATGTGATTTAAATATAAAAAGTTTGGATGGTTTTTGCGTTAGTTTGGATATAACGAAAGGAGATTGACAAAAGATATTATTAAACTGGGGGCGCGTGAAAAGATAAAACAAAAGCGACCCAGGAAATTGTTCCTTAATCGATTTGGGAAGATTCTTGAAGCAGGAGTATGTATGAAAAGAATTGTGAATGAGAAGAAAGCTAGAGATATATCAGGACCATATTAAATTGCATTATAGCTGCCTATCCCTTTGGGAATTGAAGGGTGACAATTATTGTTGGTAATGATTTTATAATTATAAAAAGTAAAAATGAATTTTGGGTGAAAATGATTGGATTTGGAGAAATTGTAGTTTGTTATAAAGTATAATAGAGCTTGTATAAAGATTATTGTAGATGTGAGGGAAGTGAGGAAGTTTTGTCAGGATCGTGGCAAGTGGCACTTTATTATCCCTATCTCTGGGGGAAAAGGTGTGACTGTTTAACTTATATAATATTGTAGTAGCAGTGACATTCATTCATGGACCACACTTTGGCTTAACATCAAGCGGGGTGCTGTCATATGTCGAGTCACAATAAAAAAAAATATATATATATATATATATATATATATTTCTGCATACATTTGCGTGCATTCATTGAAAATAAATAACAAATGTTCTTTCATTTATGAAAATATTCACCTGAATATAATTTTTAGTATTTTTTCATATAAGCCAACTGGTTTCTTAATACTGTTTACTTCACATATTGCACGCCGGACACAGTGGAGACCGCTTACGCCATTTCTGAAATATGTCAATTAATTATGTTATTATTATTTATATTATTGCAACATTAGGAATAGTAGGTTGTCTGTTATATTATAGAGTAAATACTCGCAAAAGCTATTAATATTTTTTTTTCACGAAAAAAATTTTTTTTTTAATTTTGGCGGGATAGTGACGGTCGACTGAGATAGCGTAACTGAATAGTCTATTTAAGTTGTCGGTGCTTTTGGATTTTCACTTGCTACATCATCAGGCAAGTCAACGTCAAATGATAAAACAATAATATTAGCAAGACATATGATCCATTCGGTAAAACTATATTATGACCATTTTGACCTTTATTCATGGTCATCAAAGCGTGATCTCACCTTTGTTGATCACTAAAAAGCAATCAATGAAAGCAGGTGACTGCTGCCTTAGAAAAATATATGCATCATCATCATCAGCCACTGCTGCTGATGATGATGCCAGTTGCATTTACCGGTTATTCGTGACTTTAACTATGTCATCAGTCCATCTAGTGAAAGGCCTACCTGCTGTTGTTGCAGCAGTTGTTTTTACTAAACCGGCCTATTTAGCCATTTTTCAAGCTGATACATAAATGCAAACGCAGCTAAATCACATCGACATTTTTTTATTAGCACTCTACATCTGAATTCGACTTGTTTGACAAAAACAAACCAGTCGCGCCGACGACAGAAAAAAACACCGATTCAACTTACGGTTGCTTCAGTTGCCGTTACTAACAATCCAGAAAAAAATGTGGATTGGATTATCAGGCTGTCTGCCTACCACTATTTTATAGTACACTTACTTATCTAACATAATGCCAACATTATCATAAACATTCCTTCTATTTATCTTGTGATGATGCACTCGGAAATTGTTAGGAGGGTCATCGTAGTTCATACGAAAACCAATTGCCTGAGCAAAGATTTGTGTCCACGGAAGCATGTTAGCTTTGAAATTGAAACGAACCTGCGAAATAAATCGATATGTTAGGCTATTTGCATATTTTATTTTCATTTACATTTCTATACTAAGCTACTAAAGTGCTTGTATCATTGAAACAGGACAACCAAAGAACATATTATATCAAAGATTCATTGGTTTTGACATGTGGTTTTGAACTTGTGCTCTCGGCTTGCGTAGGCAAACGTGATGTAGTGATGTTCGTCGAAAATCTATTGCTATGTTTTAACATATAATCGCGAAAAATCTTGGTTTATTAATATAAAGAGAATCGTGGATGTGGATGTGTGATTGTTTGAATATATCTATGACTTATGACTGTTAGGAACAGTATTGCGCTCGATTGGGCACTCTGTCGCTATTGCTACGCACCAAGATAATGTACATTTTTTTCTTTAAAAAATGTTTTATTTATCTTTTATTGGGGCGAGAAATGTTACCTCGACTGACTTGTTAAAGGATTTCTAGATGCGCCGAAGACTGAGGTCACCGCTGGTTGCGACGGCCTCAGTCACCATCACTATGCCGGCGGCAGGTGTTACGTTTAAAGATCCAGTAATGAAATAATAACCGAATAATTTATAAAGTAATAAAATAACCATAGAGCTCTATGGTTATTCATACAAGCTCTATGGTCCATAACTATAGATCTTGAATTAAGAGAATTAAAGCGAGCCAGCTGTAACAGGATCGTGGCAAGTGGTGTTCCATTATCTCTGCCTATCCTTATAGGAAAAAGGCGTAACAATTTTGATTTGATTTGATTGATATTAAAATATAACAAGATTTATTCCAACAAAAACAACCTGCGCAAAATAATTCATCAATTTCCTTAACCTTATAATTTATGAAAGAAATTCGATACGTTTGGAACAAAAAATAATCACTTACAAAAAAACGTGATACATTCTGGAACGCCAAATATCTTTTTGGCCGATGATTGATAACAATTCCACGTTCCTCCTCACTTCCTTCCCCATACTCTATCGAGAGTAACAAAACAATCAACACATATCCTAACAAAATTACTGGCAAAACTCTCGTCATTTTACAGAAAAATACATAATTAATCCACAAACAGAACTATAAAGAAACGATTTTAAACATAAACCGTTTTAACACGAAAAAATTAAACGCGCTTTAGACAGGAATTAAAAACGTTATAGGTCAATTTAACTGTATACAAATATTAAAACACTGACTATTAAGCTCTCGAAACGTCGAAATAATAAAAACATATATAAAATCAAAACCAAAATAAACGCGATAGTAAGCCGCATAAAAATTGTTTAATTCAATAATCAATGTTCGCGAAAATCTATTGAAACACTGTTTTAATTATTTTTTGTAGTAAGATCGAAACTCTTTTAACAACAACTAAGTTTAAAGAAAGTAATTGAACCGTGTTTTGATTCTTTACTGATATAGAGTCCACATTGCAACGGTTAAAGCCGAAGTGACATTTCATGAATAAAATTGTAAAGTTGTAACGCAACGGTTTACGTTATGTAGGTCTTTATTGTTGGTCTATGTGATTAACTTGATTTTTCCTTGCTTACTTTAACATGTACTTATTTGTATGGGACTGTTTGCTGAGCCCTAATACAGCATGATGCGGAAATTGTAAGCGTATTTTATTTACAAGTGAGATATTTGGTGACTGTATTATCTGTTTGAATAGAGATATGTGATGGATTACTTAATGAAAGTATTACGCAATGGCGTTATTAGAATTGGGTTATTAGGCGTCTTATTGTGTGTTTATTTAGTTGGCTCATGATAAATTAGTTATTATTCGTCATAATATTTTTCCTCCACTAAACCTATTGGTAATTAATCTGATATTTCTTTGTTAAAATATTATTTCATATTTTATTTACACCATCCGACGTTTTGGTTCTGTTGGGAAATTAATTATAATATGTTTAACAAAGAATATATTTTACTGGTTTTTCATTAAAAAAGGAATCAATTACGTGTAATTATTATGACTTATATCGTTATAAATTAATTTTATTATATTAAAGTATATTTTAATAAAATATAAGTTTTTTTACATTTGATTTTTTTATATTTTATTTTTATTATATTATAATTAATGCAAAATATCATTAAAGTATATTTATGATATAATACGTTGATTAATAGAATATCATTATTATTGGTTTATATTGGTTATTATATTGGTTTCCTCTTTCCCCAAAGGTTGCCTGAGATAGATTGCCGTTTAGTAATAAGGTCGCCTCTTGAGTCATTATTCCTACATATTTATAGATAAAAGTGTGATTCCGCCCGCGACTGCAGACTGCACTACTTGTTTGTATGAGATTGATTCCGTGCAAGGCGACACTATTGCGACAATCAGCATTTGCTAAGTCCAAGTCTTGCTAAGTTGATTATAAATATGATGTTTGGAAACAATATTAATGCGGCGGCTGCAGACTAATGTCGCTTGCACGGAATCAAGCTCATAGAAACAAGTAGTGCAGTCTGCGGTCTGCAGTCTACCATAATAAATGGCAGTAGTAATAACGCTGTTGTATGAATACATACATTTAAGCTAATGTACGTTACGAATGATCTGGAAAAGCCTTCAATATTAACAAACACCATGTACCATGCAACACAATATTGTTCGAGATGATCCGATAACTGTAAATTTGCAAGTATTATTTGATTTTCATGATGGTCTATTTAGAATTATGCTATTATTGTAACAGATAATCTGACTTAAACGAGATGTTTTCAATATTGCATCGAACTCGATAAAGCTCCGTAAAGACGAAAGTTTCATATAAACATTTTCGTACACTTTTCAGTGAGTGACGTGAATTTTCAGAGATTTATTCCTATCAAATTCCCTGAGATTTATGTATTTGACACTTTTTATATTAAATTTATCAGTTATGATAAATCAAATAATTTTTTTGGGTCTATTATTTTTCGTTGGTGTTGTTTCTACCTACAGCGTTGTTATTGTTAACAATACCGAGAATTTTGCGACACAAAAAGTATTGTCGCGGAAAAAGAGGTTTTTGATATTTCCCGAAGGAAGCTCGGTCCAATTAGGTAACTATACTTTTAAATTAAGTCTATATTGATTACTATTTAGTATTTTCTTAGTTTTTGCGCGAAAATTGATTAATAAATTAAACAAATTTTAAGCGGCTTGCTAATGCGTTTATTATTACTATTCCGACGTTTCCAGAGCATTGCAGCCATCGTGGTCTCTCCGTGACCACGATGGTTGATGTTAAACTGGAGTGCAGTCTATGAATGGAGGTAACTGCCACTTACAGTTAAATAACTGTAAGTGGCAGTTACCTCTTATATGCCGGCCTAGTTGGAACCGGCAACTTACAAGTTAATCCCGAAACGCGCCTAATTTACTTTACCATAACAAAAAAAAAAATAATTAAACAAATTTTATGCGGATTACTATCGCGTTTATTTTGGTTTTGATTTTAATTTTTTTTATTATTTCGACGTTTTGATAATAAGCAGAATAACATTTGTTTAATTCATTAATCAATGTTCGCGCATAATCTAAGAGAAAAAATAAATTTATTAGTAATTATTATAAAATTTATAATTGTTTGAATTTTATTTTGCAGTATTATGTCTAAGCTATCCAACAGTATTTAATATTGGGGAGATATTTTTATTTGGTAACACAGCAGCAATGGCATGGGAATTGCCTCAAGATCCATATTCCCCATTTCACCATCTTGCTGACCCTCTTCATAGGAGGGTAGACACAAAGACGGTTTACTATACGAATGATAAAGGCAGAGTTATGTATACAAAGCCTTATAAAAGGTAAGTTTTTTTATTGTTAC
Source organism: Tinea trinotella (assembly GCA_905220615.1). Classification (NCBI taxonomy): domain Eukaryota; kingdom Metazoa; phylum Arthropoda; class Insecta; order Lepidoptera; family Tineidae; genus Tinea; species Tinea trinotella. Next base: position 2,206,230 of record HG992321.1, on the reverse strand, counting down.
TCGACATCTGACCTTCATCCGCCTGATGGTAAGCAATAGGAGGTCTAAGAGTGCCAACGACTGTAAAACAGAGTCTTCACGGTTGCTCTAGTCGCCGTCACTATGCTGGGCAAAAAGTTTTTCCTTTAATAATAATATTAATCATTAAGGCGACTGTGGTGTAGTGGCAGTGCAATGACTTCGTAAGCCGAGTGGCACGGGTTCGAAACCACTCACCGCTACCAATGTATCTTTGATATATGTACTTTGGTTGTCCTGTTTCTATGATACAAGCACTTTAGTAGCTTAGTATAGAATTGTACAATAAAAAATTAAAATTAAAAATTTGTCACGCCTATTGTCTTTGCATATTCCTGTGTAAGGAATATGCAAAGACTAATTTTCATTCGATGAAAAAATCCCCGTTTACTCCCCTTCCCTCTCTTAGTAACATCTCCCTTAGTGCTTCGGACAGACTAGACATTCTAGGAATGTCCCTTCGCTGCGACCTGAATCACAGGGATCACATCGAGCGGGCCATCAAGACCACCTCCCGCAAACTTGGCATCCTGAACAAGGTGCGGCGGTTCTTCGCGCCGGAGCTTCGCCTGCTATTGTACAAGGCGCATATTCGCTCTTGTGCGGAGTACTGTTCGCACCTCTGGGACGGCTCTGCCAAGTATCTTCTAAATGCCCTGGATTCATTGCAGCGCCGAGCTGTCCGAATTATAGGTGATGCAGAGGTCTCGCGAAATCTGGAGCCCCTGCAACTACGCAGAGACATGGCGGCTCTGTGCGTCCTCTATCGCCTATACCACGGGGAATGTTCCGAGGAGCTCTTTAACCTTGTTCCTACCTCATCATTTCACTCCCGTAATACCCGCACAGGTCGGGGAAAGCATCCGCACTTTATCGACCGAATCGGCAGTCGAACAAAAAAGTTTGGTGCGTCTTTTCTTTGTAGATCAATCGACAAGTGGAATGCTTTGCCTGCCCATGTGTTCTCTCCATCCTATGACCTTGGATCCTTCAAGCGATGCGTGAAGAAGCACCTTTGGCCGGCATAGTGACGGCGGCTGAGGCGGCCGAGAACAAACTCGGTTTTCTCAGTCGTCGTCACTCTTGGATCTCCTCTTGCTTATCATCAGGCGGGACGAAGTCAAATGTCGTGTCACAATAAAAAAATAAAAAAAAAAGACAATAGAGCGCCACTAGCCACGAACCTGACACAATTCCTTCGCTTCTCTCACATCCACATTTCTCTTGATACACGAAATGGAACAATTTCTTATCATCCATGGATTCTCTGTGCGGGTGCCGGGTCCATCGCGTGGCAGGCGAGAGAATGAAGGCAGCGTTCCGGACTTGTGACCGAAATGTAGGTTTCAAAGCTTTTTGTGACACTATCCCCTCTACCCAAACAAATATTGTAAAAATTGTAAAATGTGGTTTCGGCGGACCTTGGGAGGCCAAGATTTTTTGAAAGATGATGCAAGGTTTTCGCTGGTAATCAATAATAATATTTATTAATTACTGTATATTGTATCATATTTTATTGTCGGCGTAGTAACAGCGACTGAGGCAACCGTAAACTGTATCAGTTTTACAGACGTCATCGGCGCTCTTGAAGTTTGACATTAAGTGACTCGCCATGCCTGATCCAAGCTGAGGTCAGATGTCAAGTCACAATGATAAAAAAGTGCCTGTATGAAGAGAGTTGTGAATGTGAAGAAAGCGAGAATTTTTTGTCAGGATTGTGGAGAGTGGTGCTTTGTTTCCTCTGCTTATCTCCATAAAACTATCAATCAATTAAATTGTCACCACTTTTTCCCACAGGGATAGGCCGAGACAATGAAGCGCCACTTGCCACGATCCTTACACAACTTTTTTTTATAATTTTTATTGTTTATTGTGACTCGACATATGACAGCACCTCGCTTGATGTTAAGCCGAAGTGTGGTCCATGAATGAATGTCACTGCTACTACAATTCAATAACTGTGAGTAGCAATCACATCCACTATGCCGGCCTAGATGGAACCGGCAACTTACAAGCTGATCCCGAAACGTGACCAAATCACTTAACAGTCTGTATACTTGTAAGTGGTGCTACTACCCCGGATCGGCAGACTGGGTACCACTGCCTACCACTCTTTGATAACCAGACCCGAAGCAAATATCCATATATTTTTTTTTATTAAGAAATATTTGCAATATTTAATAAATATTACAAATAAAAGCTATGAAACAAATATTTGCTCCGACCGGAGATCAAACCCGGGACTTTACGCGCAACAAACCAATCGCTAAACCGTTCGTCTCCCTAAACTCCCTTGCTTCCTTCACATCCACAATTCTCTTCATACAGGCTCTGTGGTAATGGGCGATAAGCATACCACTTGCCATAACCTTTTGCCACTATTAAGTTATCCCCATTACGTCTGCCTTTCCCTAATCGTTATAACAATGCGTTTATAAGGCGACCGTGGTGTAGTGGTGCAATGGTTACGCAAACCTAGAGCACCACTTGCAGGTACCAATGTGTCTGATATATGTACCTACTTTGGTTGTGCTGTTTCATGATACAAGCACTTTAGTAGCTTAGTTTAGAAATGTAAATATTTAAAATATGAAAAATAATTATTTAGATTTTAGGTTTATCCAGCATTTCTTCTATCAAAACTTGTTTTTTTCTACATCTTCAATAAAAGATAAAAATATATAATTATGTAAATAATTCGGTGGCTAAATAAATAGAGAAAGACGAATTTTTATTCGAAAAATCAGCGAACCGTTAACGTAATTCTGTTTACATTTTGGAGTGTAAACATCGGCGGTGAATTCCTCAAATATCAACTGAACCCTAATAAATCAAATTTAATAGGTATTTTTTTATGATGTTTATGTGACTTATTCGGTTGGGTAGAGAGGATAGTGAGTGCAGGGAAGGTGAGTGTTGACATGTCGCAAAAAGCTTTGAAACCTACATTTCGGTTACAAGTCCGGAACGCTGCCTTCACTCTCCCACTTGCCACGCGATGGAACCAACACCTGCACGGAGAATGGATGCTAAGAAATCGTTTCATTTGTCGGTCTAGCTGGAACCAGCAACTTTAAAGCTGACCTCGATACGTGGCGAAGTCACTTCTCGACTACCAATTGTTAACGTAACACAGTTAAACAACCAAATCCTTAAATCAATCAAATCAAATTGTCATGCCTTTTTCCCACAGGGATACAGAGACAATGGAGTGCCACTTGCCGAATCCTGACACAACTCCCTCGTTTTCTTTACATTCACAATTCTCTTCATATAAGCTCTACGGTTTTGCTCTCCTGGGCCTGCATTGTTTAACGTATCCATTCACATAAGATTTATAAATTCATTTTGTCAATCTAATTTCACTCATCCTTTCCATGTGCGTTTGGAAACTAAACTACATCCTACTTTCAAACTCTTTTATCTGTCTCTTTTATAATATGAAAAATATTTGTAATATACAATCTAAATAATAAATATTATAAATAATTGCCATGAAACATATCTTTGCTCCGACTGGGAATAGAACCTCGGACTTTACGCGTAGCAAACTAGTGTGCTACCAAGGCGCCACGCTTTTCGTCATGTATAATTTCTGTTCACAAATCCACTACAGTAAAACAAATTTAATATTCCCTGGACAATATTAAAATGGGTTTTTAAAAACTCTGAAAAACACCGACACATTTTTTGTGCGAAACATTTTCGACAAAAAACCTACTGGTTGACTATAAACGTGCATTCCCGCAGAAAATCTATTCTGAATCCGGCATTTGCGAAGCGTAGCGTAAACTCCACATCAAAGAGCGGAGCGTATGTCATTGAAAAAATGGACCATCTACAGATGCATAAGTTCCAAGAAAAACGAGATTTTTTCAAAAGTGAACTAATGGACGGCCGGCAACTTAATTTTCATAGAAGTAGCCGAGTTGGGTTATATGAAAAAATCGAAATATTGTACAAAGCGTAAGTATTAAATCTATCCTATTATTATAATGTACAAATATTGGTATAGATATTGTTATAATTTACATCTCTATACTAAGCTACTAAACGTATATTTTATACATTTAATACATATATTGATAAAAAAAACTAAAAACTGAAATACATCATTAAAAGGAGTCCCTTTAGGTAAGGTTCTGAAGATACTGGCAGCGTTCCCCCTTTGAATAGCTAGACTAATTCTTTGTCCGAGGTAGCTACCAACTCTTCGGTCTCCTGTGAAGTCGACTAACCTTTTTGATATTTCCTTAAAAAGCCTTAAAGCGCTAGGACCCCACGGACCAAGGGTCTCGACACCGAATGGGACAAAATCATACTCGGAGCCTAGACCCCTGTATTTACACGAATTTGGTATAGATGCATGTAGGCACAAGTATGTACAATAATTGTAAAATTGTAAAATCAATCACCAAAAATAAACGCGAAAGAAAGCCGCATAAAATGTATTTAATTCTTTTTTGTATTTTCATTTTGAACTACATTTGTGCAAAACAAAATATAGACCACTTATAGAAGAAGTCCAAAGTATAAAAAGGCTATTTAATTCGCGTTTTAATTGAAACTCATCAGCATCCCATTCGGATTCTTTCGCTTGGAATTCTATTGATTGCAGCTATAGATTTGGTTCTATCCAGCTATTGAATCGTGGTATCGGATTTTTAAACAATTAATCAGCTTTAATTAAAAAGTTTTATAAGACTTAGAATCTATTCAGTGCTTCGTTTTAAAGAGTATCTTAGCAACGATTATTCATTGTTATTATATTTCCATAATAATAACAAAAAATATGTAGTATGTAAATATTAGTATATTTAGTGTATACTGATTAACTATTATAGCGACATATTACATATTACAGCCGGGTGCTGTCATATGTCGAGTCACAAAAAAAAAGTATATTAGAATTAGTAGAATGCTTCAGACTAAATGCTTCTATGTTATTTTGCATCTACCTCATACAAAAAGTATTAGTACCACCACTTAATAGGAAAACAAACCGTAAAATGACTCAGTTGCGTTCCGGGATCAGCTTGTAAGTTGTCGGTTCCAACTAGGATTGTATAGTGGATGCGACTGCTACTTGCAGTGATACAGTGATTAACAACTGCACTCCTGGTAACATCTGTCAGAGTGCTGTTGTGGCCGACCCAGGCCTAATTCTTTTTTAATATATACTTTTTTATGTTCGACAATTTATTGACACTTGACACTTGAGATTTTTGATTTAAAAAGGAATAAATTGATAAAATGATAAATTATTATTTTATTTAAATAAAATAAAGAAAACTGCTGTGTATCGATCACAGTAATTGGCGCCCAACGTGGGGCACGAACCCAGATTATGGAAACCCGTAGTAAACGGAAAAATATAGAAATATCGATGTCCGAAGCGACAGCACACACCAATCGACAACTGACGAGCGATGGTGACGACGAAGCTGGCGCCTCTGGAGATAACTCGCAATTCCTGGATGCTGCTACGAGTATTAGGGTAAACGTACCGATTATGAACACTACTAATGACACTAACCGTATCGCCGTGAATAGTCGGTCGGGAAGTGTTCGAAGTATGACTAGTACGAGCAGACGACGTGTATTTGAGGCCAAGGCCGCGACCAAGAGAGCTGAGATGGAGGCAAAACGTATTGCTATGGAAATGGAGGCAAAACGTGTGGAAATGGAAACAAAACATATGGAAACTGAACGTGTTTTAATGGAAGCAAGATTACATGAGGAGGAAACTATGTTAGAATGCGAGAGCAGTTCAAGTCAGGCGAGTGTATTGCGATGGGTGGATGAAACGAATAACGCTCATCATGTCGTCGACTGTGAACCAAAAAGTAAGGTACAACCATCCATATTAAATAATAATAGCATCAATGTAAACCACCCCTACAGAAATACAGAAATTTCCCAGTTAACTAAAGCTATTACTGATGTGTTGAAAAATACAACCTCATCGGCCGCCACAGGTGATAAGCTCATTGGTCGCCTTTCTGCCAAAGATTTACCAATGTTTTCAGGAGATCCGCTTGATTGGCTTAGATTTAGATGCGCTTATGTCACTACAACCGAGATTGGAGAGTACACCGACGCAGAGAATATCGCACGCTTGCAGAGATGTCTTCAGGGCGAGGCGTTGGAGTCGGTGGCCGCACAACTTATGACAGTATCATCAGCTGATCAGATTATGAAAACTCTTGAACTAAGGTTTGGCCGCCCTGATCTTATTTTGTACAAATTGATTGGAGATATGAAAAGGACACCGAAGTTAACTGGACTTCGTTCCGATTTTATCATACTAGCGACTAAAGTATCTAACTGTGTAGCTGCGATAAATGCGACGAAACAGTTTGGTTACCTGCATAGCCCGGAACTTACACGGGAGATTATTGACAAATTAACGGAACCTCTTGTTTGCCGATGGCTTGATTATGTTACAGACCTAGACGAAGCTCACCCTAGATTACTGGCGTTAGCTGATTACCTCATGAAAGAAGCTGAACGCATGTGTAGGGCAGGTGCTGTTGAACTGCCACAAAGGTATACAAAGACTTATTTTCCAAATAGACGACCACTTAACCTACTCACTCAGGATGATAAAGACCAAATTGTTACTTTTACTGTTAAAGACTCAAAGATAAAGTCATGCGGTTTTTGCCGTAAAAGTGATCACGATATAGACAAATGTACTTCTTTCATAAAAGAGGACGTTAATAATAGATGGAAGTGGGTATGTGACAATCATGTCTGTTTCATGTGTTTGAAGTCTAAGCATCGCATGGAAAGATGTAAGACCAGAAAAAGATGTACAAAGTGTAAAGGGAGACATAATTCATTATTACATAGAGAAGATTGGACTAAACCTAAGAATAAAGAGAATGAGACTACTGCTAATATTATGACTAACGATAAAAAGGTTTATTTAAAGGTTCTTCCTGTAACCCTCGACGGTCCACGTGGTACAGTTAGTACACATGCCATATTAGACGAAGGTTCGACTATCACGCTTCTTGAACGTCAGGTTGCTGAAGAAATAGGCGCTGAGGGTCCTCCGACTGATTTAGTTCTTCAAGGTGCTATTGGTGATAGCAACATCATGCCAAGCTACAGCGTGTCTCTGACACTACGGTCACCGGGTGGAACTTATAAACTAGACAAGGTCCGTACTGTTGATAAGCTTTCTTTACCTATGCACACACTCAATGAAGACATATTACATAACTATTCACATCTCAGGAATATTCCTATTCAACATTTCAAAGGACAACCTAAACTTTTAATTGGACAAGATTTCTGGCATCTAATCGTGACCAGGGAAACTAGAGAAGGAAAAGATAATGAACCAGTAGCCTCGCGAACCCGATTAGGATGGGTATTACATGGATTTGTTTCAACTCTGACTAGAAGCTTTCCACATGTAAACCTTCATCTACGCGAGGATTCTGATAACGAACTTCATAATCTGGTTAAAAATTATTTCAAAATTGACAGTATTGGTGTTGATAAGAAAGACAGAATAACAGAAAAAGATCAACGAGCTTTGCGAATTTTGGATTTGAAATCTAAGAAAGTAAATGGAAGATGGGAAACTGGATTGTTATGGAGACAAGATAAAATTGTATTTCCTTATAATAGAAGAAATGCTGAGAATAGATTATTTACAGTGGAAAGAAAAATGGACAAAGACCCAAAATATGCGAGTGACTATATGAAGCAGGTAAATAATATGCTAGAAAAAGGTTATGCGAAAGAGCAAACAGACAACATGACAGGAGATAACGTATGGTTTTTACCACATTTTGGTGTTGTAAATCCAAATAAACCTGGAAAACTTCGTCTAGTTTTTGATGCAAAAGCTGAAACTAAAGGAGTATCTATGAACTCAGAGCTACTTACCGGACCTGATTTACTGAATTCTCTGGTTGGTGTATTGATCAGATTTAGAGAAAGAGCTGTTGGTGTTATAGGTGACATACGTGAGATGTTTCTTCAAGTGAAGATAATTGAAGAAGACCGCAATTCTCAGTCCTTTTTATGGAGAGGTATGGATCGGATAAACCCACCGCGTACTTACCACGTGACATCTATGATTTTCGGAGCGACTTCTTCGCCGTGTACTGCTACTTACATATTACGACGTAATGCTGATGATTATAAAGCATCTCATCCACGAGCTGTAATGGGTATAAAGAGAAGACACTATGTTGATGATTATTTAGACAGCACTGATACTGAGGAGGAGATGAAACAGTTGATTTTAGATGTAGCAATGATACATCAAGCAGGGGGGTTTGAAATTAGAGGATGGGCTTCGAATAAAGCTAATGTACTACCGCGACAGCAGATTGATGAAAACACTGTTAAGCTATTTAAACAAGCTGATGACGAAATCGAACGTACTTTGGGATTAAATTGGCAACCATTAAATGATTATTTTGGGTTTGACTTAAGCTTGAAAAGAGTTAATAAGGACGTGGCCGAAGGAATACGTCCACCAACAAAACGGGAGATGTTAAAACTCGTTATGTCAATTTTTGATCCTCTTGGTTTTTTGTGTCCATTTTTAATTCGAGCGAAAATTCTTATGCAAGAAGTTTGGAGAAGTGGAATTCAATGGGATGAACAAGTTAAAGATGAACATTCTCAAATTTGGTTTAAATGGTTGGCAGACTTAGGAAAATGTCGTAACTTTTCCATTCCTCGATGTTATGGATTTAAACAATTTGATCATTTCCAACTTCACATTTTTGTTGATGCATCAGAACAAGCATACTCAGCTGTTGCATATCTGCGACAAAAAGATCATGTAGCATTCATAATGGCTAAATGTAGAGTAGCACCGATCAAAACCATGACGGTGCCGCGATTAGAATTACAGTCAGCACTTTTAGGTAGCCGAATTGCCAAGACTATTGTTGATGAACTTGATTTTAATATTGAGAAACGATATTTTTGGACTGATTCCCGAACTGTATATTACTGGATTCAAAATAATCCACGGCAACATCAAGCTTTTATATCACACCGACTACATGAGATTGATGATTTGACAGAACTTCATGAGTGGAGATGGTTGCCGGGGAAGATAAACGTTGCTGATGAAGCGACCAGATGCGACATTAAAGAAGGACATGACATTAAATGGATTAAGGGACCCGATTTTTTAAGACTACGCGAAGAATATTGGCCGAAGATTGATCCTAATCCTGAAACAACAGATCAAAATATAAAAGAAAAGATCGATTCAATTTTAATAACTATGGTACCTACTAACTTATTAGATATGACACGATTCTCAAGCTGGAGACGATTAGTAAGGACTGTAGCACGGTTGCTATTATTTATTGACAAATGCAAACGATTGTGTACGTATATGACACCAGACCATGAACGAAGAGCTGAACTTTACATTTTTCAACAAATACAAATTAATGATTTTAATGAAGATATTACTATGTTGGAACAAAAACGGAACCTGAAAAATAAGAGTAAACTACGACTTTTGAACCCAGAGTTAGATGACGACAGAGTATTGCGATTAAGAAGTAGAATTGAAGCGACAAGATGTGTATCGCAAGATTTCAAGAATCCTATTATATTAGATGGACAAAATTATGCAGTGAAATTGATGATACAGTACAGACATCAACAACTTGGTCATCATAGCCACGAAACCCTGATAAACGAACTTCGTCAGCAATTTTACATTTTCCGCCTTCGCGCGATTGTTAAGACTATGATAAGAAAATGCATTATTTGTAGGAGCAGACGATCTAAAGCTGAACAACCTATGATGGCAAGTTTACCACCTGCAAGACTTCAGCATCATTGCAGACCTTTTACCTATTGCGGAATTGATTTGTTCGGACCTATGGTGGTAAAGATTGGTCGAAGAAGAGAGAAAAGATGGGGAGTGTTATTTACCTGTTTGAATATTCGTGCTGTGCATATTGAATTAGCGGCTTCTCTGACAACTGATTCAACCATACTTGCTATCCGGCGTATGGCTGCTCGACGTGGTTTTCCAAGACAAATGTATTCTGACAATGGTACAAATTTTCATGCAGCAGATAAAGAACTTCGTGGTGCATTAAAAGATATTTACGAAGATGATACATTTACGAATGAAATGACAACACGAGGAATTGATTGGCGTTTCAATCCACCTGACGCACCACATATGGGCGGAGTTTGGGAGAGACTTATAAAATCAATTAAAATTGCTTTAAAAGCTACATTGAAATCCCAAGAACCCAGAGAAGAAGTTTTGGTCACATTACTTGCGGAGGCAGAGAATATAGTGAACAGTCGTCCCTTGACACATGTGACTCTAGATCCAAACGAGGAGGAGGCCCTAACGCCTAATCATTTTCTTTTAGGCTCCTCAAATGGAATGCCACGACCCGGACTTTTCACTGATAATGACATGAGTTTGAGGCGACAATGGCGAATAACTCAGAAAATGGCAGATAATTTTTGGTCTCGTTGGGTTAAAGAGTATTTGCCGTCCCTGCATTTGCGGAAGAAGTGGACCGATAACGGGGGATCAAATTTATGTGTGGGCGATCTTGTTTTGATTGCAGATTCGACAGCTCCTCGAAATGTATGGGCTCGGGGCAGAATTATTAACACCATTCCAGGGCGTGATGGAAGAGTCCGCATTGTGGAAGTAACAACCAAGGGCGGAGTACTACGCCGTCCAGCATCTAAAATTGTGGTCCTCTTGAGAAACTCTGAAGATCAAGCTACGAGTCGGCCTCCACCATTGGGATAGCAAAGCGAGGAGGAGATTGTGGCCGACCCAGGCCTAATTCTTTTTTAATATATACTTTTTTATGTTCGACAATTTATTGACACTTGACACTTGAGATTTTTGATTTAAAAAGGAATAAATTGATAAAATGATAAATTATTATTTTATTTAAATAAAATAAAGAAAACTGCTGTGTATCGATCACAGCTGTCATATGTCGAGCCACAATAAAAGAAAAAGAATCAGAAACCGGAACTATTTACATAAAACTTTAACCTCAAAAGATTTAAATGTATAATATCAATAATATAAATGAAATTGGATATTTTATGATCCTACTTTAGTAGACGTCAATAATCCTGCCAGTGAGGGATAAACAGAGCTTTGGTAATAAGTTAATGGCATTACGCACGGCACCGTTTCAAATAATCCTCACAGTCTATTTTCTACTAATTCACTTGATGCTGATTAAACTATTGCTATCTCTTTTTGATATTGCTTTTGGTTCAATCTCTTAAATAATTAAAATTAATTAGAAGATATTTACAAATATAATTTAAGATTCTTGCCCATAACCACAGAAGTTTGTTAGAATTTAGTCGTTATTTCAATCGTATTTAGTCGTATCGACATGGGTGGACGACGGTTAGGGATTGGTTTGTTGCGCGTATAGTCCCGGGTTCGATTCCCGGTCAGAGCAAATGTTTGTTTTAAAGCTTTTATTTGCACTATTTAATAATTATATTAAATTCCCCTAATAAAATTGATTAAAAAAAAAAAATTATATTAAATATTTAAAAAAAAAGAGACGGATATTTGCTTCAGGCTGGTTATCAAAGAGTGGTAGACAGTTTTGACGATCCGGGGTAGTACCACCACTTACAAGTATACAGACTGTAAAGTGATTTAGTCACGTTTCGGGATAAGTTTGTAAGTTGCCGGTTCCAACTAGGCATAGTGGATGTGACTGCTTCTTACAGATATTGAATTGTAGTAGCAGTGACGTACATTCATGGTCCACACTCCAGCGTAACATCAAACTGGGTGCTGTCATATGTCGAGTCAACATATGTCGAGTTGGACCTCCCCCTCAACCATTAGGCAAGTCCAGGTCAGAAGTATCGACACAATAAAAAGGTCTAGGAAAGCATCCTCAATTTATCGACCTAACAAGCAGTCGAACTCAATTATTTGGCGCGTCGATTTTAAGTAAAGCGTGAAAGAACATCTCTGGCTGGCATAAAGTCGACAAAAGAGGCAGCCGTAAATGGAATAGGGATTTCAGTCCCCGGCGCTGTTGCACTTGTTTTTGCCTGGATCTCGAGGTCAGATCAATCCATCTATCAATACAAAAGATGAATATTTTTTATTTATTGTGACTAGACATCTGATCTCAACCTGCCTGATGATGAGCTTAATAGAGATCCAAGAGTACCCACGACTGAAAAATACCGAGTCAGTTCATAGTTACCTCAGTCGCCGTCACTATGCTGCCGAAAACAATAATATCAATAACACCCCATCGCGGCATTGGAAGTATCCTTAAAATACTTGATTCCGTCGTTTAGTTTGGTGAAGCATCGTTATAAAACTTAATGCTCTATCTTCTACAGATTGGGATCTAACGGACGTGAATGTGTATTAAAAAGTTTATGTGAGACTGGACAATCAATGCTTAAGCCACAAGGGACGTTCTTCGAAGAATTAATGCGGGCTATTTTTACGTAAGTTTTTTTATACGGGATTAGATTGATAGATAAATAGATTTTAGATACTTTATTATCTTATAAATGGTGATTTTTGTTTGATACTGTAATATCAAATTTAATTAATAATAATTGTTAATTAAATAATATTTGTGTTTTCAAAATACATATTTCATATTTTTCTATCCTTTTATTTAACTTAATGTTAGGGGGCTAGTTCGATAAATTATAAAGACTTTTTGCGGGTATTTGCACGACATGTGACCGCACTTTGCTGGAGTGAACTCCATGATTGGAGACGACTGCTGCAACAGCTTTTAATATTCATCATATTTTCACATGTCAATACAAAGCTACTAAAAGTGCTAAAACAAAACGTAATATATAAATGCGTCAATTTCCGATGTCTGTTAAGCGCTTTGTTATAATCTAAGCCGGCATAGTAGATATGACTGCTACTTACAGTTAGTACACTGTAGTAGCACTCACCTCCTTTAATTGACCGTACTCCATCTTAACATCAGGGGGGTACGATGAAAAAATAGTAGTTACACCCTTTTTTTTTAAATATAATCAAGGAGTTTTGGCGGGATACTGCAAGTGACAGGTCGTGCATTTTTTATTATTTGTAACGCTTGTTTTTCTTGAATATTAATGTGTAATAATAGTGAAATTATTATCCAATAATCATTTATAAGTTCATCGAGTATGGACAAGTGATTTGAAGCTGTGTAACGTGTCTCTTCGTGTTCCCCTTTAAGACTCTGTCGGAAGAGTTTTAGTAAAGTTTTACCACCGTTTTACTAAAACCATCATCTTCACCCTCATGTAACTGAAGTTTTTTATCTTCGTCCTCTGAAGACAATATAGCTATATTACGGAAGACTAGGCTGTATAAACAAAGTATCATTTGCCTTACCTGAATGGGAGAATTGAACTGAAGAACTAATTTAATCAATCACATTGACACGAAATGAATGACATCACCTTATGATCATGTGATATGATAATCAACCCGTTATATAGTCACGTTTGTTCAATAACTTATTAGGTTATTTCCTATGAATATTCTAAATAAAATAATTAGGATTATACACAAATGAGATGACCCCGTTCAAAAGCACGTATGTTACAAATCATCGTTCTACTTAAATTACTTAGCATCGAAGTACCGATACCGGATATACATAAACCGCATATATCCGGTAATAACTCTTTGGCCGGCCTATTGACGGCGACTAAGCAAACATATTTTTGTTTGTTTTTTTATTGTGGAGTGACGATAGTGGATAGAATGAGGAGTAGCACCTTTTGCAATAGACGTGGTTTGAAAGAATATGTAGTCACAAGAATTGACACCGGAATGCTTTCATAGGTTGGGCATATTAATTTTAATTGGGAGATATTAATTGCTAAAAAATGTTATGAAATATTGTTTGATTTCAGATTACCATATGGCAAAGAATTTGAGATAGAGCATCACAAAGCATATGACGTAGCACACAAATCGACAGGCGACTGTGATAGACTTTATCCAGAGTGTATAGCAGCAACTCTTGATCCAACTATGCCTAGGTTTAGTTATTAACTCGAATAAATAACTAGTTATTAACGAATAAAATAACTTATTATAACTGAATAAATAACTGGAAGGAAGCTATATATTCCATCACATTCACGTTTCCATCACATCCACAATACTTTTTGTTATAATCAATATGATTAAATATTATGGATTACTGTTTTTTAAAGAATGTCCATGTTAAGGTGGGATTTAATGATATATATATATATATATATATATATATATATATATATATATATATATTTACATAGAAACAGAGAGTTAGACTAAAGTTAGAATTTAGATGACCACTGAGGAAACCTAGTAAAAGAATACCTCATAAACATGCCTTATATATATATAAATATATAAATAAATATATATATATATATAAATATATAAATAAATATATATATATATATAAAATATATATATATATATATATATATATATATATATATATATATATATATATATATATATATATATTTATATATATATATAAGGCATGTTTATGAGGTATTCTTTTACTAGGTTTCCTCAGTGGTCATCTCAATTCTAACTTTAGTCTAACTCTCTGTTTCTATGTACGTAGAGAATTTTTTAAATTGCACATAAAGATACATATACATAGAAAGGCCACCGTGGTGTTTTGGAAGTGCAATGGTTACGCAAACCGAGAGCACGAGTTCGAGACCACCCACCGGTGCCAATGTATCTTTGATATACCAAAGTACTTTGGTTGTCCTGTTTCTATGATACAAGCACTTAAGTAGCTTAGTATAAAAAATTAAAAGACAATGGTTTTATAACCTTCTCACTTCAGTTTTCTATTATTTCCCTTTAGTATCTATATTTTTTATATAAGATGTCTCGCTTATACAAAATTTTCAATTTTTAATGTATAGAAACCTAATTTACTTATAATTTTATAATTATAAGTTACATTATTAATTAATATATATTTATGGAAAAAAACCGAAGAAACATTTTATAAGTTATTTCTTTGGCAAACGAATTCACGTAGCAAACGTAAGATTTAACTTAAACAGTTCTTTTAAGATATTAGTAGTACATTGTAGAGCTTTTAGTAAGCGAACTTAGATGCCTTGCCTAGAGCCAACGTAAAGGCTATTCGTACAACTCTGACAATTGACTTGGCAGCCGCCCAATATTCAACTTAATTTATATTGGGTCTAGTCTACAGAATAAAGAATTGAAAAACGTTTTTAAATCCTAAATTTAAAGAAATCATTAAACTGATGAGTTTAATGATCACATCCACTATGCCGTCATAGTTGGAACCGGCAACTTAAAAGCTGATCCCGAAACGCGACCAAATCACTTCACGGTCTGTAGACTTGTAAGTGGTGGTACTACCCCGGATCGGCAGACTGGGTACCACTGTCTACCACTCTTTGATAACCATACCCGAAAAAAATATCCACCTCTTTTTTTATTAACAAAGATATGTAATATCAAATCAAATTAAATCAAATTTGATTGATTGAAGCAAGGGAGTTGTGTCAGGATCAGGCAAGTGGCCCTTATTGTCTCTGCCTATCCCCATGGGAAAAAAAGGCGTGACAATTTGATTGATTAATTATAGGAAGACAGGTGATGGTAATTATCCCAATCCGCCGAACTGGGGTAGTACCACTATTTTTAAATGTACACACCATGAAGTGACTAGGCCTTGGATCAGCTTGAAATAGTTTTTATGCAACTGTTACTGCAGCCTAATAAAATAAATAAATTACGTTCGAATAGTTTCTTTGACAACCGTTGCACTTAGCTCAGTTAATTAAATATCATAGGCGTTTCTTTGTAGATAAATCGACAAGTGGAATGATTTACCAGCCTATCCTGTAACCTTGGATCCTTCAAGGGATGCATGAAGCCGTAAAGACTCGGTTTTTGCAGTCGTCGGCACTCTTGGACCTCTTCTTGCTTACCATCAGGCGGGTCGAGGTCAGATGTCGAGTCACGAAATTCTGCAGTCACATATTGTGCAGCATAATTTGTCTCATTTGACAATAGGTGTAGTTAATTGGCAACTAAATAAAAAACGGTTAAAAATTTACGTCCTTTAAAATAACGGGTCTATCGGCAACTAAATATTAAGATATATAATAATTTAAAGACGCATAAAACTTTATAAAACACTTCTGTTTGTGGTCGATATGACTATTGACCAAAGAATCGGTCTTAATGGATACCACTAAAAAAACATGCCCTTTGTACTTGTGATTGAGTAATTGATAAAGTATTTGCTTGTGATGTAAATTAGTTATATTAGTTTTAGAATGCTTAAGACTGATTTTGCGTTGATGCATAAAAGTGTAGATTATTTATTTTTATAAATAAAGAATTAAACAATAATTTGTGCCTTATTTAATCCCTTGTAATAAACATCATCTTGTAATTTAAAATTCTATACACTCATTATCTAAAATTAAAAAGAAATTTGTTTAATGAATTAAACAAATTTTATGCGGCGTTTCGAGAGCATTGTAGCCATCGTGGTCAGGGAGAGTAAACGCTATAGTAAGCCGCATAAAATTTGTTTAATTCAATAATTTTTTATTTTATTTTTTATAAACTCTTTATTGCACAAAATAAGTTACATAGGCGAGCTTAATGCCTTAGGCATTATGTACCAGCTAACCTATGTTGTGTTCGCGAAAAAATCTAAGAAAATTAATTAGCTTATTTTTATAATATAATTATAAATACGTGGCAAATAATACGTGGCAACACTCACCAAGGAAGGTGAGTGTTGACATGTCACAAAAAGCTTTAAAACCTACATTTCGGTCACAAGTCCGAAACGCTGCCTTTATTCTCTCGCCTGCCACGCGATGGACCCGGCACCCGCACGGAGAATCCATGGACGCTAAGAAATTGTTTCATTCCACCGCTAAAACTACATTAATAAAACCATTTTTGGGGATCAAAGTAGCCATCAAAAAGCAGCCAATAGGAGCAAATATTTATGTAACAGTAAATAATATGACATCCATAACACATTGTGACTTACAAAACGGTGATAACATAACGTGAATATTGTTAAGAATTGTTAAATTTTTAACATATATTTAAAGTAGAAAAGAACGTGCAATTAGCAGCCCCGGCGGCCAGTGCACTGCGAGTTAGTATACAATCTTAAAGCACGATTTCGTAACGGCACCTTTCTGGAAAATAGTGTTAATAAAAAATAACTCTTAAACGAAACAGATGTAGATAACAAGACTATTTATATTATTATATCGTTTTATATTTTTGTAGATTAACATCGGTTGTAATTAATTAGTGAAGATGCATTTTACGCATTGCATTTTTATTGTGGCCATTTTGAAAAGTGTGTTTGGTGATTCCGAGCTAAGAGTCTCGAATAATTTATTGGATGAAGAAAGAAATGAAACCCACATTCTATCACGACGTAAAAGATATTTAATATTTCCGGATGGAAGCTCAGTGCAGTTTGGTAAGCTGATTAATTGTATTTATCAATTTAAGCATTCAAACACATATTATATAGAGGTACCCAGTCTGCCGATTAGGGGTAGTACCACCACTTACAAGTATACAGACCGTGAATTGATTTAGTCGCGTTTCGGGATGTGATTGGGTGGGGTGAGTGGATGTGATTGCTACTTACAGTTATTGAATTGTAGTAGCAGTGACATCCATGCATGGACCACACAGTTTATGCGGAATGACGATAGCGGATAGAATAAGGAATAGCACAGTGCGCAATAGATGCGTATCGGTATTCTTGTAAGTGGTGGTACTACCTCGGATTGACAGACTGGACACTGGACAGTCCACTGCTTACCACTCTTTAAAACACAGACCCGCAAAAATACAAAAAAAAACGCTTCTTTTTTCACCAAATAATAATATTATTCAATCTAATTATTATTACAAATAAAAGCTATGAAACAAATCTTTGCTTCAACTGGGAACCGAACCCGGAACTTAACGCGAAACGAACTGATGTGCTAAAAATGCGTCGCGCATATCGTCAAAAATAGGCGCCAATAATCGCTATTTAGGATACTACTTGTTGGTAGTTGAGAAAATTAAATTTAGTATACATATGAATTGAATTTAGTTTTTATTATTATTTATTAATTTATATACTAAGCTACTAAAGTGCTTGTATCATAGAAACAGGACAACCAAAGTACATTATCAAAGACACATTTGTCTCTGCCTATCCCTGTGGTAAAAAGGCGTGACAATTTGATTGATTGACATTGGTACCTGTAAGTGGTTATAACCTGTGCCCTCGGTTTGCGTAGCCATTGCACTGCCACTACACCACGGTCGCCTTAATTTAATAAAAGGTAACATTACATTTTATAACGACAAAGGATAGGAATACATTTCTAATAAATGCATGTCATTGAGCGGAACATTTTGCGAACGTGGCGTATCTTTGACTTTGGATTGAAATACAGAACCGTAGCAAATAGAGAGCGTAGTGAACAGTATATCAACGTGGGGTAGTTTAATTTCTTGACGTAGACACAGTCTCGCTTTGCCAGACGTTTTCAAATGTCAAAATTGTCATTTGTGACATTAAAAGACGGGAGAAAATGTGTTTATTTTAATGTAGGGGTCTATATTACGAAAAGTGAAATAGACGACAGGCGTAGACGAACGGTTAGCGATTGGTTTGTTTAGATTTGGCATAGTGGATGTGATTGCTACTAATAGTTATTGAATTGTAGTTGCAGTAGCATCCATTCATGGACCACATTCCAGCTTAACATCAAGCAGGGTGCTGTCGAGTAACAATAAAAATAAAAATTAATTTTACTAAGAATACGATTCATGAATGGAGACGACTGCAACTACAGTTGCAAAAAAACAAACAATCAAATTGACACGCCATTTTCCCACAGGGATAGGCAGAGACAATAGAGTGCCACTTGCCACAACTCCCTTGCTTTCCTCACATCCATAATTCTCTTCATACAAGCTCTACGGTTATGGGCACTAGGCAACCCTGCTTTCTTGAGGATGTCTCCGATTAGCAACTTTATACAACTAGCAGTTATTGATCTTCCAGCCAGCCAAGTAGGATTCGGTGACTTTCAAGATGATCCTAAATCGCGACCGAGTCACACTACACATATACCTCACCTATATTACCTATCTCATTAGGCAGATTGACCTTTTAGGTCTACCTATTTTTCATTGTCTACACAAAAAGGCAGCTTTAATTTTTTAATATCGAATTCCTTAATCTCCAAACCAGACTGATTTTCAAAGTTACCTTGAGTGTCGTCAAGCTTTTGTTTAAAAAAGTCTTATAATATTTTCTTAAATTTTGCGCGAACATTGATTAATAATGAATTAAATTAATTTTATGCGGCTTACTATCGCGTTTATTTTAGTTTTGGTCTTACAATTTTATTTTATTTTATTATTTCGACGTTTCGGAGCTTTGCAGTTATCGTGGTCACGGAGAGACTCATCAAATTCAAAACCAAAATAAATGCGATAATAAGCCGCATGTTTAACTAATTGAGTCTTATTATAATAAAATTAGTAATATAATTTAAATACAACACAAAGTGATAACCACATAGACAATATTTGTCTAGATACACGTTTATTATATTTTACAAAATTGACGTTATTTATATTTGTATTAATCGTTTAATTTCAGTATTTTGTCTACAATTGACGGCAGTCATTCCAATCTACCCAATATTCCTGTTCGGTGATACGGCCGCGTTAGCTTGGGAGTTGCCATCGGACCCGAAAACATTGTATTTCTTCAAAAAGAATAAAAATATAGCCGACAATCGCCGAGGGGACGATATAAATGATATATATCATTTAGATTCAAACGGAAAGATAGCTGCGAAGTTTCCGAGAAGGAAGTGAGTATTATATTTATAATATAAATCGTATTGTGTATATAAAAAGGCTTTTAATTAACACGCTTTTATTAGCTTCATGTATGTACTAGGTAACGGAATCATTCAAATTAATCATCACCCACTTTTAGATGTCTGAATAATTTTATAATTTGGACACGTAATAAAAACCGATGACAATACAATAATTTCATAAAAGATATATTTTGGCTGGCATAGTGACCTCGGCTGAGGCAACCGTGAACTAACTCAGTTTTTTCAGTCTCCTTATTTAAAAGTGTTAAGTGTTGGTATAGTCTTGTAGTCTTGTAGTCTTTAGCGGGCTCGTTTCCGCACTTGAAGTCCTCTTCGGTATCTTTGTGCGTTCTTCAACGGTTCTCCTTCAGCGGAGCCACCCGATCTCCTCCAGGAAGGCCAGGAGACCCTTCACGTTCCTGCAGACCTCCGGAAGCGTCCTCGCGTTGCCAAGGAACTTCTGTCTCGCTTCTGCTACTGTTGTGCTTCTGCAACTCAAGAGCACATGTGCAGCTGTCTCCTCCTCATTCAGACATCCCCTACAAAGGGGGCTGTCCGATATGTTGAGGTTGTACAGGTGCTTATTAAAACCGCAATGCCCCGTTATAACACCTACCAAAGTGCGGAGCTTGGCTCTGCTGAGGTCTAGCAGACGTCCAGTCAGGCGTCTGTCTATATGAGGCAGAGCTTCCCTGGACTGTCTGCAATCCGTTGTTTGTGACCATGCGTCTTCATGTTGGTTACCTGTTCTTTGGCGTAGCCAGCTGCGCAGGAATTGGAATGGTAGGGGCACAATAGGTCCCGGTCCCATCGGTTGGCAGGACGACCCCTTCCTGGCCAGCTCGTCCGCCGCGTCATTGCCCAGCGATCCACTATTACCCTTGATCCATTGGAGAGTGATCTGGTTCGACGTGCATACGTCCTCCAATGCCAGGTGGCATTCATAGAGTAGAGCTGAGTTTTTGCAGTTGCTTTCCAGACCCAAAAGTACTGCTTTGCTATCGGAGAGGATCTTGATTTTATGGTTGGCAATTCCCCTCCTCGCTATTGCATGCGCTGCCTGCAGAATACCAACACATTCTGCCTGAAACACAGAGCTGTTAACGTCGAGCGTTGTTGAGATATTTATGTTTAAATCCCACGAGAAGGTTCCTGCCCCTGTTCCCGCACCGGTCTTGGATCGATCGGTGTAGATTCTTAGTTCCTCGGCGCCAGAGTGGTCCTTTTCTTCCTCGCACAGTTGTATTTTATAGCTCTTTTCGAATACAAACTTCTTCGGGATTCTGTCAATGATCGATACTAGGAGGGGCTGTTCCTCAATTGCATCGTTGAGAACTGTTGTGTGTGTGGCTCGGCAGTCTATGTTCCAGAGGTTCAATGTTAGAAGCCTCGTTGCCGTCAGTGTCGCCTCCAGCTGCACATGCAGATGTAGGGGCAGTATGCCCAGGATGACCTCCAGCGCCTTTGTGGGTGTTGTAAGCATGCAGCCTGTGATGGCCGTGCACGCCATGCGCTGGAATTGTTGCAGTCTGTCTTGAACGGTCTTCAGCCTGGTTCTGGGCCACCAAGTCGACGCACCGTAGGTGACGAACGGTCTAATAATGGAGGTATACATCCATTTCATAATTTTGGGGCTTATTCCCCATTTTTTGCCTAGTAATCTACGACATTGCCATAATGTTACGGTGGCGCTGTCGAGCTTGTTTGATAAGTGTTTGCTCCAGTTCAGCTTGCTGTCCAGGATGACGCCCAGATATTTCACCTCTGCTGACAGTTGAATTTCTGTGCCAAACAGTTTTGGTAGTTTGAATTTTCCTATGTTCCTTTTCCGCGTGAACAGTACTAGTTCAGTCTTGTTAGGGTTGACAGACAAACCGGATTCGGTGCACCAATGCTGCACGACCTTCAGTGCGGATTGCATGACGTCGAAGACAACGCTGGTTACCTTTCCACTGATCAGAATAGCTAGATCGTCTGCGTATCCTACTGTGTAGTAATTTTTGTTGTTCAATTTGGTTATGAGGTCGTTGGCTACTATATTCCACAGCAGAGGAGACAGGACCCCGCCTTGAGGGCAGCCTTTTGCTGCGATTCCTCTTTTGATCCCATTAGCGTCGAATTGAATCGCCCGTTGTCTTAGCATGCTACTTATCCATTTACGTGTTGTCTCATCAGTGCCATGCTTGTGTAGTGCCCTTTCGATGCTGTTGAAGCTTGTCTTGTCAAAGGCTCCCTCTATATCTATGAAGGCCCCTAAGCAGATTGCTGTATCTTCAATGGCCAGTTCTATCTTCTTCACAACGTTATGTAGCGCTGTTTCAGTTGATTTGCCAGTGGTGTATGCATGCTGTTGTGGGTGCAGTGGCACCTTACTCAGTGCGTTATCTCGTATGTGTCGATCACATAGCCTCTCCATTGTTTTCAACATAAACGAGCTGAGGCTTATGGGTCTGTATGATTTAGGGTTTGTGTAGTCACTTTTTCCTGCCTTTGGAATGAAAACGATCTTTACTTCTCTCCAGGCTTTGGGTATGTAGTGTTGTGCTAGACATGCCTGCATAATGGAGGTTATGGGTGGTGTTATCTCGTCCACACCCCATTTTAGAAGTGCGGGAAATATGCCGTCTGGTCCTGCTGCCTTGAAATTTTGGAAGCTGTTCAGTGCCCACTTTACCTTGTCTGGGGAAATCACGTCGTGGGCGATGTCCCAGTCTTCTACAGTTGGTCGGGCTGGTGGTGTTTCTTCCCATTCGCTAGAGGTCGTTATTAGACAATCGGGGAAGTGTGTTTGCAGAAGTACTTCACTGATATCGGAGTCGGTTCTTGTGAAGGTTCCATCTTGTTTCCGAAGGGTACCCACGCCGTGTCTACCTTCGTTTGATAGTAACTTTTTGACTCTGCACACCTCACTTGTTGAGTCTATTTTAGTGCAGAATTGTCGCCACGCTTCTCTTTTCCTGAAGCGGATACGCTTTTTGTAATAGAGCTGGACGTCCTTGTATTGGTCCCAATCTTCGTCCCTCCTCGTATTCTTGGCTCTGTTAAATAGTTTTCTCACCTTTCGCCTCAGCCTTTCCAGTTCAGGACCCCACCAGTTTGACCTGGCTTCCAAGTCATTTTTGACCGTGGTTAGGGGGCATGCAGCTTGATAGCTTTCAGTGAGTGTGTTAGTCAGTTTTTGTAGATGTTTTTCAATTTGGTCTTCATTGTGAAGGGGTTCCTGCACTTCAGTACCTGCGAGTTCCTGCTTCAAGGTGTTTTTAAACAGCTTGCAGTTCGTTTTACGCGGGTTGCGTCTGGGTGCAGGTGTCGTGGTATTCACCTGTATGCTATAACGAATCCAGCGATAATCGGAGCATGATGCTTCATTTGAGACATTCCAGTCAGCTATCAGTTTCTCGGCTCCCTCCGTCGCCAGTGTTAAGTCTATTATGGTTCTACACCTTCTCGTTACAAATGTCGGTTCAGAGCCTGTGTTAATCAGGTGCAGCTTGGTAGTAAGGAGATAGTTAAACAATTCCTCGCCGCGGCCATTAGTCTTTTCCATTCCCCATAGGGGATGATGTGCGTTGGTATCTGAGGATATTATCAGCTTCTGATTATTGGCCTCACAATGTTGGACAAGGTCTCCGATGTCTCTAGGTGGTACGATGTCATCTGCTGGCATGTATGCGGATGCGACGACTACTTCGTTTGTTTCCGAGATTCCACCTGATTTAATCCTGACTGTCGTCAGGTCCCTGGAACAGAACTCAGTTAATGGTGTTGATATTAAGTTCCTGGGTATGTAAATACAGGTGCGTGGGGATTCGGAGTTAGTGTAAATTAACTTACCGCCGATGTTGTTGAGGCCACAGATGTGTTGGTATAATAAAATATATAAAAAATCGTAAAATTTTAAATCCAGTGAAGTTTAAAACTTGTGTTTTTTCAAATTTCTCTGCATACTTTATTTGCAATTCAAATTAAAAGTAAAATAAAAAAATACAGTTCGCACGTGAGAATAAATTAAATGTGTTTATTTAACGTTAAGTTGTTTATTTGTAAACAAAAATACTTGTATAAACAAAGTCAGACCAAGCCAGTTTGTTTTGTTTGAATGAGTTATTTTCAATGGGCGTTATTTTTCTCTATTAAATTTACTTTGAAATTGATCTGATTCAATACCTATATATGTTTCACTACTATGCTAACCATTTTTTTTATTGAGATTCAGCATCTAACCTTGACATGCCTGATGGTAAGCAAGAGAAAGGCCCAAGAGCAATAAATCTGCCAAAAAAAAAAAACGATTTAACTTACGGTTGTCTCAGCTTCTGTCACTATGCTTGTACCTAGTGTAATTTAAACTCAATCATCATCATCATCATCATGTCGTGGGCCTCCCCCAGCGAACTCTGGAAGCAGCCTGCATCAAGCGGTTTCTTGCTGCCTTTAGCAGTTCATCAGTCCAAATTGATACTGCTATAGACTTATGATGAACTGGTAATTTTTTGAAGACGTGGCGTTTTTTTGTACGTGTTCTTCAATCGAGAAGCTTACGGCCTTAAAGACCGTCTGTTCTACAAATAAACACAATATTACGCACCAATATTAATTTAAAATAATGTGTCGTTATATTTCTCGGTCCAATGGTATCATAGACATTAATAGACGAAAAAACCTAGTGATTTAATAAAATAATCTATCTATCCTAATAGAAAATCAGACAGAAAATTTTAAATCTAAATATTACTTCAATTGCAGAAAATACTTTCATCCGACATTTGCGAAGCGGAGTTTGCCAGACGCCAAAGTAATGTTGTCGATAAAAAATAGAGCAAAAGAAATTAATAGAAATCGAATGCACGACAAACAGCGCAAGAGGATATTCCTCAAAAAGGACCACATGGACGAGAATAGTATAAGGTTTCACAGAGCAAGCCGTGTTGGTCTGTACGAGAAATTAGAGTTGCTTTTTAAAACGTAAGTTAAATACATTTTTATTTTTATTGTGACTCGCTGTGACAGCACTCTACCTGATGTGAAGCTGGAGTGCAGTCCATGAATGGAGGGTATTGCTACTACTGTTAAATAGCTTTAAACTCGTAGCAGTCATATCTACTATGCCAGACCTGATGAAACCGACAACTCATAAGCTGATCCCGAAACGTGACTGTCTCTTAACAGGCAGTCTATAACAGCCTGTAAGTGGTGGAACTACCTCAGATCGACAGACAGGACACCAACCAATTTTCACCTCTTTTTTATTAACAAATATTTCTAAGATTTAATTAAATTAATAAACATTACAAATAAAAGCTATGAAAGAAATATTTGCTATGGCCGGCATTAAACCTAGGACTACGCGTAACAAACTCGTGTGCTAACCAAACCGCCACGCCTGTTGTCAAAAATGTGTACGAATAGTAGTGTAGTATGTCACTGCTAGGTGCACTTTGAGGACGTCTTTAAAGCGAAGGTACTTACTGTCTACTCGTTTCCTTTTGCTATGTGTTAGTCCAGAATAGAAAAAAAAATGGACAATCTAACACATCGTGTTCACTTCATAGCAACTGGTTGATCATGATGAATGAGATTATCTGCACGTCATAACTGAAACGTGAAAACCGGCTGGTCGTAGAGCGGAATGGCAAAATACTGTCTATCTCAAGCGTCAAAACTTTCGAGAAAATGCGACAAATATATTAAAGAAAAAGCAGTACAGTATTCCCAAATTAATAATGCGCATGCAGATCAACGCTAATTGTGGTATTCCCGAAAACACCCGAATCATTGAATCAAAAGAGCCCTAAACAATACACTTGCATTTTGCACCTTGTTCGAAAGAAATAGGAGTCAATAACATGTGTAGACGATCGAAAACAATTCTTCCGACGCTCGGGGAATACGACAGTTGCCGAACAGTGACGAAGATTTCTATGCGCACTTTGGGAGACCTGTACATCCAAAAACCTAGACCCAGACGTAGAAACAACTATTCGCATAACTCAAAGTGGGCAACTCTTTCGTAAATTTGACAACTTGGATGTAGGTTGCTTCCAGCAGGCCATCATACGATATGTCTAGCATTTTTACTAAGAGGAAGTTAGTTTTCGTATTGGTTTATTAGTAAATATAAATATTTTAATTTAAAACGTATTATATTATATTACAGATTCGGCTGGAATGGACGCCAATGTGTATTGAAGAAACTATGTGAAAGTGGCAAACATGATACTCCTCAAGGATCCTTCTTTCATGAACTGCTGAGGATTATATTCACGTTTGTATTTCAGATTTTGGTTTTAATTTCACATTTAGAGTGATAGGTTGTACTTGACAGCATTGGTTTTATTTCTTGTGTCTCTAAATAATACAGCAACCAACCTGATGATAAGCAGAAATGCGGTCTATTCATGCTACTAGCATTATGCTGAACCTACAACTTTTAAACTGATCCCAAAACGCCTCTCTGTCACTTTATGGTCCGTAGACTTGAAAGTCAACAGACTTGGCAAATGACCACCAACTGTGGTTTGACCATAAAATCGCCCGAATCATATTGTTGTTGGTTTTGATTTGTCTTAGTTAATTTTTATGAACTTGCAGATTTCCAAGAAGCGATAATTCTGATGCTATAATAAGAGAGGAGTATGACGCAGCACATGCATCGCAGGAGGACTGCTCTTTCTTGTATCCTGATTGTCACGAGTTCGATGTTCCAACAAATTTGGTCTTTAACTATGGAAATAATTTGAGCGATAAATAAATGACTTTTGAGCACTAATGTTTTTTATTTAATAAAGCAGTTAACTTAGAGATACGTTTCTGTTTTGTTGTGACTTGACATATGAGAGTATCTTGCATGATATTATTAAGCTGGAGTGCTGTCAATGGAGGTGACTGCTACTACATTTAAATAACTGTAAAGTAGCATCCGCATCCACTTTACCGGCCCATAAAACTGAATAAAGGGCATAAAAAAACAGTTATTCGTGGTGCCGATAAAAGTAAGGCTTATGAGAGACTTAAGGAGCAAGAGAAGTTTTTAAAGGAAGCAAGAGAAGTTTTTTTTTATTGTGACTCGACATCTGGTCTCAAATATTTATAGCTGCCATAATCCCCGTCACTATGCCGGCCGGCCGAAATTTTGTATCCATAACATACCCATTTGGGACTATAAACCTCTATGTACTTAGAGCGATACACAGCTTTCAAAACTTAGCAAAATACACAAGGGAAATAAAAACACATTATAAAGTTAGTTTAAATTAGACAACCTATTGGTTCAGAGAAGTAGGCACCTATTGTCACTCGTTTAATATTTGTCTGGGTTAATTGAATATTCAATTATTAATTAACTGAATTTATAAATGATCAATGATTTTGAATTAACTAATTTAATTTTGGTATGTATCTCTTTAAACAGATACGCCCCGCGGTTTCACCCATGTTTCTAAACTGTGTCTTTTAACCTCTATTCCCCACATTTTTTTCTATAATTAAAAAATCATTCATCATATAAAAAATTTGGTTGCCTGTAAAGTCGATATACGGGCGAAAGTTTTACGTGACAACGACTTTGAGTGGTAAAATAATTTTAATGTGAATATTCATTCGTATAGTAGGAAGAAGGATGAAATAATAGTAACAAATTAAAACATTTATTTATACAAAGAATTATATTTAAAACATTAATTTATACAAAGAATCTCGCACTGAATTTCATATTAACATTATGTCTGTCTCTCTCGCTCTTAGGCGGGCTAACCATGCCCGAGTGGAAGGGACGCGTGCCTCTCACTCGCTCTCATTGTGAGCGCATAACGTGAGCGGAGCGTAACGCAGTTTCTTGAAGTGTCACCCGGCAAACCAATTTATAAGACGTTGTCACGTCAAAAAGCATCATTCCATCGTCCATTGTCAGGTTCTCCAGGCCTTAAATTTGATATTAGCCCAATAAAAGGCACATACTCGTACTTAGAAACAATTTGAGTTAAAACACCATAGTTTTATCTCTTGTACTCGTAGTTTTGCTGATCTGAGAGAATCTATCATTAGGTTCTTCTGATTTACTCGAATATATTTTATATAGCCTATGTCTTTTCCCAGGATGCAAATTGTATCCTTGCCAATTTTTATATTCGGTGGTTTAGGTGTAAAAAGTAACAGACAGACTTATTTTCGCATTAATAATATTAGTATACTCGTAGTATAAAATAATTGATTTAGTATAGAACCAATATTTAATTAAAGCTGTTGAGTATGTAGAGTATGGAACTTACGAGTTTCTTTCCATTAATTAAGTTATTAATTTACGGTTTCAACTAGGCAGGCATAGTGAGTATGACTGCGGTATGACTTACAATCATTTAATTGTGTAGTCACCTCCATTCATAGCCGCATTCCGGCCTAACATCAAGCAGGGTGCTGTCATATGTCAAGACACATTAAAAAACAAATATGACATTGTTTGTACATTATAAATCCAAATGAATACGATTAAAGTTCGTTACAAAATTCAGAGATATGATACAATTGAATACAGCTAGCTAGAGTAAAATTAATGAAATACGAATTACTCAGTTTGTTGCTGTAAAGTTTCAGCTGAAATGATCCGTTTCAGCTAAATGCATCATTGAGTCGTTAAAGGTTTTTCTGATGGAAAACTGTAACGCTTATGGCTATTTATAGGCAGCTACACGCTATGTTGATCTTCCCTGATAGTTATCTCAGCGAATATCCGTGAGCGCTGACGATGGTGATTTTTCATTTAAGGTTTAAAGAATACATAAAATAAAAATTCTACGAGAATAGGTTGAGACAATTGTGCCAACTATTGCGGCACTATTTAACTATCAATTCTGCAGACGACACAGAGAGCAGGGGTTCGGATTGTGAATGTGATGGAACCACGAGTGTCAGGATAATGTAACGTGGCATTTCATTGGCTCTGCCTATCCTTGTGTGAAAAGGCCTTTTTTATTTTTATCGTGACTCGACATATGACGGCACCCCGCTTGATGTTAAGCCGAAGTGTGGTCCATGAATGAATGTCACTGCTACTACAATTCAATAACTGTGAGTAGCAATCACATCCACTATGCCGGCCTAGATGGAACCGGCAACTTACAAGCTGATCCCGAAACGTGACCAAATCACTTCACGGTCTGTATACCTGTAAGTGGTGGTAATACCCCGGATCGGCAGACTGGGTACCAGTGCCTACCACTCTTTGATAACCTGACCCGAAGCAAATTTCCATCTCTTTTTTTTATTACCAAATATTTGCAATATTTAATATTATTAAATATTACAAATAAAAGCTATGAAACAAATATTTGCTCCGACCGGGGATCGAACCGGGGACTTTACGCGCAACAAACCAATCGCTAAACCGTACGTCCACGCCTGTCGTCAAAATTTATTTAATATAACGTCTATGTAGAGATATTAATTTTGAATTTTTTTTATTATACATTTCTATACTAAGCTACTAAAGTGAAGTCATAGAAACAGGACAACCAAAGTACATATTACAAAGATACATTGGTACCGGTGAGTGGTTTCGAACCCGTGCACTCGGCTTACGTAACCATTGCACTGCCACTACACTACAGACGCCTTACAAAAGTAGTATGTTTATAAATTTAAATTTGACTTTGAAATAGTTAATAGTTATTCGAAATAATTATAGATTTGAATAATAAATAAAGATTCACATTTCTCTTCATACAAGCTCTATGGTTATGGGCACAAGGCAACCTAGCTTTCTTGAGGATGTCTCCAATTTGGTCGGCGAACACTATCCTGGGCCCGCCTTGTTTAACGTATGCGAGGGAGTTGTATCAGGATCGTGGCAAGTGGCGCTCCATTGTCTCTGCCTATCCCCATGCGAAAAAGAGTTAATAAATAAATATTAAATCAATGAAATATCATTTACTGTCTTTTATTTCTGTGTAGCAGAATGTGATATTGGGTGAGAAATTTTCTTATTGGTTTGTTTACTTGCTAATTTAATAGAAAACAGTACATTTGTATACATCACCTCAGAAACACTTGTGGTCGCCAACTGCAAGCACTCAAACGAACTTTACAAAAAAACTTTCGCTTCGTCTATGTTAAAGAAAATGTGAGTATTTATTTTGTTTATTTAATTCAAATTATAATTATTTGTTTGGTCTTATTTAAATAGGAATTATATTATTATTGCTGATATAAGTGCTAGTTAGGTATGGCAGAAGAAGCATGAATGTGGGATTACTGCTTAGGGAATAAATGCGGCCATTAAAGAGTGTATGTCGGGAAAGCATCCGCATTTTATCGACCGAATCGGCAGTCGAACTAGAAATTTCGGTGCATCTTTTCTTTGTAGAACAATCGACAAGTGGAATGCTTTGCCAGGACAGCACTTTTGGCCGGCATAGTGACGGCGACTGGGACAGCCGTGAACTAATTCGGTTTTTTTTTAGTCGTTGTCACTCTTGGACCTCCTCTTGCTTATCATCAGGTGGGTCGATGTGAAATGTCGTGTCACAAAAGTGCTTGTTAGGTATGGCATAAGAAACATGAAAGTGAGATTAATGTTTCAGAAATAA
The DNA here is from genome assembly GCA_905220615.1 of Tinea trinotella. Taxonomy (NCBI): domain Eukaryota; kingdom Metazoa; phylum Arthropoda; class Insecta; order Lepidoptera; family Tineidae; genus Tinea; species Tinea trinotella. The sequence continues at coordinate 2,175,688 of HG992321.1, read as the reverse complement.
ATGCGTTAATTAAAGAGTCATTAAAGTCATTAAAGAGTGTATGTGGGAAAATGATCGGGGAAAGACGCACGGAACTTTTCAATTAAAAATTCTAAAATTCTTTTAGTACTGGTTTCAAGTAAATAGGCACTATAGAGACGGATGAGAACAAACAGAGTATGCTATCATCTTATTTTATTCAAATAAATGAATTCTTCTATGAATTAATTTAATATTAAATCAATATATAAATTATTTAAATAAAGAACTTAACTGAATTTATCAAAACAGATAAATTTTACTCCTAATTTAAATACTTCAACAATATTATTTTACAAATTTCAGTACTCCAATGGATATATTTACAAGAGTCCTTATCACGCTCCTATCGCTATTAAGGCTGACAGTGGCTATAGAAAATTGGGACACATCAAGCTTGTCACAAACTGTCGAAACTAATGAGACCCGGTCCAGAATTCTGTCGAGACGAAAGAGGTTTTTAGTATTTCCTGAAGGAAGTTCTGTACAAATTGGTAAGTACGCTTTATATAGAGGGTAGTTTTGCCTTTATATTGTTAAAGATCTTACGAATGACTTGTAAATATTATGTTTTTGTAAAAAGGAATTTTCTTTAATGGTGAAGTTGTTCATGGTTTTACTTAAGTGTTTTTATTTTATCAAAATTTAACTTGTATGAATTATTATCAGTAGAAAAGCTTATTTAGGATATGTGTGTGGATAAGATATACAGACGCAAAGGAGTATGGTAAAAAAATATTATTATCAAGGGGCAGAGAGAGAGAGAGAGAGCAGTCAATTTACTGGTCGACCGTAAATTATGTTTATAAAAAATAAATTCCTAATTAAAATTTGGTATTAAAAAAATAAAAATAGAATCTAATTTTGTAAACAAAACAGGCTCTATATATCCCTATTAACTGTACTTTAAAGTAGAAAAATAGTTGCCAAGTTAAATATGTAAATTATATTTATTAGTACGCTGCTGTGTTATACTTTCTTTTTACAAGAAAAACCGGGTTAAATAGAAAACTTTAACCTACTAGAATTTACAACCTACGAAAAAGTTAGTTTAGTTAAATGAAATTTACAATATTTTTAAGAAAATAAACTATCTTATCTTCAATATTAATTGAAAATAGGAGTTTTGGTTGGCATAATTACGGCGACTGAGATAACCTGATTTTTCAGTCGTTACCTCTCTTGGACTTCTCTTGCTTACCACCAGGTTCATTTTAAACGCATTGGTAATTTTTTTAATATAAAAGTACATATCATGGCCTATTATTGAGTTAGGAAAAGTTAATCATAGAAATTGCCCAATACCTGAAATAGGTCATATTTAATCGTAACAAACGTGAATTTAAAATACCATTAACATCGCTAATTTATACATTGTCTAATGTCATCATTAGACATTATCGGCCTTAGTACAAAATATATTTAAAACAGTGTATAAATATTTGTATACAGTCAATTGTCAACTTGTAGTAGTAAATTGACTTAAAATATGTTTATCACCTGTCTAAAACTCGTTTGTTTTTTTGTAGTAAAGTATTTGTTTCTTAAAATTCATAACGTCCAGGAGCTGGGATGGACCAAGCCCAAAAGCATATTCGCTTACAAATTCGTAGGGATTTGCGTAGCATAGATTTGCTGAAGTGAAGGAAGGTTGCCAATTCTTTGATTTTGTGTCAGGTTCAAATGACAATTTCATTGATTAATAATCTAATAATAACTTATATTTATTTATTTGCAGTATTTGAGACACAAAATCACGGCTACATGCAAGTAGGTGACATAGTGTGGTTCTCTGAGACTGCTGCCCTTGCCTGGGAGTTACCAACAGATCCGGAAATTTTTCTATTTTTCAAGAAAGGTAATAAAGAATTTCAAGCAAAGAGACGTCAAGATACAAAACATTATATATATTATTTAGATGACAAAGGAAAAGTTTTAGATAAAGTTAAATATCAAAAAAAGTAAGTACCAGTTTTCTTTACCTTTAATGTGAAGGAAGCGAGGGAGTTGTGTCAGAATCGTGGGAAAAGTGTGGGAAAAGGCGTGACAATTTAATTGATTAATTGATAATTTTTCTATTCTAATCTATTTTTGGTTAAATGGCGCTATAAGTCGTATTAGTACTAACCTATAGATGGGGAAAGAGTTAAATAGATTCGGGGGCTGAAGTGCGGTGGGGTGTCAAAAAACCCCCACCCGTATCATAGTAGCCGCTATTAGTGACGCTCATAGCCCGGAGATGTCATTTAATATCGATAAAAACGTGTCCATATTTTCTTTGTTTGATTATTGAGAAATTAGTGAGTTAATTGAATAAAAGAGAGTCGTAATCCGTAGTCAGGCTAGAATCATTATTAGAAAGGTGATTAAAATGTGTGAAAAGTAAAAACAAAACATGCAGTCACTTTTCTCAAAATTGAATTAATACATAATTTATTAAAAATTATTGCTATCTAAGGTTTATACGTCAATTTAATACACAATTATATAGGCACACGCCTATAGAGTGCACGCAACGACTCTAGAGGTACAGAATGAGTGGCTCACCCTAGGAGAGATATGTGTACCCCCAGCCTTGAAATGGCGAACAATAATATATGATTGGTCTCCAGCGTTAGTAAAATTCTATCTTAACGCATTCCAAATGTCTCTGCCCGACCAGAGCAATCTGGTAAGGTGGGGTAAAGGCACTGATAAGACCTGTACATTATGTGGTCTTGCCGTGGGAACTGCGAGGCATATTCTGGTGGGGTGTGTCACTCTACTTGATAGGGGCTGTTACTCGCGGCGACACGATAAAGTCCTGGAAATTATCCGTGAAGCAGTAAGTCTTAGCATTGGCAGAGCTAGGAAAGGTTTGTCCACAAATTAAAGACATATTACTTTTGTGAAAGAGTCCCATCTCAGAAAATCACAAAATAAGCCTTTCTCGATCCTGCGCGACGCACCTGACTGGAAAATACTCATGGATACATTCGAAAAGCACTACAAGATACCTGAAGATCTAGCAGTATCAGCCTATAGACCGGACATTTTAGTTTACTCTCGACACTTAAAAACTATTATCATCGTAGAGCTTACCGTTCCGTGGGAAACAAACATTCCAAAGGACCACAACATCAAGTCCAACAAATATTATGATCTCACGAACGAGATGACGAAAAACGGTTTTAAAACTCAGCTCTACGCAGTGGAAGTTGGCGCAAGGGGATTACCAGCAAAAACCTTGCATCATCTTTTAAAAAATCTTGGCCTCCCAAGGTCCGCCGTAACCACATTTTTGGATCGTATGTCGAAGGCGGCATTGGTGGGGTCTTACAATATTTGGTTGGGTAGAGGGGATAGTGAAGGCAGGGAAGGTGAGTGTTGACATGTCACAAAAAGCTTTGAAACCTACATTTCGGTCACAAGTCCGAAACGCTGCCTTCATTCTCCCGTCTGCCACGCGATGGACCCGGCACCCGCACGGTGAATCCATGGATGCTAAGAAATTGTTTCATTTCATTTTAATAACTAAATCTATTTGCGTTTTAAGGAAAGTGTGTGTTTATCGTTATCAACATTTTGCATGTTACTTCACTATTCATAATAGACACCTGACCATGACGTCACAACTGCATTCCTACCGCGTTTATTTAGTTCGTTACCCGACAGCACCTAGCGCTATTGAAGCTCGACATATAACAGCACCTGATGTTATATGTTATATGCTGGAGTGTGATGAATAAAGGTGACTGCTACTACAGTTAAATAACTTACAAGCTGATCCCGAAACGCGACTAAATCAATCATTCACGGTCTGTATACTTGTAAGTGGTGGTACTACCCCGGATCGGCAGACTGGGTACCATTGTCTACCACTTTTTGATAACTATTTGATTTTATTCCTTTTTTTTCAGAAAATTTATAATACCAGTGTTTGGTAAACGCAGTGTAGATGGACAACAAATAAATGAAGATATGACCAAAGAAACAATCAAGGATATGCACAAAAATCATAAAAAGATATATTTTAATCAAGAATCTGTAGTGAGGAACTCTAGTGTCAATTTCCATAGAAAAAAACAATCGGATTTATACGAAAAAGTTGAAATGTATCTGGAAAAGTGAGTATGGAATTGAATAATTTTTATTTGACTGGCATAGTGGTGGCGATTGTGGCAGCCGTAGATTTGGACCACTTGCTTACCATGAGCCAAGGCGAGGTCAGATTTTTGGCAGGAATAGTGACGGCGACTGTGGCAGCCGTGAACTGATTTGTTTTTTTAGTCCTCGGCACTCTTTCACCTCCATCATAATTACCCTCAGGCAGGTCGCGATCAGATGTCAAGTCACAATAAAAAAAAAATGTGGCTTTCAGTTTCAAATTATTTTATTGTTTCTTACGTTATGTTACGTAAAAATAATTAATTGTATGTATACTATATTTTTTATTATTTAATAATAAAATATTACGAAAGAAACTATAATTGAAACTCAAAGTTTATTTCAAGTAATTTACTTTTGAAATTACAATATTATTTCTAAATTGTGGAATGAAAATTAGAATAACTCCATTTCTAACAATTTTACCATATTTTTCTACAACTAAAAATCTTGAATTTTATTTAAAGTTTATTTTTACAAACATATTTAATTTCAGTCTCGGATGGAAAGGACGAGATTGCGTTCTGAAAATGTTATGTGAATCTGGAAAAAGCCAAAGTAACCAAGGTTCATTTGCTGAAGAAATCCTACGATCTGTTTTTACGTTAGTATTTATTTTCTATAAACTTTAATTTTATTTTACATAAAAAATATTTACAGAAATATAAGGAGGTGACTGTAGCTTAGTAATAGTGCAATTTTTCTATGATACAAGCACTTTGGTAGCCTAGTTTAGAAAAAATAATGGTCACGTCAACTGAGTACTCCTGGCTTTGCAGTCCTATTTTTATGATACAGAACGTTCCACCAGAGTGATGGTTTGAAATAAATTGACAATTATGGTTAGAAAAATTCTCGCACTTTCATTGATCCAAAATGGAATTCTTCAATCAATTTTTACAAATATACAAAGCTATTAAACGTGCTTGTATTTTAGATATAGGATAACCAAAGTACATTTTAAAGATAAGTCAAATATTAGTACCCGCAAGTGGTTTTGAACCGGGGGTGCTGTGTACGAGTATGTGTGACCATTTCACTACCACTAAACCACGGTTGCCACCAGACCATTGTTTCCCACGCCCTACAGGGGGGCAATTAAAAAATGGACTCGACACTTTTGGGTTATTTAAATGCAATGCTAGATATCGGTGACAAATTTAACAAAAAAAGCAAATTCCTAAAAAAACCTGTAATCATTTATATTTCTTAAGAGAACAAAAAAAATTTCAAAGATTAAAAGTTATGTATGGAGGACATAAAATTTTTAGAAATGTTAAGGTGGGGCATGGCCTTAAAAAGGTTGGGAAACACTGCACTAGACGCACGTCTTTCCCTCGGACTATACGGCTACAAGCAGTATGTCTAGATTTTTTTTTAATTTTTTATCACATTTTTATATTTTACTTTCAGATTACCAAATGGAAATAAATTCGATAACGAAAAACATCAAGAGTATGATGAAGCACATAATAATGCTGGCGACTGCAATAGTCTCTACCCGGATTGTACCCAAAACGAATATGGACCACTACAACAATTTCTGATTAGTGATACCTAGTCGATTTATTTTATCATGATCAAAAATTTTACTTTGTAAGAGATAGGCATGGACTAATAGATAAGATGGGCAGTGATATCGAAGCATGTAAGAAAATAATTGTGAAGGTAAAGGAAGCAAGAGAGTTGTGTCAGGATCGTGATTGGTGGCGCTTCGTTGTCTCTGCCTATCTCTCTAAATTTATTTATTAAATAAAATTAAAGTATTCGTTAAATCAATATTTGTGGTTTATTCAATCATTCTTCAAAACTATGTGTGTAATTTTTTATAGTCAAATACACACTTTTTACATCATATACACTTTTTAATTGTGAATAAATCACAGGAATCTTTTTATACTGATACCCTGTCCTATAACCCTGAGGTGATAACGGTCATTTGATTAGGCTCTTTATTTATAATATTTAACAAATAAAACAAACTTTACATTTCTCTATTTAATACAAGGGATGAATAATAATAACGAGTAAAAGATAATTTTTGACCAGTATAGTGACAGCGAAAGTAGCAGCCGTAAACTGAGTACGTTTTTTCAGTCGGCACTCCATCATTCTTACTATCAGGCAGCTCGAGGTCAGATGTCGAGTCACTATTTTAAAAAATGTACTATGTTTATAAAGGTGAGAATCCCCTGTCAATCTTTCTCACATGAAAAGATTGTAAGGCATGACCGACTAATCAATGGGAAAACACGAGTTCGAGCGAATGTTTTGTGCAAACGTTACGGGTCAACGAACAGACATAGCAGAAGATTCTCGTCATACTTGCCTTTAAAATGTACAATTATTATGGATATGCCAACAATTTCTTTTTTATTTTGACATTTGTGTTCAGACGACAGGCGTGGACGAACGGTTTAGCGACTGGTTTGTTGCGCGTAAAGTCCCGGGTTCGATCCCCGGTCGGAGCAAATATTTGTTTCATAGCTTTTATTTGTAATATTTAATAATATTAAATATTGCAAATATTCGTTAATAAAAAAAAGAGATATATATTTGCTTCGGGTCTGGTTATCAAAGAGTGGTAGGCAGTGGTACCCAGTCTGCCGATCCGGGGTAATACCACCACTTACAAGTATACAGACCGTGAAGTAATGTGGTCACGTTTCGGGATCAGCTTGTAAGTTGCCGGTTCCATCTAGGCCGGCATAGTGGATGTGATTGCTACTCACAGTTATTGAATTGTAGTAGCAGTGACATTCATTCATGGACCACACTTTGGCTTAACATCAAGCGGGGTGCTGTCATATGTCGAGTCACAATAAAAAAAAAGACACCGACTTGCCTGATTGTAAGCAACGAAGATCCTAATGCGTCGTTGACTAAAAAAGCCGCCCCAGTTTAGTATAGACCATGAAATATTCTTTTTTTGCTAAGACCTAACTTTGTAGAACATTTTTAATTTAATTGGAAAACATTAAACTGGAATTCATATTGAATAATTTATGAGGATTAAACAAATAACAATATATGGTATGGCATTGTCATAGGTTTTAAGGTTTTTATTATTCTAAGGAAATTTTTATTTTTTGACATTTGACAGCACCCCGCTTGATGTTAGGCTGGAGTGTCGTCCATGAATGGATGCCACTGCTACTACAATTCAATAACTGTGAGTAGCAGTCACACATCCATTATGCCGGCCTAGTTAGAACCGGCAACTTAGAAGCTAATACCGGTCAATCACTTCGCGGTAATCACAATCATTTCACGGTCTGTATACTTGTAAGTGGTGGTTAATATAATTATTAAATATTACAAATAAAAGCTATGAAACAAATTACCTCCGGCCGGTAATCGATACCGGGACTTTACGCGCAACAAACCAATCTCTGACCGTTCGTCCACGCCTGTCGTTGAAGTGTATGATTTAATATTCAGTTTTAAGTAATTACTTTGAGGCGTTTTCGTCGAATAACATCAATATAAACATACTAAGTAGTAATTTGTGTAATGATGTATTTAAAAATTTGCATTGTTGAGCCTACAATTTTTTCATATTAAAAAGACTATATTATGAGATGTTTATTTAAGTGTTCATTTAATTATCTTTTCCTACCTGACGTATAAAAGAGTCACATGACACTTTTATTTACATAATGGAATTTTGGTCATATCCATATAAGTCTTATCCCGTATATGTTTTGAGTAAAAATAATGTGTCGTGAACTGAACGGACGAGCTCGTTGATTTAGTAAATCCAAACTAAAATATGTCAAATCTAATATATCGATATTTTTTAATAATATGTTTTCTTGTAGTTGTTTATTGTGATAATTTAAAGAGTAATACGTCGTTAAGTGATCAGTGTCCTAATTTAAAGGAGCCATTAAGTTTGATTAGGAAGAGGAGATATTTGGTGTTTGGTGCTGGCAGTAATTTTGTTGTAAGTATTTATTTATGGAGAATTAATACGTTTAAAAAACATAATATCACAGGGAGTTAGTATGCTTTATTAGTTCAATGGTTATTTTCTCAAATATAATATATTAAATTTAAATAGCGGATAGAATAAGGAATAGCACAGTGCGCGATATATGTGGTTTAAAAGAGGAATTAGTGACAAGGATTGACAACGGAATACTTGGATGGTTTGGGATCATGGTAAGAATGAGTGAAAGTAGATTGACGAAAAAAATTTGGAGTAGTATTGGTAGGCAGTGGTACCCAGTCTGCCGATCCGGGGTAGTACCACCACTTACAAGTATACAGACCGTGAAGTGATTTGGTCACGTTTCGGGATCAGTTTGTAAGTTGCCGGTTCCATCTAGGCTGGCATAGTGAATGTGATTGCTACTCACAGTTATTGAATTGTAGTAGCAGTGACATTCATTCATGGACCACACTTCGGCTTAACATCAAGCGGGGTGCTGTCATATGTCGAGTTACAATAAAAAAAAAGAGTGTTTTCAGACCAAACCGGAGACATCCTCAAGAAAGCTAGGTTGCCTAGTGCCCATAACCATAGATAGAGCTTGTATGAAAATAATTGTGCATATGAAGGAAGCAAGGGAGTTGTTGCAAGTGGCAAGTTGCAATTGTCTCTGCTTATCCCTGTGGAAAAAAGGCGTGAGAATTTGATTGATTGATATTAAATTAATTTTAGTACTTAATAGATTTACTAGTAATTTAGGCCGGCATAGTGGCGGCGGCTGGGGCAGCCGGGAACTGACTCGGTTGTTCCAGTCGTCGTCACTCTTGGACCTCCTCTTGCTTATCATCAGGCGAGTCGAGGTCAGATGTCGTGTCACAATAAAAAAAAAAAAAAAAACTATTTAATGTTTTAGTGGATGTTGTTAATAGGGAAACGAGGGAGTTGTGTAAGGATCCATTGTCTCTGCCTTTTATTGTGGGAAAAGAGCATGACAATTTGATTGATTAAACGATTGTATTATTTATTGTTAGCCCTCATTAATAAATAAAAAATATCCTAGTATCTGTCTATTATGATTTAGCGCTAATATGATTATTTTTAATTAGTTATTCAGTTGCCTCCATTGATGGACTACACTCCATCTTAACATCAGGCAGGGTGTTGTCATGTTAAAAAATATGTCACAATTCCAATAGAAAAAATACTATGCTCAATTTATTATCAAACATTCCAGATGACAATACAATTAGTAAAAGCTTGGGTATTTCGTATACCTCGTGGTTGGAACTTGGCATTAGAAATTGATGTTATGTTTCCACTTCCCGATGAGAAATTTAGTGCTAGCATGAGGCGGAAGGTGCACCATAGACAGAAGAGAGAGTTTTGGAAGAGATTGGAGGAGTCATTAGATTTGTAAGTATATTTTTTTATATGTCTGTAAAAGTATTGGAGCTATAAAAACTTGTTAATGCGCTAAAATAATTTATTAAGGAGCTAAAGCTAAATTATAACATTACATTACGACAAACAAACTACTTCGGTTTTTTCAGCCATGGGTACTCTTGAACCTCCATTTGCTTACTATCAGAGAAGTCGAGTTCAAATATCGCGTTACAATAAAAAAAATATGAAATTTTCAGTCACAATTTAAATGGGCGTACATGCATTTTGCGAGGAATATGTGAAGCAAGGGAGCATTTGGCGCCGCCAGGACAATCGCTTGTTCATGACATACTTCGAGCAATATTCACGTAAGTTGTAAATATTTAAAATATACACCTTAGAGGAACTCTATAGAGCTCTGCGGGGTGAGGTTCAAAAATTAAGACATAGTCTCTCGTCGGCGAGCATCAAAATAACAAGACCATTGATCGCCAAGACGTCAAAATAGACAAAACGACAAAGAATCTCATTTCGAGACGAAATTCATTATGACACATACGTGGTGTACCAACCTAGGTTTAATGACTCGTGCAGACAAAGAGGTCGCGGCGAAAAATTCGTCAAACGTGATTGGTTCAACCCCGGATAACATCGTTGCACGTTTGTCGAGCGTAGGTTGGTTTTTAGTAGCTAGCTTAATTTTCATAATAATTTATAGTTATATACCATAACAGGTGCACTATTGACAATTAAAATATCTTGAATTTAGGTTCAATATTTATGTAACTATATATCTATGAGTATATTATTGTATTTGTGGATTAATTTATATATTTTTCATATGTATTTAGTTACCTACTTTTATTTTGCACCCCTACCTCTTATCTACATTGTCGAATTATCATTCTAAAGGTTTAACTTGTAGAGAAACCTAAGCTTGGCATTAAGTCCGCCTTTGTACTATTGTGCATTAAGTTTTTATATAAATAAATAAATGTAGGTATGCCAAATTACATGATCGCAATTTGAGATATACGAGTACAAGTAACATAAGTTAGTCGTGTATTTAACATATGTATAATTAATATTTAAGCCTCAACATTTGAGGGCTTGACTTGTACCAGTAGTTTGTGGTTATCTAAGGCGACCGTGGTGTAGTGACAGTGCAATGGTAACGGCAAACCGAGAGCACGAGTTCGAAACCACACACCGGTACCAATGTGTCTTTGGTATATGTAGTTTGGTTGTCCTGTTTCTACAATACAAGCACTTTAGTAGCTTAGTATAGAAATGAAAGTAAATATGAAAAATAAAATAAAGTTCATGAGAAAGTATGAACACTTTTTGCTTACTGATCATACACTGTCACAAGCACTCTAATTAATTATGTGTTCTCAGAGATATTGTATTCAATGCATATACTGGTAAGATGTGAACGTGTTTGTAGAAGAATTCTTAAATGTGTATAAATATGAATTTGGTTTTAGTGGTCATTGAACTCTACACTGTTTACTTATTAGTCAACAAGAATAATATGTGAATAATATTTAGGAACGCTGTTTCATATACAAGTCAAATGCTTTGCCAGCCCATGTGTTCTCTTCATCCTATGAACTTGGATCCTTCAAGCGATGCGTGAAGAAGCACCTTTCGCCGGTATAGTGACGGCGGGTCGAGATCCGATGTCGTGTCACAATAAAAAAATAAGGCTTTTATAGAAATGATGACGATATTTAGACATATTTTCTTATTTATCAAATGATAAAATTCCTGTATTTTCACGTTTTATTAAGTTCAACTGGGCAATTATTAGAGAAAAAAACATTCAGGTTCACCTAATTTTAATAATGAAAGAACGTTTTAAAACAAATTTAATATTAATTATCAATCGCAGGCTGTTTCGCGCGTATATTGTCTATGTAATTTTAATTACTTATTTATACAGTAACTAGCAGTTTGTACCCGCTACTTTGCATCCGACAAAATGAATCGACAAACATATTGGGTCGGGGAAAAAGTCTTTTTGCATAAAGTATCTATAAACTTGTAATAAAATATCTTTAGCTGTACTATTTGTATCTGGCTGGTTTTCATGACATAAAATGCGTAGAAATTTTTTCCCGAACCTAATATATTTAATCACTGCATATCTGTACCTAACTCAGTTAAAAGGCTAATGAAGAAGCCGAGTCGGTTTTGCCCAGCACTCGGCGCTCTTGATTTCCAGCATGCCAGTCGAAGTCAAAATTTAGCTCTAAAATTTAAACTATTTTATTCACATAGATCTGCATTTCAATTTTTTATAATATTGTTACTCTACATATGTAAGCAACCCGCATGATGTTAAGCTGGAGTGTGGTCCATGAATGGAGATCACTGCTACTACAATTCAGTAGCAGTCACATCCACTATGCCGGCCTAATTAAAACCGGCAACTTTCAAGCTGATCCCGAAACGCAAATAAGTTACTTCACGGTCTGTATACTTGTGGTGGTAGTACTACCCCGGATCGGCAGACTGGGTACCACTGCCTACCGCTCTTGGAAATTCATAATAGAATGATGTTAACTTAAATTGAAATGTTCTCAAACTCTGAAGCGCTCAGCAGAAGTTACAAAATGAAACCATAAAGGAAAAATGTTACATAGACAATTCAGCATTTTATTGTCGGACCTAATGTTTCATATTTTCAGCGAGTTCCTTAAAGCAAAGTTAAAATAGTTTCCAACGAGTGCTCGTAAACTGAAACAGTAAACTTTGCACTCGAGTTATATATTTCCATATTTTTATATTGACAGAATGCTTCTCGAAACAATGTTTCAGTTATGTTTTGCAAATGTCTTTTATTTTATTAGGCAGATATAATAGAGTGCAAATTTAAACTATCCACACACATCCCTAGGAAAATAAATAGTTTCGATACTTGTATTAATAAAACTAATAACAATTTTGGTTTTAATTGCTGAGCAATTGAGTTATTCGGAAAATAAAATATAGATATTTTATCGTCTCTCAATTACACGCCATATTAACAGTTCTGCTTTGAACTGTTATAATTATAGTTTAATCATTTTTCACACCTAAATTATACAAAATTAATGATATATTCCAATTGCATTTTATTCTTCGTACATCAAACTATTTTAAAATGTATATATGCAACTGTTAATGCAATTTAGCTCAAGTGAATACAAATTGAATGATGTCCTTTTATGAAAAATAATTATGAAATCTCTTTTCAGGGCCCCATTGCACGAAGCAGAGTTTGTGGAAGAAATAAGAGATAGCTACAATGAAATTTTAGAGCCAGACTTTTGCAATAAAGCTAACGATTGTCCTCTTTCAATATTAAGTTTTGTCTTAGGTTTAAATAAACAAAGTTAATACTGAATTTAAATTTATATCCAAAGTGTGGTAGGCAGTGGTTCTGCCAATTTAGAGTAATACCCCCACTTACAAGTGTACAGACCGTGAAAGGACTTAGTCGCGTTTTGAGATCATCTTGAAAGTTGACAGTTTTCACTAATGGATATGTAGACACATTCATTCATGGACCGCAATACCGGATAACATCAGGTAGGGTGCTGTCATAGTGCGAGTCACAATAACAAAAAGTAGTAGGTCGCAATCACTATTTCAAGTACTATCGTAGATCACCAACTCTCTGCCTACCACTCTAAAACGATAGCATGATCGACAATATACGAGTAATAATACATAATAATGTAATAAATAACAGTTGATATTTTTGATCATAAATCTTTTTTACAAGAAAAACAAAGTTACCCGTAACAAGAACATTTTTACGCCATTATTTCTCATATATATATATATATTTAAAAGCCTTGCTTTTAAGCTTTCCATTAAATCGTTTGAGAGGAAATTCACATACTACCTCAGGGAAATTCCTTCACACTCTATTGACTTCACGACCTGACGTACCATTCTTCAAACTTTATATGACTCCAATCATAATACCATTTTATGTTGCTAACGATCAATAAACTATTATTTTTTTAGAAGGGCTCTTTGATGTTATTCTAGAGTGCGGTCCATGAATGAATGCGACTACTACTACAGTCAAATAACTGTAAATATCAGTCACATTCACTATGATGGTCTAGTAGGAATCGGCAACTTTGAATCTGATCCCGAAAACAACCTTTTTTTATATTGTGACTCGACAGCACGCCGCTTGATGTTAAGCCGAAGTGTGGTCCATGAATAAATGTCACTGCTACTACAATTCAATAACTGTAAACTGTAAGTAGCAATCACATCCACTATGCCGGCCTATGCGCCACTATGCGTGACCAAATCACTTCACGGTCTGTATACTTGTAAGTGGTGGTACTACTCCGGATCGGCAGACTGGGTACCACTGCCTACAACGCTTGATAAATCCCTTCAAAGTTTGAACAACTCCAAATCGGCAGACTCGGCCCCACTGCCTATCACTCTTTGACAACCAGACCCAGAGCTAATATTCGAAGCGAATATTACCTACAAATATTTTGTAAAATTAGATCTAAATTAAATATTACAAATGGGGATGGAATCGAACTGGGAATCGAACCCAGAACTTTACGCGTAATGAACCGGTATGCTAACCAATAGACCACGCTATCGTATATTACTATCAAACCTTTTCAGGGTTCCGTAGTAAAAAACGGAACCCTTATATATGTAGATTCGTCATGTCTGTCTGTCCGTCCGTCCGTATGTCACAGCCATGGACGTTTGTGGTCACTGTTACTATATTTCAATAACTGTAAGTAACAGTCACATCTACTATGCCGGCATAGTTGGAACCGGCAACTTACAAGCTAATCCCGAAACGCGACTAAATCACTTCACGGTCTGAATCTACAAGTAGTTGTACTACCCCGGATCGGCAGACTGGGTACCACTGCCTACCACTCTTTGATAACCAGACCCGAAGCAAATATCCGCCTCTTTTTTTTTGGTACCCAGTCTGTACATACAAGTACACGGACCGTGAAGTGATTTGGTCGCGTTTCAGGATCAGCTTGTAAGTTGCCGGTTCCAACTAGGCTGTCATAGTGGAAGTGATTGCTACTTACAGTTATTGAATTGTAGTAGCAGTGACATCCATTCATGGACCACACTACAGCTTAACATAAAGCGGGGTGCTGTTATATGTCGAGTCACAATAATGAAAAATAAAACAATACAGTTTTCTGAATTAACTGCTTAATGATAATAATCCTTATTTTATGTTAATGAACATACTCTTTTATCTTAAAATTTACTTCTTGGAATAAACGAAATACGCATTAATTTCAGCGGATTACCAAAGAGAAATGTTGAGCCTTGAAATCGCGAAAATACTTTTTGAGGGGAATTCTCTTCTGGAAAATAGTTATCGGAACAGAACTGTGGACGGGGCTAAGTCGGAACGTGATATATGTTTTCATAAATCTTTAGAGGCTAAGTATAAGTTAGGAAACTCTACTACCTATATGAAGTTTTTTTATAACTCTTTTTATAATATTTTGTGAATATATATTATATATTGAAGGGCGACCGTGGTGTAGTGGCAGTGCAATGGTTACGCAAGCCGAGAGCACGGGTACCAACCACTCACCGGTACCATAGTATCTTTGATATATGTACTTTGGTTGTCCTGTTTCTATAATACAAGTACTTTAGCTTAGAATATAAATGTATAGTATAGAAATGTATAATAAAAATATTAAAAAAATAAAATATTTTGTTACTTTGAGCTAAACCCTATATAAGGTCCTCTATATCTATGTTAAAATATATATTCAAGGAAGCGAGAAATTTGTGCAATGTTCGTAGAAAAAAGCCCTCGTGCAAAGAAAAGAGTGTCTCTGCTTAGAAAAGAGGCACAAATAACAGTTTAGTTAATCACGTTTCAATGAAGAAGCACCTTTGGCCGGCATAGTGACGGCGAGTAAGGCAGCCGTGAACTAACTCGGTTGTTTCAGTCGTCGTCACTCTTGGATCTCCTTTTGCTTATCATAAGGCGCGTTGAGGTCAAATGTCGGGTCATTATTTTATTTGTGTCTCGATATTGTAAGGACCGATTGTGGGCATCGTAGAAATTAAAACTGAACCTCCCTTATTTGCCTACAAGCGATGTCACGTTACAATTCAAAAAAGCGACTGCTGCCATCCGCTCTGCCAGCTCAGGTGATCTCCAGCAACTTACTGCGGATCTTGAAACGCAAGTGGGTCTTTAGGAGTTGAATTTTTGGCACTACAAAGTTACAAGGGACAAAAAAACTAAAATAACTGCAGTGAAACAAATTGTGGATGTGATGGAAGCAAGGGAGTTGTGTAAGGATCGTGGTAAGTGGCGCTCCATTGTCTCTGCCTATCCCTGTAGGAAACAGGCGCAAGAATTTGATTTATTGATTGATTGAAACGTATTTTTCACCACAAATAGGCGTGGTAGGTAAAACATTGGATATGTCGTAAAGATACATGACAAATCCATAAGTCAATCAGCTATGTTTTTATAGCTTCAATGTAATCAAGCGTTTGTAGCGTTTTGCAATCACAACTGGGAAGGGAGCGAGAGAAAAAACTTTATATCCATAGAGGACTGGTCAAATAGTAAATATCCGGATTTACAAAGAAGAGACATAAATCTTGCAATAAACATGTCCGTTCTGACGTCATAGCTTCTCTTTTGTTATTATTCGCTTTAATGAATTAAACAAATTTTATTCGTCTTACTATCGCGTTTATTTTGGTTTAGATTTTACAATTTAGATAGATTTTAAATCGAAACGTAGGAATAATAAAAAAAAATGTAAAATCTAAACCAAAATAAACGCGATAGTAAGCCACATAAAATTTATTTAAGTCATTAATCAATGTTCGCGCAAAATCAAAAAAAATACTATTATTCGCCTTTGTCAAATAGGTATTAAATACAGGATCTCGATTCATTAATTACATTTGGCATCGAAGAAGCAGCGACATTTCGTCGCACTGATATTTGACGGTCACATCAACGAATAACAAATCAATAGATAAACAATGTTGATTTCCATCCCATCATAGGTTAGAACCTTTTTAAGCGACCGCTCTGACTAAGTTAGCATCGAAATTCCCAAGTCCTTTGTATTTATGTTTTTGTTCAGGTCCCTTAATAATTGTATGTAAGTATTTAATTATTTAAAAATTTAATAAAACAATTAAATACTACCTGTAGTAAAGTTTAAACCTACTATCACGTCTACGTTTATAGTTCTATACATGATGACGTCAGGCCAAACAGGCGAATATGGCGGTGATTTGTCTGTGGCAAGATTGAGACTAATAGCAGTCACATTTTTGCGAGCCCCCGCGTTGGATATACGCGGAGGCCTAATGCATCTAATGGAATGGCACAAATCCGTCATTCTATAAGCGAAGACCGCCGGATTTGTTTTTAGATGGCTGTTTTGAATGAATATTGTTACAAATTTTATGCGGCTTAGTATCGCGTTTATTTTGGTTATTGAGTTTACAATTTTTCAATATTCTGACGTTGCAGCCATCGTGGTCACGAAGAAATCAAAATAAACTCGATAATAAAATTTGTTTAATTGAATGATCAATGTTCGCGCAAAAACTAAGAAAATACTGAAATGCAGTTTTTTTTTCAATTTTTTATATATTTATATTATAGCGGAAGAGTTGGTGGTCATTTGGCCAGTCTGCCTATTTGGGATGGTAGTACCATCATCTAAATGTATAGACCGTGGACTCATTCGTGTTTCGGGATCACCTTAAAAGTTGTCGATTCCAACTAGGCCGGCATAGTGGATGCCACTGGTACTTGATTACGATTTACCAAGCTGCTATTTAACTGTAGTAGGAGCCGCATTCATTCATGGACCGCACTCCAGTTTAATATTATTAACATTTTTTAAATAGACTGATACAATTAACTTGCCTTATGTATGAATCGATGAACCTTCTATGAAACTTGAACACGTATCATGTTTTACTATTGAGTGCGATGAAATTCATGAAATACAACAAAGTTTAATGTTAGTTGCAAAAAGAAGAAAAGATTTTTTTATAACAATTACGTTACGTCAATTCAATTATAAGTCCTTTTTCCCACAGGGATATGCAGAGACAATAGAGCGCCACTTGCAACGATCCTGATACGACTGATTTTAAAAAAAATACAAATGTATAATAGAATTCTTCATTTAATATGTTTAGTATAATTTTTAATATGTAGAGCCATAATAATAAAAATAAATCATAAAAAAATTGTCCTCAGTATTGAATTTAGACTATAGTTCAGCAAGGGTGTCATTGTGGACATGACAGCTGCTGAAGAAATTTATCTGTGAAATTACTTACCACTCCAGCTGGAAACCAAACGATGAGCCGGTTATATCTATATGAAAAAAATGTGCTAGTAAAATATTTTTGTATTTGATACGATTTTATTACAATTGGTGAATTGTGTTTTACTGAATGAAACTTATTCACAACGCGAAGACGCTTTTGGAGATCTGCAGGAACGAAAAGGGTCTCCTGGCCTTCCTGGAAGAGATCGGGTGGATCCGCTGAGAGCCAACCCTTAAAGAACACACAAAAAAGCCGCCGAGGACTCAAGTGCGAAAACGAGCCCGCACATAACAGTAACTTATTTACTGATGAAGAATTTAATACTACTCGAAGACTGACAGACTAATCAATTTATTTATCATATTCGCAAAAATTTTAGGCCAATAAACCTTCTAATAAAAAGACCTACATCAATGAAATTACCCAACAAAACAACCCCTTACCAGTATTATCATCTTTACAAATAAATAAACTTTATGTTAGTACATAGTTAGAATTTACATATTTTAGTACATATTTTATTTTAATGTATTTAGACATCTCAGTTGCAACAGAACCTGATATAATTATATATAACCTATATAGGTTATTAATATTTAAAAAAAATATTCAAATTAATGATATTGTTATGCTTTGATTTTTGAATTCCTTTTGTCAATCTATTTTCACTCATCCTTTTCATCTGCCCAAACCATCAAAGCATTCCTTTGACGATATTCATATTTTTAAATGTTGAAAATTAAATAACATCTAAAAGAGATTGTATGTAAAGAATTTTACTGTGGAAAAAATAGACATATATTTATTAAAATTATATTTAAATACTAAATAACGAATAAACGTTTTTAAGTGGTGTCAAGATTAAGGTAAGTAGGGCTTGATTGTCACTGCGTATCCCTGTAAGAATTAAGGTGACAATTTTATAGGAGCCTAATTTTTATATTTTAAATTAGGCTCCTAAAGTTATCATAGAAACTTGACAAACAAAGTACACATATCAAAGATGCATTGGCACCGGCAAGTGATTCTGAACTCGTTCTCTAGGTTTGTGTGACTACACTACTACACCACGGTCACATTAATTGATTGATTGATTGATAATAATAATTATTCTGGCATAGAAAAACATTGGTAATACATTCCAATGTTTTTAAAGTAAATGACAAGTTACATTTCCAAAGGAATAACTTAATTCAATTTACTTTCGGCAAATAATTAAAAAAATAATTGCAATACTTATTTTGAATTCAGAACTGACCTAGCCAATATTAACATGTCGCTTAAAATCTCACGAGGCAAAAGTGTCCCACTTAAGGCTACGGTTGAAATGATTACGCGTTGGGCAACCATTAAAATGAAATACCTATGTCAATCCAAAAAAATCAACAAACATATAATATTTTGAATTCATCATCATCATCATCATCATCAGCCAGAACGCGTCCACTGCTGAACATAGGCCTCGCCCTTAGAACGCCATTTCGAACGACAAAATGCCAGTTGCATCCACCGGTTATTCGTAACTTTCACTATGTCGTCAGTCCACCTAGTGGGAGGCCTACCTACGCTGCGTCTTCCGGTTCGTGGTCTCCACTCTAGAACCTTTTTTTACTCATCGGTTGTCGGTTCTTCAAGCGATGTGGCCAGCCCATTGCCACTTCAGCTCGCAAATCCTTCGAGCTATGCGAATATCCTCGTTCCGGATTCTATCACGCAGAGACACACCAACAATAGCTTCATTGCCCGCTAAGTGCTTTTCCAACTAGCCAACATTTAGGGGCCACGTCTCAGTGCCATATGTCATCACTGGCAACACACACTGGTTGAAAAATGTCAAACTCGATGTTAAAATGTAGAGCCAATTAATAAAATCGTCACGTTATTTCGTCCGCAGGGATAGGAAGAGACAATAGAGCGCAACTTGCCACAATCCTGTCACAACTTTCCTGACATCCAAAATTCTTTTCATACAAGCTACCCAGTTTTCCTGATAATGTCTCCGATTTGGTCGAAAAACACCCCCCTAGGTCGGCCTCGTTTAGCGCATCAGATTTATAAAATATATATATTATTTTACAGTTTTACGTTAATTAATTAATTACGTTAAGTTTTACTGCTTATAATATAGATTGGTTAGCAAGTATTTTTAAACCAAGAGCTCTTGATTTGCTACAACATATATTTACCACTCAACCACGGTCGCCTTAACAAGTTAAAATGTTAAAGGTTATTATTGTCATCGAAACATTTGATCGCTAACTTGCATGCCACTCCGGATGCGGAACTTAAGCTCAGGGTCAATTTGTACTATTTGAATATTTTCCCCAGCAAAAGTGTTAATGACGTTCTAAATTCTTTTTAGAAAACTTTAACCGTTATTGTAAACATGGTAACAAATATTGTCGGTCAGTTATTCTTTTATTTTAGTACTAGTATGTGTTGAGTTTTGTTGTTCTACGAAAATGTTGCTGAATTTCAAGTTGTTAGTCGCTGTTGTTTTGACGTGTTTTGTTATTGAAATAAATACGTCAACTGAAATTGGTGAAGCTAAATCTAGAGTATTGTCCAGAAAACGCCGCTATCTTACTTTTCCAGATGGTGCCAGTTTTTCTGTAAGTATTTTTTTTTGTTTCAATTGTTTTATTGTAGCTCAAAATATGACAGCGGTCTGATGTTAAGCTGGTAGCAGTCACATTTACTATGCCGGCCAAGTTGTAACCGGCAAGTTACAAGCTGATCCCGAAGCGCGACTATGTCACTTCACGGTCTGTACACTTGTAGGTAGATCAAGATCAAGATCAAGATCCCCTCACAAGATCGCTAGACTGGGCACCACTGCCCTGAATGTTTAACATTAAAAGAGAAAAATGAAAATGACTGATACATAATGCATTACGAAGAACAACTGGTATAGCGCTTACCTAAGTAGGATCCTGCGGCAGTGAAGCTATGCAAGAAGGGGTGACCTCGGAAATAAACATGTTTCAACACCGCACCACTACAATAGGAACCTCTTCAGTTAAACGCTAATATAATTAGGATAGCTTGACACATCAACTATTTAATAAGTAAATGAATTTTGAATTGCCAAAATTAAAACATAAAATTGTATTCAGTACAAACAATTAAGAAGGGAAAATGCACGTCAATTATCATTATAATGTATTTAAATAAATAACATTTGACATATTTAGGTTGAATCGCATTTTATTATATATTATCACACAATAGTTTAACTATTCTAATTCATTAATAATTAAAATTAAATTCACAACGCTTAATATGCAATTAAGGTCAATTAATTAATACTCAATTAATAATAAATTTCAATATAGAAATAGATTCAAATAATTGTTCATATACTGACTTAACTATGTGTATTTCATGTGGACTCCCTATTGTTAAACCTTGGATCCTCCAAGCGAAGCGTCAAAAGGCACCTTTAGCTGGCGAGGATTAAGGCAACCGTAAACTGAGTCTGTTTTTTCAGTCGTCAGATGTCGCGTCTGCTGATAAAAGGACCGATAATTCTACACAGGCTACATACCTATCTGTGGTAAATTACCTTTGCAACAACCTTTGATCCTATAAGCAAAGCGTGATAATGCACCTTTAGCTGGCGAGGATTAAGGCAACCGTAAACTGAGTCTGTTTTGTCAGTCGTCAGGTGTCGCGTCTGATAATAAAAATACTAATAATTCTACACAGGCTACATACCTAACTGGGGTACATTACCTTTGCAACTTCCTTTGATCATGTAAGCGAAGCGTGATAAAGCACCTTTAGCTGGCGAGGATTAAGGCAACCGAAAACTGAGTCTGTTTTTTCACTCGTCAGATGTCGCGTCTGGTGATCAAAGACTGATAATTCTACACAGGCTACATACATATCTAGGGTAAATTAGAAGGAAAAATTAAAATCTATAAAAATATATCTAAATTTGATGGTCAATATCTTTCGGGCTACTTGACCTACAGTGTAGTCTCAATGACTTTGGGGTTTTTTCATCAGATTTGTCTAACGATTTCTACGATTGACCTAATCTAAAAGTATGAGGATATTTTTTTACATATAGACACCAGCGGGTCTACTGAACCTGTCTATTGAAAATACTACATCGATGGCGATAGTAATAGTCAGCATAGTGATGGCGACTGAGTCAGCCGTAAACAGAGTCAGTTGTGTCAGTCGTCGGCGCTCTGGCGTCCCATTGCTTACCATCAGGCAAGTCGATATACCTATTGATTTTATCTATTTATTAATTGTAATTGTAGGCTGCAGTCTGTCTCACTGTGGGAGTCCTCGGCCAACCAGCTGTAAGAACAGCACCAGGCACGTTCGTCTTGGCCGTAAATTGGGGTATAGCTTATGAACTACCAAATGAAACCCAAACAGTTGCAACAATCAGACAATTTGAGAGGATCAAAAAACCTGTTGCTATGAGAAGAAATAGACGGGAGTTATATGACAAGATGGAAACTATAATGGATAAGTTTGTATTGATTTTAAAATTTCACATCACCCATGACAGCGTATTACTCGTAGTTAATACACCAGTCCACTATACACGGGCTCCTGGGGCCCGACCGAGCAACTTCAAAGGGAATGAAACTAAAATTCATTCCCACTTGTTAAAAAGCTACGCAGTCTCTTTTAGTGTTAAAAACAACTTTTAATCATTTGAACAATGAATTTTATTGAACATGAACTGTTAATGAAAATAAACATCAATTCTCAGTGTGTTGCGCGGTCGCAATTTTAATTTTGAAGCTTATTAATGGAGTTAACTGTGAAAACGAAGCTTATTCTCATTACGCGGTCGGCCCGCCGGTTTCGATATTCGATCGGATCAAAAAAAAATCTCGTACCTATAGCATTTGTTAGTAATATTTAATTATTATTATAGATGAAAATAATTTAAGCAGATTTTGCTCCGAGCCTGGTTATGTGGTAGGAGTTGGTGGTTATTTGCCCAGTCTTTCGATTGGGGGCATTTCAAATGTATTGTGAAGTGACCAAGACCAAGTCAGCCTAAAACGACACCCATCTTTATCATCATGCTTATACAAGAAGCAATAAAATATTAGATCGTTTTAATTTTATAATAATTTGTATTCTATGAATTAAACAAATTTTATGCGGCTTACTATCGCGTTTATTTTGGTTTTGATTTTACAATTTTATATTATTCCGACGTTTCGAAAGCTTTGCAGCCATCGTGGTCACCGAGAGTCTCTTCATGACCATGGCTGTAAAATCAAAACTTAAATAAACGCTAAAATTTGTTTAATTCATTAATCGTTCGCGCATAATCTAAGAAAATACAATTTGTATTCTAGCATGGGCTACAATGGCAGAGAATGCATATTAAAAACGTTATGCGAGACAACACATCGAATAGCACCACGAACTAAGAACATGATGGAAACTATATTTAGAACAATATTTACGTAAGTTGTAAGCTAATTGTTTATGCCAAAACATGCCCTTTTTTCTATGGACATATGACAGCCCCCTGCCTGATGAGTCTCTAGCTGGAGTGCGGTCCGTAAATGGATGTGACTGCTACTACAGTTAAATAACTGTAAGTAGCAGTACTTCCACTAGTTAGTACCGGCAACTGACAAGCTGATACCGAAATACGACTAAGTCACTTCATAGTCTGTATAAGTGGTGTTTTACTTCGGATCGGGTAGAACCACTGCCTATCGCTTTAACTAACATATACCTAACTATACCTAATATATCGTTTAAAGGATTCATATTTTACTTTGTTTCAAAAACTACTTTATATGTTGTATTGGCCAGTATGTGCCCAATAAACCACAGCTTATATTTTGTACTGAACCTTAATTTCAGATTTCCAACGAAACTCCATGCTTCAGAGCCTCGTGAACATGTCCAGTATGATGCAGCCCAACAAGGATCTTCAAATATATTTGATTGTGACCAGTATCTATGTCCGCTCTCATTGGTCGATTTAATAAAAGGTTATTACAATTTGCCGGCACCCAGTTTTGATACCGGCGCGAACCCATTGTCCTGGTTTAGTCAACCTTTTGGATGATAAATATTAATCGAGAATTAATATTAAAAAAAATTGTAACTTGACAATCATTCTCAACAATCAATCATCATTTAGATCCAGCACACATAAAAATAAGTTTCTGACCAAACCAAATAAAAATCAGATTTTCTATAAATTGTAGTCTTTGGCAGTTATAGTGACGGCGACTGAGGCAACCGTGACCTGAGACGGTTTTTCTCAGTCGTCGGCACTTGTGGAATTTTATCATGCTTACTATCAGGCAGGTCAAGGTTAGACATTGAGTCATAATAAAACACGACATTTGACTAGTTTGCCTGATGGTAAGACGGTTTAATAGCATAGACTACTAAAAGGTTGTCTCAGTCGCATTTACTATGCCGTTCGGGAATGGAATGGAAAGGAATACTTTAAACACTGTTTACAAATGACAAATTTAAAACCATAAAATTTTGTATTTTTTTAATTTAATTTCCTTGTATCATTATTCAGTGTTTTTTTATATTCCTTGTCATTTTAATTTTAACTTTATTTTTTTTATATATTGAAGATTTTTTCACCAAAAGTTGGAACGATCGTTATTAATACAGTTGCAGTTATGTATGTGTAGTAGCAATTGCCTTCATTCATGGATCGCACTCCAGCCATAATGTATACGTCCACACCCGTTGACGTCAATGTTGATGCTAACCTTAACGAGTGCGGGCGTAACATTTTGTTTATTAAATAAAAAATGTAAATATTCTTAATTGTTAGTTAAAAATATACTTATTGTTAATAATAAAACATTTTGTTTAAATTAAAACTTCCTTTGCCCGATAAGAAAATTCTAATTAGATTTTTATAAAAATAGTTTTTTTTTTTACTTTTAATTTATATTAAAAGAAAGAAAATGTATATTTATATTATTGTGTAATGATATGATTATTTATTGTGTTTGGATGGGATAGAAAGTTGTATAATCAATTATGTTAATATTTTAGAACACATACCAATTCGTGTAAAACTAATTTGTCGCAAATTAGAAGCAATTTCACACGTAAACGATAACTTTCCATATAAATAAATAACTGTACCAAAAAACCGTTATGACAAATTCTAAAGATACTGTGGTTATTCAGTGCCCGTAGAACATACATTTGCTAGCTTAATATACGCAAACAGTAAAAATATATATAATTCTAAATTTAATTTATTCAATTACAATAGCCAACGGTTGACAATCCATGGAGATTTGAATTCCAATAAAATGATTCTAAATTTAAATTTATTGATTGCTTTCGTAATTTTATTCAGCTATTTTGAATACTCATTTGCTACGGAGTCATTTAGTTCGAAGAAAACGAGAATTTTATCAAGAAAAAGACGCTATGTTGCCTTTCCAGAGGGATCCAGTTTTTCAGTAAGTTATTTTATATTGTTATTTTTGGAAGCCTTTGTTAGATTGTAGTTTTAAAGTACGGCTTCTTTACAAACTTTTATATATTTAGAATTTTTAGGTTTATTATACACAAATAAACTTATAAATATAATAATTGAACTATAAATAAATAAATTATGTAGATCTATAATAAAATAAGTGTTTATTATAGATCTAATAGTTAAGCAGTAGATTTGTTGCGTTATATTATAAAAATATGATGTCTTTAAAATATAATATTAGTGAAGTGATACACAGAGGAACATTGTAGCCAAAGACGTTAAAAAAATATCTTTTAATACTCGTATTTATGTCCAGGGGGCTGACCACGCTACTTCAAGTTAAAAACATTTTTTATTCATTCGGACAAAAAAGATTTAATGAGCTTGAACTGTTTATGAAAATGAAAATCGATTTTAAGTGTGTCATTCAATGCAATTTTAATTTTGAAGCTTATTAATAGAGTTAAACTGTAAAAATGAATTTCTCATTATCATTGAGTTACGCAGTCAGCCCGCTGTCTTTTCTTCCTATTTTTAAACATTTCTTTCAGGCAGCTGGTTGCATGACAGTGGCTATACTTGGTGAACCAGCGGGAGACACAGCTCCTGGTATGATGACCTTTGGTCTCAATTGGGGCATAGCCTATGAACTGCCGAATGAAACTCAAAGTGTGGACGCCATAAAAAGCTTCAAAAATAAAAACACAAGAATAATAGCTAAGAGGAGAAATCGCCGAGATTTGTATGAAAAATTGGAGAGCATTATGGATAAGTAAGTAATTTGTTTTATAAAAATATTATAGGATTAAATATAATGAAATGAAATATTGCGTTTATTTTATGTAAGCACTGGTAATCGATTAAAATGTTTATTGTATAGTATAAAATTTTAGGGCTTCTATCAAGAGAATTGTGGATGAGAAGGAAGCGAGGGAGTTGTGTCAGGATCGTGGCAAGTGGCGTTTCATTGTCTCTGCCTATCCCCATGGAAAAAGAGCGTGACAATTTGATTTGATTTAATTTATAAATTTTCCTTTGTCCGTCATAGTGACGGTGACTATTTTTTCAGTCGCTGGCACTCTTGGACCTCTTCTGGCTTACAGTAAGTCGAGGTCAGATCTCAAGTCACAATGAATAAATATATATTTTTACATTTTAGTTATGGTTTTGTTCATATGCTAATACTTTCTATTTTACTAAATAAATTTTGACAGATTCTTCGGATGCGACTGAGAATTAAATCGACCAGGCGACTTATTTTCTGCTTACACTATATTTTATTTTCTATGGGCTTGTATAGTTAATTTTCTAGTAAAGAATTTTGCAGTCATTTTTAGAAAATATCAAATTGGGTACGAATTTTCAACTTGTAGGATATCTCTGAAGATAGAAAGAAATTACTTTTGTTTTCCCATTTCAGCATGGGATATAACGGTCGGGAATGTATTTTGAAAACTCTATGTGAGACCTCGCAGAGAATTATGCCCCGTGGTTCAAATATGATGGAAGAAATGTTTAGACTTTTGTTTACGTGAGTATATTTTTTTTATTAAATGAAGGCGACTGCTACTACACTTAAATAACTGCAAGTAGCAGTCACATCCACTATGCTGACCCTTAAAAAATAAAATTCATTAGTATAAGTACAACATACTTTTACTATGATCTCAATTGTAAGACTTCTCAATTATAGACCTGGTAGTTATGTCAGGATCGTGGCAAGTGGTGCTCCATTATCTATGCCTATGCCTGTGGGAGAACGTTGTGACAGTTTTTTTAGTCCATAGCGTAAATTCTCTTTGGTATTAAATTTAAAATGCCTAAAATTTCATGTGATTTATTTTCAGCTTTCCATTAACAAAGATTTTCGTATCGGAACCTCCTGTCCATGCTGTTTACGAAGCTGCTCACAGACTCGGTACAATGCTAGAAAATTGTCAGGTCTATAAATGTCCACTCTCTTTGGTAGACTTAGCTATGGGATATTACAACGATAAGCCTTCGAATGATGATTTCGCCTTAAATCCGTGGTCATTGTTCAGTAATACATTTGGAAAATAAAAAATATAGTGTTTTATTTTATAGGTACTCTATCTTTTTTATCAGAATTTTTATTCGACATGTTGTTAAGCTGAAGTGCGCTATGAATGGAGGTGACTGCTAGTATAGATAAATAAATAACCGCAAGTACATATTTAAAGTAGTTAAAATCGGCAACTTACAAGTTGATTTCGCGACTAAGTTACTTCACATTTTGTATACTTGTAAGTGGTGGTACTAACCTGGATCGGCAGACTGGGCACCACTGCATACCATCATTTAAAATTGGTTTATAGATTTCTGTGCTAGGAGTTTCAAGCTCTTCTTTTTCCTTAGGATGCGTGATAAGTGACGCTCCATTGTATCTGCCTATCCATGTGTGAGTTAGAACGAGACAATTTTATTTCATTTATTTAATATTAATAGGAGATACATCGATGTAAGCATTGTAATAACAATCCTAGAGATAGATTAATAAGAAATTATAAGATCCACATAATAGGAACCATTAATCACTATAATAACAAGTTTTATAGGGGCCCAGCATATTCCTTTTTGCTTTTGACAGATGCCATCTTAGTGTGACACGCTAATATCATTTGGCGTGAAACGTTCACAAGGCATGTCGTAAAGATTAAGCCGCTTACACGCTTTCCTGGCGCACTGTTCGCGCTCTGCGGCCTATGAGGAAAAGATACTTCTCTTTTATATATTTGTATATATTTTTTATTTAACATTCCTATACTAAGCTATTAAACGTGCTTCTATCACAAAAACTGTGTAAAAATACATTGATACATGCAAGTAGTTTTAAACCAAGGGTTCTAAGTTTGCAAGATTTTTACGCTACCACTGGATAACGGTCACCTTACCATTCAATTAAATAAAATAGAATAGCTTATATAACTCTTTATTTAGATAAAAGTAAATATAACAATATGTTAAGTAGATTGACGAAATAAATTTATAAATCTGATGTGAATGGATGCGTTAAACGAGGCAGGCCCAGGGTTTTTCGACCAAATCGGAGACATCCTTAAGAAAGCCTAGTGTCTATAATCGTAGAGCTTGTATGAAGAGAATTGTGGACGGGAGGAAAACGAGAGAGTTGTGTCAGGATCGTACCAAGTGGCGCTACATTGTCTTTGCCTATCCCTGTGGAAAAAGGCGTGACAATTTGATTTTGATTTATTAAGTATACCAATGAGGATATTTATATTAAATTGTCCTATTTGAACTCTTTGTTGAAATTTTGACTTTAGGGTCAGCTTGAGATCTCAAAGGAGTGGTGCTGTTATGTTGGAAGACACAATAAAAATACATTCGTCCATAATTTGGCTAATGGCAAGCAAGGGTCCATGGCCTAAAAGCGCCGACGATTATGAACATGATTACTTCTTTTTCATCCTCGAGGAAGTCTAGTGCCCATAATCGTTGTATAAAAGAATAGTAGCTGTAATAACATTAAATATTGCAAATATTTGTTAATAAAAAAAAATAGATGGATATTGGGTCTGGTTATCAAAGAGTGGTAGGCAGTGGTACCCAGTCTGCCGATCCGGGGTAGTACCACCACTTACAAGTATACAGATCGTGAAGTGATTTGGTCACGTTTCGGGATCAGCTTGTAAGTTGCCGGTTCCACCTAGGCCGGCATAGTGGATGTGATTGCTACTCACAGTTATTCAATTGTAGTAGCAGTGACATTCATTCATAGACCATACTTCGGCTTAACATCAAGCGGGGTGCTGTCATATGTCGAGTCACGATAAAAAATAAAAAAATCGTAGCAAGTGGCGCTTTATTGTCTCTGCCTGTGGAAAAAATGCGTCATAAATTGCCATAAAAAAAATCATGTTTTAGGTAGAGAATAAAAATACATACCAAAATATTTCGACACAAGTCTTGTTGCATTGGCATTCTCTTGGATGTGTACAAGTCTTTACATGGGCAATAAAGAGAAGTGTTAGAAATGAAAGGCTCGTTTATTATTAACGCATAACATTTAATATTTATAATTCATATATTATAATACATGTCAGTATTAGCAATAAAAAGTCATTAGGTGTCACCGTAATAGTATGTCCACGTGCTTGAAATATTATTTAACGTTACAAAATGTTACTTAAATCAATACTTAATTATTATTATTTATATGCGTATTAATTTTACACAAACAGTATTGAGCTACGTTCCCGTTTCCTACTATGCTATTTGAATAAGAATAGGACGAGCTGTTGACTAACTTCACTTGACTGATTCAAAGTAAAGTTACGGTTTTTCTTGACGGTCCGCAAAGAAAACGACACCGTACTAAGGTGAAGTTGGTTGGAGAGTTGTCACAAAATGGCGCCGATTCCGTCCTATTCTTATTTTAATCGCATTATAAGTATGTAGCGTGCGTTAGTACGTACACTACTCGGAGGTGACAAATGAAACCTTAAGTACACCTCTAATTACTAATAATAGCTTATTATTAAAGTTAAACCCAACAACCATTTTGTGTGGTTATTAAAATACACTTAATTATAGTAATAAGATTGTAAGACAATTGAACTTTCATAGTACTATTATTGTATTTACGATTATTATTATTAATATTATTCTTATAATCTAATAATACAATTATAGGAAATCACTTCCGTGTGAATCTAATTGCTATAATTTTTTATAATTAGTGTGGTGTTCGTTTGCACATGCCGTTTTCACTGCCCTTCTTTGTGTTAAATGCATTGATATTTGTAAGCAGAAAATTAATATTCTAATACAAGAAATTAAAAAAGAAAGACTAATAAAAGAAAAGAGAAATCCTTGGCTTTGACTTAGTTTTTGATTCTGTCATTGTCATCTGTCACTAATCATTTGTTTTTTTCTATTCCTATCTATTACTAAGAGGTAGGCCTTATATATTATATATATGGTTTTTATTCTTATGGAAACTAGACTTGCCTGGCGGTAAGCAACAGCACCGACGCTTAAAAACCAACAAAAGCCTCAGTCGTTGTCATTATGCCGGCCAGATGTGATTTTCATTACTGAATTAATTTAAATAAACAATATGTAATCATATACATATATCCGAATGTTGGGGTTATAAGGCCTTTAAAATATTTCCGTATGCTAAATATGAAATAATATTATCAAAGTTACATTTACAAACATTCTGTTTAACCTCAAAACAAGGTCATCCATTTTGGCTCACCGTATCCCTAAAACCGCAGACTCACCGTGCCATAGTTCCCTAAACCTTGAAATATTTCACAAATTTCAACTGAAATACTTTAAACGTACCCATTTATATAATATTAGGTATCTACTTATATGAATTCGTATCAAATGTAAAGTAGGTAATTTTAAACTAATAGAAGCGGTTGAGAGTTGGAAAAGTGAATAGAAGGATAAATTATTGCAAACAATACAATAATTTAGTAAATAAATATAAGTTCAATTGTAAATTGCATAGTATGTTCTTGGACTTTGCGCGAACACTGATTAATGAATTAAATGATTAACTGATTAATGATTAATGCGGCTTACTATCGTGTTTATTTTGGTTTTGATATTACATTTTTTTATTATTCCGACGTTTCGAGAGCTTTGCAGCTATTGGTCACGGAGATGATTGTAAGCAGTGATATAGCATAATTTTTTTTTAATTCATGTATATCGACTTTTAGAATCACCTTCAAAGATACCTGTGCCAACTAGGCTGACATAGTTAAACTGATACTTGTGAAATTCAACTATAGAGTAGTAGCTGCACTTATTCATGGGATGCACTCCAGCTTAACATTAGACAGAAAGTTTCCATAGATAACTTTTATTAGTATAACAATTGAGTAGTAAATAAAACATTTATTCGTCTTGACATGTACACATTAAACGAGCCACATATAGGACAGGAACCAGTGGAGTTTACAAAAAGAAACGACATTTGACAAATAGATGAAGTGGCGCGGCGGGGGGTTTTGGCCTTTGAGAGCCCGGCATATAAGCTGATAGAGCTTTCTTTCGAAGTTAATTACAAATGAATTTCTTTCATAATATATTAAAATGAATCTTTGGTATTTTGATCTTTGGTATTTATTCCGTATTAAGACATTTACGAAATATTTTTAAATGTTAACAAAAAAATACAAATTAATCATTGCATTTAACACTAGAATTAGACGTTATTCGCGACTAGAAAGGTGAAAATAATACAAAATACAAATAATAAAATTTTAAAATACAATTCTAAAGGACATTAATTATTATAACAATATTAATAATATATGACAAAAATCGAAATATTTAAATACGATAAAATTATTTACTCTTAACCTAATATACAAGATACGTGAACATTAAATATGAAGTAGAATTAAATATTTTTTATAAAATCGTAAGAAAATTTAACATTTAAAATTAGGGCGACAAATCTTACCGTCTTTTAAAGAGATGCCATCAGAAAAGCTACGCTGACTTTACACACTATTATCAAATAGCACACTGAAAAGTATCATAATTATAATTTATTGTGAATTTCCGGGTAAAGTGGCGGTGTTGTTAATCATTTGCTGCGCGTTATTTCAAACTGGGTTGTTACTTGTTTCTGACAGTATTTTTTTAATTAAGACTCATTAATTGAAATTTAAATAAAAGTATCGATAAATTCCATTTACCAATAAAACAGTGTTTTTTTTTCTCAAGACGGTAGAATTAAACACCCTTTTCTATATTACAAAATATGACAAGATAACGAATACTTATAATAACTAAACAACAAAATTAATAAACGTTACCTAACTAAAATAAGGCACAATTAAATAATAACGAAGAATTAAAAAATATATTTAAATTATTTATCACTATGAAATATAAATAGATCAAGACGATTTGGATCATTTATGCTACAAAACTATAAGATCAAATGTGTTTTAAAATCAAAATACAATAATTCCTATTTTAATAGATTTTTATTATAATTGGAAAGAATAATTAAATTTATTTTGCACCCTACCCCTATTATCTACATCTTGAAGGTTCGACTGGTAGAGAATGCCATTGGCATTAAGTCTGCCTTTGTACTATTGTGCATTTAGTTTTTATATAATTGATAAACACTGGTAAAACTTACGGCTATTTGCGATAAAGCCGAAAGATAAAAGATAATAAAATATATTTAAAAACGTATTTAAAACATATTTTTAACAGGTGTACCGTGGCGTAGTGGCAGTGCAACGGTTACGCAAACCGAGAGCACAGGTTCAAAACCACTTGCCGGTACCAATGTATCTTTGATATATGTACTTTGGTTGTCCTGTTTCTATAATACAAGGACTTTGGTAGTTTAGAATAGAAATGTAAATAAATAAATAAAACTATCCTAACTAATATGATTAGAGTTAGATGCATCCAAGTCGCCTTAACCAGAAGAATATAAATTTAATTTAATTTATTAATTTAAAAATATAAATCGTAATAGGATTATTATTTCTGTATGTACAACTAATCGTGTTGGAAGCTCAACGCAAATGTTTCTGGATTCTACAACTTACCCGTCTACATATAATTCACACACTTACATTATGATACATTACATTAAAGAAATAAATACAAAATTAATAAATATATACATATATGAATAATAGATAATAATTATAAATAAATTAATGTTTCTTTAATGTGTTAAAAAAACTTACGTCACCTTGGAAGACGTTTGATTAAACATGCACAAATATCTCTTATTAATACTATATTTACTACTTTTTTTATAATAAAAATGAAAATAACGTATGAATAAATAGATAATGTTTAAGTGTGGATCCCAAGATGTCATAGCATGGAGAGATTAACAGAGACAAAAAATAAGGTGAATATTATTTATTTTTTGTAGTTTTCTTTTAGACGTAAGAATTTTAACTGTGGCTGTTTTAAGATCTATATCTTTGTATGTATAATTGTGTTTGTAAGTGTTATTTAAACAGGTTTAGGGAAAGGAGTAAAGTTTATGTATCTCTGTTTGAGTTTTATAAAAAAAATATGTTAGTATATAAAAACCACACTTAAGCAATACTTTGTAAATTAAATAAAATACTATACAAATCAATATAATAAAATAAAATATACATTTAAATTATATAATAATGAAACATGTGTCATGTCATAATTACTAATTATAAAGCGTTCTGGACTTCGATCTTCAATTGTTACTAAAAAGTAACGAGTCGACAAAAAGAAATCAAAAGAAACCATAAAATACATATAATATATCTCTCAAATATAATTATTATAATTTATATCTTCACGCCTTTAGAGTATTTGCAGAGGCAGTGTTTTTGGAAGTGCCTAACATTTTAACTTTATACTTTGGGTCATTGGATTTTTTATGCTTCTAAAAATAGCTTAGCGCTGAAAAGAGTCACATTACGGTTCGACTGTTCGACCATTAATATTTATTTTTACTTTTTATCCAAAATGTATCCACTAAATAGTTTATTCAACTTTTTTAGGTTGGGCAGGTGGTGATCAGTAGTTGGTAAGATCTCAAAGTACGGTTAAAGAAAGTCAAGCGCTTCGATAAATTCACAAATCTCATAAAAAAACCTAATAGACGCATCGATTATCAGGAATCGCGCATGAGAATTTCACCCGCATAATTTATTTTAATATATTCGAACGCAAGCTGAATCAAAAAGAGTCAATGGCAATAAGAGAGATTTATTTTTACAGGGAAACACTATTAACGAATTTATTTAGTTAAATCTGTAGTTTCGCAATTTTCGTCACTAAACAATTTACCTGTCACCTATCAAAAAGGTGCCTATTACAGTCGCCGTTGAAATTAATAGCCCTAATAAATATAATACTTGTATTATTTCCATCAAAATATGTCTATTTTCTTTAAACCATCCCAAACAATTATTTTTTTTTTAGTTCATTTTATTACTTCTGCCAGCGCTGTTTATTTTTAAGCGATGTACATTGCCGAATCGACGTTACGTCTCGATGAGTGTCCTACAGAATTCATAAACCAATGACCCTCATGGCAGCCAACGTGTTAAGCTATGTCCAGTAATATATTGAAAATATATTTAGAGAACAATCCTTACATTAACATTAATATTATTGCTGATTAAAACCAAACAGAAATGTAAAAGACTACAGCAATCTACAATTCACTACTAGCACTAGAATCAAATAGAACGAACAAAACGAAATTAATAAAAACATTATTACTATGTTGATCACTTATATTTACACGTCAACATTTCGGTTTATTACTCATCTTAAAATTACTGACAGCCATGTGATAGCTGACTATGAGTTTGCAGGTCTAATTATCTCGAAGTTGATAAATCCACACATCAGAATTTAACTAAACATCAACGAATTAAAAATTAACCTAACCAAGCCTCGAAAATAACCCTATATTTCAACGGAATGTAATAAATATTCAATAATTAAATAGATTACCAATTATTATTTATTATTAGTATTCTAAATCTGATTAAGAATACTCATAATAAATAAAAATAATAATTAGAAATGGAACTTAGCCTTAGGAATACTTCATGAAAACCGGTTAACACTTTTTTCAACGAATCGGTACGAAATATGAATATTATTAAAACCACAAAAATCATTTTAAATATTATTAAAACACGTCAATGGTCAGATACTAATTAAATAGTCTTTGCGTAGCCGGTACTTAGATATGAGTTTTTTAGTTGCATAGTAGCTCCAAGATATTATACAGGCAAGTATAAAATAAAGTAAAAATATTCACTAATCGACAGTATTGTAAATCATAGTAACAATAATAATAACACGAAATAAACTATACAATAAGTAAATAAAGCAAACATAATGGATGGAATTTATCAAATCGAGTTTTAGAGCTGACCCATACGTCGACTAACTCTAAAAATCATTGAGAAGCTAATATTACACTTATCTTATTAAATACCCATTATTATTAGTAACTAACTTATTGACAAATTGTATCTAGTTTTATTTAGATTATTGTTTAAATTTATTCGTTTCCTATCTACAAAATCTATGTATATGAATGGGCATTTTGAATAGCTCTAAGACGTTGAAAAAATACAATTTATACAAGTGACGTCGCTTACTTTACTTATCTGTGTGGAATACAATGCACTATATACAAGATTATTAAAATAATATTATAAATATATTTACATATTTGAAGGTTAGGTATATAACACATCCTTAAATGTAAATCTTTATCTATTTTTAGGACAAAGATTTGGTATAATATTTTTTTTACAAATTAAGTTTTACAAAGTATCAGTATTAAGTACAGTACATATTTTAGTACAGTCTTCTAATTATTTATTGGGTTGATTTATTTGTTACATACTACACGTGTGTACATTTAAATTTGACATTTGAATAACAACTGTTCACCATGATCGTTTCTATATTCATATGGTGTTTTAACAAAGTTGTTGACATTAATCCATTCCACACAGACAGGAAGAATTAGAATTAGTTTTCTTTTATTGGCTGTTATATCTTCGTGCCCATCCATAAACATCGACAAACTACAGTCAAAATTTTCTACAATCCACTTACCCGTTATCACCCGAACGTGTCGCCAGACATACATCCTGCCTAATCGCAAATTAATTTACAAAAACTTAACAAAAGCGTTTATAAAACGAAACCGTAAATGCCTTAAAGACAATTTTATCCATTAAAATGAGTTTACCATTGCAAATATTTTGACTCAGTTAATACTTGTCGTGAAATTTTTATGAAAGTCGTACCCAAAGCAGAACTAAACCAACACATTTGTTATAAAAGAGAATAGAAATATGGCGAATAACAAATATAGACTATGAATTATTCCATGTCATACATTACCAAATAGGGTCATACATCGTTGTATAAGCTTAGCTCATCCAGTTATAAATGATTACCAATATTAACACATACACCTCCTATATACACTTCAAACACAACGTTCGAGAGATACCAATAAATATAATTAGACCTTCATTCAATAATTTAACCTAAAGTATTTATAGAAAATCTAAATATTACTAACATTGCAGTCATACAAAAATAACAATCAATTGTTATTGTTTTAATGGCAATCAATATCGTCTTAACGTGTTCATAATGCAGACGTATTGCCGGACTTACCTAAATTAAATTAATTATTGATTAGTCTAAATTGGTGTGTTTCGGTGCGTGCAATAGCACTTGCCTACTTTCAATAAAACTTAAGTGTCCTTGGAGTGTCCTTAATAGTATATAGAAAATAAATTGTAAAAGCACTAATAAAAACAACAATTCCTTAAAAATTCCTTCAAAATCACTTGATTCCAGGAATGCAAATTTACTATAAATTTATGTTTATTAGGTTTCGTCTTAAACATTTCAATTCT
This sequence comes from Tinea trinotella, assembly GCA_905220615.1. NCBI lineage: Eukaryota > Metazoa > Arthropoda > Insecta > Lepidoptera > Tineidae > Tinea > Tinea trinotella. Next base: position 2,138,949 of record HG992321.1, on the reverse strand, counting down.
AAATTACATTTTTTTTTTCAACCTTTAGCGAGCGAGTTCAACGTTGTTGCTAAATAGCAAATCAACCCATCAATGTCATCGACGTAACATTGCCATAGTCTAAACTACATCAGTGTGTGAATGTTCTTTTGTCACAGATTAAGCTAAACACTCAATAACACTTACAAATTATGAAGACGAATCACACAAACAACGCCGTGTAATTTAACTATTACCTTTCCCTGTTTCCCATCGAATTCACTAACTGCTCGCTGTGGTAATAATTCATTATTAATAATATTCTCTAATTTACTTTATCTAAGTAAATATTATGTTTACATTGACATATCAAATACGCGGCTCGAAATATTCTTTATTTTAATTATAAGATAGACTGCTACATTACCCTACGAAATGGGTTGATGTGATTTAATAATTATGTGTTTGACAATCGAAACGTACGAACTAGGAAATTAACTATATTAAGTACGAAATTCACGACATATTACACTAAGTATAAATTTCAAAATAAAATAAATTCTAGATAATTCTGAATCTAAACTAATAGGTACAAATAAATTAGAAGTTTCTAGTCTAAGTGATAACCCTCAACAATTATTTACTAGAAGAATTTTGTGGATAGGTGCAGTGAAGTAATATATAACTACGTGAGAAAAGTGAAAATCCAAAACAAGAGCTGAAATCTTGCAATTTGTGTAATTATTTTTACCCTGTACTCTAGGATTAGTGAAACAAAGGAAATTCTGGAAGATTGACAAATACTGTAGCAGATGTTTGTGGCCACCTTAAGTCCTAACAATTTTATTTTCAGTCATCATTTTTCTATCGTGTTAAAAATTCAATAATACTTATAAATAACAATTCAATCTTGTTTTGAACCAGCCATTACGTAAATGTTTATTTTATTTTTAAATTGAAAACAAAGTAAGTATATTAATTGATGTCAATTTGGCAAAATTCTATTAAAAACAAGTAATTGTTGTCGCTATCTAAGAAAATCGTTTTATCTCTTATAAAATCAATATACAATTGGCAGTCAAATTTGCCTAATTAAATACAATCACGATGATTGTGATCCTAAGAACTATCATTTAAGTTATCAATAAAGATTAGTTATCTGAATTCTATTGGCTAACATTGATTATACTAAACAATATCTACAGCCACTTATAATAATTCACAATTACTTATAGAGAAATTATTAGCATTCGTGTTAAGTCGATATTGTCCTTATGATTTTCATGCGATTACGTACAAATTCTAAATGTAAAATATTATTTAATTTCGCATAATAAATACATCGTCTACAATGTCCGGCTCTCATAGAGGACGTTTTCACGTATCAATCTAAACTTCTAACACCTCATTTTACATTTATACATCATCTAAATTTACGAAATTGAGCTCGATTTTATTCGAAGTGTCCTTAAAGTAAGTAACATTTTAATAATAGTTAATATTATTTGTTATTGCAGAACGAAAATATACAATCAAATGTGTAAAGTTACTTAACATATTTCTGTACAACAATTTAATATTTGTGCGCTCTTGTTAAATTAACTTATACAAATCAATTTGAGTCAAACAATATAAATTAACTCTTACTGTATACAATTCACACTCAGCAATACTAAATACAAAAACAGTTATGGCAGCAAAAATGATCAATGGAGTATCAAGACAACTTGTAGGCTCTCCATTAATCAACTTAAAATCTAAATCGAAATTGTTCTATTGAATACAAAAAGACGGTTCAAATACGCAGGCGGCGCGGTAAAAATATGTCCACTAAACGCACCGGGCGCTTGGCACCAACACTGAGCACAACAGTTCTCGCCTAGCAATCCCCAACTGAGAGCTTCACACGGATCACCCGTGCCACCACATAACGATGAGCTCCCAGAACGTCTTCGGCGGCGAGTGGCCGAAGACGTAGGACGAATTTCAGAGACCCGGGTCGCTGGCCGATCCCATTTTTAGTAACTCGAGCTTCTTTTTGGCGATTTTCGAGTACAGTATATCGATGGGCTTGGTATTATCGTAGAAAGTGGGCGCCCTGAAGATGATAAGCGCAGTACCAAGAATACAGGCAACAGTGAACGCAAACAAGAATATGCGATCTAACACCATCGCCACATATTTCCAGTCATCCTCGACCTGTTGAAAAACAACAAACCATAAAATTGTTTGTGACTGAACTAATAATTATTTTAATAATGTGTGCAATACGTACACTTTCAAACTTATCCTTATTCTTAACGTGCTGAGCAATAAATCTTGACCCTTCTATAGTCTTCTCCATTTCCCTAACATACGGTTTCTCTAATGTAATACTTCTATCTTCCAAGTCTAATCGACAAGGGGAATCTGGAGGTGGCGAGAATAGCTCATCATCACCTCCTGGAGGGGGTGGAGGAGTAAGAGGCAATCCTGGAAAGTCATACTCTTCAGAACCCCATTCTTTAAATTTTCCGTCTAATTCTTCACCTTCACCGTCGGCTTCATCGATATCACAATCACCATCGGCGTCGAAAACATCAGTTAACACCTAAGAACATAGAATAAGATTAATAAACAACCTTAATAATTGGAAAATTTGTTTGTTGAATTTGCTCTTGTGAAACGAAAACGTTGTTTAAGACGAAATGTTTAGATATGTGTTTGATTGTTTGTTTAGGAATTGATTCCTCAGGTGGGTGTAGAATATTTGTAGGAGCCTTTACGTTGTAAGACAATTACACTAGGACGGCTTAGGATCGTGTCTGCTGAGTAGTATATCGCGCGATCGTCCGCTGCCACTAGGGGAACATAAATAACACGGGCCGCGTTCGCTCGTTAAGCCCGCCGGCATCGAGTAATAAAGGAAAATCGAAATGGAATGAAATTGGGCTGGAAGCGATATTTTCGTGATACACGCCGAATACAATGGATTTAGAATATTGTTGAAAGGAGCGTTTCCCTGAAGAGTCCCGCGGCTGAGGACAATTAAAATGGTTATTGTTGGGGGAACGGCTTCAACCACTCGGCTGTAATAGCGTTTTGTTTGTATTGAATTCGTTCCGATGGAAAATGTTTTGAATGAAGGAAACTCGAGCAATGAACGCGTCGTGTTTGTTTTATTTTTTCACTCTGAAAGGGATTCTCTAAAGAACTTCATTTGCGGGAGCTTTTATTTTACAAATTTAATTAAAAACCCAAGCAATGAAGAAATGTTGTTTTTGAACACGATTTGTAGTGAGACTACGCTGATTAATAGCGTCGCCAAGTAATTGTTCTTTAAGTGTTTATTTTGTATATATTTAGGCGGAAAATTACTTACTTCTGTCGGCTTATCGTCGTCTTCGGGTGGTTTATGCGGCCTTTGAATTAGCAAAATTTTGGGTAAAAAATCTATGAAGACTTTCCGCACCCACGGGGACATTTGGTGGGTAACAGGAGATCTAAAATTTATGTTTAGCACCACGATAGTGACAACTACTGATAAAGTAACTAACATCATAGTGAATAATAGGTATTTTCCTAACAGCGGGACAGTTAACGATGTCGGTGGAATAATTTCGGCTAACAATAAGAAGAACACGGTGAGTGATAGAAGAATAGAGATGCAAAGTGAGATCTTTTCTCCAGAGTCTGAGGGTAAATAAAAGACCAGGACTGAGAGGAACGATATTCCAACACAAGGAATAATAAGGTTAACTGTATAGAACAAAGTTTTTCTTCTAATAGTAATGTTGAAAATTATATCTGGATAAGGTTCCTCGCAGCAAGAATAGAATTTTTCATTTCGTGTTGCCGGTACGCGCATAATGTCCCATTCCACCGAAATGTAGTACTCCGATAGGTCGATCCCCGTTCCTATGTGGTCGGAATCCGGTGTCTGCTTGAAATGTCTTAAATCGACCTGTAATGAAAAATGTAGGTTATTCTCAGAATTTTCCTAAATAAGTTAATAACAATTATTAAAAATAATTAAATATAAAAATTTCTTTTTATTGTGGCTTTAATGATTGAAAGTAAAAATACATAAATAATAAAAAATACAGTCAGTAATAAAATGTAGACATAGCAAAGAAAGGAATAAAAGGCGAGTGGGCATATAAAGTGACGCCATTTTTGAAAGGTGTGGGTCGAGCTAATACTAACACATCCCAAGTGAACTTTAACGCGAGTGACGTAGAGGCGTAGACACGACTATAACAACGGCCTTAGCTTTATTTATGTGTAAGACGGAACCACACAGATTTATTGTCTTCCTCAACTCGATGGATGAGTATATCCTGAGGCCTATCGGTGTAAACTTCATTCGAAACTTTTTATTACTTTCCGTTACTCATCTTCGAACTGATCACATTGTCGATATTATTTATAGGCCGTCTTCGATAAATATTGCTTGCCTGTCAGTGCTTCATCTTCGAGATCGAATAATATAATTTACGAGAATAATTTTATTGTTGTAATATTGAGGAGCAGTTTTCATGGTATAACAAGTATCATGTTAGGAAATTGGTCGTTAAAAGGATTATTATCGTCTAAGTTTTTATTAATAACATTTATTAGCTAATTATTTATTTTCGTCAAATCAAATAAAAATGGTCACGCCTATTTTATTTATTTTTTTATGTTTGATATATTATATGATTAAGTAAATAATTCATTTTAGTTAAGTTTTTTTACAAGAAAGTGGTCGCTTGGGAAGTTCCAAGAGCACTGATTACTGAAAAAACTGATTTAGTTTACAACTACTTTAGCTCAGTCGCTACGCCACCGGTTAGATTTGCCTCTTTACTCTTCGTATCGCTTCATTTATAATATTTTGTATAATTATTAATCAATGTTTAAGTTAATTAACCAAACCTTAAAGAAAGAAATTAATTTTCTAACAAAAGGCAACTTTGTAATTTTGATAAATTGCGCCCTCCCTAATTTGGTGCTTGTTCCTTAGATCCTGTAAGATATCTTCCTTTCGATGTCTGTTTTTGTTTCATTAATTATACATTTTTTTTATAACAAAACAATAAACCACCGTCATTATAATACTTGTATATTTTAGCTTCTATACATTTTCTTATAGCTTTATATTGAATTAGAATAATAAATATAGAATACTAAACTGATTAAAGAAAATATGAAATAACACTAGTATTAAAATTTAACTTTTCACAAATCTTTTCACTGCCATGATATCGGCCTAGATCGGAGAAGCTTCCCAGTTTATCGATAGAATCGGCAGCGAAGCGATAAATAGTACTTTCGGTCGGAATAGTGACGGCGACTGAGGCAACGGTATCGGTATTCATAGACGTAGAGGTAAGGCAAGTCGAGGTCAGATGTCACGTATCAGTAAAATAAAAGATATAATATAAATTTACGTACTATTAAAGCCAGCTATACGACTTTAGGTGCCGGCAGATAAAAATAGTGCTGACACTCAAGTTGTTTTGTTACCTATATAATTTCTGTTTAACTAATGTGTATAAATTTAAGAAATCTATCATTTATGAGCACGATATAATAGATGCGTAAACCGCAGCCGTCCAGCGCTCGTCTTATCAGCCCTATGCTGCGCAGCTCAAAAATCTGTTCACTTTTTTATACCGGGAACTATACCACTTCGTATGTAAGGACATTAAGGTTGTGTTTTATAAGGTTAGCCCTAAACATATTTAGAATCATATAAGTAATTTTATACTGTCAGTTTTGGGTCTATTTTCTTGTCATGCCCCAAAACACGCCTCTGCGCTCGCAACGAAATTTATCTATACTATCATTTATTCGTGCAATTCTTTAAGCTGCTGAGTTTAGCAGTCGGTTTGGGGATCGCAGTATACTCACCGCACGTTAAGAGGACGCTGCTGCCCATCCTCGAGAGACTAATCGAGTTTTAGGACGTCCAGAGTCTGTCGGACACTAAAAAAATCCAAAATTCCTCACCATATATCCATCGTAGCTCCAAGATCCGAACTTCATAAAGCAGGTTTGCTCATCAAAGGGGAAATACTCGACATCTATCTCGCAGAATGATTTGTAAATGGCTGGTGGTTTCCAAACTACTTTACCATCGTGATGTAGTATTGCTTTCGTCATGATTGTCACTTCGTAGTTACCGTCGGCGCTGTTAAAGATATAAATATATGATTAAAATTTTATTTTTGAAAATTGTTCTTGGTTCTAAAAAAAATCAGGGGACTTTAGTGTGTACAGCCATAGAGCACGTATAAAGGGATTTGTGTCAGAAACGTGTATAGTGGAGTTTCGTTGTTTCTGTCCCTGCGGTGGATTCAGGGTACTAGTTTGAGTTTTTGATTTAGAGTAATCCTAAACGTATTTTAAACTTAAATTAGGCTACAGTAAAACATATTTATTTATTTGTTCTTAAACCATTATATTTAGTAGATCCAATCGCAATCGTAGATCCAAGATCCAAATAGCTCCAAGATTCGACGTGGTGTTGTAGTAGTGCAATAGTTACACGAACCGAGAGCACAGGTTCAAAACCACTTGCCGGTACTATGTAAATAAATAATAAATAAATATATGTATATATTTCAAAACAAATAAAAAAAACCTCTTGCTTCTTTCACACTCACAATTATTTTTATACATGTTCTTCGGTTACGCTAAATAAACCAAATAAAAATAACAACAAAAGAGTACGAAATAATAGAGCACATCAAATAAAATATACACATTTTGACACATTTTCGACAACACAAAGTATTAGATGTCATCTTTATATAAAAGATATGTATTAAGGTCATGAGTAATATGTATAAAGTAAATTACGATGTTGGTAAAAAGTCGTAGATGCTTGTCAGTTCCAGTAAGAAATTCAATCAATCTATCGACTTCCTAAACATAATTTATGTTCAGTAGTCTTCGACAGAAATTGGAAAAACGTAAAAACTCCCTTAAGGAACTCCATCGTTTGCTTTTGACCTAATTCTGAAAACATTCTAACAAAAATTTCATTATTTTTCATACAAGGCGACCGTGGCGTAGTGGTAGTGCAATGGTTACGCAAACCGATAGCACGGGTTCAAAACCACATGCCGGTACCAATGTATCTTTGATATTTAAACTTTGGTTCTATTTTTATTATATATGCACTTTAGTAGCTTAGCATAAAAATCTAAATGTTTAATTCTTTTTTAATTTTGGCTAGAAATATGAAACCTCTTTGCCTGCTATTGAGCTGGAGTGTAGCACATGAATGGAGGCGACATCTACAGTTAAATATTTTTAAGTAGCAGTCGTGTTCACTTTGGCCGTTCCTGACACTCCCACGATCCTGACACAAATCACTCGCTTCTCTCACATCCACATTTCTCTTCATACAGTTATGGGCACTAGGTAATCTTTCTTGAGCATGTCTCCGATTTGGTCGAACATTAATGTATATTAAGGAATTACCAAAATAAAATTGTAGAAATGTATATTATTAAAAATATGTCGGTCATTTGTTGTATTATTTTGAACACAACACTAGCAAAAGTAACATTAAAAATTAACCAACTCAACAGCATCAACTTAACTAGGTAGAAGCTTTTAGATGGCAACACTCAGGAACATTAAATAACTTCTCTGTATTTTGGTAGCTTTAATTTTTGTTAATGTTGACTATACCTCTAAAGCCTTATAGTTTTATGAAGCATAATGACAAAAAAAAATTTATTGTGGCTCGAAATATTGCAATATCTCGCTCTATATTAAGCTGGAGTCCTGTCCATTAATAAAGGTATTGCTATTATAGTTACGAGTATATAATTGCAAGTCGCAAGTTTACTGATCCAAAACGCGACTAAGTCACTTTACGGTAACCCCGGATTGGCAAACTGGGCACCACTGCCTACCACTCTTAGACAACCAGACACGGGGCAAATACCGCAATAATCAATATAATATGCCAATATTATTTGTAAAATTTAATATAATTATGAAATATTACAAATAAAAGCTATGAAATAAATCTTTACTCCGACCGGGAATCGAAATTTAAGCGTTAAGGACTGGTGTGCTAATATAATGCAACTCGCGTGTCGTCGTGTTGAAAAAAAAAACAAAGGATAGACAAAAGATTTAAACACCTTTTAAGAAATTTATTTGATCCCATTATTCAAACCACATTGCGAATTAATTTCTCAACATTTTTTTTATTGTGACACGACATCTGACTTCGTCCCGCCTGATGATAAGCAAGAGGAAGTCCAAGAGTAACGACGACTGAGAAAACAGAGTTTGTTCACGGCTGCCCCAGTCGCCATCACTATGCCGGCCAAAGGTGCTTCTTCACGCATCGCTTGAAGGACGCAAGGATCCTTAATAATGAAATGCTTACTAAGATAAGCATATCAATTGCTGTTAAACACGGCAATATTCCAAGATAATGCGCTTATACAAGTATACAGACTATGAAGTGACTTAGTCGCGTTTCGGAATCGGAAAGCTTGGAAGGGATTGGTTGACTGGAAGAGATTGCTGTTTAGTAATTAGGTCGCCTATGCTTGTATATTTTAGGCTTTATTTTAAGTACATAATAAATAAAAATATAAATAATTGACCAAATTGTCACGCCTTTGTCTCAACGGAGTAGGCGGAGATAATAGAGCTGCACTTGCCACGATCCTGACACAACTCCTTTGCTTCTCTCACATCTACAATTCTCTTCATACAAGCTCTGTGGTTATAGCACTAGGCAACTCAGCTTAGATAAGCCTCCGATTTGGTCGAAGAACACTCTCCTCTCTGGGTCTGCCTCGATTAAAGCATCAGATTAAATATATTGTATCCATGCGCACGCTTTCGTAAATGTAATGTAATATATCCTCGATTTCGTATAGTGGTCCACTACTTCCCTATTAAAATATTATTATACAAGGTCCACATTAAAAAAGCCTTACAGAGAAGCTGTATAATGCAGTGTAAATAGTAGAGTTAAAATATAAAATGCGCTCTTTATATAAATTCCTCACAAAATTTTAAAAAGCTGAATTCCATCTTAAAAGCGCTACTCTTTGCCAGCGAACAGCGTAGCATATTTTACAACCACCTTGATGCTATTTAGATTAAACCCTGTTGCACTTATCTAGCCTTCCGCTTCGGCGACTACGAGCGCATTCGCTAGGAGCAGATACAGCCTTAGTAGCTCGTTGCATGCTAATTCCACCCTTATTTTATAGTGAGTAAGCACTTTGTTGGCATAAACTGTCGGCGCTAATGCATAGAAATGCGGTGAACTGCCAGCGATAATGGGGGACGATGAATAAGGCGTGCATGATCGGCCTCAATATGACAACCGACTGCGTTACTGTAATGAACATAATTATAACGATATAGATGCATTGTTTTATTATTCAAGTTTAATTTAAGCATTATCCGGATAAAGATTTCTTTAAAAACTCAAAAACATGTACATAGGCGAGTTTAATGCCTATTAGGCATTCTCTAATAACTAACTAGGATGATGAGAAATGATGGGCAGGGTGCAAATATACTACAAACTACAATTACATAAACTACATACAAGTATCACAAGTATATTATATATATACGATATGTAGGTAAAAATAAACATATACAATTATATTTTGTGCCAAATTATACATCTCATTATACACTATGATTAGATCGTATGTGAAAGTTGAGGATAAATCTTATTACTTAGTAAATCCTGAAAAATAGACTCAAGAAGTTTTATGTAAGTTGTGGTCAACACTTTTCGAAGATAACGAACTTTTGGTAAGGATAGAGTGATAACGCAGAATAATGAGGTTCTTGCTTTAAATGGGGCCGGTATTTCACTCGCTGCTAAGTGTACGTATAAGAACAATATAGGTACTCAGTATTTATATTTAAGTTTATGAATATTTTAATATTTTTTTCATAACAATTTGACAAACGAATATTTATAATATTAATTTGTTTATACCAAATTTAAATATTTGGGATCGGTTATCTGCCCAATTTACCGATTCAGGGATTTCCCCGGGAAGTGGTGAAAATGGTAAGTATGAGTCCGTGAAATTACTCAGTCGCGTTTCGATCAGCTTTAAAGTTTTATTATTTTACGATACGATGCTAAAATAATAATCATGTCGTAATTAAATGGCGAAATTAGTTATAAAAAAATAACTAAAAAACCTAAAGCCTAATCTTACGGATTGAGTCTTTGAAATAGCGTACCTTTATACTAAGTAGATAAGAAATCTCTATAACGAATGGGGACTTTACTTTTTCTAAAGAATTTGTTTAAAAAAGTTGAATTAAAAGTGAAAGTTCTGCAATTGGAATTGTTTTTTTTAATTTATGGAAATCTACATTATGTTTTAACTTTTTCAGTTATTTACAATTAGTAGCATTAACTGTCGAAAATTCATTTCGACTTACTTTTAATTATAGATAATTCAAACATATTATACTGATTTCAGAAACGCATTTAATAGTTTTTTTTATTAGTTGTATCGTACACTTATCTTGTGACCGGTAAATCATTCCATTGTTGTTTTTCTACAAAGAAACGACGCGTCGCACCAAACCTTTTAAATCGACTCAGTTATAAAGGTCATCATTCATTTTGTATGGGGACTTGGGCTTAATTGTAATAACAGTTTAATATGCATTTTAAAATAGTTTTATGTACGAAGATTACAATGTAATTGGAATATATCCTTAATTGTGCATAGTTTAGGTATGCAAAATGATCAAACTTTAATTATCACAGTTCAAAGCAGAACAAATATGGCGTTAATTGACAGATATAACAAAAGTCCATATCTTATTTTCCAAATAGCTCAATTGCACATCAATTAAAAGAAAAAAATGTTATTAGCTTTATCAATACAAGTATCAAAACTACCATTTATATATTTTTTCGTCATTGGACATTATAAAACTAGTGCATAAAAGCCTAAAATGAATGATGTCCTTTCTTCTGTCAATCTTCTTTCATTCATCATCATCACTAGCTATATATGTTAAATAATATACTAACTTATTATAAAGAACAATATCTGGCAGCCAAATGTGTTCAGAGGGCACATGCAGTGTTTCAACTCCACCGTAATCGTCGGGATTCCACTTCAATTTGTAATCGTTCCACTCCTGCGAACAAAATGGATTTTAATTAACATTTCAATTTCGTGGCATTAGATTTGGTAAATACGAGTGAGTAGCTTTTATTCAAGCGCCTTGATTTATTTGAGGTTATTTGGGTAATATACGAGTTCATGTTTATTGTGGATAAATAACTTATTTATTGTAGATTTTGTTACAATAAATATTACTGCAGATAATGAAGCGAGGCCTTTTCTTAGGCATAGTGGCGGCGGCTGGGGCAACCGGGAACTGACTCGGTTATTTCAGTCGTCGTCACTCTTGGACCTCATCTTGCTTATCATCAGGCGAGTCGAGGTCAGATATTGTGTCACATTAAAAAAAAGCGAGTAAACAAAATAGAGTCTGTATTTTACATCTCCATACTGAAAGCGCTTGTATCATAAAATTCGGACGACCAAAAACATAACTTCAAAGATACATTGATACTGGCAAGTGATTTTCAAACTAGGAATCTTTTTATTATCTAAAAATCACTCAGAAAAAAAATAAAATATTGATAAGCAAGTCACATTAAAAGATATAATTTAAAAAAGTTAAAAATAAATAAGTACTTTTTACTGTTAATACAGTTTACAAGGTCAAATCAATCAAATTGTCACGCTATTTTCCCACAGGGATAGGCACAGATTGGAATAATTTTAATTAAATATATTATAATTCAATATTATTTCGATTTATTTTGGTATAATAGGTCATATAGTACCTAAGTGTAGTACTTGCAATAAAAAAGTATTTATTTACTTTAAAGTAAGATTCTACAAAATTTCCAAAGAAATAAGAACCCAAAATTAGTTCATACATAAAGCAAAAGTATTAATATAAAATATTGTAGCTTAATAATGTATACTTATACCCACTCGTACGTCTAATTTAATCTTCTGTAACTAAGACTTAATGAATATTAAAACTCATTAACATACGAGTATGAATATCAAAAGCAATCAATATCTTCTACAATTAAAAACAATATTAAGACATGGGATACATTAGGCGCCACTTTCCCTCTCAAAATAACAAAAACAATTTTGTTTTTACTTTAATCATTTATAAATTTTGAAAGGAAATTGTTATTGGTTTTCTTTAAATTGTTTGGGGTAAACAATATTAAATGGACGGAAGGACTAACCGTATAATTTTAGTGACTTTGTCGGCAATGTTTAGATTTAATTATTTCTAAGTAGCTTAAAGCTCGGGGATAAAATACAAAGAGCTCAATTAGAAGCTCATGAATGACTATTCATTATATATTAATTCTATATTAAAGACGTTACAGAATCAAATTGTTTTTTTTATTGTGACTCGACATATGACAGCACCCCGCTTGATGTTAAGCCAAAGTGTGGTCCATGAATGAATGTCACTGCTAATACAATTCAATAACTGTGAGTAGCAATCACATCCACTATGCTGGCCTAGATGGAACCGGCAACTTACAAGCTGATCCCGAAACGTGACCAAATCACTTCACGGTCTGTATACTTGTAAGTGGTGGTACTACCCCGGATCGGCAGACTGAGTACCACTGCCTACCACTCTGTTTTGATTGTAATACTACTTTTTGGTATGCAATATGTATTAATAAAAGGAGACCGTGGTGTAATTGGTAGCGCAATGGTTACGCAAAACGAGAGCACGGGTTCGAAACCACATGCCGATACTAATGTATATACCAGCTGATCCCGGAACACGACTAAGTCACTTCACGGTCTGTATACTTGTAAGTAGTGGTACTACCTCGGATCAGCAACCAAACCCGGAGCAAACATCCGCCTTTTTTATTACCAGATATTTGGAAAATTTATTTTACAAATAAAAGCTATGAAACAAATATTTGCTCCGTCATGGAATCGAACCCGGGACACCCGCGTTAACTGGAAGCACACACTACGCCTGTCGTCAAGATTTTGATATGTACGAGTACTACCAGCCTTCTACCAGTAAGCTTAATAAGAAAATGTAAAAGAATGTTTCTATTTTGATAATAAGAGATTTTACTGCGTTATTTAATTAAAACAAGTCGACTTTCAAAATCATACTACATACACCGTATTTTCATAAACATGTATTCCGCCATGTTGTGAATGACGTCATCTGTTCTATTAAGGGTTCGCCATCTTTATTAATTAAGGCTGGAAAGGATTTTCGTCAGTACATGGCATAGACCACATAATATAAACATTTATTATATTTAATAGATTTTATTATGAAAATTAAAAACTTAATGTAGAAAAGGATTCATGGATTCTCGTTTAATGAGATATGGCGACCGTGGTGTAGTGGGTGTTGAAAAGTCTCGCAAACCACGAGCCACGGGTTCAAAATCAATTGCCGTTACAAATGTATATTTATTATATTTTAGTCGTTTTGTTTCTATGATACAAGCACGTTTAGTGTAGTATAGAAATGTAAAAAAATAGGTAATTTTAATAATCCTGTGGGGTTTACAAGATTAGTTTTTAGCAAGACATATCATTATTGCACAGACAGTGTGTAGACAAAATCAAAACAAGGATAGGTTATTATTTGTCAGTACCCCGCCTGATTTAAGGCTGCGGTCCATTCCATTACTGCTACTTACAGTTATTTAACTAATTTGATCCCGAAACACGACTAAGTCACTTCGCGGTTTGTATACTTGTAAGTGGTATAGCTTCCAATTGCAAGTATACGTTTTATTAACAAATATTTGTAATAATTAACAAACCGAGAGCACGAGTTCTAAACCGCTCGCCGGTACCTATGTATCTTTGATATATGTACTTTGGTTGTCCTGTTTCTATAATACAAGCACTTTGCTTGGTATAGAAATCAATCAATCAAATTGTCACGCTTTTTTTTCAACAGGGATAGGCAGAGACAATGGAGCGCCACTTGCCACGATCCAGACACAACTCCCTCGTTTCCTTCACATTCACAATTCTCTTCATACAAGCTCTATGGTTATGGGCACTAGGGAACCTAGCTTTCTTGATGATGAAAATAAAAAATAATATAAATAGTATAGAAATGTAAATTAAAAAAAAAGTTAAAGATTCGAAAACGGGACTTTCCGGGTAACGAACTGGTGTGATAACCAATAGGCCACGTCTGTTAAACAATGTGGAGGTTAAATGTCGTGTCACAATGAAACAAAACTTTCAGCAGTCGGATGTCAATTTTTATTTTGATATCGACACAGGAGTTTATACTTGCACAGACTACAAAAATTATAATTGATTCGCAAATAGTCTAGTACGAGATCTGTGGGTATGTAGTCTATGGTTCATACATATCCATAAGCTTATTGTGATTTTTGTTTCACATAAGACTTCCTTAGGGTTGTTGTAGTCTTTGCTTGTATGAAACAGGTGTTACTTTTACCTGTATATTATATGAAATAAACTGGGTTGTTATGTTGTTATTTTTAAGCAAACATTCCAACGATAATGTTAACTTTTAAATTTATAGTCTTTGAATTTTTTTTCGTGTATTTTATTTTCTGGTAAGTTTTTTCAATTAGTCATATTGTTTTAATTTATTATTATTCACATATTTTACTTTAGAAAATTTTCTCTTGACGGATCAGTTATCTGCTACAAAGATGGCATTACAAACGTAAGGTATCAGCAGATTTTATGTTTGTGAGTATGTTACTTTGATTAGTTAAAGTCTTGCTTGTTTTTTTTATTTTTTATTGTGACACGACATCTGACCTCGATTCCGCCTGATGATAAGCAAGAGGAGGTCCAAAAGTGACGACAACTGAAAAAATCGAGTTTATTCACGGCTGCTTCAGTCGCCGTCACTAAGCCGGCCAAAGGTGCTTCTTCACGCATTGCTTGGAGGATCCAAGGTCATAGGATGGAGAGAACACATAGGCTGGCAAATTTAGAATGAGTCCTAATTTGATATATCAAGAAATGAACATTGAACACATACATACATAAAAAAGTTGTGTGCACCAATTCAGCGAAAGGCTGTGTTGCCAATAATAAAATCTAGCTTAGTGTTGAAACTTAATTATTATTTAAGCAAGGTTCGTTGCTGTCTTCAGCAGATGAAATTACAGTTGCTACAACTCAATTTAAATTTATCTACATTGTCTTAATTCTTTGAGCGTGACTCCCTTTACGTTGATACCCTTAATATGCTAAAATGTTAATTTGATTACATTTTAGAGCTAGCAACACTCGAATGTTGCCCCTGAAATTTTCTTATGTCAAATTTTTACTCAAACTTTGTATTACATGTTATAATGAAATTTTAATTGATTTTTCTCTTTGTTTACGCTTTCTTCTTATCTCCTCCTAAAACCGAAGACTTTCTTCGTTGATTTAAAAAAAAAATTAATTTACTTTTGTAATTTTTGTAATTTGTAATTTTTTTTGTTATTATATATTTTATGCTTTTTTGTGTGAACCCAAAAAGGGTTGCAATTCAGCCCAGATCTTGGAGTGTCAATTTTTTGCTTTGTTTAGTTTGCAATCTGTCGTGCCGAATTAAATAAATAAGTAGTGTGTGGTTGATGTAGGTAATGATATTTTTAAATTATGATACTTCATTATCATCATCCTTATCACTGCTGAAGGCGTCTACTGCTGAACGTAGGCCCCCCGGCATCTTAATCTGTTTTCGTAATCCTTTAATTTTGTAAACATGTAAACTTTTTTATAGAAAACAAATTAATTATGTATTTAAAATAATTATCAATCAATCACAGGGATAGACATAGATAATATAGCGCTAATTTATCAATAATCTTGTATGAACGCGAGTTGTATATGTGAGGGAAACGAGAAAGTTAAGACTATGAGGACCATGAAAATAATATACCTTCACAAAAACAACTAGTTTTACATTATATCGTCAATATTACTCATGTAGGTAATATTCTTTCCTGAAAGTATTAGTGATATGTCAAAAGGGAAACTTTTTTCATCCATAACATTGAGCGATAGCGTAACCTTTTCGCAGACACCTACAGTTGACGTTTACAAGAATAATATGAAATATGAAAGTAATTCATGAAAATGTTAGAGTAGTCATATTTTTTCAGTGAACAGTTTTTCAGGATATTTTTTACTTGTCACATCAACGATTCAACTATTTATGTAAATGGTAGGTATATATCAATTGTAAGATGTCTAATGCATGGGAAAGGGTTTACAGACGGTCTTTGCATTGCGGATAAAATTTATGAATTGAAATAAATATTTAAAGACTTATTTAAAAAGCTTTGTAATACTTTTTCATTTAAACAAGCTATGTTCATAAAATAGTACAGTTTGAATTATTCATTACTTTCAGCATTTAATTTGGATACTGTAGCCTGGCGCTACAGTATATATTACAATAAAAAAAAATAAACTGATTTTTTATTGTGACTCGACATATGACATCACCTCGCTTGATTTTAGGCCGAAGTGTGGTCCATGAATAAATGACACTGCTACTACAATTAGTGAGTAGCAATCACATCCACTATGCCGGCCTAGATGGAAAGCTAATCCCGAAACGTGACCAAATCTCTTCACGGTCTGTATACTGGTAGTGGTACCACTGCCTACCACTCTTAAAATAAAATATGACTGATGTTAAGCTGATGTACTATAGTTAGATAACAGTAAGAAGCAGTTACATCTACTATGCCAGTCTAAAATACAATAATACATAAATAAACAAATAAAATAAAAACGCGATAGTCCGTTAGAAGATATAATTTCAAGATAAAATACTAGTTACGACTCTATATTATTAAACGCTTAATAAAAACTCTACACAAAGTCATTAAAATTCTAAAGACCAGGTTTAGAATTCGCATTGGCAATCGGGTGAACCCTGCCCAATTGAAATCCCCTTGACGATTCAACTGTTCCGAACTTCGTTTAAAAATCGCTGAATTTTAATAATTGAACCTTTTTTTATTCACACGAGATCCTTACAAATAATCTATTTTTTAATGGTGTAGCATTTAATTTAAATGTGATATTAATATTAATATTTTCTTAGATTTTGTGCGAACATCATAACAAAAACCAATCATCAAAATCAAAATAAACGCGATAGTAAGCCGCATAAAATTTGTTTAATTTATTAATATTAATATGTTAAATATTTATTTTGAATCACTGAAACTGAAATAATTATAATAAAAGATTGGAATTGATACGAGGTAGAGATGCCGGCAGATAAAAAGAGCGCTCTGCTATGACTATAAATTTAAAAATATTAATAATTAAGTGCACGACTGTAACATCATTGTTTTAATAATTATTGTTCGCTTCTACCGCAATCGTCCAGTGATCTGCTTATCTGCCTATCCTTATACTGCGCAGCTTATAAGTTCGCGCTCTTTAGATCTGCTGGATGTTATACAGACTCGTGTTAAGTTGGACAGTACAATTAGAAAACAAAATAAACGACAACAATTATTTATTTCTAAACAACAATTCTATAGAAGTAGAAATAGAGTTGTAAATATTAATTTTAATAACACTCATGGAACAGAGCCAAACTTTATTCCAAAAACTGGCCACAACTTTATACGAAGTTATTGTTCATTTGAAATCTAGTTTCGTTGTAGATACATGTTTATATGTATTAATAAACAATTTACGGCAAATTATATATTTCAAAAAAAATAATAATGCATATTCCAAAGGTATGAAAAACTAAATGTAAAGGAAGCGAGGGAGTTGTGTTAGGATCGTGGCAAGTGGCGCTCCGTTGTTTCTGCCTATCCCCGTGGGAAAGAGGCGTGACAATTCCATAGTAAGCCGATTTCATGCGGCATTTTAATTTTATTTTATTACTCCGACATTTCGAGAACTTTGCAGACATCGTGGTTACGAAAAAACTAAGGTGTTGGTAGGAATTGGTTGATGCTGCTTTATATTATTTGTTTTAAAACTACCCTGTTTGATGTTTTGATTTTGTTTTTCTATTCTGTTCCCGGTTTAATTAAATTTTGCAAAAATAACTGACGGTGTCATCTGGTTTGCCAGTTTGCTGGACTCGGGACTTGAGTTTGTGTGTTAGGGTCCCAGGTGTTAGATAAACGCCAACCACCTTCTCTATTAAAATTATGATGCTTTTTAGCCTCAATAGCCTCGCGTACCATCCTGGGTATCAGTCGACTTTCTTTTGCGAGGATCTTTGGTTTGATGAAACGGATGTAATGGAAACCAAAACCAAAATAAACGCGGTAGAGGGTCGCATAAAATTTGTTTAATTCGTTAGACAAACATAGCTAAATTAAAGTAATGAAAAACCACTGTAAATTGTATTTCATGTTGAATTCCATTCTTAAATTGTTACGAAGTTACTCACCGGACTCGCGCAACTTTTACGAATTTTTGCTCGTAACAATTTCTCTTATTTTTTCCCTGGCTCCTTTGTAAAATGATATTTAAAATTATTTCGCTTTTTATCTGCCTTGTTTATTGTTAATTTTGCAGATGCTTTTGGTTTTTGCATTTTTATTTTATAATTATATTATGTTGTGTGAATGTTGTTAATTTTAATCTGTTAACCAGAAATGTGAGTTAACTACGAGTAAACCAAATGAGTAATAAGTAAGGTAGCCATGGTGAAGTGGTATCAATGTATCTTTGATATATGTACTTTGGTCGTCCTGTTTCTATGATAAAGTATTAAGTAGCTTAATATAGAGATATAAAAAAACATAACAATTAATGATATGCAACTTGTTTTAAGCTTTTATTAATAAAAGATTTACAGCTGTAATGGTTAATTTTATGTTTATTCTTAGATTTTAAGAAACACCTACAGGCATAGGAAGAGACAATGTAACGCCAATTGCCACGATCGTGACAGAACTCCCTCGCTTCCCTCACATCCACAATTCTCTTCTTACAACCTCTACAGTTATGGACAACCCAGCTTTTTATGAGGATGTTTACAAAAAATACGCACGAAAAAAACTTTTGACGTTAAGACGTGAAACCTTAAGAAACGTTTGTCAAATAAATTATATAACAATTAATTCTACACAACTTTAAACCCGTAAATAAAAAACTTGCAACCAAAATGCAATCGACTTAATTACAGCAAAGAGCTTGGCCAAATCGATGAAGCCACAGAAACATACAAATAGTGCAGCAAACGTCCTCACTATATCAACATAATCCGTCCTAATCCGAAAGCAGAAACTCGTAAATTTAGATTAAACCACCTTTGTTACCTAACAACTTGACTTCACATACAACTTTAAAACATTCATTTAGAATTTAATACATTATATCATTATCTATTTATTATAAACTTACATTGTATCGTCTAAGTATCCACATAAATATGACAGCATGATGTTGAGCTAACGTGCGCTCCATGAATGGAGGTGACAGCTACCTCTGTTGAATAACTGCAAATAGCAGTCGCACCCAATATGTCGACCTAGTTGGAAACCGAAACGCGACTAAGTCACTTCACTGTCTCTGTACTTGTAAGTAGTAGTACTACCCTGGATCTGTTTGTAGGACGTTTATTTTAATAATGACTGTAGCATTAACAAATAAACAAGACATTTTTTTTATTTTATATTGTGACTCGACATATGACAGCACCCCGCTTGATGTTAAGCCGAAGTGTGGTCCATGAATGAATGTCACTGCTAATACAATTCAATAACTGTGAGTAGCAATTACATCCACTATGCCGGCCTAGATGGACATAATATTTCTTTAACAAATAAGAGGTACTAAAATGGACTTCGTATAATTGGAATTGGCTTTTGTTGAACCAGTACAGTCTAATCCATATTGTAAATACTAATGTTGTTTTAAACTTAGAATGGATTAATATGTTTTTAGGCATATTTTGTGTACCTCGACGTTTCGACACTGCGGGCCGACCAACTTAATGACAATGGGCTTCGTTTTGAAAGTTGAACTCCATTATTGAGATTTAAAATTAAAATCGCGACCGCGCAACACACTAAGAATCAATGTTAATTTTTATTACCAGTTCAAGCTCATTTAAACTCTTTGTCCAAATGAATAAAAGGTGTGTTTGATACTAACAGCGACCGCGTAACTTTTTGACAAATGGAAATGAATTCCATTACCATTACAACTGAAGTTGCGCGGTCAGCCCCCTGTTGTTAAAACCATTGACCTCACAATCTTATACACTTTACTCTGACGATTTCTCGCTGCGATATATAACGAGATAAATATAATATGTAGGCAAATATCTAATATCGATTTATGATCCCCTAGTTGGAAGTTTGGCAAAGTCCAAGATCGCGAACCTACTATATCAAAGGATCAACTTTTTACCGCTCACATAAAAGTTGCCAGCGACCGAATATGATCGTTCGCTGAAGCTTTACGATTTGTTTATTCGATGCGATTGTTAGGTCTTATATACGTAGGGATAAGATACGAGTATATGTCTTTTTTTGCATTTTTTTTTATTTTGACACGACATCTGACCTTGACTTGCCTGATGATAAGCAAGAGCAGGTCCAAGAGTGACGATGACTTAAAAAACCGAGTTTATTCACGGCTGCCCTAGTCACCGTCACTATTCCGTCCAAAAAAAATTACTTTATTTGGACAATATTATAATTTTCAATATAGTGCCCATAACCATAGAGCTTTTATGAAGAGAATTGTGAATATGAAGGAAGCGAGGGAGTTGTGGCAGTATCGTGGCAAGAGGCGTTTAATTGTCTCTGCCTATCCCTGTGGGAAAAAGGCGTGCCAATTTGATTGATTAAATTTTCAATTATTTATATTGTCAACCTTTCTGGGCAACCTTTATGTTTAGGATAATAAATAATATATATGCTGTTAATTCATTAATGATTGTTAAATATAATTTTAAATATTAAAATAATTTAAATAATAAATATTAATTTTGATAGTAGTCGCATCCATTCATGTACTACACTCCAGCTTAACATCAGGCGGGGTGCTGTCATAATGTCGAATCCCAATAACAAATAAATAAATAATAATTACATTCAAACTTATATGATCTTACTATAAATAATATTTAAAACGGTGTTTAAATATTCTTATACAGTCAAACGTTTTGGTACCTGATTGACATGTTTAATACCTGTTTAAAGCTCATTTGTTTGGTGTGAAGCAGAAGCAGATGAAGCATGAGAGTAGAATTAATGCTGTAGAAATGCGGTCGTTAAGGAGTGTATGTGGAGTGACGATAGCGAATAGAATAAGGAATAGCACAGCGCGCGATAGATGTGGTTTGAAAGAGGATGTAGTGACAAGGATTGACAAAGAAATGCTTCGATGGTTTGTGCACATGGAAAGGATGAGTAAAAGTAGATTAAAGAAAAGAATTGATTATATAAATCTCATGTGAATGGATGCGTTAAACAAGGCAGGCCCACGAGGGTGTTTTCAGACCAAATCGGAGACATCCTCAAGAAATCTAGGTTGCCTAGTGCCTATTACCATAGAGCTTGTATGATGAGAATTGGGAATGTAAAGGAAGCGATTAATTTGTGTCAGAATCATGGCAAGTGGCGCTCCAAGCGTCTCTGCCTATCCCTGTGGGAAGAAGGCTTGACAGTTTCATTGATTGATTGAATAAAGCTCGTTTAATTTTGTTTTAGTAACACGTTAATGTTATACGAATACAATATGTGAACATAACCTTATATTTTTTAGTTAGACGGTTCTACGTATTATAGTTTATGTATAGTTTGTGAGAGAGATATTTGTATCGAATATTTTTGTGAAAGCAACTCATGAAATAAACATTAGTTTTGCTGCTGGTTTTAGAAGATATTATAATCTTGTCCTTCACGAAAAACTAAATTTTCTTCTTTTATAGAGCCTCGACATTTAACATCAGGCTATGTGACATATTTTTTTTATTATAACTCGACATATGACAGCACCCCGCTTGATGTTAAGCTGGAGTGTGTGCCGTCAATGGATGTCACTGCTACTACAATTTAATAACTGTAAGTGGCAATCACATCGACTATGCCGGCCTAGTTGGAACCGGCAACATACAAGCTGAACCCGAACGCGACCAAATCACGGTCTGTATATTTGTAAGTAGCGGTACTACCCCGGATCGGTAGACTGAGACCACTGCCTACCACTCTTCATAGGAGTACTCCAAAAAAAGTTAACTTTGTTAACAGTCAAAGAATAATCTGTCAATTGTATGTAAACAAAATATACTTATATTCTTCTTACACACTTGGCCTGATGTTAAGCTGGAGTGTGGTCCATGAATGAAGGCAAAACCTATGTCGGCTATGACTGTCGCACCCAATGCGGATTTAGTAAAAACCGGCAACTAACAAGCTGATCCCTTCACGGTATGTATACTTGTAAGTGGTGGTACTACCCCAGATTGGTACACTGGGAACCACTGCCTACCACTCTTAGAAAACACTTCAATACAATAACGTTATGTAACAATGTATAATATCAGACGTGGAGTAGGGTAAAGGGGCCCTTTATGTACTTTTGACGACCTCTTTGATCGTACTAATAAGGAATGTCTTTCTTGTTTTATCTACTAGAATTTTGTGGCTTTTATATTGTAACTGGGATCCATAAATAATGCTGGCCAGCGCTATTTATATATTATACTTTTTTGAGTACCAAAAATTATTTTGAATTAGAAATAATGAATAAAGTTTCCGGTGATAATTATAATGAGCTTTCAAAGTGATATCATGTCTGTGTACTCTAAATAGCTTTTGTTTACCAAAGTGTTTATAGAAGCAGGGTGACTAGAGTACATATATCAAAGATACATTGCTACCGGAAATAATTTCGAACCGGTGGTTCCGGGTTTGTTTGTCCATTTCACTGCCACTACACTACAAATAGTTCACCAAAATACTTATGTATCTTTGATACACATAGGTTTGATACAAGCACGTTTAGTAGCTAACAATAGCAACATAAATACGTATTACTACATACTACACCCACTATAGCGGCCAAGTTCTCTTATACATAATATTAGAACTTGGCCGGCATTGTGAATACGAGTAAAACTTGCAGTTGCCTAACTGAAGTAGCAGTCGCTTCACTTCAGACGGGTTACAGTCATATGTTGAGGCAAAATAAAAAATGCATATCTCAATCAATCAATCAATCAAATTGTCACGCCTTTTTCCCACAAAGATAGGCAGAGACAATAGAGCGCAACTTGCCACGATCCTTACACAACTCCCTTGCTTCCTTTACATCCACAATTCTCCTCATACAGGCTCTGTGGTTATGGGCTAGGCAACCCAGCTTTCTTGAGGATGTCTCCGATTTGGTCGATAAACACCCTCCTTGGCCTGCCTTGTTTTACGCATCCATCCACATCAGATTTATAAATTCCTTTCATCAATTTACTTTCACTCACCCTTTGCATATCTATATGTATTTATTTTAGGTACACCACAAATACAACAATTCCATTCTACAATTTCTAGTCAAGTATGAAATTGAGGGCAAATATCTCGAATGCAGAACACAAATGTCATGGCATGCATTTGTGAAAGGCCTGCATTCACAATGGTTGTCTCTGATTGGCTGCTTATAATGGTAGCAGAAATTATCGTGGTTCTAACAGTTATAGCTTAGGATGCCGAATTTGTTAGTCAGTTGTTTCATATATGGAATGTTGTGGTTTAAACGTAAATTGGTAGTTTAACTACATGAAGATTAAGTAGTAACGGAATACAAAATTACAATTTAAATTCAGATTATTCTTTACCACTTGTCATTAAATTAATGTGTCCTTGATATATTTACTTCGGTCATTTAGTGTCTATGATGACAAAAATTAGGCGAAAGGTATACATATTTATAATATCTACTATATTATAAAAATAATTATTTTAATATCGGCTGATTAATAAAAAACCTTTGTCACTACCAAACTCTAAGTAAATGACAAAGATTAGGCGAAAAGTATAATGTTTAATAATTTATTTTATAGGATGAAAGGAGTTTATTTTATTTTATCCTTGTAGACATTTTAACATATTTAAGGCAAGTTATGTATGCAATAATATATGTATGTGTGTATGTATTTTTTGGTGAGTTGTAATAAGTATGCAGTATAGCATAATTGTTTTGACATTTTTTATCCTTGTACCCACGTAAACATAACATTTCTCTATTGTCCCCAAGGTAGACTGGAAGAGAATACTTAAGGTCCCTTTTTTTAAATAAAGATTTAAACACATTAATAAATGAGTACGATAAAAAGTAAACAGGAAAATAAAAACAAAAGTCATAATAAGTTTATGTAAGGCTCAAAAAGCGTAGGACAAATTTTATTGTGACATTATCCAAAATCCATTAATCACACTTTTGTTGCGTCTGACAGCACGTGAGACGGGAATTGTAAAAGAAACGGATGGGTCCCAGACGTTTGTGTTTTGTCCAGGGCGGGCGGAATGTCAACCGGTAGGGACCATTTGTCAATGTTTTACCGACATCCAGTTTCGGGACATGAATCAATCGGATTTCCTCGATTCAATGGAGATGTATTGGGAATGAACAATTATAATTGCTATTTAATAGATTTTGTCGTTTCGGAAACTGGAAATGGAACATTAGAATTAAATTTTTAAAATTCAATTTTGACACAGTATCTGGGGATCTATAGATAAATTATGTTAGTCTAATTTTAAACAGTATCTTTTATTTTCATATTACTGTTTCTTTTATAATTCCATACAACGGATCCAGTGCCAGTAATTATAGAGCCTGTATCGAAAGAATTGTGGATTTTACGGAAGCGAGTTGGTTAGGATTGCAAAAATACCGCTGTTGTCTTTGCTTATCCATGTATAAGTCAAGGCGTGATTATTTGCATGTTGTCTCTGCCTATCCCTATGGGAAAAATGCGAGACAATTTGATTGATTAATTAAGAAGACTAACAAATCAACATGACATAAACTCTATTACCATAATTAGAGACTTTACCCTAAGACATAAATTAGAAAGAACCAAATAGAAAGAAGCGTTGAAAGGAAAGTGTTATTTAAAAGAGAAACAAAAGTAGATAATAAACTGTAAAAATATAATGTCTTCGGAATCATATGAAGCCTAAGGTGTCAACATTACTCATGCGGCCATGACAGCTTCTCAGATAGTCTGTGCTAAGAAAATGTGTTGCGTATTTTTTTAGCAACGAGTTTATGTCTTTTTTGTTGACTTCTTTTCTAAGGAAACTTTATGTCTTTCCTTTTTTGTTTAGTTTATTCCTCTTAGTTATTTCTGTAGTGTACTTGTGTGTTCTTTACTGTTTTTGGACACTATTTATTTAGTTTTTTTTTTCATATTGAAGTAAAGTGGTAGGCAGATTTGTTCGTTTGCCAAGTCTGACAAACCAAGGTAAAGTACCCTACTTCACTTCACCAGCCGTGAAGTGTTTTAGTTGCGTTTCGAGACCAGTTTGAAACTTTCTGGTTCAGTTAGGCGTGTGCTACTTTTTTATTGTGACTTGACATATGACAGCACCCCGCTTGATGTTAGGCTGGAGTGGTCCATGTATGGATGTAAGGTAGCAGTCACATCCACAATGCCGGCATAGTTAGAACAGGCAGCTTACAAGCTGATCCCGAAACGTGACTAAATCACTTCACGGTCTGTATACTTGTAAGTGGTGGTACTACCCCGGATCGGCAGACTGGGTACAACTGCCTATCACTCTTTGATAACCAGACTCGAAGCAAATAACCGCCTCTTTTTTTATTAACAAAAAATTATTATGATTATGAATATCACAAATAAAAGCAATGAAACAAATATTTGCTTTGACCGGGAATCGGACGCAAACCAATCGCTGGACAATCGGCCAAAACCTTTCCGTTTTTCAACTGTATAGCAATAATAAATTATATATTTTGTGGTATTAATAATATTGTTTGATTTGTTTAATTGTGTCACTCACCTGTTCGACCCAAACGTTCGTTGTCATAATTTGATTTTTGAGATTCTGAAACAAACAAAATGTTATATCAATAAAAACCGTATGAACAATAATAATTCTACGTGTGTCATACAACAATTGACAGTGGGAGATTTATACAGTTTATTTTTTAATATTTACGTTTTTTATTTACTCTATGATTATGAGACCCCACAGTGCCCATAACCATAGAGTACATACTATTTCCTCTACATCTTTATACATATAAAGATGTAGAGGAAATGAGAAAGTTTTGTCAGGATCGTAAAAAGTGACGCATCTATCTGTTGTGTCTGCCTATCCCTGTGGGAATTGAAACGTGAAAATTAATTAATTTTATTAACTACTCAAAATTACATTCTTTAGTGGTAGATATTGAAAGAAAAAACTGCACCTTTAAAATTTGTATCAAGCATTATCTAATATAATGCACAATTACAATTTAAAAAATGAATTTTCAAAAAGTTGTCCCCTATGCCGGTTGTTTTAGCCGGCATAAATGACTGAGGTAACTGTGAACTGAGTTGGTTTTTAAAGTCGTCTGCGCTATTGCTTACTATTGGTCAAGTTGAGGTCAGATGTTGAGTTACAATAAAAAAGAAGAAATAATAGTATACTCGTAATACTTCATTTTACATTGATTAACATAATCTAAATACCTAATGAGTTTTATTCGCACAAATAGATTTTACAACTTTACCAACTTTGAGTGAAATACAATGCCATATTTCTCTCAACAACTTAATCAGATTATTCACAAGAAATTTCATTAAAGTGTCATCTAAACTTTAGAGTGAACCGCGAGTTTTAAATGTGATTCCTTACCATAGACCACATACAAGGTGAAACTAGAATAGATTTCATAAAATATGTATATAAACTAAATAAACTTAGTATCGCATGTCCCTATTCTCTTTGGGATTATAAGCTTAAAACATAATTATATCATCATCATCATCATCAGCCAGAAGGCGTCCACTGCTGAACATAGGCCTCCCCCCTAGAAAGCCTTTCCGAACGACAAGATGCCAGCTGCATCCACCGGTCACCTGTGACTTTCACTATGTCACCAGTCCACCTAGTGGGAGGCCTACCTACGCTGCGTCTTCGCGAAAATCTCGTCCCAGTATTTGTACGTGGATTTCTCATATATTTCTTTTGTCACACAAAATCTAATATCGACTTGCCTAGACTAGAGTGCCGACGACTCAAAAATAACAATTGCTGCTTTAGTCGCTGTCACTATGTTGCCCAGTTTGCCATTTTTCGTCTTCTTGAAAAGTCCATTTGGATGGGACGGGGTAAATAATTGGATGAAATTTGGATAAATAACTTATACATATATTAGGTTATGGAGTTTATTGATGTCCAGGGCTTAGAGTGCAACGTCTAGCAGCAAGTAAACTACATTCCTAACCATGGCAGAACTTCCTTGGAACTTCAAACTTATGAATATTTGGTTTTAACTATAAATTAATTTGTGATAACCTCAGGAATTGGAAACTTGTCTAGTTGCTTATGCTTCAAACATGTACGCTTAATTGTTGAATAGTTTTAGTTAAATATAATATAATAGGGTAATAAATCGTCCATTTGTAATCTGCTTCAAGCAATCAATCATAATTGTCACGCTTCAATTCCGACAGGGATAGGCAAATACAATGAAGTATAAGTGTACAGACGGTTTTAACTAGGCTAGCATAGAGGATGCGACTGCTACTTTCTGTTGTTTAACTATGGTAGCAGACGCCTCCATTCATGGACTACACTCTTGTTTAACATCAGGCGGGGTTACTTTCCATTATTTTCAATTCACTTCCTTCAAATCCACAATTATTCATACAGGCTCTATGGTAACGGGTACTATGGACCTTTTACATCCAAGTGTTCATTCCATCCCTTAACACATAATTCTTCAAGCGAAGCGTGAAAAAGTACTCCTATGTCTCTGCCTATCTCTGTAGGAAAAAGGCGTGACAATTTGATTGATTATAATATTGATGTGTAAAATAACAATGTACAGCTTACTTTAAAATTTGAAATTAATCGAATCAGTGTATTTTACTTCAGGCCCCTAGAGGACCCAAACCAGTAATGAAATATTCATCGCTACAGACACGAAAGGTACCTTTAGTACCTTTGTTTTTGTCCGATTACCTGAGATTGTTTGATCATCAAATAATTCTATAAAATATATAAACAAAATTATACAACTTTAAAGAGGTAGTGATTTGTTATTACAAACCGAGAGCCTCCGGTTAAAAAACTTGCCAGTACTATAATGTATCTTATATACTTTGGTAGCTTAGTTTCTGTGATGCAGTTACGCTTGGTATGGAAATATAAAATAAATAAATAAAAACTAAATCACCAATGGCTTTTAACCCAGTTACCTAAGACCTAAGATTGTAAAAATCATTATTAAAAAACAAAGAAAAAAAAATTTCAATCAAGCGCCACTTGCCATGATCCTGACACAACTCCCTTGCTTCCCACGCATCAACCATTCTTTTCTTACAAGCTTTACTTCGATTTGGTCCGAGAACATCTTCCTGGGTCTACTTCGTTTAAGGCATCCATCCAAATCAGATTTATAAATTCCTTTCGTCAATCTACAAATTAAAACCTATTTAATTTAGTATTTAACTACTGGGACCCGATTCTACTAATTACATGACAGCAAAATTAATTATCCACGAACTTTCGACGTGACTTTCACGTAACATTGACTGCGTCAAAAACGCACTGAAATTGCACAATAAATTTAACATTCTTGCAGTGGTTACCAATCAACGCAGATAATTAACTGACGTTTTTTATTTGTGTTGGACGTAATAATAATATTTTAATTAACTAACAATAATACTGTTTCTTTGTAATATGTAATTAATTTTATGTTTTTTATGTTTATGTTTTATGTATACGAAAAATATTTAATAATATTTTTGTGTATTCAAAAATTTATCACAATGAAGTATCGTATTTTCTTAGATTTTGCGCGAACATTGATTAATGAATTAAACAAATTTTATGCGGCTTACTATCGCGTTTATTTTGATTTTTATTTTACAATTTCGTCGGAATAATAAAAAAATGTAAAATCAAAACCAAAATAAACGCGATAGTAAGCCGTATAAAATTTGTTTAATTCACAATGAAGTATCTCTCAAAATATTAATAAAAAACGGAATGTCTTCTAATAACTGCGTTGTCAAAACATATGACAGTTGTTTAACCAATTAACGTATCCTACGATAATGCCAAGTATTAGTGCAATTACAATGCGTTTATGGCGCCATTACTATTACGTAAAAGTTAAGCCAAACAAGCGTTTCTATTCCATTTCGCTGACATATATTAAGAGAATCATACGCCGGTCTTCTGCCACCTTCAACGTGCCAAGTCTACTTGAGCCGACTGGTATTGCAAGAGATGATGGCAAGAGACCGGACAGTATGAGTTTGGTTCCATGGAAGATGGGCCGGGTGCTGGTATGGGATGCAACCTGTTGAGACACTCTAGCCCCTTCCCATCTACATGGAACCAACAACAGAGCTGGTGCGGCTCGTGAAGCGGCTGAAAAAGCTAAAGCGTGTAAATACAGGGGTCTAGGCTCCGAATATGATTTTGTCCCATTCGGTGTCGAGACCCTTGGTCCTAGCGCTATAAGGCTTTTTTAAGGAAATAGCAAAACGGTTAGTTGACATCACAGGAGACCGAAGAGTTAGCAGCTACCTCGCACAAAGAATTAGTCTAGCTATTCAAAGGGGGAACGCTGCCAGTATCTTCGGAACCTTGCCTAAAGGGACTCCTTTTAATAATGTATTTTAGTTAATTTTCAATATTGGTTTTTAGTATTAGCAGAATAGAGGTGTAATTAGTACATTTTAATTTTTACATTGAATAATTGTATGTTTTTTTAATAAATAATTTCCTCTAAAGAGAATCGGGCCCCAGTAAAGATGCAGTAAAAATCGAACTCAAAACAACTTTAGTACTGTAGTCTCAAACAATAAGCTAGAGCAAACCTCATTATATTTTTTAAACAACAAACTATAAAATAATGGCTTTCATTAAAGGACTAAGAAAGGCGTATTGCTTTAATAACTTCACTAATGAGGTTATTCTTGTTAATGTAAAATTAAGTTATATATATTTTTTATGTAGGTTTTATTTAGGCTTGTAATGTGACATTTCCTTGCCCGATGGAATGCGTTCTATGAACTAAGGCAGCTACTACTATAGTTGTAGTCGTATCCACTATAGCGGCTTAATTGATACCGGAAACTTTCAAGCTTATCCCCAAACGCGATATCCCTATCACTTCACGGTCTATAAACTTGTATGTGGTGGTTATTACTCCGGATCGGCAGACTGGGAAAATTACCACCAATTGTAATTTGCCTAAAATTTTGTATTCCTGTTACACGGTTCTTTGTAACAGATGTTTTTAGTATATAATATGTGGATTTATCAAAGAACACATTTTAACGCATCTATGCTTCTTAAGGCGACAGTAGTGTAGTGGCAGTGCAATAGTTTACTGTAATTCAACTGTAGTTAACATTATTGTTTCCAATTCACAGGTGGTCTATAATATCTATTCTCTATAATGGTCATTTGATATTATATACAAAAGGTATATAATACCTTTTTTAAAATTCGTTTTATTGACTTTTAAACATTTTAAAATAAACCGAGAATAGACCTCTCTTTCTTCGGCCTTTTATTTTAATTACCTGAAGTCGGGTTTTCAGATCAGATAAAATTACATTCCACAAGTCTCCGTTGAACAGTTTGCCTTTTTCATGAAACCGAGATGTCTGAAAATACTTAAAAGAAGGTATCAGAGAGTTTATATTCGTTGCGCGAATAGTGTGAATTCCTGAAGCTCTGTTTGCAGGAGAAATTAAAATCTAGAACTTTGAAGTGTTTCTTTTTGCTTTCGTATTGTAATAAGTAAACTTACATAGATATTAAATATTTTTTTTTATAAAAAAACTTACATTACTTAGTTTTATATATATATATATATATATTTTTATTATTCCGACGTTTCGAGAGCTTTGCAGTCATCGTGGTCATCGTAAGCCGCATCAATTTGGTTAATTCAATAATCAATGTTCGCGCAAAATCTAAGAAAATGCTAAGTTTATGAAGTCATCTTTTACTTTTGACGAGGTTGGTTAAAACAATATATTATTTGATACATTTGATTGACTTTATTAAAATTAAATTATTGTCACAACAGAGACTAAACCAAAATTTACATAAATGTATTCCATGATCGCTCATTACTGGCTATTGTTACAAACGACTATCGCATCTCAAATACAATGCTAAACGGACATTTGTAAATGGAAAATTACAATAAACATTTTAGTGTTGTACTCTATTTGTACCACGAATTGTTGTTGTTTTCAATACTTACGTGTTTTAGGTATAATAGTAAACGCATTTACTTTTATTACACGCTTCTATACAATTACTCCATCGCTTATAAAACCGACAACTGATGGGGAAGAAAGGTTCTAGAGTTGAGACCACGAACCGGAAAACGCAGCCTAGGTAGCCCTCCCGCTAGGCGGACTGATGACATAGTGAAAGTCACGAAGTAACCGGTGTATGCAACTGGCATCTTGTCGTTCGAAATGGCAGGCGTCTTCTAGTTGATGGTGATTAATGTCTTTGCGCGATAGAATCGGGAACGAGGATTTTCGCCAAAGAACCGACATAACTCGTAGGATTTATAAGCTGAAGTGGCAACGGGCTAGCCACATCGATCGAAGAACCGACAACTGATGAGGAATAAAGGTTCCATATCAGGCGAGACCACGATATGGAAAACGAAGCGTAGAAAGGTCTCCTACTAGGTGGCTTGACGACATAGCGAGTCACAAATAATCGATGAATGCAACTCGCATCTTGTCGTTCGAAATGGTGTTCTAGGGGTTAGGCCTATGTTCAGTAATGGACGTCTTTTGGCTGATGATGATGACTCTTGTATAATTGAAGTAGTTTTGAACCGGTATGCGTGACCATTGCGCTACTACTACTACACTATGGACACCTTTTTGTTTAGTGTTTTTGAGTAGTAATATTACAACATATAATATTATTCTTTATAAAATAATTGTCTAATTAATTTTAAGATCAGTC
This sequence comes from Tinea trinotella, assembly GCA_905220615.1. Taxonomy (NCBI): domain Eukaryota; kingdom Metazoa; phylum Arthropoda; class Insecta; order Lepidoptera; family Tineidae; genus Tinea; species Tinea trinotella. The sequence goes on along the minus strand of HG992321.1, from coordinate 2,106,761 downwards.
AATTCTAACAAAATAGCCAATTTGACAACCATTGCAAAAAGCATAATTAACTACTCATAAATGTCATTGGGCTCTAATGATATTTTGCAATGGCAATGGAAAGCCCTAATAGATTTTATTAATTTAAATGAGCAGTAAAAGACGTCGAAAGCGGATCATCAAATAAAAATTGTGACTTACATAGTGGTTCAGTTGACTGTTTATCTTTAATAATTTGATGTAACTATTTTAACTACAATAAGTAGGAAATATAATGAGAATTGTATCAGAATTAAACAGAAAAGTTGTTTTACAAAATGGTTGTTAGGGTTTCGAAGACATCCTTGAAAAAGTTGAGTGGCCTAGTGCCAATAACCATAGAGCTTGTATGAAGAGAATTGTGGATGTAAGAGAAGTGAGAGAGTTATGTCAGGATCGTGGAAAGTGGCTCTCCTTTGTCTCTGCCTATCACTGTGGAAAAAAAAGGCGTGACAATTTGATTGTTAGGGTTACTGAATTTCAAGCATCTGGTTCAAGTCCAATTTCTCTAGTTACTGGTCCTTTCTATTAATCTATCTATTGTTTACTTAAGTTTTAACACGTACATATATCTAACATATAGAGGCTTAGATACAGAGTCGCCCAAACCTAGTGACTAATTTTAATTAAGATCTAGGACAGAAAGTTTAAATAAAACGTACCACTAAAACGTATACCAAAGTCGCGTTTTAAATTTCTAATTAAAGCAGAAAGGATAACTTTGAATAAATTAATTATACAAGAAGGATCCTAGTTACACGGTTTTGTTGATCAAAGTACATTTTCTATGCAGTGTAAACAAAGCGAACGACAGAGAAAATTAATTAACACTTTGACCAGATATTTTTGACCCAAACTATTATACCCAAATAATGATTACAGAAACAAATAAAATTGGGTTTTTTATAGTTTTCAAAAACCCAATGAAGACCTTGAAGCGAAGCACGTCCGGATAGGCATGTTTTATCCTATCCGGACGTGACTGAGACAACTCAAAACAGAGTCGTATTTTTCAGTCATCGGCGCTTTTGGTCCTCCTCTTGTTTACCATCTTCATAGACATCAATTTGCCTGATGGTAAGCATGGTAAGCCTGGAGGTCCAGGAGTGCTAACGACTAAATGCCGGCTAATTTTGATACAATACAGTTCTAAATAAATAATTTATTACTTAGTCAAATAAAGATTTATGAATTGAGTACCGGTTGCGACTTAAAGTATTATACTTTTATATTTGGATCGTGAACAATAAACAAAAGAAGAAAATTCATTAAAGAACGATTCGAAAATTCCAAACAAAAATGTATAAAAAAGTTAAATTGCTTATTTTATTGAAGTAGGAGTGAGTAAACAGTGCAAAAACCCCAATTCGTCTCTTGGGTCGAAAATTATTTCCGAATCAGTGCCTAACCTAACAAAGGTCTGCTTCGTCGCGCTGTCACGATGACCCCCGACCAAATCCAATTATAAAGTTTAATTACTCATCAGCAGACGGCAGAGGGCGCTTGAGGACTATGTAGCTTACTACTATAAAGCTAATAGCTACTACAAATGACTATATATTAATAATTATATGCACGCTCGCTGCATAAACATTAGGCACGGCTGCTATAATTACATTCATTTTAACTAAGACTCGCACATTCGCACAATACTGTGAAGTAGGAATAAATTGAAAATATTTCTATTTATTTATTACTCGTATTTTGTCGTAAAACGTAAATTTTACGTTAGAGAAAATGAAATTTAAATCAAATATATTGTATTTTCTTAGATTTTGCGCGAACATTGATTAATGAATTAAACAAATTTTATGCGGCTTACTATCGCGTTTATTTTGATTTAAATATTACAATTTTATTTTATTATTCCGACATTTCGAGAGCTTTGCAGCTATCGTGGCCATTGTGATTTATATAACTTACTACTTTCTATAGGACTCTGTCTGGAGCGTAGTGATTCATACAGGAATTGACTTCCCTATGCTTGCTAATGTGGATTGGGGTGCGACATGCCGTAACGACTTCTAGCTATCTAGTGACTACGGCCGCATGTATAACATGATTTCAATTTAATATTATTGACGCAACATTTAACCTCAACTTCTCAAGGTCTCCAAGAGCATGGCGGCCTCTATCGCCTATACCATGGGGCATTCCCGTGGTATAGGCATAACATTTTATGAGGATCTCTTTAACTTTATTCCCACCTCGTCTTTTCACTCCCGTAATACTCGCACAGGTCGGGGGAAATATCCGCATTTTGACGACGGAATCGGCAGTCGAACTAAAAAGTTTGGTGCGTCGTTTCTTTGTAGAACAATCGAAAGTTTCTACAACCTTGGATCTTTCAAGCGATTCGTGAAGACGCCCTAGCTGCCACGGCACGTCGCCTCTATACCGGCCTACATATTCAATTCCCACACCAGACAAACTTTGGTAAAAACAAATCTATTGGTATTTAATTGCCATGAATATTCCACAGGTTTGATTATAACATTTCAATGATTTATGATTTAGCAATTGATTAGCGGTTTGGCATCAAAATTTGTGAATACTAATTTTATCATGATAGGGAATAAATACCACGTGAAATATATTTGGGCGTAAAATTAATGTTTTGTGGTATGTTTTTGCGTTAGCTATTGTTATTGATGGTATCGGTTTACCTTCTAATATAATTACTGTAAAACAGAAACAACTGGCGTGGCGTAGCGGTGTGCTACCAGTCCGTTACGCGGTTGTCCCGGGCCGGGTTTGATTCCAGGTCGAAGCAAATATTTGTTTTATAGCTTTTATTTGTAATATTTTATAGTACTATTAAATTTACAAATATCAATCAACCAAATTGACACGCATTTTTCCCAAGGGGATAGGCAGAGACTATGGAGCGCCACTTGCCACGATCCTGACACAACTCCCTCGCTTCCTTCACATCCACAATTCTCCACATACAAGCTCTAAAGTTATAAGCACTGGGTAACCTCGCTTTCTTGAGGATGTCTCCGATTTGATCGGAAAACACCCACCTGGGAAAATATTTGTTAATAAAAGAAGAGGCATATATTTGCTCCGGGTCTAGTTGTCAGAGTAGTAGGCTCCGGTGCCCAGTCTGCCGATCCGGAGTAGTACCATCACTTACAAGTATAAAGACCGTAAAGTGACTTAGTCCCGTTTTGGGATCAGCTTGTAAGTAGCCGGTTTTTACTAGGCCGGCATAGTGGTAGCTACTACTTACAGTTAATGAACCGTAGTAGCAGTGACATCCATTCATGGACATTACTCCAGCTTAACATCAGGCGGGTGATGTCATATGTCGAGTCACAATAATAAAAAAAAGAAAATACATTAAAATAATCAAATCAAAATAATTACGAGTTAATGAGCTCCTACTTGGCATTAGTAGACATAACGAAACGCAACAAAGGATGGGCCATAAATCAACGGGTCTCAGTGAAACTTGACGTCTTTTTTAATAACAATAGGCCCGTTGTCACGCAAAGCCTTTGTTAGTTCTGCTTATCGCAAATAAACGAGATATGAGGGCTTCTTATTTCACCCTTTTTTGGCTCCTTATTCACCCATGTTAAGTAGACGAATTAAGATGAATGTTGGAATTATTATTATTATTATTTTTATTATACATTTCTATACTAAGCTACTAAAGTGCTTGTATCATAGAAACAGGACAACTCAAGTACATATATCAAAGATACAGTGGTACCGGTGAGTGGTTTCGAACCCCTGCCACTCAGCTTACGTAGCCATTGCACTGCCACTACAACACGGTCGCCTTAAATCGGTCGACAGGGGAAGCATACGCATTTTGTCCACCGAATCGGCGGTCGAACTAAACGGTTCATGTCGTTTCTTTGTAGAAGAATCGACTAGTGATATAATTTAACATCTGGGTGTTCTTCGGCAACAAGGGTAATTAACCGTAAACTGGATCTATCCACGGTTCCAACCGGCCTCCAAGTCGGCCTGGCAGCGACTGCTACTTATTTTAATATAATAAATACCTAATAATAAAATATAATACCTAATAAAAAATAGGTAATAAGTAGTTTTATTTATTTATTTATAGGTTATCGACAAAATATACACCAATACAACCAAAATAATACTAATAAAAATCTTAAATAAAAGTGTTTTTTTATTTAAAGATAACCATGCATTATTAAACTAAATCATACAATCAATCAAATTGTCACGCCTTTTCCCCACAAGAATAGGCAGACAATGGAACGCCACTTGCCACAATCCTGACACAACTCTCTAGCTTCCTTCACATTCTTAATTCTCTTCATGCAAGCTCTAAGGTTTTGGGAGCACTAGCCAACGTAGCTTTCTTGAGGATGTCTCCGATTTGGACAGCAAACACCCTCGTGGGCTATAGTGTTTAACGTATCCATTCACGTGATGAAAAACTAAATAATTATTTATAAAAATAAAGAGACTAAATGCAATTAATCTGATACTCGTAACTAACCTGATAAAAATTTCACAAAACATCTTAAAGTAAATAAAAGCAACAGGTTTTTAAGTTAGTAGGTAAGTAATGAAGTGCACTTAAACTGAATGAGACAAATTAATATGTACCTACCTAATAATTAAGCAAATACTACGAGTATATTGACCCAACGATAACTGTATAAATATTGATTATGTGTTTAGTCGGCCATTAAAGGGCATTGTCACTAGATAATGGCAAGATTAGGCCACAAATCGGTTTTCGATAGAAATTGCCCACAGTTTGCCCAATATTGTAATATCTATTTACTGTATACTTATGTGAGATTAATTATAAGTTGATGACCTCTTTATTGCGATTGAAGAGGGAACGTAGAGCTTTGGCGTAAAAAGCTTGTAGCTTGTAGTAAATTGTTAAATAATTTTTTTAAATTGTCATATTACAAATCCTTTCACATAAAGGGTTTCTGGGAGACATTCCTATTTAGTAATGAGGTCGCCTTTTGTGTTACTATGCTTGTTTATTTATAAATTTAGGTTCATTTAACTAAGTATTTTCTTATATTTTGCGAGAACATTGATTACTGAATTCAACAAATTTTATGCGGTTTATTTTGGTTTTGATTTTACAATTTTTATTATTCCGACGTTTCATTAAACTTTGTTATGTTGCGCACAAAAAAATAGATATAAGAAAAGTTTTGTATTGATATATTATATGTACAAAATTTCAATTCGATATTATAGTTCTAAAAGTGATGTAAATAAAGTTACTTTGTAAAGTATTATTCAAATTGGTGCTATTGGATTGAAGTGTTAAAGCTCTTGACGATGGGTTCCATTGTCATTTATGGATAGAGAAAGCTCAAAGGTCCACAGATAATTCTCACAACTTTGACAATTTGGTTTGCCACGAAAGGGCTTAGGTTGAAAGGGTTTAAAGTTATTATAGTTAGTTCTAAAGTACTTTTCATTTCATATATTTTGATATTTTATTACTTCCTTAACGGATATCACACTTTGACACATATTTTTATTGTCACAACTAACCTCGGCTTGCCTAATGGTAAGTAAGAGGAAGTCAAAGCATGCCGACGACTTAATTTACATAATGACGGATAGTTGCATAGTATATAATACTCATAGTGACAGCCTCAGTCGACGTTACTACGCCGAATTGAGATGCGTGTTCATTCCTCACTTATTATTTAAGGAGAGGCATAACAGACGACATAAACAAAACAGACAGAATAAAAACATTTGTAAAAACACGTTAAGTAATTAAAATTATCTATGATTCGTATTGATCTCTGTTCATGAAGACGTAAGATATGTTATACGCACTCCGAACGAGGCATGTAAGAACAAAGCTACAAGTAATAAGCAAACCTGAATTCAATGTCGCGATGCAGAGCAACATATATTTGTCTCTTTTTCGCTCTCAATAACCTTTTTATTAATAAGATCATTGATTTTAATAAATATATATTTTTAATATTTGCTTGTTAATGGTAGAGTCAAGACAATGCGCAAGACATTAATGCATATAATGATTTGATTTTAATAATGACTTCCTGATAATATACTCAGGTCGATTCAAATTTATTTTTTATTTACCTATATTAGATGCTTTTAGATGTTTTTATATGCAAAAAAAATATTAAGTAATCCATAAAGTACAAATTAAAAGTGCAATTTAAGGGTCCATTAAAGCCAAATAAATGGCACATATTCACAAAATGGCCCATGAACATTGTGAAAATTGTCGTTCTTGCCAATTTCCGCGTTGTTCTCTATCTTGGAGTTTTGCCAGTGCAATTGTATAAGTACAATGAAAAATCTCGTTTATGGTTCACTCATGAAGAAAAGATATAAATTTAGTTATTTGGAACGAGGGCAGAATCGGATTGGAAACGGAATTCAAGCCTGCTTACACGAATTATCTGCGCCAATTTATTGTATTAATTTCAAAAGGTTTTTAAACAAAGAAATAAATGATAGGCCGGTATAGTGGGTATAAATGTTGCGTGTCGACTTGTCTCTAGCAAACATTTTTGTATTCTTATAACACCTATTATCATGCTAATAGAGTACTAAAATAATTTCTTAAATATATTTTTGATAGATGTTGCACGAACATTGAGAATAAAACGATTTCTATACTCTATAATTAGGTTTCTATACCAAGCTACTAATCATGCTTGTATCATAGAAACAAGATAATCAAAGTTGATAATATATCAAAAATATATTCGAAGCGGCAAGTGGTTTTGAACTATTCTACTCTGCTACAGCACGTTCGCCTTACTCATTTACTTCTGCGGTTTACATTCGTATATCAATCAAATTGTCACGCCTTTTTCCCACATGGATTGGCAGAGACAATGGGGCGCCATTTGCCACGATCCTGACACAACTTACTTGCTTCCCTCAAATCCATGATGTTTTGATACAAACTCTACGGTTATGGACACTGGGCAACCCAGATTTTTTGAGGATGTCTCCGAAAAATAATAAAAATTTATAAGTTGCAAAAATATTGTTTTATGTTTTAATAGGGTCTACTAATTAGGATGCGATGCGTGAAGAAGCTTTGGCCGGAATAGTGACGGCGACTGAGGCAGTCGTGAAGGCTCGGTTTTTGCAGTCGGCGGGTCGAGGTCAGATGTCGAGTCACAATAAAAAAATATATCTATTATTTATAAGATGTTGTCTAATGTTTGGTTATTCGTTGGTAATTTGTTATAAGTTAAACAACTGTTTTGGGAATATCTTGTTTAATTGGCCCTTACTAATGTACAAGTTCCTAGTTAGTAAATTGAGATAATTAATGAAGTTATGAAGTGTACTCAATAATGTGAGTGCCTCTAAATTGTTTTAGAAACATATTTAAGGTATAAATACATTTTAGTTGTAATTATATTATATGAAATTTAATATTTCCCATTAAATCGGAGACATCCTCGAGAAAGTTGGGTTGTGTAGTGCCTATGATCGTAGAGCTTGTATGAAGATAATTGTGGATGTGAGGGAAGCGAGGGAGTTGCCGCTCCTTTATCTCTGCCTATCTCTGTAGGAAAAATGCGTGACAAATTAATTGATTGATTGATTGAAATTTAATAGTGGTAGACAGACACTTGGTGGTCATTTGTCCACTCTGCCAATACAGGCTAGTGCAACCACTTTTAAGACTGCAATGTCGTACACAAATCGTGTTTTAAGATCGGTTTAAAAGTTGCCGGTTCCAACTAGGCCGGCATAGTGAATGCGACTGCTACTTGCAGTTAAATTACTACACTAGCACTAAGCACTTTAGGAGCCAGGTATCGATATGTAATTAAAAAAAATACAAAAAAAAATATCAATCAATCAATCAAATTGTCACGCCTTTAAATAAATCTAGTAATAAAATACCCAATAACTTCTTCAAAATATTTATATAGGTATAGGACGAAAAATGATAAAGGAAAGAAAGTCATTATCAAAAAAACAACACTACAAAATATAGCTGACACAAACGTGTACCTTTTGTTTCAGCTCCCTTACTACAATAGTCACGTAGTAAGCAGGGTATGTAGTAGGTATGACGAAGGTCCTATTGTTATTAAAAACGTCCAGTTTTTTCTCCTCTCTAAGCCTTTTTTTATTTATGCCCGCCTTTGCCAAGCGGTCGACGGTTATTGCATATTCATCACATTTGAAAATTGACATGGTGCAAAACACATTCTCGTGGTGATCTTCAATTGGAGATTTCATTTCGTTATCGAGGAAGGACGGGTTTGAATCTTAGTCCCTTCTTATCACTAATGTCCATGAGGAGGACATTAGCGTGATCTATCATATATTTATTCATATGTGCAAACAATTACTAAATTACTGTTTAAATTTGAATAATTTTACTGACACACTAAGTTTTTTTAGAGAGCAATGATTTAAAAAAGTTGAAAGGTAATATAATGTATGTAAATGTAGTCGCAAAGGCCCTTGTAGTTAAATATGTGCATTTAAAAAAATTATAATAATTACTGAATTAAAGTGTTTGCTTTATATAATTATAAGCCAGTGAATTCGGCTTGCTATCGCAATTATTTTGCTTATACCACGATGGCTGCAAAGCCTTCGAGACGTATGGATTAAAATAATCAAAATAGAAACAATATAAGATGGAAATTTTATTTCATTTCATAAAGTAAGAGTGCGCAAAACTTTACTAGTTTGACGAAACGTGGTTAATGACGTGTTATTTTGACATGAATAGAATATAAACAAAAGATAGAATTTGTTGAATGACAATTCTTTTTTAATGATGGTTATTTGCAAACATGGACATGGAAAAGGTCGGCACACTAGTACTAAACTACTTATTAAGTATACAACATATAGATAAATAGGTGCTTTAAAAGAAGAATGTGTGAATCTAGGGAGAGCACAAATATAAAAATAAACAAAAAGGTCTTATAAGAAATGGAAACCTAAATGTAATAACTTTTCTCAGTAAATAAATAAGGACGATCCTTCTAAAAAGTATTCTTCAAGTAACCAAATTTTATTTTTTTTATTGGATTTAATTTCTTATAATATACGCTTACAATAGACTACTGTGACGAATTTGTGAATTATAAAAGCTGCGTTGGCAAATAGACTATGATGTATAGAGAGTAACCCGTGGTCGTAACTCAAAGTTGAATATAGGTCATATTGGGTAAGTTGTTCAATGAGGTATTTTGCTTGCTTGTGTTAGATAAAAACGATATTTTGGCTCTTTGTGTTCTAAAGATACTGCTACTAAAGTTATTAGATGGTCTCTTGTTTATTTTTCCTTTCATATTTTGGTTGAATATTTTTAGAAATATGTACTTATTATATTTTTATTCCTTTATCGTACAAAAATATATACAAAATACAGACTCGAAGCCGCGGGGCGTTCTCTCCAATATAATGTTTTCTATCTTTATAATGTATTGATAGATTGGTGTAGCGTATGCAAGTTTTAGGACAAAATATTTTTATATATAGGTATATTTAATCGGCAGACTGTGCACCACTGTCTGCCACTCTGACAACCAGACCCCGGAGCAAATATCCGCCTCTTTTTTCACTAACAAATATTTTGCAATACTTAATTTAATTAATAAATATTACAAATAGCTATGAACAGCTATGAAACAAATCTTTGGTCCGACCAAAAATTGAAGGGAGGACGCATGTAACGCACTGGTGTGCTATTGAACATGTCTGAACATGTTTTATGATGTCTTATATATTATAATAACGATTATATTATCGGTTGCGGTAACATACATGGTTGTATATTTAATAGAAAAAAGGTTTGAGATAGGGGTGGGCGTGCCGTTCAACTATTTATAATGTCATTGCCACTCAATGGGCGGGGTTATAAACGATCTGTATTTTTGGTGGCAAATTGTTTTTCCTATTTATGCTAACATATTAGTCTGTTTTAGTTATTATTTCGTTGATAGGACGGCTGAATACATATTGACCACCACTTTCAAGTGTACCGACCGTAAGGTACAGACTTAGTCGCATTTTCTGATCAGCGGGGTTAGGTTTTATTATCTAGACGATTGTTAAAATAATAAAATCTAAGCTAAATCCACCAAAATAAAACTATTGATGATAATGGTAAAACGTGTCGTCGCACAGACGATATTCGTCACAACAATTAATTGTCTCGTTTCATTGGATTTAACTTAGCTTTTATTATTTTGACAATCGAGAGACGATAATCGTTTTAACTTGCCACCCTAACCCCGCTATTTGTAAGTTGCCGATTCCAAGTGAGCCGGTCTCCAACTAGTAAGTGTGGCTAATATTAACAGTAGTAGTAATTGCTAAAAAGTGTAACGTCAATCGAATCAGTCAGCATGAATACTCGCATACGCACTAAAACTAGGTATAGTGTTGCGAACCTGAACTCTTACACAGCTCTAAAACTGTTTTCTAAGTGACATTTTATTTTATAGTTATGATATGACAAAATATGTCTAAATTGTTAGTTTTGCATTTTGATTAATACTATATTGTTCGTAATAATAAAAGTGTTTGATAAAATGTGCATATCCGTGTAATCGCCTAGCTAGAATCTCAACATATAGGTTTACAAAACGCACTAGGGCCTAATCTGCAACTTGTAATAGAAACTGAATTATAACAATCAATCAAGCAATTAAATTGTAACGTCTTTTTCCTACAGGGATAGGCAGAGATAATAAAACGCCACTTGTCACGATCCTGACACAACAATTATAATTATAACAAAATAGCATTATTGCAAACGTAAAGTTTCTACGCCTGATCGGGTTTTCGTAAGGCCAAGATGAATTCGTTAATAAATAAAAAACTATTAATTGTTTTTACGAAATAAAATAATGACGTACGAATGCAGTATATTATTACTATTAAATTTAACTGCAATTTCCATATTTTACGAGAAACGTGTATCACAAGGCACAGAGGCATAATAAAAATGGCGTCTTTACTCATAAAAATGTCCTTTTTGAAATATATGGAGTCCTAAATATACTTATTTATTTTAGTAGATAACTTAGAAAAAACTAAAGTGAAACTATTTATTGTCCGATTTTACCGAAATTAACTACCAAAAAAGAGGCAAATATTTGTTCGGACCTGGTCGTTTAAAGTGCTAGGCAGACAGCTGGTGGTCATTTAACCAGTAGAACCACCAAGTTCAAGTAAAGCGACTCAGTCGCGTTTCGGGATAAGCTTGATAGTTGCGGGATTTAATAAGGTCAGCATAGTGGTTACGACTGATACTTGCAATTACTTCACTGTACTGGCCCATCCTCATCCATTATCGTCCATTATTCTTTTTTAGTTTACACTTAAGGTGTGATTCTGCCGGCGACTGCAAACCGCAGACTGCACTACTTATTTATAGGAGATTTTTTAATTTTACAATTCTATACTAAGCTACTAAAGTGCTCGTATCATAGAAACAGGACAACCAAAGTACATATATCAAAGATACATTGATACCGGTGGGTGGTCTCACACTCGTGCTCTCGGTTTGCGTAACCACTGCACTGCCACTACACCACGGTCGCATTGATTCCTTGCAAGGACACACTAGTCTGCAGCTGCCGCGTTAAAATTGTTTCCAAACATCATATTTATACTCTATGACTTAGCAAATGCTGATTGTCGCAATAGTGTCGCCTTGCACAACATCAATCTCATACAAACAAGTAGTGCAGTCTGCGGTCTGCACTCTGCGGTCTGCATTCTCCGGCGGAATCACACCTTAAGTGCGTGCTTGAATTGTAGAAACAGGATAACTAACTGCAGTAGCAGTCGCTTTCGTTTATAAACCTCATTCTAGCTTAATATCTAGTGCTAAAAAGACGGTCTATTTTTTTACATTTTCCTATAATAAGCTAGTAAACGTGCTCGTATTTTAGGAACAGGACGATCAAAATGCATATACGGGCAAGTGGTTTTGAACCAATGCATGATCATTGCACTACATTTTTACATTTCTAAACTTAGATACTAAAGTGCTTGTATCATAGAAACAGGACAACCAAAGTACATATTAAAGATACATTGGTACCGCTGGGTGGTCTCGAACTCGTGCTCTCCGGTTTGTATAACCATTGCACTACCTCTACACCAAGGCGACCTTAATCTCTCCACATTATCTATTTCACTTCTAGTGGTACATACAACGAACGAATAGTTCTAGTTGCCCCATGCAGAATCCGGTGTCTAGTGTTGTAGAGGAATTGATATGTATGCGCTTACTGTTGAGGAGATCGAGTGGTTAATGATTGAACACGTTTCAGCACTTGAACTGATGTGGTATTCACACACCAACAGAGTGCTATTGTGAGATACGTCCGACTAATAGAACATGATATTTTTAGTAATCGTTGCTGTACATACTATGATGGTTTTGTTCTCGTAACTTGTAGTTATTATTGCAAGTTAAACCAACAAAGAAAATCAATCAATCAAATTCATCATCAAAATCATCATTATCATCAGCCAAAAGGTGTCCACTGCTGAACATAGGCCTCCCCCTTAGAACGCCATTTCGAACGACAAGATGCCAGTTGCATCCACAGGTTATTTGTGACTTTCCACTTAACCTTTTCGACAGGGATAGGCAGAGACAATAGAGCACCACTTGCCACTATCCTGACAGAACTCCCTCCCTTCTCCCACATCCACAGTTCTTTTAACCGTGGCCGTGGTGTAGTGGTAGTGCGATGGTTACGCACTATTAGTAGTTTAAAATCTATAGAAATGTAAAAAATAACTTTTCTTTATAGCACCTGATATTAAGCTAGAAGACACTTAAACTACTACATTTAGATAACTGCAAGTCGCAGTCGCATTGACTATTCCAGTCGGGTTGAAACCACTATTCACTATTTGTCATTACATTTGGGTAATTTCTCATCATCCCAAAGGTTATTTGTTAGAAAATGCCTAATAGGCATTAAACTCGCCTATGTACCTTTAAGATTATTTTAGTGCAATAAAGGATCTGAATAAATAAGTTAATTATAAAAACCTCACAAAGATACTCGAACAAGGAATAGTTAATATTTAACTTCCTTCAAAATTTTAACAGGCTTTTGTGCAATTGACTAGTTGTGTAGTAAAGTTACAGCACGAACATTGAACTGCTCGGAGTCAGCAAAACTGCCGTTACTGGCTGTTAGCTCAAACTGCAGCTTATTTATTACCAAGCCTAATGTCTAGACGGGGTCTCATAGTCGTTAGGACGCGCCCAAACTATCCCATAATAATATGCGCCAACTGCCGCTGAAAGATCATCGCACTTTATTGTTTTCAGCTATTGCGTAAAATTTCTATGGATTAAATTTGTTGTAACGACCGACAAGGCGAACATAGTGTAGTGACAGTGCAATGGTTACGTAAACCAAGAATACGGGTACAAAAAAATACACTAACCGGTACCAATGTATCTTTGTAACTTTTATCGATGTAATTGGTTGCCCCTTTTTATGATACAAGCATTTTAGTATCTTAATATAGAAATGTAAATAAAAATGTTGTGAACATTTATTTACGATTATAAAGCGGTTACAATTTAGATGATATAATTTTACAGAAATTAATTTAAAAAATATATTAATTTTAATCCGAAACTTATTGAGAAAAATTGTGTTCTGTTGTGGCTGAAACCTGTAACACTACTTGTTACAGGTTTGTGGGAAAAACTTGTAGGAAGAAAGTAATAAATGTAAAGAAAGAAAGGGAGTTTTTTCGCGTTCCATTGTCTTCTATTTTAAGTCAATATCAAGATACTATCTACAATGCATATTTCAAAATTGTCTTAGTACAAGTCTCAGAAAATAGATAATTAAACGACAGCGAACCTTGAATTTGGTTGAGTGCGAAAATTAAGAAAAATAATTCGAACTAATCACATTTCACGCCTTTTCCCACAGGGATAGGCAGAGACAACAAGCGCCACTTGACAAAGGAATGCTTCGTTGGTTTAGGCACATGGAAAGGATGAGTGAAAGTAGATTCACGAAAGGAAAATAATTTAAATACAAATATTTAATCGATTATATTATTTCGTTTTAAAATTATTATGTTTTTATATTGTAAAACATTTTATAGGCTTTAAATTGATACAAAAATACATATGGTTGTATCCATTGAAATAATATTGAAATAATTGTAAAGTACAAACACTTTAATCTCTTGAATCGTATCTTCATTCTGGAGATCTTATTGTAAGGGGGAAGTACAATAGAGCAATTTCAAGGAGGCTTTAGGCAGTTTAGCCTTCGTGTTGACATATTAGTATTACAGATTTCTATAAACCTTACTTCAGAAAGATAATATGAGTTTAAGCTTGAACAAATTATTGACTTGAAAGTTCAATCAATCAAATTGTCACACAGGGATAGGCAGAGACAATGGAGCGCCACTTGCCATGATCCTGACACAACTCCCATGCTTCCCTCACATCCACAATTCTCTTCATACAGGCTCTGTGGTTATGGGCACTAGGCAAAGTTGTCTAAAAGTTTATTATTGTGTAAATTGTAAATATTTATGCTTCCCTCTCTACAAACCACGACTGTGTATTTAGACGAGATATCTGACATCGACTTGACCAATGTTAAGCAAGTACAAAAGCACAAGAGCATACAAGAGTGTCGACGACTTAAAACATATTATACGGTTGCCTCTGTCGTTGTTACTCTCGACTCTTTTCGATCATGTCTCTATTCAAGTCCCTCTTAGATACAGACATCTAAGTCTCCACATACCTTTTGCATTTCACCCTTACACACACATGCACCACTCAGACCCTTACACATATATTTATTTACATATACACATACATATTCATATTACATTATACACCAACACAAACATTTCATTCACAACATTTAACACTTAATTAAACACACACTCACATGTACACCAGTAAAACTTTTCCTTATAAAGTCACTATTTCGTATTTACTACTTGGAACTCAACCAGCCCCCCTAGCACGGCAATCCAAGAATCAAGATAAAGACTTGCAAGGAATATCATGTCAACTCATTTTTATTAACTTACTAGTACAGTGTATCAAAAAAGATATTTAAACGTTCTGTAAAACTTTACACAAAACAACGTTGAAAACTTTAATAAATATTGTTTAAACATTTTGATGTGCCGGCCTAATACGTTATTAAAAATGAGTTACAATAATATTCCTTGCAGTTCTTTATCTTGCTTCTTGGATTGCCGTGCTAAGGGGGCAGGTATTTACAGGACAGGCCTAGCCTAGTGTGAAGGTCATCGTTAAACAAAAATATAACTATATACACGTATATATAAGTAAGGAACTTATTGTAAAAAACTTTTATTACACAAATAAATATTATTATTAATATCTATACCAAAAAACAAAACAAATACCGAAAACATCAACAAGAAAAAGAGCCTTAAACAAATATATCTTAAACAAAATTGAACATTTTGATTTGCTTTTAAAATATCTAAGCCAATGGGATGCTGAATAAACATTAATTGATTTTTTCTCTTCAATCTTATTTATTTAGGGCTGATTGCTTTTTTGTTTGTGACATATATAAATAACAATTCAATTTATTTTAGTCACGAAAAATAATTTTGTTTGCATACATATATTAAATTAACCAATTTCATTATGAGCTATCAATTTACTATGTACATTTTCATAATTGATATTTTTTTATTGTGACCGGACCTGACATCTTTTTTTTATATTATGACTCGACACATGTCAGCACCCCGCTTGATGTTAAGTTGGAGTGTGGTCCATGAATGGATGTCACTGCTACCACAATTTAATAACTGTAAGTAGCAATCACATCCACTATGCCGGCCTAGTTGGAACCGGCAACTTACAAGCTGACCCCGAAACGCGACCTTTTCACTTCACGGTCTGTATACTTGTAAGTCTTGTGGTACTACCCTGGATCGGCAGATTGGGTACCACTTCTTACCACTCTTTGATAAATAATGACCCGAAGCAAATTTCACCTCTTATTTTTATTAACAAATATTTACAATATTTAATATAATTATTAAATATTACAAATAAAAGCTATGAAACAATAATTGCTCTGACCGGGGATCAAAGCCGGGTCTTTACAAGCAACAAACCAATCGCCAACAGATGTCCACGCCTGTCGTCATATTTTCTAAAATTCTTCTGTCTAAATTACACTTACATCCTCGATCACACGTCTTTGATAATGTAAACCGTATGAACTGTATGGATTCAGCGGCAATGCAAGGATGCAAGGCAATCCGTACATCTGAACAACCACACACGAGTAAGTAAAACAGTTTTGATGTAGACATTTAACTGGATTGCGTTAATAAAGCCTGCGTAAATGTAGTTTCAATAAACTGAACCAAATTAAATATTAAAATTATCCAATTAAATGGGCTTAATCAGTGCTTCCCACCATATAAATCTCACTAAGACCGTGAAATTAAATGCGACAGTTTCATGGAGCTCGGCCGCAATATATCTTATTTTTCCAAGCGATGTGTCACAACCCTAATTAAAAAGGGACTGCCCTGTACTGATAAGACATATCAGTGAACTAATAAATATTGAAGGCGATTCGAGGGAAGGATTTGCAAAAGAACATCAAGTTCTCTTTGGGTCTTATTTAGGGATATGTATTTGTCAATGAATTGGAATTTTGTGTATGTGTGAGAAATGGGCAGAATATTATTTATATATTTTGTGGCTGATATTTGTGGCATATCATGTTAGTTTTGTTAAGTTATGAAAGTCACGCGAGTGATCTCGTGGCGTACCTATTGGTCAAACGGACAAATATTACAAATATTTGTTTATTAACAGAAAAAGGAAATGTGGATGTGAGAGAACAAGGGAGTTGTGTCAGGATCGTGGCAAGTAGCGCTCTTTGTCTCCGCCTATCCCTGTGGAAAAAATGTGTGACAATTTGATTGAATGATTGAAAAGAAAAAATGAAGCATATGTTTTGCTTCGGAGCTGGTTATCCGAGAGTGGTAACAGTAGTGCCCCGAAACGGCAGACCGTCAAGACTAAGTCGCGTCTCGGAATCAACTGACAATTGCCGGTTTCAACTAGGCCGGCATAGTAGATGCGACTACTACTAGTAGTTGTAGTCGCATGTATTCTTGGACCGCACTTTAGCTTAAGATAATAAAGTCATTAGTAAATTGTTAGCAAGTAATTGTTATTACAAATATAATAAATAGAAAAATCTCGTAAACACGGATTATGAAATAAATAAACGAGTAAGAAAATAAATAGCGGGGTTATTTTCAAAGAAAATAGCAGCCTTAAAATTACAACTCTTTGTACGTTGATACAATAAATTTTGTAGACATTATGAGGGTTGCTCACGCCCCCTGATACTAGTGCTCCAGTTAAGGAGATCTTCCTGTCTTGAGAAAAAGATTTTTCTAGAAAATACTAAAAACCAGGTGCAATTTTACGGGATACCTGGATACGAGCTCAACGAGAAACGTCTATGCTATCTAATTTCCTATTTTGTAGTTGTTAAACATTGTAAATTCGGTTAGAAGGTGGACGAGTTTTACTAAATAATAGTTAAAAAAAAACTATAAAACACTTATATGACCCTTATATGACAATGTGACCTAAAAAGTGAACCGAGTAAGTTCACTGTTGCCAAAGTTACCGTCACTATGCTGGCTAAAAAAAATTTATTGAAATTAATCAATTAATCGTAATAAATCATTTAATAAGTGTACAGATTTTCAAAATATTCAGACCTCTGGAAGTAGGTAAAAATTAATTTAAAAGATTACGTTACATAGTTACGAGTACATACA
The DNA here is from genome assembly GCA_905220615.1 of Tinea trinotella. Taxonomy (NCBI): domain Eukaryota; kingdom Metazoa; phylum Arthropoda; class Insecta; order Lepidoptera; family Tineidae; genus Tinea; species Tinea trinotella. The sequence goes on along the minus strand of HG992321.1, from coordinate 2,088,908 downwards.
TACAAGTCAAGTTAATAATAAAAGCGTGTTAATATCATAAGGTAATTCGGTGTAAGTCTTATAGATGAATTAAACAAATTTTATGCGGCTTACTATCGCGTTTATTTTGGTTTTGATCTTACAATTTTTTATTATTCCGACGTTTCGAGAGCTTTGCAGCCATCGTGGTCACGGAGAGACTGAGGTGTTGGTCGTCCTATTGGTTGATGCTGTTATTGTTTCCAAAACTACCCCGTTTGATATTTTGTTTTTCTGTTCCCGGTTTATTTCAAATTTTTGCAAAAATAACTGACGGTGTCATCTGGTTTGGCAGTTTGCTGGACTTGGGACTTGAGTTTGTGAATTATGGGGTCCCAGGTGTTAGATAATCGCCAACCACCTTCTCTATTGAAATTAGGATGCTTTTTAATCTCAATAGCCTCGCGTACCATCCTGGGTATCAGTCGACTTTCCTTTGCGAGGATCTTCGGTTTGTCGAAACGGATGTAGTGATTGGCGCCGTCCTGTTGATGCTCACAAACTGCAGACTTTCCACTACGTTGGTGTTTTATATCCGCGATATGTTCTGCGATATAAGCCGCATAAAATTTGTTTAATTCATTAATCAATGTTCGCGCAAAATCTAAGAAAAAAAGTCTTATAGATATTTCCTTAAAAAGCCTTAAAGCGCTAGGACCCCACGGACCAAGGGTCTCGACACCAAATGGGATAAAATCATACTCGGAGCCTAGACCCCTGTATTGCACGCTTTAGCTTTTTCAGCCGCTTCACATATATTAAAGTAAAAATATCTTATTGTTATTTTCTTATAAGCATTGTTATAAGAAACTAAGGTAAGACTTTATATGCTAAGTAATTAACCGTGCAACAGAAAAATGCAAAGAAAAGCCTTTACCTTCATTTAATGAGAAAATGTGATCCTCTACTACTGTCTGGCCACCATTACAACACCTGCATTCCTAACTGTTATTTATGACTATTACAATTTTAATAAAATAATGTTGCTTAATATTTTCTTAGATTTTGCGCGAATATTGATTAATAAATTAAACAAATTTAATACAAATAAACGAGATAGTAAGCCGCATAAAATTTGTTTAATTCATTAATGTTTTACTTCTTTTTTTTAAATAATTTTCTATAGTTACTCAACAATATGACAGCAACCCGCTTGATGTTAAGTTAGAGTGCGGTTCGGTTAAGTTAGAGGTAAATAAGTGTAAGTAGTAGTAGCATTCACAATGCCGGCCGGTCTAGTTGATCAAACTACGGCGGTATAACCAAACTTCTTGATCAAATTACCGTGTTTGATTATTTTATTTTTTCTTGTACTAAGTACATACAATCAATCAATCAATTAAATTGTCACGCATTTTTTCCTCAGGAATAGGCAGAGATAATGAAGCGCCACTTGCCATGATCCTGAAACAACTCCCTCGCTTCCTTCACATTCACAATTCTCTTCATACAAGCTTTATGGTTATACATAGAGTACATACAAAACAACGAAATTACAACGAATGATAATTTAAACACTCGTACAATTAATAGAATCTCTTTGAATAACAAATTTGGTTGGGGTCGAACATCCAATCTCACTTCTGACCCCTGAGACCACCGTGCCATGAATTTATCAAGTCCCAAAAGGTTTTAATACCAAATTAGCTGCGATATGTGTCCCACTACACTCAAAGTGCCCGTGTGACCTTGTTCTGGCGTAAGTTTACAAGGACTTGACACAATTTTAGAGTGTATTGCTTTAAATATTGAATGAAATGTTTCTACAAAGCTCGTCTCTATTTTTAGACCGTATTTTTTACAATACATAATATGTGAAACCTAGAAATATAGTACCGTTTTAGCACAACACAATAAGTATACCAAAATGTGATAAAATAAACGAGGCGAGTGCAATGGTTACGCAAACCGAGAGCACGAGTTCGAGACCACCCACCTGTACCAATGTATCTTTGATATATGAACTTTGGTCGAAAAATATTTATTACAAATCATTTCTATGCCGTGAACAAATAATAAGTTATTCCTTATAATCCTTTAATAAATATCGATAGGTAGTTATAATGCTATAGAGCTATATTATACATTTAAGGTCATAAATAAAAAGCCAACAAGCACTTTCTAGTCGATAGGTATAAAATAGTTGCTGGTTAAGTCGCACACCCATCGACCCAAAATTAACTTTCATCATTAAGAGAGGTATCGAGTATGCATTTGTCACAGTCAATTAGTTTCAAAAGGGTCTTACACTCAACCCAGGAAATGGATACCAGAATTGATGTTAGGGCTGTCCTCAAGGTAAAGTTTCGAACATTCCAGAAGTCATTTTGTAAGTGTTCTTTATGAGTTTAGGCAAGATTTTCACTAATAGGTACTAGCCTTTATATGGTAATTTAATTATAATTGAATTAACAAAATATTTTTATTATTAAAGTAATAATTTAATAAAAATAACTTAAAATTTGTGCAAATTGGGATAGAAAAGTTGTTAATTTGTGATCAACGTGAAGTTATTATAATTCTTTTTCCTTTTGTATTGTGACTGGTTTCAACTCTTCTCCTCGTGCTTTAGCTACAGTTAAATAACTAATTGAAACCGGTAACTCACAAGCTGAACCCAAAATTCGACTAAATTACTTAACGGTATATACACTTTAAACTACCCCGAAACAGCAGACTCGGCAAACGATGACTATCTGTCTGCCTATCACACTGTCTTCCGTATAACTGGAATTATTACATCCAATTATTACATCCACACATATTATATCATAATAGTTTACTCGACAAGTTACAGTCTTATCAATCAATCAATTATTCAGGTAATTCACCAAAGAGGTCACACCTCTTTCCCACTGGGATAGATACAGAGACAGTGGAGCGCTACTTGCCACGATCCTGAAACAACTCCCTCCCTTCGTTCACATTCACAATTCTCTTTATACAAGCTCTATAGTTATAGGTTTATCTATCAATCAATCAATCAAATTGTCACGCCCAATCAAATTTTCCCATAGGTTTACATAATGTAAATCCACATTATGTAACTTTTAAAAATGTCGCCAAACTCAAAAGCGTACCTATAGGCACTTTACCTGTGCGAAAGTCTTTAATCAAAGCAAGTGGCTTGGAAAATAATTTGAATGGAATTTTGATAGCTCAACTTGAAGTAACAAGGCTTATACTAGATAGGATATATATTATTATTCTGGCATGCGATTACGTTGGACATTATGTTAATAGATCACTGTTAGAGGTTCTATTGCTGAAAATAGATTAGGTGTAATAGGTTTAATGGATCTAGTTAGACAATGGTAGACTTAATGCTTATTGCCTAATATGTGATGGTTAACTGACTTGTCCGTGTGTTTACCGCATCTTATAATCTCGACTGGGATTATTGTAAGACAGTTTATTTTTTGCTCTTAGACTTCCCTTTTCCGGCCATTCACATCTAACCCATCCGAGGTCAGGTAGGCCGACAGCGCAACTTCAATGGCAACGACAATGAAATTCATTCTCATTTGTCAAAAAGTTACGCGGTCACTGTTAGTGTCGAAAACAACTTTCGGGCAATGGGCTTGAACTGTTAATGAAAATGAGCATCGATTTTTATGAATTCTGTTATCGCAATTATAACTTTAAAGCTCATTAATGGGTTCAACTGTCAAAACGAAGGCTATTGTCATCGAGTTATTCGGTCGGCCCGCAGATGTGACAAAATAAAATAATTTAGTCGATACTAAGTTTAGACAAAACCTATAACCATTTAATGAATTAAACAAATTTTATGCGGCTTACTATCGCGTTTATTTTATTATTCCGACGTTTAGATAGCTTTGCAGCCATCGTGGTCCTGGAGAGACGCGATAGTAGGCCGCATAAAATTTGTTTAATTCATTAAATGGTTATAGGTTTTGTCTAAACTTAGTATCGACTAAATTATTTTATTTTGTCACATCTGCGGGCCGACCGAATAACTCAATGACAATAGCCTTCGTTTAATAACTGTTTAATCACTGTTCGCGCAAAACCTAAGGAAATTCTATAAAAAAATGTTTAATATAAATTCTTGATAGGAAGTAAGGAAAGCAATGTAATGAAGTTGTCTCAGAATCTATGCATCACCACTTTAAGGTGTACAGACGGTTGAAGTGACTTTGTTGCGTTTCGTAATTAGCTTGGTAGTTGCCTGTTACAACTAGGCTTGTATAGTGAATGCGATTTCTTGCAGTTATTTAAATGTAGTACCAGTTTCTTCAATTAATGGATCGCACTCCAGTTAGGATCTGATCTTAGCTGGAATGTTGAGCAGAGAAATGTGTTTCTCTGTTTTGTCGTTGAGCCATATTGGCGTACTGTACTTATGGGAATGGAAAAGTAAAGTGGCGAGTGAAGGTTGAGTAAAGGTGTATTTAAAGTAGTTAATTCTTATTATTGTGGTTCGATGTTTAACAGCACCCCACCTGATATTTAACACCACCACCCAGCTGGAGTGAATATAGGTGACTGAATAGAGGTGTGAATCTACTATGCCGGCCTAATTGGAACCGGCAACTTACAAGCTGATCCCGACATGTGACTAAGTTACTTCACGGTCTGTACGCGGTCTGTAAGTAGTACCGGATCGGCAGACTAGGAGTCACTATTTAATTATGTATTCAATATTGACAATATTAACATCAGGTTAACATAATGCTAATATGATGTTAATTGTTAACTATTCTCACGAGACGTGTTTTGACTTCCGACATACGTCACTTGGATCATTTCTAATGCATTTCATGTACATTATGTCCTAATTACTGTTTAACACTGTTAATCACTAATTACTTCTCATCAATGTTTTTTTTTTGGAAAATGTTATTTTCACAATTTCACCTTTCATAGATTATACAAATTTACAATTTTAACTACACGGGTGGCGCATTGGTATACATACCAGTTCGTTATGCGTAAAGTCCCGGAATCGATTTCCGGCCGGTGCAAATATTTGTTTCCTAATTTTTATTAGTAATATTTAATAATTAGCTAAAATATTACAAATATTATTGTTATAAAAAAAGCAGATATTTGCTCCAGGTCTGGTAGCCAAAGAGTGGTAGGCAGTGGTGGCTAGCCCAGTCTGCCGATCCGGAGTAGTACCACCATTTACAAGCTTACAGACCATTAAGTGACTTGACCGAGTTTCGGGATCAGCTCGTAAGTTGCTATGTTGAACCTAGCTATCATGGTAGATGTGACTGCTACTTACAGTTATTTAACTGCAGTGGCAGTCACCTCCATGCATGGACTGCACTCAAGCCTAACATCAGGCGGTGTGCTGTTATATGTCGAGCCACATAAAAAAATATGTTAATCTCTTGTGTCATACCAATCATAAATCTATGCTATTGTGTATTGTAGAATTAAACAAATTTGATGCGGCTTACTATTGCGTTTATTTTGGTTTTGATTTTACAATTTTATTTTATTATCCCGACGTTTCGAGAGCTTTGCAGTCATGGTGGTCACGGAGAGACTGAGGTGTTGGTTGTCCTATTGGTTGATGCTGTTATTGTTTCCAAAACTACCCTGTTTAATGTTTTGATTGTGTTTTTCTGTTCCCGGTTTAATTCAATATTTTGCAAAAATAACTGGCGGTGTCATCTGGTTTGGCAGTTTGCTAGACTTGGGGCTTGAGTTTGTGTATACCCAGGTGGTTAGATAATCGCCATCCACCTTCTCTATTAAAATTAGGATGTACCATACTGGGTATCAGTCAACTTTCTTTTGCGAGGATCTTCGGTTTGTCGAAACGGATGTAGTGGTTGGCTCTTGTGTATTCCTTTACTTATTATTTACTTACTTTTGTAACTTTACCTTGTTAAACAAATACAAGTAATGAAACAAATCTTGACCGGGAATCAAACCCGGGTCCTTACCGCGTAACGAACTAGTGTGCTAATAAATGTGCCGCGTCTTTCGTCAACTTATGACAAAGTATTTCGTATATCTACAACTTATAAAAAACGTGACTGGCATGGCATAATAACTTCTTATGATTTTCCATAAAACGTGTGGTCATAAAGTCGTCAAGGATAAAGTTGTTGTTCGCACTTCATACTTTTTTCTCCCGAGATGAACCTCGTATGTTCTGTTTGACATAAACTTTCATCCCACAGGAATTTGTGATAATGAATAATATCGTTATATAAATCATCGGTTATAAATGAGGAGTTATTATTTTGTTTTATTTGACCCAGGAACTTCGATCAATATTTACGGTAGATATACAATTGACGCTCAAAAAGTCACAAGTCTGAATTAATGTTGGCCTTGCATTTGTTCTCAATCTAAAATTATGTATGTGACATTACATTTGTGACAAGTTTATACCTTAAAACAATGTGGTAAGGTACAGTTTACAATTCACGTAAAATTCACTTACACAGTTAGTCGCTGTAAGTGAATTTTGACGCGCGGACACTTTTAGGACATTATTTTGTATGGGACTTTGTATCTATTAAAAATATATGATCGATGCCCAGGAGGGTTCATTCCGACCAAATCGGAGACAGCCTTACGAAAGCTTGCCTAGTGCCCATAACCGTAGAACTTGTATGAAAAGAATTTTGGATGTGAGGGAAGCGAGGGAGTTGTCAGGATCGTGGCAAGTGGCGCTCTATTGTCTCTGCCAATCTTTTTGGAAAAAAGACGTGACAATTTGATTGATTGATATTAGGATGACTTTATTTATGTTTCTAATATTAAAATTTGATCAGATATTTATTAAGGTTTCATTAGCCATAAGTGAATAAATAACATCTGGGCAGCATAGTGACGACGACGTGACGGCAGCCATAAACTAAGTCGTTTTTCAGTCGTCGCCGCTTTTGATTCTCTCTGTACCAACTTAATCCTTGATATTGGCTAGTCGATGGCAGATCCTGCCTTAGTAATAATAAAGAATAAGCAATTTTCTGACATTTAATATTTAAAGAAAATGTTGGTACATTTTAGTCCAATTATTTGAAAATTTTACTACATTTTTTAGGAAATGTACGTAATATAAAATTGCTAAAAAAAATCCCAGTTCTACACACAAATTACGTATTATTCAAGGACATTACTCTTATGCACTGAAAGGGGTTTGAGTTATAGCGATTTTACAGTACGTTTATTCGTTTTCAGCAGCGAATTTGGTAAAATTATGGTAGAAGTTTCCAGTGGTTACTATAAGTAGATGTATTAATGAAATTGTATGGGATCGCAGCTGTGTTAAGCTAGAGCTTTAGTATTACTAGCATATCCAGAACAATTACATTTTACGATGCACTTTCAAACGTTTAAATGTTAGTTTAAATTCATTATTGTATTTCATTTTAAAATTTGTTGTACTGTACAATATTAGGGGATTTCCCATATTGGGATTATTTTTATACAACAATTAATTAAAATCTCATGAAAGCTTAGTTACCTAGTGTCTATAATTGTATAGCTAGTATGAAGAGAACAGTGAATGAGAGGGAAGCGAGGTAGTTGTGGCAAGTGGCCTCCATTGTCTCTGCTTATTCCTGTGAGAAAAATACGTGAAAATTTTCAAAAGCTTGGCTTGCTTTATTTTATGACAATGACAGCGTACAATGACAGCTAGTAAGTTAGTTAAGGCGTTTTTTATAGTCGTCAGCGCTCTTGTTCCTCTCTTTGCTTAGCATCAGATAGATCAGATAGGGCATGGGAGGAAGTGGTTCCATTTAGGCCAATATTTTGTAGATACGACTGCTATTAGGAAAAGTAGCATTCGCTTCCATTCATGGACCGCAACAGGCGGAGTGCTGCCAAGTATGTTAGGCCACAATAAAAAAATGTCATTAAATTATAATTAATATGAAAACTTTGACCAAAAAATAAATTAGGATAAAAATATGAAATCGCAACAGAAGCGAACGAAATTTACTAAAGTTATAAATTTCATTAAGAAAACGTCAAAAGAGATATTGTCAAAGAAATTACGTATTCAAAAGTAACTTTTTTCTACACAAGCACGGAGAGAAGGAATTCGAACTAATTTGAACTTAATGATGGTAGAAGCTAAATATAGATTTTTTTCTTAAAAAAAATCTTTGACTTAATCGAATAATAATTATGTTTTTAATCAATTGTAATAATTAAATAGGCTGTATAAATTATGCTCCATATATTACAAAGTACTTTATTATTGGTAATTGCTTATTAGCTGGTAAAGCAATCCACTTGTCGATTATTTTATAAAAATGACGCGCCGAACTTCTTACTTCGACTGCTGATTCGCTCGATGGAATGCGGATGCTACCTAAGTATTACCGAAACATTGTTTTTTAAGTACTATATTATGTTCATGTATTAGTAATGTTCAGAAGCTCCATAATTAGATATATATTGATTGATACATTCAATAATATTTACGAGTAATAAACAGGCCGGCATGCATAACGGATGCAATTAATTGTTACTTACAGTTTTTGAATTGTAGTAGCAGTGGCATCTATTCATGGACCACACTTCAGTTTAACATCAAGCGGGGTGCTATTATATGTCAAATAACAATATATACAAAAAAGATCAATATACATAAATAACTTAATAAATTGCGAATCAAACAAATTTTATGCGGCTTACTATCGCGTTAACCATTGTTCGCGCAAAACTTATTGAATTGCAGTTTACTATTGCATTTACTCGTAGTTACGACTTTGTTTATTCCATATTTCTGTGACCATGATGACTGCAAAAATGTTGAAACTAGAAATTTTTCTTATAGAATTAAGACTAAAATTTTTGCTGGTTCCAACTAGGCAGGTACAGTTGATGTGACTATACTTGTATTGTCGTAGCAGTGACATTGATTCATGGACCACACTCCAGCTTAACATCAAGCGGGGTGCTGTCATATGTCGAGTCACAATAAAAAATAAAAAACTTATTTTTAGTACGAGCGTAATTAGAGCGTTACTATTGAGACAATGGTTCGACCATCTTGACGTTTGTGACAAGAGCCGTCGCTAAAGCTTTTTGCGGACGTATGTCTCAGTACAAACGACTTTAAATGTTTCATTTACTTTGTACTTGTGAGCTCACTTTAGAGTAATTAGTTTTCACTATCTCCCTTCTTCAAGTGTATTTCTATTTAATTTAGAAAATAGTACTTGAAAACTTTGCTTTGTACTCTTTTATAAATACTTTTTTCTTGTAGTTTGACATATTTCAGCACCCGCCTGATGTTATGTAGCAACTGCAAGTAGCGGTCGTATCCACTATACTGGCCTAGTTGGAAACGGAAACTTTTAGGGTAGTTCCAAAAACAGATTTTTTTCTGAACTGAACTGACTTTGTTTTTTCGGTCGTCGGCACTCTTGACCTTCCCTTGCTTAGATTTTGGCATTGGCAAGTCGAAATTACATGACGAGTAACACAAAGAAAAAAAAAAAGTTGACCAAAGGTAGTAAATAAAAAGGCGACTGTGGTGTAGTGGCAGGGCAATGGTTGCGTTGCGTAAACTGAGAGCACGGGTTCAAACCACTTGCCGGTACCTGTACATGTATCTTTGATATATGTACTTTGGTTGTCCTGTTTCTATGATACCATCACTTTATTAGCTTAGTGTAAATAAATAAAAAAAATAAAAAGGTGAAATATTCATATAAAAAGAAAGAAAATCAATCAAATTTTCCACCTGATCAACATTTGCAGTAATCCCCGAGAAATTCATGAGCACTGTAAATCTAAATAATACAAACGAAAACCTATTGAATAAAGTTATAAGTCATTGTACTTCAATTCCTTAGTGCTCCGCCGATTGTTCCGTATTTAAACAAAGTAGTATTCGCATTCGATGGCTACTCTCACACGTTTAATAGTAATCAGTTTTTTTTTTTTTTTTTGGATGAATGTACGGTTGTCCAAGCCTCGATTTCTTTAAGACATCATTCCGTATTTCGTGTGTGCTACCAGATGCACGCGTCTATCGGTTGTCCGCATTTTATTGTAAATTTTAGTGTAAATAATTATACAATCTTACTCTAAATGGGTAAAAGGCAACGAGAAGAAGCTGAAAACGAACAAGCAAATTGACAAATACCGTAGAAAATAAGATGGTTGGAGAAACGGAGCTCCACGAATACGACGCCATCACGGTCGCCCTCAACGTTTGTTCGTTTTACCTGCATGAACAAAACGATTCAGGTAAATACCGATACTGGATTTTTTTACATAAGTGGATTTGTTGCAACCAAAATGTTTTAATACTTCGTGAGACTATAACGTTCAATATTTATGAATTATTATTGTGATTGAGTGTAGTTTGAAAAACTGCAATGCCACAATTTATAATTACTGTTATTGATGGTAGTTTGAAAAACTATAATGTGACAACTAACTATAACTGTGCTTGAGTGTAGTTTGAAGAACTGCAACGTCACAATTTATTTTATTATTGTGCTTGAGTGTAGTTTGAAGAACTGCAACGTCGCAATTTATTTTATTATTGTGCTTGAATGTATTTCGAGGAATTACATCGTCACAATCCAATATTATTACCTCTTGAGCATGGGTGAACCTACGTCGTCCATATATTGATGTGTATGATTTTTATTAGAAAAATGTACTATATATAATGAGAATCCTAATTCAGGTTACAACATTTTTACCCAGGGTTTATGCTTTTAAGCACCAACTCAATAAAGATTCGAGGTCAATAAACTCTTGACCTTGTTTTATTAGTCACTCTAGACCAGTGTTTCCCAACCTTTAAAAAATGTTTTTTACCCTTAATAAATATAAATGATTACAATATTTAAAAAAAAAAAAAAAAATTGCCTTTTTTGATAAATTGGTCACCGATATCTAGCATTGCATATAAATAACCCAAAGCAGAAGGGTTGAAGTCGTGTCTAATCCATTTTGAAATTACCCTCCTTAACTATCGAATTGCCCTGTAAGGCGTGGGCCCCACTTTGGGAAACACTGCTCTAGGCCATACCAAAGAACGTGAGTGCCAGAACCAGCCATACACAACTAGAACCCACAGACCGTTGGTCAAAAAGTTAGTCTGGTGTAAAAAAAAAAAAAAAAAAAGAGAGAGGGAAAATGTATTTAACACAATGGTTAACCCTTGCAAAATAAACCCTGAGGTCACATATGCAATCAATAAACCCTCTCTGAAGAGGGATAAAACAAAAAGTATTCACTATTTTGCCATGCCATGCAAATACAGTAAATCACAGTATTAAGAATAAAATTATACCGTGTTATATAGATATATCAATACCGCCATTTATTAATATAAAAATGTTCAGAATGTCAGAAAGATACTGAAAAACTTATTTCAATGAACTTCTCTTTAAGAAGGTTTTTAGCCTCAGGCTAGTTCAGGTGAAGTTGCCAGAGATGCAGCACAGGACTCAACTCCTGAAATATCCCTTTTTGAAGTCAACTTTGGACTTTTGGTGATAAAATGGGAAATAGTAAAGCCGCAGCAAGTTCGACCACTGATTTTTTAAATAAATAAAATCCTTTAAACTACTGGGGACTCCCTCGGAAGACTATGTGAGAAGGTGGTTGCTACCAATATGCTGTTACGAAAGGCAACAACAAACAGCGTCAACAGACGATTACAATATTTTTACAAGGTACCCTCTGACATATTTATTTATTTTTCATGGATCTGGGACACAATATTCCATTTAATATAATACCTGTATAAATCTAATACCTGTACAATAAGTCAGGTTCCAATTGGTCAGGTTGCCTAATTTCTAAGGAAGAAATTGCTGACTTTAATAGTTTAATAAATGAACTGTTATGTAAAGGTGCTATTTATCTTGAGCTCACCAGAGTCCAATTAATTTATATCCCCACTTTATTGTCTCCAAAATAATACATATAAAAAATAAAAGTTTTATTTTTAATCCTAAAAAATTAACATCTTTTAAAATTGAGGAAATACGTACTGCTCTTAAATTATTAATAACTGCTCTGGATTTTTTTACATGACCAATATTGATATTAAAGATGATTTTGACACCCATACATAAATATAATAAAAACAGGGATTATACTTCATTAGTATATTTAAATATTTAGATAAAGACATAATAATCATGTCTAATGGCCACAAAGGAGACTTATATATTGGTAAGTTTATATTTTATTATAAACACAACTAAAAGTAAATTAATTCCACAAGCATAATGAATGAGAATAGGTTCTGAAAACATGACAGTTGGAACAAAACACGTCCTATTCAAAGTTGGCCACTATTACAGGCATGCTATATGCAGAATGTCCAGGACTTCAGGTGTAACATAATATAGCTGATGCGCATACAAAACAACTTGAACTATGGAAATGCATTAAATAATAATAGATATAATAGCCAAGTACCAATATCACAAGGTGCCAATAATTAACTATCCTGTTGACAAAATAATTTGTTTCACTTTCATAAGAATCAATTAATCAGCCAAAATAAGTAATTTATGCAGATGCATTATTGTTAAATTGCGGTTATGTTGTACCACTAATAGGGTTCGGTAAGATTGATAAATAAATAAATGATCACAATAATTACCTAAATTTACTGGCTGTCTTTTTGCTTTAAAATCATTTACATGTAATAAAAGTAAGTAACTGCTTTATCATGTTAAGAATTAACAACACCACATCTTGATAGTCTAGCTAAACTAATTTAGCAGTGGTGTAAGCATGCAAGTATGTGCGTATAGACAGATTATATACCATCAAAAACAATACTGCTTCAAATAAAATCAGTTGACACTGCTTCAAGACAGTTTAACAATAGAACCTAGTGAAAAACGGCAAAATATGCCTTTTATACGATTATTTCAGGTTTTGGTATTTCTAAAAAAGATTTGTTTGCCTCTACACATAATCATAAGTGTAAGTTATATATTTGTTGGCGACCAGACCACTATGCCATCGCAAGAGATTCTTTCACAATCTCATGGACGTTTTCCATACAGGACTTTTTACAAATATCATTCGTTTTCCACCCTTTTCAATTATAATAAAGCTTTTCTAAATTTTGTAACAAGGCACCTAGGGTAATTATAGTTGGCTCATATTGACCATTGCAACCATTGCCTGTAAGTGCAGGTGCTTCATTGTCAATAACATTTTGAAGCAATGTAATACATACCTAATTGTAGATTATTGTAATAGTAAAAAAAAATAGTATCACAAATATACAGATACATTACACTTCACAGATAGATAAGATTTCTCTTATTTATTCTTATTTATTAACCTTTTTCTAATACTTCTAATAAAGGCTATAGTTATAATTCAGTAAATTGGTATATTCAGCAATAGCCCTCATTTACCAAATGAACTTACCACTGACATTTGTGTTAAGATACTATCTAAGAGATTTTTAGGTTTCGCCCACAAACTCGAAAATATGATTTAAGAACCCAATGTTTGTTAAGAATTATTATATAAATTATATCCAAATGAAAATATTTCACTTAATTTGTTATCCAATGTGATAACATTGTTAGCTCTTGTCACCGCTCATAAAGGATAATCCTCATCTTTAATTAAATATAATAATATGATTATTTAAAATATTGCAAGTTAAAATATAAATAATAAATTTCAATAAACCTAGGGCCAGGTCGTACACAACCAACTTTATTATTGCCTCTATTGTATAAATCCTAAAATATCTTTTGTAAAAGAGAGTTTATCTGCCCTGCACAAAACTCTTTCAGTTATATAAATAAAATAAAAAAAGAAAAAAATCTTGTTCGTTAACAAACTTTAAGCAATTAAAATAAAGATACACTTTATATCTTGATATCTATGACATACACTTGAAAATCATAGTAATGGTCATTTGTCAACATCTACTATTTAAACATTAGGAGAGAATATTGACACTATTCGTAGAACTGTTGGATGGTCCGAAAAATCCAACACTTTTGCAAAATTGATTTAAAAAAATATATATATTATATATATATTTATTACTTGTACTAGATCACTGTAATGACTTAGAGGACGCATAATTATATAAATTTAAGAAATAATTGTTATAGAACTAAGTTAATGTGATTGAGGAGTTCTGATCATCCAAATGTCTGGTAATACTTCCATTTCAGTCCACAAACCTTCAACCTTTAAATATCTACTTTGTTTAAATACGGAACAATCGGCGGAGCACTAAGGAATTGAAGTACAATTGAGAATCAAACGAACTTACCTGTAAGTGAAGTTCGATGATAATTGTACGAACTTCCTTAGTGCTCCGCCGATTGTGAAAGCCACACCCTCCCACCTCTACATGTAAATAGGTAGGTGAGTTTCAGGTTTGTAAGCACAGGAACACTATAAACAGAATGATGTCTTAAAGAAATCGAGGCTTGGACAACCGTACATTCATCCAAAAAAAAAAAAAAAAAACTGATTACTATTAAACGTGTGAGAGTAGCCATCGAATGCGAATACTACTTTGTTTAAATACGGAACAATCGGCGGAGCACTAAGGAAGTTCGTACAATTATCATCGAACTTCACTTACAGGTAAGTTCGTTTGATTCTCAATTGTAAAGGAATGAAGAAGTGTGTTTTCAACCCAACCCAGCTTTTTATACGATTTGGTCGGAAAATACCCTCATGGGTCTGTCTCGTTTAACGCATCCATCCACATCAGATTTTTAAATTCATTTCGTCAATCTATTTTCACTTACCTTTTCATGTGTCCAAGCCATCGAAGCATTACTTGACAATCTTTGTCACTACATCTTCTTTTAAATCACATTTATCGCGCTCTGTGCTATTCCTCGTTCTATCCGGTATCGTCACTACAAATACTCCTTAATGAGCGCATTTTTACAGCGCTGATTCTACTCTCAGCCACACCCAACATCCACTTCGATTATTAGTTAGAACGAGTGTAATAACGTAGATTTACAAATCAATATTATTAATAGATTAATTTTATTTAATGTAAAACTGAAGTAAAAAAATTGGTTAAAAAAATATTTATAAAACTATAGACGTATGTTGGAGTTTTACAAATATCGATAAAAGTTTAGATTAAAACATTTTTAAAATGTATATTTGCCAAAACTATGCCATGAAATTTATTTTCTGCGATTTCAATTTGCAACGGATATCGATATGAAATTGTTTTCTAACAGAGCTTCGGACTTTAGACGTTTGTTAGCTAAACAGTTTTTCTTACGTGCGCTAAATTATGCGAACAAACTTTATGAAAAAGTAATTATAATTACAGCAGTGATGAAAGTAATTTAATCGCAGTCATTAAGTAAGTAAAAATAAATCTTGCGTAGGACATCCACCCACGAGATGAACTGAAAGTGACACGAAACCGCTAGATTAAGGGCACTTCTAGCAGACTATTCTAAAAATCGCTAGGAAAAGCCTGCGTAGACGATCAATAGATGAGAAAGAGAGAAAATAATGATTATGAAACAATTGAGTTATATTATTAAAAAAATCTAGTTTATTTATACATTTTATCAAAGAAAAGAAAGCCAGTTTTAATATTAATATCAATAATGAATTGCGTTTATTTTCTCATAAACTTCTGTCTTTTTTACAATAAGACAAAAATGTTTTTCCGGCTATTGCAAGTAGGTGCCATGTATCGCTTACGTAAGACAAGTGGTAACTGGTGTGTCGTATAGTACAGTTATTTACTCTGAACCAATATCACTCGTCTAGAAGCCTGGAGTTGCAATTTGAAATGTATGAGGTTTTGGAATGTGGTTCACGCGCACCATGTTTACTTTCCAACGTTATCTTTCGAGACATTTGGAATTTTAAAAATTTCCCAAACTCCTTTTGTGGGAGCCAAGTATATTCTTTTGTGAGATACTGCGAAATTTATTGGACGTTTATTCAAATTTTATTCTTTACACAAATATTTATTATGCGATTCGTGGGAGGAAAAAAATGGTGTTTTGCACGAGTTTTCTCGATTTCTAAATATCTTCTTGAATGTCATTTAGGTAGAATTACAAGTAACTACAATATTTATAATATTTGGTCGGGGGAAGGATCCACATTCTGACGACCAAAATGACAGTGATTTAAGCACACATATTAAATCAATCAATCAATCAAACTGTCACGTTTTCTTCCCATAGGGATAGGCAGAGACAATGGAGCGCCACTTTTCACGATCCTGACACAACTCCCTCGCTTACTTCACATTCACAATTCTCTTCATACAAGCTCTATGGTTATGGGCACTCGGCAACCTAGCTTTCTTGAGGATGTCTCCGATTTGGTCTGAAAACACCCTTCTGGGCCTGCCTTGTTTAAGGCATCTATTCACACAACAAACACAAGTAAAAAACAAAAAAAAGTAATGTAAAGAGAATAAAAGAAAATTTGATGCCCCACAAACAATCCCCAGATAGCTCTATCTTAGGGAAGAAACCGTGTAGAGTTTATCGACAATTGCATTATGTAAATAGATACTAAAGTTTACAACTTATGCAGTATTGGAAGTGTCAAACGGTAAAGTTGCCGGACCATAACATCTTGGTCGGATTGTCCTCGGGGGAAATCGCTTAGATGCGCACGTACGGCGAAAGCAATCATTAAAATTTGGCATTTACTACAATAAGTTATATTTTTGTATTTATACTTTTGTTTTATTCTGATTCACTATGATATAAAGTATTAGTTCTGGTACAACATTTAGCAATATGAAGGATAATTAGTGTTCAATTTTTTTTATTGTGACTCGACATATGATAGCACCCCGCTTGATGTTAGGCCGAAGTGTGGAAGAATGTCACTGCTACTACAATTCAATAACTGTGAGTAGCAATCACATTCACTATGCCGGCCTAGATGGAACCGGCAACTTACAAGCTGATCCCGAAACGTGATCAAATCACTTCATTTTGAATTTTTGAAATGTTTGATTTTTTGACAAAAGGATTTTTAAAGAAGATCTAGCTTGAAATTGTTATATACAATTAACTTAGCTTATTAGTCAACTGTATAAGCTACACAAGTAAGGTTAGTGGTCAGAGTGGTGGCGCGTTAAGCGACAGACACCGGTTTCGAACCCTGTCTGTCTGTCATGTGTATGTGTATGCGTGATTTTTATATCGAAATGATACAAATTTTACATAAATATCTACATATTCAATTAATATGTACATATACATACTTCTAAGATGTTGTAAGGAGATGAAAGAACAGCAGTTTTTTTATAGGGTTATTCTCTTTGAAACTGTATTAGAAGAAATACAAAACCAAAACATTATTTTGAGAAAAAAATACTAAAGTTTGTGTTAAATAGTGTCCTGTAAAATTAGAATTAATTACTACACAATAGAACAAAAAATAAATAAACTAAAAACTATTATAACTGTCTAAATGAAGTGCTCTTTGAAAGAGAGGTGTCCTCAAATAGCTTTCAATTTCTCATAATGTTGACACGACAAGGCTATGGGGTTGTATTTATGTGAACTTCCCCTTTCGCTTTATACTTGGTTGACAAATATTTGATAAGATTTTCATTTCAAAATGTCATTAATGCTTTTGGGTTGTAGATATAAAACAAAGCCGATTTAATTAAAAATAAATATAATTTTTTTACTCGTTTTTACCTAAATAGCACATGTCCGTAATAAATGGGTACCTAAATATTTAATACAATAAATTTTGTATTATTTAAAACAAAATCTAGAAATAATTTATATACTAATAAATCAATCAATCAATTAAATTGTCACGCCTTTTTTCCACAGAGATAGGCGAGAGAGCCACTTGCCACGATCCTGACAATATTCCCTCGCTTCCTTCACATCCACAATTCTCTTCATAAAAGCTTTAATAAAAAAATACAATGCTTATAATGTAATTATTAGTAAATAATTATTTACTATCATGACAACTTTGGTCACCTGGTTTCTATGGTATTAAGATGTTTATTTCATTTTAAATAAATGAATGAAATATTTAGGGGATGTAGGTACTTACTTAAAAAGCAGGTGTGCAAAACCATAGAGTATGTATGAAAATAACTGCGGATGTAAGAGTTGAGTTAGGATCTTGAAATGTGGCGCTCCGTTGAATCTACCCATGTGAATTTAATTGATAACTATAATGATAAATAAATTTAAAATACGTCACAAATATTTTTGAATATCGCAATAACGATTAGAGATCTCCACGTTTTCAACAGCAAACATTTGCATCCGTAAAGTGTTTATTTAAGTATTTGAAAAACTAATAATGTATAATGTAACGAAATCTTGTTTTTGAGTCCGTTCAAAAACTATTTGACATGGTCTTGGCAGGGTTGTAGTTGTGAATTAATTTATGACACATTTATTCGAGAGGTGTCAGATATCGTCATATTTTTTATGTGGCTTGACATATGATTATTTTTTACGTGGCCTTACCTGATGTTAAGCCGGATTGCGGTTTATAAATGGCCAGTACAATATCGGCAACAAAAGTAACCATAAAGAGTCGAGTCTATGTCGGCACTCATAGACCTTCCATTGCTTATCTCCTGGCAAGTCGAGTTCAAATATCGAGTCACAAATATCAAATACAAAAATGCTGTTCAGTAAATATTTTAAGCGTATAAACTTCATAGGAGATCCAATTTGTAATACGATTAGTCGCCAATTTTTAGCTAATGGATGCTTTCAAAGATTCTAAAACTAATTCAGAATTTAGATTTATTGGTCCGACTAGAAGACCGATTACAGAACTACGTCACTATATTAGTATTCCTTGCACACATATAGAGCATCCTTCCAAAGCTTTCTTCTTGGTAGAGACGTGCTTCAGAATAGCAATGTGGACGCTGAAATTCGAGTTTTAGGGATTTGTTAGAATTATACCTATGATATTATTGACCATCTAATATTGCCATTAGTGAAATTGGAAATGGTTTTCCTGTCGTATAAGCTATTTTACCTTTGTGTTTCTGCTTCAAATATTTTTATTACCTATACATTTTTACCTTTAATAGAAATACATACATGCAATGACAATACTTTGGTTATATACATGTATAGGTCTATATCTATAACTTGTAGTTAAATTTTAAATACGAGCACAAAATTTGTTATTTATTACAGACTTACAGCTAAATTACAGATGTATTTGTACATATTTACTAAAGCCTACAAGGATACCGAAATTTCATAATAAATTATTTCATATAATCGTAGAGCTTATATGAAAAGAATTGAGGATGTGAGGGAAGTGAGGGAGTTGTGTCAGGATCGTGGCAAGTGACGCCTATCTCTGTGGAAAAAGTCGTGACAATTTGACTGTTTCACTGATATTTAAAAAAGTGAAATTAATTTTTTTTCCGTTTGTTTTACACAGAACTAAATAAACGAAATAAATATACGTATATTTTTGAAATGAGAAAGGCTCTTGTATTTGTAATGCATTCTTGAGATCTCGTGTGTTAAAAGAAATAGCTGAAAGTTCCCTTTCAATAGCAGCCTTTTGGGAAAATAAATACCCTTAAAGAATCTTCAGTTGGCAATATCCGCATTGTCTTGTGTCATCTTGCTTGGGCATATTGACTTAGAATATTCATATATTAGAAATTTATTTATTGAAAAAAAAAAACTTAATATTAGAAACTCGATAAGAAGAAAAAATAGGACAATTATAGTGGTAGACACAGTTGGTGGTCATTTGCCTAGCCTGCCAACCCATGGTAGTACCACCACTTACATGTGTACAAACCGTAAAGTCGAGTTGCAGGATTGTAATTTGCCGGTTTCTAGGCTGGCATAGTGGATGCGACTGCTAGCTTAAGTTATTTAACTGTAGAACTTCATTCATTGACCGCACTCCCAGCTTAACAAAAGGCGGAATGCTGTCATATGTCAAGTCTTAATATAAAAATCTAAGAATAAAAATTATTTAATGACATATACTAATATTACAAATTCGAACGTGTTTTTGTTTGTTAGTTACCTTTATAAACTTAAACCACTGAACGAATTTCGATAAAAATTAATATTACTATCTACTGCTAGCAACTAATTAATAAAAGAGGGTTCAAACTCGTAACTTCACATACAGATATACACAGCGTAGAAAAGTACCTTTATAATTGATGAAAAAACTACCAGTCTATAAACTACATTCCTTATTGTAATACTATCGTTTGGCAAATATATCTGCTCGCCGAACCAATTTGGCTGTTCATCTATGCAGTTGCTTATATCATACATTTTTTATTCAGGGAAAACCTTCTCGTGTATATCGAAAGTCTTTTACTATTCAAGTATCAAATTTAGAGTTCTACATAGAACCTTATGATATCGGTATTAGGTTCAAATTCCAATGACCAGTTCACGTATAGCCTTGAATGTGTAGGTGAATTCTTAAAGACTATAGATAGAGTCTATCTATCCTGAATTTACATTATCTGTAAAGCAACGAAGCATTTACTTTTTAATTTCTTATGTACAATAATTTGGATGTTTCTTTTCAGAGCTTTCTTTTTAGAAATTTATAAATGTGAGGGAAGCAAGGATCGTGGAAAGTGGTGTTCCATTTCTCTGCCTATCCCTGATTAAATGAGTCATTGGTAGGAATTAACATCAAGCGGGGTGCTGTCATATGTCGAGTCACAATAAAAAAAAAAAAAAAAAAAAGAAATATGGCGTAAATCATTAGATGTGTAAGAGTTGTATAACGATACCGTAACTAATATGCACATGATCAATCATTTAAATTGTGTTGCGTCAATTCCTACAGGGGTTAGCGTCACTTGTCACTTTCTACGATCTTGACATTTTTACCTTCACCTATTTTACATCTACAGTTCTCTTCATACAGTCTATTGTTATAAGCACTGCGGAACCCAGCTTTTTAATAGAAGCTGTTGATGTCCCCAAGTTGATCAAAAAACAATATTAAAAAAAACTTTTTGAAATAGCATATAAAACCCTAATGAAGTTTAAAATTAGAAGTACAGTAGGTTTACTAATGTATAAATTAAAGTTATCAACGTATACAGTGTAATGGATAGGAACAAAGCCACTGCAGATGCCAGACTTGAAGTTATTCCCAACAACGTTATTAAATGGAATGAACCGCATTCCCATTGTCGCCATTCAGAAGAAAGCGTGTACTTCAAACTAAATGAAACTCCACAAAACGTAAACAATTTTAATACATATTTACACACTTTAATGTTGTTTACGCATTTACTTTGATAAATAAATGTATTACTATAGAATAACATAATCGGGGACGAGGACGACGCAGATTAATCGACAAGTGGAATGCTTTGCTTTGCCTGACCATGTTTTCTCTTCATCCTATGACCCTGGATCCATCAAACGATGCGTGCAGAAGCACCTTTGGCCGGCGTGACGGCGACTGAGGCAGCCGTGAACAAACTCGGTTTTCTCAGTCGTCGTTACTCTTGGACCTCCTCTGGCTTATCATAGGTCGAGGTCAGATGTCGTGTCACAATAAAAAAATAAGATGATTGTTCCTCGATCAATAGCAAGGGTTAACACTTTGTGCCCATAATTATAAAGCCTGTATGCAGAGAATTCTGGATGTAGAAGAGAGAGCCAGGATCATGTAAATTTGCGCTCCGTTGGTTGTCTATCCCTTTGTATCACGACACTATGCGGTATCTCGTGACAAACTATTGTACGACTCTATCTCGCCCCGCCATCATCATTTAGGCCTGCCGCAACATCTTTTGTTGTCTGGAGTCCACTAAGTAGCACTTTTCCCATAAGGTATCAGACATGCGGCAGATATGACCTGCTCAGTATCAGTTAGGCGGTTTATCGGCTACTTCAGCGATTTGTATCCAATTTAGAGCGATTTCGGATTTTATCTATGAGATTCACGCCTAAAATAATACTGCGTATGTGGCTCTTTGACTCCTAGTCTGGACAATTACAAATTCTATTATTAATAGTGGATTATGACGAATTTTAAACATAAATAACATTTACACAAAATAAAACATTAATGTATTATCCACTAGTAACTTTTGTTATTATCCACTATTATTTGTAATTGTATCCTGTGCAATTAAGTATAATTTATTGTCTGTTTTTTGTTTATAAAATACTAATAAAGTGAACCGTAGTAGGGTACACCTACCTCTTTTTACTTTAACACCAAGTACACTAGCTACGTTGGGGGGAAATTTCAGCTATTCTGCAATTACGTCGCAATGCATTTTGTCTTTTTACTCACTCGACGGAATCTAGTGCCGGTGTAGATGGTAAAAAATATAATTGGAGTGGGACGCGGGTGCGGTAAGCTTTTATACTGTTAAAAGTTGGAATTTAAAATTGTGAAATTATTATGATATAAACTAAAATTCAAGAGATTTTGCTTGCGTTTGTGAGACTTTGTTTTGTTATTTGGCACTGGACCTAAATTACTATTACTATTATACATGTTGAATAGTTAATGCCTGCACTGCGTATACTGTTGTATTGTGTTTAATGCGAAAAATGGGTCGGGCCTAACATAACTTAAATTACATTTAGAATATTGCTATTTTTAAGTATTATAAAATAATAGAAATAATCTATATTAGGAAATATAAAAGAATCATTAAAATAAAAACAAAATTGTCACACCTTTTTCCCATAGGGATAGGTAGAGAAACTGGGGCGCCACTTGCCACGAAGAATCGTGGCAATTGAATCAGAAGACTCAACTCTTCAAGGAAATCGAGACAAATGCGTGCTTGGCGAATGGATTTGATTTGCAACGATATTGAAACGTCAAAGATACTAAAATATATCTAATAAAGTTTAAAAAATAATTTAAATTTATTGTAATTACTATATTATACCTTTAATATCTTATAAGAAAATTTTAATATAAAAAAAAAACCTAAATAAACAAATCGACTTCATCTTTTTTACCAATCAATCTAATTGTCTCGATTCAATTCCCACATGGATAAGTAAAAAGTGCTACTCTCCACGATCCCGACACCAGACTTAAGCTTCCGTCTCCAAAATTCTCTTAAAAAAGTCTACGTTTTTTACAATAGCTTTTTATAAATATATTTAAAACTAATAATATGGGTATTTTATTTTTAAATTTATTTTCTATAGTAGCATTATTGCAAGATATTTAAAATGCCACAAAGTTAAATATATTTTTATCAAAAATTCATGAACTTAATGAAACGGCATGTAAACTGTAATGACTTGTAATAAAATGGAGATAAAAAACAAAAGACGTTTGGCCAAGGAACCTCCCCAAGAATAAGGGTTAGCACCATTCTATCAACATTAATAGGTTTAAAATAATTTTACAAACGTAGTTATACAGATATAGGGCGTTTTTTTTTCTTCATAATCAAACGATCGATAACTTTACCAATATGTTTCTTTCCAATCTTGAAATACATTTGTTTTAAATTTTATTTGTTAGGAAGATTGTATTATACGAATGAAACCAAATAGGTCCATTAATTAAATGAATTAAAATTTCTGAAGAAGTACTTTTGGCCGGCACTGTGACGCGACTGATACAACCGTAAACGAGTAGTTTTTTTTTAGTACTCGGCGCTTTAGAACCTTCCCTTGCTTGCTACTAGGGGGGTTAGGTTGGGCAAGTTAAAACGATAATCGTCTCTCGTCGACGATTAGAAAAATAATAAAAGTTAGGCTAAATCCACCAAAATGAGACTATTGATGATAATGATCAAACGTATTGTCGCACAGACGATATTCATCACAACGATTAATAGTCTCGTTTTAGTGGATTTAGCCTAGCTTTTATTATTTTGACAATCGCCGACGAGAGACGATAATCGTTTTAACTTGCCCAACCTAACCCCGCAGGCTAGTCGAGGTGTCCAAATTAATAAATTATAATAATATAATTAATAATAAATGAGTTTTACATCATTTGTACAGTGAATGAAATATTTAAAGAATAGGCACCGACCCAAAAAGAAGACAGGAGGAACCATCATGAATTTTAAAATTGGAATATTGTCGCGGCGTTTTACGTTTGATATTGAAATTGATGAATCAAATGCGGGCTCCTTCGCACTTTCAAAAGGCTTTATTTATAATCTAGTGCATTATCTCTAAGTTCTGTAGAATTTGGATGTATTTTTACATTTAGCGATCTAATAATTAGTGTGAAATATTATAATTAATGGAGAATTAAATTTGAATCGATGGATAATTTCTTAAGACGAATTATCTATTTTCATACAAGAAAAACAGTGCACAACATTAATTTTGTATTTGGATAAGCCTCAGCGCTTGTAAAATGTAATAATATTTATTATTTAAATATAATAAATACAAATACCTGAATAGTTGATTTCCTAAACGAGAAAACTCTTTAGTGACACGGCCGCCAATTGTTAATCATTGGCTTTCTATGTATTTATTCTGTTTTGTGCAATAAATAATTTTATTTGAGTTTATTTGTCTGTAAAATAATGGCCCAATATAAGCTTATTATAGCTTACTTATCTACATCAAGTGTTACACAGGTGTGATAAAACTCTAATAAAAAATGTTTTTATGTATTTATTTATATTAAGCTACTTTAAACCGGTTTGCGTGACCGTTGCACTACCATTACACTACGGTCGTCTTATCCGATTGTTTACAAAAACAGCAGTGGCTACACTTTGCAAAAAATACGAAAGGTAAGTCACAACAACACAGAAAAAAGCAACTTGACGTTTCGCAAAAATAGCAATAACGACATACACGGGGCCATTAAGTTCCCATTAGATATATTGAGTATATCCCATATATTATTCCTCTAAGCACGGGGCCTTATAAACATACTTTAAAACGTAATTTTTTTATCTTCAGTTTATCGTCAAGAGCAGAGTCTAGACTCATGTGATCTGATATGTGAACAATAACAAACAGTGACCGCATTGTTGTTGTCGAAATGTTGAAAACTTCAAATTAAAATTGAAGTTTGTCAAAGAATCGCTTGTCATATGTAATTGTTTAGAGTTGTATTGAAAATAGTGTGTGGTTTTTTGACCGAGTCCATTGTTGCTGTCAATAGCACCCCAACCACATTGAAATAGGAAATGGACCGATCCAATTTGCGCTCTTTCAATTTTGATATTTGTTTTATTGTTATTTGTAATTATTGTTTTCGTGCACATGTTTTGACATTTTACATTACTTTGTAGTGGTTGCCTGGATAAGGTTGAAAATAACTGTATTTGACCTCTTTTGTTTTAGTATTTGTATTTATTTTTAGGATAATTACAATAAAATCTTACTGAAAAATTAACTTAATAAATTCTAAAATAAAGGATGCTTAATACACAATTATGAAAATAGTAGATGATAAGAAAAATGTTATATAGAAAAAAGTAAAACGTAAGTACTTTTGGTCTGAGAACCGTTAAAACTTTGTCAAAATAAATCATAACAAAACAATAATGCATTTTAACGCTACATAAATGTTTAATTAAAACAAAAAATCACCCCTACGTAACGACGGTAAAATAATAACTAAAAACCATCCGCAATAGAAAAAAGATAGCATTTTTTTACAACCTTATAAAAAACAGTTTTGAACGCGCGGAAAATTTTATTCCCTTTAAAATACGAACATTCTGTGTATCGTAAAACTAGTAGACTAGTTACAAAACTCAGAAGCACGTTTTCATTACCAGCGACAAAATAATTTATTAAAAATATATTTAAGGCATCTAAATTGGGCTCCTAATTTAGGAGATGCGACAGCAGGCGTAAATGAAAACTCAAAATAGAATATTAATATCTCAACTACCTGGCATGTATGTATACATACGTGACTTTGGTTAATGTCAATAGTTGTCATGTTATATCCGCCGGATATATAATATATGTATGAAAAAAAGCAGCTCCTTACCTAAATGGTATTCTAGAAGAAAAATATCAATAGCAGATACAAAGGGAATATTTTTTGACGCTCACATCAGAAGTACACCTCTATACAAATAGAAATATACTATTGGAATCAAGTGAACCGCAGACGTTGCGATTCTCAACCGCAAAACTTTATGTTTGCTATCAATTAAATAGAAGCGTGGTGTTTGAAACCAATAGCTATCGCTAACGCAACTTTATATTCCATTTTGTTTTCTAAGGATTGGAGTGTATTCTGGATTTAACATGCAATCAAATATATTTTTAATACGACTTAAAGATATTGTGATATTGAGTGTAGGTTTTATTTTAATTTGCAGCAAACATTTAGAAATGATCGTTATATATTTGTCAATATATTTGTCTGATTAACCTAATAAAAATAGTTTTTGCAGCCAACATAAAAGTAAATAAAACCTTTTTATCTAAGGCAGTAAACAACAATAAAAACATAAAATATCGAAACATATTTCTGCGAGAGTAAAACTATGATATTTTATAAACTAGATTTTTCGATTAGAACTGCGGGTCAGGGCAGAAACATCGAATTCAATTTCAACGAAGCAGCTTGCGCCGTTTCCCGGTTTAGTTAAATGAGTTTTTGGTTCACCTCAGATACAAACGCGGCTGGACAACTGCGATATTGCCAATTGTTATAAACTTAAATAGCTGTTAGAGTTTTGATTGAAATCTAAAACCGTAGCTTCCCTCACTACAACTGAACAATGCAAACAATACTCTTCTGAGACTTATGTTGACCTGGCAGAAATAAATTAGTTCTGATAATTAATTCTCTAATGGCTTTCACGATTAGAGAATTAATTAGTAAATCAAACCAAAATAAACGCGATAGTAAGCCGCATAAATTTGTTTAATTCAATAAATCAATGTTCGCGCAAAGACTAAGAAAATATTAATTCGCTAAGTTATATTCTTCTATCGTTTTATTTTAAATATTTTTATTTCATTAAATAGTAAGACTAAACGGGCGTTAAAAACAATACATTTTATTATAAAATCCAATATTTAAATCTATTTGTCAACATTTATAAAGATATAATATATCTTGTTCAGCTATATTTTGTAGCTAAATAATGCTAATATGAGACTACCAAGTAAAATTATTTAATTTAATGAATTCTAATTTAATCTTTTTTAAAAAAGCTAGGTTGCCTAGTGCCCACAACCAGAGAGCCTGTATGAAGAGAATTGTGGATGTGAAGGAAGCAAGGGAGCTGTGTAAGGATCGTGGTAAGTGGCGCTCCATTGTCTCTGCCTATCCCTGTGGGAAAAAGGCGTGACAATTTGTTTGTTTGTTGTAATTTAATCTAATTTAAAACAATTTTAGAATGAAATTCAAACAAATCACTTACGATTAACAAAAAAGTATTTAATTTTTCAAACGGTAAATACAAGATTGGGTTAGTACTAGTGATGAGTAATAAGATATATTTCAGATTAGTGGGATAGTAACGAAAAAATAATGTAATAAATACTAAAGTATTAGAAAATATCAGTTGTCTCATTTCTGTGTTAATAGTTTCTCTAATACTAGTAATAATAGTTACTATAAGTTAAAACAGTATAAAAGTGTGTATATAGAAAAGTTTTAATAAGTGTAATGCTGGAACGAGGTTCGGGTAAGCAAAACCCTTTTTAATGAAAGGATTTAACGATATGTAAGAGGTAAACTGGTTCATTTCGCTTCGCCACTATTTAGCTAGGGGTCAAACAGGAATGAAATTATGAATTTAAATTCAAGGGACCTAGCGCGAGGACCAATTCAACATTTACTTTTAGAATTAGTGGGCTTTGATCCAACTTATTAAAGACCTGCTTCGTTTTAATTAATATTATCAGAGATTCGTGTACTCTGAGTCACGTGTTTTCATGTTAATGGTGAAGTTAAAAAAAATTATTATAATGTGTTTTGTGGCGTTCTCTTTGGTGTACTAAATATATCATAGTCGTATTGGGTAAGACTTATACTTGAAAAAAATATATATTTATTTAAAAATGGCGCAAATTATTATATAATATATATGTCTTTAAATAACTAAAACTTCATTTTTTCTTCCACCTAAACACATTAACAAAAAAATAACTTCGCAATAAAAATATATATCAAGATTAAGAGAGATAAGAGATCAACTTGGATGTTCAGAGTAAGTCCTTCTTCCTTATAATTCACTAATTTAAACATTTAAATTTAACAGTAATATTTTTCCTTTAGACATGTTTTACAAAACAATATGATTATAATATTAACCTAAAAGGGCAAATGATACTTACCACGTCTATGAGCTGACTGAGTCTTAGTCCCAATTTGACTGTTAGCCGATCGGAGTTATTGCCCACGGGGCGGATGAGTCGGTTGTAGTTGGATAGGAGGTCGTCGTACAGCCGCTTCGCATCTGGGTTGGCGACGCTCACGCGGCCCCACACGCATAGCACTCCCACCACCAGCACCAACACCATCTTAGGCTAAAACCACCCCTGCAACAAAACAAAATTACCATTTACATATTTATTCAAATAGAATTATATCTGTTAACGAAGTCAGGAGAAATCTTTTCAACAGACACATTTTAAAAAAATACATTTCTATACTAAGCTACTAAAGTGCTTGTATCATAGAAACATCGATGCATAGAAACAGAACAACCAAAGAACATATATCAAAGATACATTGGTACCGGTGAGTGGTTACGAGCCCGTGCTCTGCTCGGCTTGCCTAACCTTTGTCCGTGGTAGCAGTCGTCTTCACCTTACGAATGGGATGGATGGATAGATAGAGTGTTATCACTATATCAATCAATCAATCAAATTGTCACGCTTTTCCACAGGAATAGGCAGATACAGTGGAGCGCTACTTGCAACGATCACGACACAACTCCCTAGCTTTTCTCACATCCACAATTCTCTTCATACAAACTCTACGGTTATAATATAACTTCAGCACATGATCGCATTTTGGATGTGCTGAGCTGTACCTGAGCTTGAGTGCGTGGTTACTGACACTTTCCTAATTGGTGCATGACAAAACCTGCTCTGATATAGAACTAGCGATGTCAGCCAGAGAGAATAAGGCCATAAAACTATTTATCCAAAATAACAATAATCATACCACAGAGCCTGTATGAAAAGAATTGTGGGTGTGAAGGAAGCAAGGGAGTTGTGTAAGGATCTTGGTACCCCTGTGGGGAAAAGGCGTGACAATTTGATTGATTGATTGAACATTTAATTAGAATATTTTTCACTTGAAGATTCTGCTTTTTAAACTGTGAAGAGTTTGGGAAGTTTTCTCTTAAGGATATAATCAATGATTCAAATTGTTACCGCCTAATCTCTATAACATAAGCCTCTTTTTTATTGTGATTCGACATATGACAGCACCCCGCTTGATGTTAAGCTGGAGTGTGGTCCATGAATGGATGTCACTGCTACTACATTCAATTACTGTAAGAAGCAATCACATCACAACCGGCAATTTACAAGCTGATCCCGAAACGCGATCAAATTACTACACAGTCTGTATACTTGTAAGTGGTAGTACTACCCCGGATCTTGAATGATCCAAATAGTTACCGCTATTTCATAACCCAATTTTCTATGCTATGGTTCCATACGGACCCCCGTATTTTTAGAATGTCCCTAATTTTTCTGGAAGGTCTCCATTTTATCTATTCTTAAATTTAAAGTATTTTTAGATTCCAACAAATTTATACGACTGCAATTGATGTAAGGTCACGGATTATAGATTTGATGTAAATTTAAAAATCTTTCCATATTTTCTTAAACGTACATAAGTATATTTTCAGGCAATTCATATTTTTCTCTCCCATGTAAGAATATTTCATAGCAACCATGACGTGACAACGCGATATTAAAATCCGGTAAGGCGAAACGAAAAAATACAAAATTTGCGAAAAATGTAAATATATTGCTGGAAAAATTCATAACGTAATAAAATTTATGAAAACAATAACAAAAGTCTGATCGTAGTAAATAGAATTTTACAACCTGAAGTACACATTTGTTTATATTAAGGATTCTGCAAGTAAAATAAACCATAAAAAAACATAAAGAATTTTATATTATTAATGAAACGAATTAATAAAAAGAGGAATAATAAATGAGGAACCGTATCAAGGAGGTTATACTGTAATATGGTTGCATTAACTGACAATTAAAACTTTATAAATTCAAATCATTCAACAACCAACAACCAACGTTTTGTTGATTTTTTTTATACTTTGGCCAGCACATTGACGGTAACTGAGGCAGCCGTGAACTGACTCGGTTTTTTCAGTCGTCGTCACTTTTGGACCTACCTCGTCTTGCTTATCATCGGGCGGGTCGAGGTCAGATGTCGTATCACAAGAAAAAACTTCATTATCAAATTATAAAACATATCGAAGGAGTAATACATAACCTACAAAGTTCATTGACAGTTCTGCAAACTAGTTTCATGATCCAATGACCGCGTTTGGGGGTAATGAGTTCATTCCCTATCCCTCGAAGGCAGATTACGGTGAAACTAAAACGTAATTACAAGATAAGATAAGCTATAATAAAATAGACCCTTATAAATCAATCTCTGCGATATCGAGATAAAAGACTGGAACTAGACCAAAGAATCTACCATGAAAATTGTACAGTTAAACAATTAACTATTTGATAATGAACCTAGTGTGAAATTAGATAAAAAATAATCATTAAAGACCGTTGGTAAATTACTGCTGGTACACTTAGTAGTTACCTGTGTATATTGCAATTACATAATTATCAACTATGTTAGCTTTTCCAATAATTTTAAATTTTGCTTGCTAAGTGCTGTACTTACAAAAAGCCATTTGAAATAAGCTAGACCAAAATATTTACAATAAAAAAACAAATTTGTAAAATATAATTTTTTCGAAAAAGTTATATTATTTAAATATAAGTATTACGATTTTCAAAAACCATAATATTATTTTGTGTTAAATAATAATCCTTAAAAGTAAATTTAAAAAATAAAACACTTAGTTATGTCTGCGAACTACGAAAGAAGAAAGTCTTTTCATGTGGATATTTTTGAGCTCTATCATGAGTTCGTATTGATTAACTCCATACGAACTCCTGATAGAGCTCAAGAATATCCACAAAGATCGCATTGCACAGTAGAAGATACTATAGCCAATTTCAAGCAACGATATCACGACAAAAGGGCATTAAATTTTTCTTTTAGAAACAAAAGAAATCCCTGGAGCATGCAGACCCTTTTACACTAATGAAACTGAGCTCTGCGGTGAAGGAAGATGTTCCCTAAATTAAGAGAGAATTTCTGAGTAATATTTTATCTTAGTCGCCGCTCTTAAAATAATTATAAGGTACATTTTGGCAATTGCCAACTTAAACCTTAAATGATTTAACTTCAACAAAGTTTCTTTGAGTTTCGTTTAAAGGTCATGTCTATTTATTAATTAATACATTTTAGATGTTTTTGGAAGTTATGTTGTGTAAATTATTGTTCTGTTTCAACTTAATGGTTTGGAAATTATCACATCAAGAATTATATAATTTTTAGCTTCTTTATATATTGTTTATATTTAACTCAGTTTATTAATAAATAAATTATTACAAATGCGAAAAATTCTTTTTTTGTGTCAACAAGTTGTTTTTTGGAAAGTAGTAATTAAAGAATATGAACAAAAATTTTGGCTGTAAAAATTTGATGTGCTCTGTCAAAAACAAAAGTTATACAATTACATAAGAAAGTAACGTACTAAGCATAAAATGTGGCCAAATAAAGTACGCTAACTTGAACTTTATGGACTATAAAATAAGACTTGTTTGTGTTTAATAAAGTCACCGCAAAACTTGGAGATAAATTGAAGCAGTACGAAATGTTTGTCGAAGAAAAATCGCCTTTATCGTTCTTGAAATAATATAGATTATCGTTTGATACTACGAGAGATTTCACAGGATTCCGATTTTAAAATCCCATGATTTATTTTTACGAGTAAAACTAAAGCGAATTGTTATTCGAAATTCCAATTGTTCTTGTATTTTTTTATGGAACAAACTTTTTTGAATTTTGAGATATTTTAAACAAGTTTGTATTCTTTGTTTAAATATCTCTAAATGTTCAGCTACCAATCAATACCTTGCATAAGAACGGTTTAAAATAAAACGAGTGGTATCTTTTTAATTTATATAACAATAGTAATAAATCGAATCAAATAGTCACGCTTTTTTCCCACAAGGATAGGCAGAGACAATGGAGCGCCACTTACCACGATCCTTACACAACTCCCTTGCTTCCGTCACATCCACAATTCTCTTCATACAGGCTCTGTGTTTAATAATAATTTGGAAATACGAAATTCACTTCAAAGTATTGTGATGAATCCGTGATTTGACAAAAGATATAATCAGGATCGCGTGATAAGTGGCAGTACTTTGTTTCTGCCTATCTCTTTAGGAAGACGATGCGTGATATTTTAGGCTTAAGTTAACTGTCTGCAAATATTGCTGACCTTTTTTTACCGCGAATTGTGTTTAACTAAGACTATGTACACATTATTAAACACAAAAACATCTCATTTTCCTTAACTTTATATTAAGGATATTAATTATACTCAAATTAAGGATGTTGTTGCCTAATCCTTAAAATCGTTGTATTTTGGATTAGTAAAATGGAAATCGGCTTAGTTTGAGATTAAATATGAACAGGATTACCTCGCCGCAGGCTTAGGCGGAGAAACACCGATATCTGTACGTCATAGAACTTACGATTTTAGACTCCGATTTATAAGAAAGTATAAAATATAAATATTTAAACAATAAAATTAAACCTGAGGTAGGAAGAAAACATTTTTTGAAAATAAGTCTTTAGACAAAGTACAATGCGCGTTAAATGTAGGTTTTATATCAATTAATCAAATTGTCACGTCTTTTTCCCACAGGGATAGGCAGTGACAATACCACAGGGAAAAAGTTTCTTTTACTTAATAAAGACTTAGCGAGTTTGTCCGTAGGGGTCTGTTATCTATATGGTCTGTGGTGTAGATTCATAGATAATTGGACTAAAATCCTATAGGGAGATGCCTCAAACAGATCTCATAATCCTACCGTTTAAAATGAACTTCGCAACCAAATTACGGTTCAGTTTACGTATATGAAATGTCTATATTTATATAAATTTATTCTTACTTATAAGCTTTTACCTGGTTTATGCGAAATAAAAGATTACTAAGCTTGTAACTTATAATGCTGTGGAGTACTCAAGTTTCGACATACAGTTTACGAAATAAGTATTAAGTATTTACAGAAATATTTCAATCAAATCAATCAAATTGTCACGCCTTCTTCCCACAGGGGTAGGCAGAGACAATGAAGCGCCGCTTGCCACCAGCCTGACACAACTCCCTCGCTTCCTTTACATTCACAATTATTATTATTATTATATATTTCTATACTAAGCTACTAAAGTGCTTGTATCATGGAAACAGGACAACCAAAGTACATATATCAAAGATAAATTGGTACCAGTGAGTGGTTTCGAACCCGTGCCACTCGGTTTACGTAGCCATTGCACTGCTGCCATTGCGCTGCTGTTGTCAGGGGCGATCAAAAAGTAATGATAATTAGTATAATAAAACAACAATTCTAGTTTAAATTTAATTTATTTTTCTACATAGGCTCCTAACAAGTCGATACATTTAGTCCAACATTTTTCTAAATCTAAAATACCCTTTAAAAAAAATCTTTATCTTGGCTATCCCAAAATGCTTCTACAGCAGCCATCACCTCGTAATACACCACGGTCGCCTTAATACAAGCTCTAGAAATATTTCTACTGACAATAATTAAACTCTATTTTGTGATTCATTTGTATAAAAAGACTATAGTTAATTAATGAATAATGGTAAACATCATAATTATATTAAATAATTAAATTATCCTCTTTTTTATCCTTACCGTTATTATATAATTTTTAATATTTCATTAGTTTTATCTTTTCTCAAATCGAGGTCAATTAAAATAGTTTATCCTTATATCGTCGTAGAAATCGTGAAGTAGTCACCCGATAAGCATAAAAAGTCATCCCCGTGCCCATGTGATGGACACACTTGACATGGGTCCAAGGACGGCTCTCTCGTTAAAGGCTCGCTGTGACGTTAAATTGTATCACATAGTATCCCACTTTTTAATTAATTACTTATGTTTATAAATGCCTATAATAAACTACCAAGATAGCTTAGGATACACAAGGCAAATGCCAGATATTTTTTATTTAGACGCGACATCTGAACTCGATTTGCCTAATGGTAACCCAAGGGTGCTTATGACTGAAAAAAAAAAGACTGAGGTAAATTTACGATTACCTCGATTTATGCCGGCCAGAGATGCTTTTTTACGCTACGGATCCAAAGTTGTAGGACGAGAAGAATACCGGGTAAATCATTTAACTTATCTAAAAACTGTTAAAATAGATCAAAGATTAGTATTTTAACAGTCGTAATTTAAATGCAAAATAATCAAACATCTTTTTTTTTTTTTTCAATCTTTGTTTATTCTTAAAGTAATGTTCAACAGATTTACGCATAGTACATTATGTATTGTATACATATAGAGAGAAATATATCATTCACTTTTAAACATTTTAAGATAAAATAGTATTATATATTTTTTACTGCTTTCCGATCAGCATGCCTGGGAAGAATTTTAGGTTTAAAACTTGTGATCCGTTTTAACAGCCTTTCATTATAGACATTTGACGTCATTTGACGTCATTTGACCCGCCTAATTATAAGCAAGAGAAGATCCAAAGTGACGACGACTGAAACAACCAAGTTAGTTCATGGCTGCCTCAGTGCCGGCCAAAGGTCGAGGTCAAATGTCGTGTCACAATAAAAAATAAGTTTTTTCACTCAATGTAATTTGCTCGCTGTTTTCTTGTTTATTTTCATATACTTTTGCATGTTATAATTATAATATTACCGAGACATAATGAGATTACTAATGTAGAGCACATTAGAAAGAATTATAAACTTGTAAAAACTTTGTTGAGAATCAACTTTTGCACTTGAGAGACTTGTACTCTTTTGAATATAGAATGTTATTGTGTACTTACATTTTACAATGTCATTCACGAGTCTGTGATGTGAACCCATTTGTGTCGTACTTAGCACTTTTTACCGCTCGACGTACACAATTTTGTTTGTAAAAATGTAAAAGTAAGAAGTCATTTTGTTACTTTTTATACTTTTATGGTTTTGTTATAGATTTTATAATCTTGTAAACTATACAATAAGATTTTATAAATTTTTACTCAAAATAAATAATATTATTAATGTTGACTACATTAATAATAAGTAATTGGTATATACTATTTTGACGTGACAACGTCTTATAATTCGATAGAGCCGGCTGCAAGCACGAAAAACATGACTCATGCGGCGTTACCTCGCTCTGAGGCGTTCCATTTAAGGCTTGAAGTGCAAGCAAGAGCGCGGAACGAGCGACAAAGAGGCACAATCGGTCTCCGCGTTCGGCAGCGTTCAACATCTGTCTCTCTCCTACTGTGAGCGATGCGTACTATTGATATTACTAATATTAATACTATTAATATTTAATATACAATAAAAAATTGACATAATTGTATTTATGCGTCGTACAAACAAATGTAACTTGATCAATTCAATTGTGATTTCCATTTACCTCCTTCTCTATATCCATACAAAATATCTAACAAACAAATAAAATTAAAATTTTCTTTTGAAAAATGCCACCATTTCATTAGTATTTTCTTATGACATTGCTACGTTCAACTATCGCCAGTAAACCGACTTTACAGACAACCGATTTTTATGAAGTGAAAACTTCTTTAGCGTCGTTAGGCACTTTTTGTGATGGGTAAAAAATGTTAACCTCGCGTCAGGACACTTCTCTTTCTACCGCGCGGCGAAATGCATGCCTGCGCCTGCTGTTTCTGAATAGTTCTGAAGTGTTAATTTTTTAAATTGGCATGTTTGTGTACGATAGCGCAATAAATGAATATTGTATTTTACCACATAAATGATATTACTTTTATACTGATAATTAAAGCAATTCGTGCAGAATTATTCCCTAACCATTCCAAAATATCAAAAATTCATAGCGTTAATATTCAAGTTTTCACGTCTGCCGGCACCCGTTTTTTTAAATCTAACTTTGATAACCAGACCCAGACCAGAATATTTACCTCTTTTTATTTATTTAATAAATATTACAATTAAAAGCTATGAAACAAATATTTGCTCCGACTGGGAATCAAACCCGGGACTTTATGCGCAACAAACCAATTGCTAACCGTTCGGCTACGCCGGTCGTCTGAATGTATTGTAAAAAAAACATTATAGGTATATATAGGTATAAATAACGAATATTTTTCAACATCTTCAACTAAAAGCTTAAATATATATATCTAAACATGAGCTTATAGTACGTGCTGAGTTTGTACGCAGACATTTTTCTCAAAGGCTCATAGCCACTGAAAGGCACTTGTATTGAAAATCTCTTCAGAAATTCTTCCAATGCGTAGGAATTCAATGAAATTGTCCATTGGTCGAGTTTTGTACAGAAAGGTACCGCTTTGCTGTCGTAAGCAGATTTTGCATTGAACTTGATCGGCGATTTCTGTATGTATTTAGTTTTATCAATAGGTTTTGGAATAATATGTTACGTAGGTATATGATTTTTAGATATTTCTCTACAAGATCTTCAGGAATTTTACAAAAGTCCTTGTGACTTATAAAGATATTTTAGATGAAGATTATTTTTCTTTGTATATTTTATTTACCTGACTATTAAAAGTGCTTGTTTCGCATATAATGCTTTACCCATCCACATGTCTTCATAACCTAATAATACCTTGGATCCTACAAGTCAATCGTAATGAAGCACCTCTGCTTGGTATAGTGACAGCGACTGAGACAGCCGCGAACAGAGTCGGTATTCTTAGTCGTAAGCACACTTGGACCTTCACTGAAAATTAGGCAGGTCAGGGTAAGATGCCGAGTCACAATAACGAAAAAAAGAAACGACTGCCGCTTGCGATCTAATGCTCGTAAGCGCTGTCTTATGTCGAGTCACATAAAAAACTATGATTAAACATAAAATGAGTATTTGTTATAGAAGCATACACGAAAATAGAACGGTGCTCAAAATACAATCAAGAAAGTTTGAGTATAGGTAATGAGAGAAATTCCTATGGCACGTAGAAATCTTACTTAATTATATCTATCTTACTCGCGCTTATTCTATCTTTTATTACTATCCTGCTCTCGTGCATGTAAATAACTGTTATCTTAACATTTTATGGTTACATTTTGACTAATTCACTTCAAATTTAAATTATAGCTGTAACATTTTATTGGGAGATTTCTAAAGTGATATATTCATAGATTTACTTATATCAAAACTCGAGACCATATAAATTGTTTTCTTTCTTTACTTATAATTTGCACAAAGGATAAATATCTGAGCATATACTCGTAGCTCGCATATCAAATATTATAAAATTGTAAAATAAGTAAGTATTCTTTAATAATATTATTACAACTAAATTGAAATTTAAAATGTCTTACAGCTGGTTGTACCAAAGAGAATTCAATTTACGAATTTAGTTTTACTTTATACTTATTCTATTACTTTTACAATTACGAAATCGTGAATTGGGTTGTCAATAATTTTATATCGAAACAACAATTTTTATATGTTTTTATCATTTTATCAACCCAAAATGAACAATGTCCTTTAGCTCTGTATAAAATATCCGTTAAACGTAAATGTAAAATGTGAAGTTAAAGAGTGGTGCAAACCATTTTTCTTTTTTTTCTTTTACTTATGCGATACTATTTACAAATTCGAAAATTATAATTTTTGGTACAACCGGCTGTAAATCTAAAATATGTAAGAAAAAAAATAATTTTAACTTTGCCGCATAATGATTGCGACTGAATCGAAACTGAATCCTCTTGTATAACATTAGACAAGCCAAGATCAGAAGTCAAGTAGCAAGTATTGTGTCACAATGAGAAAAGTAAAAAAAAATCTTTAATAAAAACATATTTATTTAGACTGGAATACCTAATAATTGTTAGGAATGATATAAATAAAAATAATAATTATTATCTGCGAATCTTCACACAAATTTCTAAGACGTGAATTGGAAGTAAGTTTCTAAAATAGCAACGTCGACGTTGTTCAAAGTTGGAGCATTAACATTGACGGCTACATAAGTCTACCGGAAGTCGCAGGACGGCGTCATCTACCGCCTTCCGCCCTGGACGAGGTTCGAGTCATTTGATTTCCGGTTTCTGTAACATCACTTCGTATTACTGAAAATAGGAATGCCTGGAAATCAGAGCCTTTTCACGATTTAACCTCTATTTGCGACCTTTTATTTATGTAATAAATGTGTTTTAGAAATCTGTGTTTACCATTAACAATGGATTAATGGTAAACACAGATTTCTAAAATTTATACGTGCAACTATATTTGAAAAGACTCCGGTTCCACTAACATGTAGAAAGGATCAATCAGTATTATCAAGGCTAAGGATCGGTCACACAAATATTACACATATTCACCTTATAACAAAAGAAGGAAAAAATAAATGTGAAAAATGTGATGGGGAGTTGTCCGTTTCTCATATATTATTACATTGTCCTGGATATAATTCAGAAAGGGAAACATTTAAATTAAAGCGAAATATTCAAAATTGCTTAAATGAAGATAATTATAATAATGTTTTAGGCTTTTTAAAATTTATTCATATGTATGAAAAGGTATAATTTTTAATTCTGTAATCCCACTGTTAAAATCTCCACTGAAACAAAATATCTACTGTAGTCGCAAAGGACCTTGTTGTTAGAGCGACTTTAAATAAATTACATTAAAAAAAAAAAAAAAAAAATGTGTTTTATTGTGTACTCGTATTGCCCTTTTATTTTTTGTCTGTAATGTATAGAAAATATTCCTTACGATGTTTTTGGCAAATTATCTATATTATAATATAATAGTTGTTAAATTGTTCGATTGTGGCCAATCCAAGCCTAATTCTTTTTTAATTCATCTTTTTTTATGATTGACAATTATTGACACTTGAGAGTTTTTTGATTTAAAAAGAAATTATTTTATTGATTTAATTTATCATTTTATCATATATAAAATGATAAATTATTATTTTATTTAAATAAAATAAAGATAACTGCTGTGTATCGATCATATTATTTAAATTGTGGCTCCTTAATACCACATGGTAGAATCAAGTGCATGCTGAGAAAATGCCTCATGCTAATAAATAAATTATTTTCATTTTTTCATATATTTTTTCAATACTTAGCGCCACTTTCCACGATCCTGACACAAATCTCAAATCGCTTTTTTAACTAGTATAAATTGTCTTTATTGTTATTAGCAGGGTTTTTTAAAGAATTTCTCTGACTTAATTCGCTTAATTTGCTAGGTCTGTTTAAACCTTTGGATCACATCTATGCTATCCTATTATCATAAATGTTCATGCCTAAACCTTACAAGGATAGGCAGAGACAACGAAGCGACACTTTCCACGATCCTGACATAACTATCTTGCTTCCTTTACATTCACAAGTCTCTTCATATACAGACTTGATATGGGTACTGCAGACCGCTGGTTTTTTTTTTTAAGAATATCTCCGATTTCATAAAAGACGCTGTATACTACGATTGTTATGAATACATAATTTAAAACCTTTGCACTAAAGAAACCTTAAAAATGTCTAAAATAAAGCAACATATTTTCATGTGAAACAAGGTTCAAAGGTCAAACGTAAGGGATACTGTATCTCCGATAAAGAGGGATGACCCTAATGCCCTGAATCTTCATATCACACCACGGCTCCTATTTCCGTTTCGTTACTTGAATATGTGTTGTAGAGATAACCTTTAAGTTTAAGAAAATATTAATCTACTATTTTCTTACGTTATACAGTCTATTTAAATATTGTTATACTCGTCGATACGTCGATATATACTTAGTATATTTATATAATACTATTAGCATACATATTAAGTGTATTAGGTCTATTTTTTTAAATTGTGGCTCGACATATGACAACACCCCGCCTGATGTTAAGCTTGAGTGTGGCCCATGAATGGAGGCGATTGCTACTACAGTTAAGCAACTGCAAGTAGCAGTTGCATCTACTAGCCGGCTTAATTGGAACCGGCAACTTACAATTTGTTTCCGAAACGTGACCGAGTCACTTCTAAGTGCTTCCCTGGGTCGGTAGACTGGGCACCACTATCTACCACTCTTATTGAAACAACAAAACAAAGGAAAACAACCTAAGCACATTTTGTTAACAAAAAAATATTTCCTTAATTATAAAATACAATTCTATATACAATATTTATTATCTGGTGTTGATATTCATTTGACCCGGGTTGTAGTACTTTCAAGTAGTATCGGGTCTCTGTCCTAATCGTCGATATCCAGATAGGATTTGGACTGCCAATAAGGAAAGGTGCGACTATTTTATGGCATAATTGGATTGTTCTAGAGTTTAACGTGCCATCGAAAACACGAGTGGGATCGAAATATTTTTTACACTAGCGGTCCAGCAATTAATTGCGTCAACCGCGCAATTAATTGCTGAAGTCGTGTGATCAAATAATTGCGCATTAGCCACTCGACTACGACTCTACTACAACACAATGCAGAATTCAACACACGAATATTAAAACTAAAATGAAGATAAAACAAAATAAAGTTTGTACTAACGAGCCGTAAGTAGTAAAATGCGTGCACTGCTAAAAAAGCGGAAACATTAACGCTTTCAAGCGCTAACAAAAAATGTTTCAAAATATACATTCAAATCCCATAACCGCTTGAGAGCTGCATAATTTATAGAGGCCAAAAGCTAGTCGGTGCTAGCAAAACACAAAGCAAGATAACCAACCCCGAGTTGCATAAACTGTACTGCGGAGTCCAAGGGGTACTATTCTTGTTAACAATCTGTATCAGAATAGAATATATTTCAATGCGAAATGATAACTATTGTTTTTAGATTTTATTTATTATTGATAATAATTTAAATAAAATAAAAATTATTTATTATAAAAATAAATAAATAGGTTTTTCTGCTCCCTATAGTAAACGCAACTAGGGTACCGTGAAGTGAGTCGATTTTTTTTCCCAGGAGTCTGCGTTCTCGGACCTTTTGTTGCTAACTATTAGGCAAGCGAAGGTCACAGATGTTTAGTTACCTACAATAATAAAATAACAATGGCAAGAGTTTCAGTATACTTAGTTTATGATAATCATAAAAAATAAATTATTAATATATAATCATATTATCGTTACAATTTTAAGAGGCCAAACTAGACCGACATAGTTGATGTGACTGCTACATTCAGTTATTTAACTATAGTAGCAGTCACTTCCATTAATGGACGAACTCCAGTCTAACATCAGGCAGGGTGCTGTGTCAAACCTTTCAAAATATGCAGTGGTATCCAGTCTGCCGATCCGGGGTAGTACCACCACAGTAAGTACAAGTATCCAGACCGTGAAGTGATTTAGTCGCTTTTTGGGATCGGCTTGTAAGTTGCCGGTTCCAACTAGGCCAGAATAGTGGATGTGATTGCTACTTACACTTATTGAATTGTAGTCGCAGTGCCATCTATTCATTGACCACACTCCAGCTTATCATCAAGCGGAGTGCGGTCATATTTCGAGTATAAATAAAAATATATATAATAATAATGTATCAAGAATAAGCCTACAATGTTGGGTCTAGACTGCTATTTTAACTAAGATTTATACCAGCGCTTGTCGTCGTCTGACGTTGTCTGCTGTGTGCAGTTAACTTAGAATATTGTGATAAATATTTGACTTTATGCGAAAATTACGCGAGTGCAGAGACGCCTTCGCAATTATTAATACAACGAAGAGATTTTTTTTCATATTTAGTATGACATTACGAAAAATGGAACGACATTTTTAAAATGTAAAAATGCTCTGTTCGAAACCGGCTGTGAGTAAAACGCGTCGTGAAACTTTATTATTTTATTTTATTTGGAAAACTTACAGCCTCTAAATTACAATAAAAATGTAACAGTAGTAATACTAGGCCTTTACAAGTTTTCGCACATAGGTTGGCCAATCATGCAATATAATATATATAAATATACACACACATACGCACATATACAATGATATATACAAAACAAAACTAAGAATTTGGATTAAGAATTTGATTCACAGACTACGTGATACTCCAGCAGTATCCTGAGTGTGTTTATAAACAGGTTGGATGGGCTACATTTTCGGAGAGTCTCTCCAATAACGTAGTATGGTCGACAAAGTGATGACATGTCAATTGAGATTTTTTAGTAAACTGAATTAGTTTCGTCTTGGTGCTTTTGTACGTCCCCTTACTCGAACATCAGTAAATTCGAGGTTAGATGTCGTAGTCTCAATAAGAAGAATTAATCTGTGACTAACACCTACTGGATTTCGTTTACAATAGCACAATAGCAAGGCGAAATACTGCATGAATTATGAATAGAGGCGACTGCTACCACTGCTAAATAACTGCAAGCAGGAGTCGTATCCACTATGCCGGTCTAGTCCACTATGGGTAGTTGGAACTGGAAACGCGACATAGTCACTTCACGGTCTGTAAACTTATAAGCCCGAGCCCAACAAATTTTTGCCCTGACCGGGAATCAAATTTGGAACTTTACGCGTATGCTAACCAACGCGCAACGCTTTCATATAAGCTTGTATTTGACGTGAAGTATCATTTTTCATACCCGTATCCACTTAATGATAATTAATTTTAAATTCTCAAAACGCAATGATTATTAAAAGGGTTGAATTCTGTTTGTGACACAACATTCTATTGTTGTTAATATCCTTTATTAACATTTATAAATGAGTTTTTATTAAAAACGAATGAGAAGAATATATGGAAAATTTATCTCTAAGTTTTTTTGTTGGTACATACTCGATGTATTTGTAATTTTATTTATTTACATTTGTATACGAACCATATTCTATTTTAAACCACAAAGTTTGTATAAAGAGAATTGTGGATGTGAAGGAAGTGAGGGAGGGAGTTGTGTCAAGACCGTGGCAGGTGGCGCTCTATTGTCTCTGTCTATCCCTGTGGCAAAAAGGCGTGACAATTTGATTGATTTCTATACTCACCTACTAAACGTATCAAAAAAAAAATGAATAACCAAAGTATACATATCAACGATACATTGGTATGGTATTGAATCAGGGTTCTCGGTTTGCGTGACCTACCACTACACAACGATCGCCCTGAGTACTTTATATCATAATTATTCATTACTTGTTTTCACTCGGAAGTGAATGTTTTATTGGCGATCTGCGTGTTGAATCAGGAACACACTAAGCAATGCGTAAGTCCTGCGTTTAATTTCCAGTTGGAGCATTTTTATAATATAAGTAATCGTAATAACTTAGTATAAAAGTTGAAATAATAAAAAAATATATTTTGTTTTAACATTCGATCACTCCAACCCCAAAAGTGAAACTCGTTACAAAGTGACAAATGCTGCGATGTCATTGGCCCCATTTAAATGTGAAAAGAATTCTCGCACAGCAAACGACACGATCACTTCGACAGTTTTCCAATTAATTTCAAGTCAAAACACGTTGGAATTTGGTAGCGGACTGATCGTAGGGCGGGTGTACGCCTCGGCGCGTAAATTTAAAAATTCAATTCAGAGTAGAAGTCGAATAACGAGCGGAATGTAGTTATGAAATTCGAACGTCGAAAATCGAACATCGAATGAAATTTAACGAATACTTTTCAAATTTTAAATTACTTTTATAAGTTAGAACATGCCGTGTGCGAATTTCAATTAGAATTAATGGAGCGATAAATGTAGAAAATTTCTGTTCGCATGTCTCGCCATATCTATTACACTTTTTTGAGCAGAGCAAACAGTTTTGATATTTTATTATGAATTATAAATAATTGTTCGTACTCTTTTATATATTATATATACCCTTTTATCACACACAAAGCCTAATAAAATGAATTATTAAATGTAATAATGAAAAAAGTATTTTTTGATGGGTGAAATCTGACAGAAGCACAAAGGGGCAGATCCCGGATCCATTACTGCCTGCCGATAAATAACACGTCATTGGCAGGAGCTTGTTTCACCATATTTACTACTTAACCACGCACAATATAAAAATATGTGGTTCGTTTTCCTTATTGATGAACCAAGATAAGTTTTGGATATGAAGAATGGTAGATTGGGTTTTGAAACCGCTCCGTCTTTATGGTCTGTATCGAGTTGCTGCGTGAAGAGGATACGCTAACTGTGAGGTCACACTATGATTGATTTCATTTGATTGATTCAGGCAAGGGTTGCCTGTTTCTCCGAGCCTGTTGCCAATGTGGTCAGCATTCACATTATGATGTGTATATATGTAATAAGTCTAGACAAATATATGATCGATGAAGGAAATTAAAATAATACCCCTTATTATCGTAGGCGGAATAATCAAACGTACCCTGATGTTCATTTCTGTACCAAAACCTCAATTTCAAAGTTTCCTCGAGCCTCCCAAACTTTTGTTCTAAGAATTTCCTCGTCTATTTTTAATGTGAGTTTATGGGCTGTGGTTTACAAAGTTTCATGAGGTTATATATCTGAAAATTATTTAGTAAAAAATGGCTCTTTGGGAAGTTCCCTCGAGAGGTTTTCGACATAAAAAACTTTGAAAGATCAATCTGGAAGCCGGCTTAAGTCCCTGAGCGTTACACGCATGCCCATGGGGACGGAGGGAAGGACATCCTCAAAAGCGGGTCTAAATAAATAACACTCTGTACATGCATACCACGTATCAAGTATTAAATCCACAGAAGCATGACGACTCCCGCGGGACAACCGGGAATATTCCGGCGTAAATTGGATAACACCA
Organism: Tinea trinotella; assembly: GCA_905220615.1. Lineage (NCBI taxonomy): Eukaryota > Metazoa > Arthropoda > Insecta > Lepidoptera > Tineidae > Tinea > Tinea trinotella. Next base: position 2,043,989 of record HG992321.1, on the reverse strand, counting down.
ACGGGATTTCAATACTTTATCGCTGATTCCAAGAAACTTGAAACTAAGTTATGGTAATTTTAGTTGGAACTCCGCGGTGGATCAAGAAAACATTGTTCTTAAGTTTCTAAGTTTTCTTTTCATTGTATACTTAATTGGGGATTGTGTTAAGGGAATATTATTGTTATGTTTCATATTCTGTTTGATTGTTAATGATAACGATGGATTCCTATCTTTTATTATCTACTTATGTGGTTTATTTAGAGTACATAACCTATTTTACTAAGATGTAGCTCCGTAGTAATATTGACTTAGTACCGAATGACTTTGATTTGATGTAATTAGCAGCTATAGATATTCGGTAAGTCACATTAAGATCTGCTCAAAATCGACAGAATACATGATGTTTTCTACCGACCTACCTAAGACAACCGTGGTGTGGTTTCGTAGAATGGAGATCCCGGTTCTAGACAACTTACCGACATGTATGGTAAGAAAATGTCTCGCATCAATTTCCCCAGTATTATGAGAATGTCATCGATATGATCAAAGTTTGTGTCTTGCAGGAAAACTAGCAGGCGACTAAGCCAGCTGTTACCCAGCTGTTTCAATCGTCGGCGGTTTTGGACTTCTTTTCGGACCTTCTTTCGTTGCAGGGCTATAAAAGCTGTCGCTACACAATAAAATAAATATTTGATATATGTACGGTGGCCGCCTGGTTTCTATGATACAAGCACGTTTAGTAGAAAATTAATAAATTCAATAAATCGTATTCCAGCCTAAAATCCACCAGTGTCGCAGTGTTGTATTAATAAAGAAATTATAATGAAAAAAAATTGAAATGAATTAAAGAAATTGTACGCGGCTTACTATCGCGTTTATTTTTGGTTAATAATTGTTCAGTCTCTCCGTGACCACGATGCTCAAAACATCGAAATAAAAAATTATACAATCAATAAGCAAAAAATAAACGCGATTGTAAGCCGCATAAATTTGTTTCATACATTAATCAATGTTCGCGCCAAATCTAATAAAATTATAAAATACAATTTACTATTAGTTGAATTGTTAGTAGTAACTTAAAAATTAAATAATTTAAATTCAGATTTAATCCATAGGGGTTTGGTTTAGATGTTTATTTGCCAGTTTACAACGTAAAACTTAATGGATTTGAATTAATGACGTCTGCGAAGTTTCTTCAATTAGTTAAGGATACTAAAATAAAAACTTTAAGTACCATTTCATTCTATTTAATCCTATGTGGTAGCAGTTACCACCATTTACGGGTCGCAGCTTAATATAATTCAGTGTGTGGTTATATTCTCAGCCACAATAAAATAAATATACGGATAAAATTCGTCACGCCTTCCTCCCACAGGGATAGGCAGAGATAATGGAGCGCCACTTGTCACGCTTCTGACATAACTCAGGAACTATCTTTTATCTAGTTCGTAATATCATCGTTAAAGTTATGTATAATTCTAATAAATAAACAACATAGTTTTTTTAAATTAAAAATACAATAATTTCACAAATGAATAAGTTAAACTTAGCTTAACTTATTAATCAGACGTTTTAACTCTGGGAAGTGTAGGGAAACGTTCTGAAATATGGAGTTGGCTTAATTAAAGTTTGGATAATTTATCAAGCGACAGAGGCCATATAAAAGTTGTAGTGGATATAGCCTTTGTAGAACAAGAGAAGTTGGTTAATGTGGCTATGTTTTAGTGTTCAAATTGGTAAGAATTAAAATAAATAATAATATTGTGAAGGTGTTTTTCGACCAAATTTCCATACTCTCCATACTCAAGAAAGCTAGGTTGCCTAGTGCCCATAACCGTAGAGCTTGTATGAAGAGAATTGTGAATGTGAAGGAAGCGAGGGAGTTAGCGCTCCATTGTCAATGCCTATCCCTGTGGGAAAAGGCGTGACAATTTGATTGATTGATTGATTGTGTGAATAAATAAAACAGGAATATTACTGGCACACAGCTCGTAGAAGAGACGACCGTTGGGACCGAAAAGTTCTTGAACGGATACCACGTAAGGGAAAACGCAGCGTAGACGTCCTCTCGCAAGATAGACAACCGATCTGCTAAAGGTTGCTGGTACTGCCTATGCATGACATGATGATGGTAAATTAATGTACCTTAACGCGTTATTCAATTTTTGTTGTTGCATCGACTGCTACTTACAGCAGTCGATTCACAATGCTGAACTAATTGAACCACAAACTTGAACTTGAAAGTGGTTGGTACGAGTACTACTCCGTATTTTTTTTCCTGTGACTGTTTCGTCCCGACTGATGGTAGCAAGAGGACACTCCAAGAGTGCCGATGACTAAAAAAACCGAGTCAGTTCACGGCTGCCCCAGTCGCCGTCACTATGCCGTCCAAACTGAGCAACATTAACTATCTGCCTACCAATCCCGAAGTCTATATTATATTAAAAATAGAACTGTTAGGTGAAGTATTTTACAGGACAATGAATTCTAACGTGCTAGCCGCAAAGTGAGTTGCAACTTTCATAACTTTTGAAAGTATAATGTGGGGAGTTCCCCACTGAAAACTATTGTAACACATTTACTTAGACACGGTAACTTATAGCGGTCTCTATTATTAAAGTTTCAAAACCTTTTACGAGATGAAATAAAATTACTTGAAATTTTTAAATGATTTTTTCCAATGATTTAAAAAATTAGATATATATACAATATGAGATTCCTGTCAATATTTCTAGTTTTTTTTTAATTGTCAGACCTCCATGGTTTGATGACTAGAGAAATCTTTTAACTTTTTTGGATAATCTAGAGAAAATATTTGTATCTTTTTTATTAACATTTTTTAAATATTCATTTGTATACTATAAATATAAATTATAATATTTATAAATAAATATTACAAATAAAAGCTATGAAACTAATATTTGCTACGACGGGATATCGAACCCGGAACTTTGTGCATAACGGACTGGTGGGCAAACCATTGCGCTACGTCTGTCGTAAAAAAAGTGTCAGACCATCAATCAATCAATAAAAATTTGAAATATATCGTCTAATAAATAGACGTAGGAATTATAATAGACTGGAATTCATTTTATATACCTCTAAATCTATGCTCTTGAGGGTAGACCGAAAAAGTTTTTCAATTAACGTGCTAAGATCGATAGCATTAAAATTTCGCCATAATTTTAACGAAGCAAAAGTGATGGGCTGCCAAAGAGTTAATTTGCAATCGTCGCGAGGTTCCTTGGAGAATTATAGCTTATGTTACAGTATGAGAGTAGCGGTAAGCGGATTTTATAATAGATATTTTATAAAATCCGACATGCCTGTTATAAGCAAGGGACAGTTCATAAACGCTGACTACTGAACTTCTGCTTACGGTTGCCACAGTCGCCTTTACTATGCCGGCTAAAAGTGTCTATTCGATTTTTGCTTTTTTAAAATTAATCTGTCATATTTCAGATTAAAATTTGCCAGTCCCAACTAGGCCGATATAGTAGATGCGACTGCTACTTACAACTGTTTGACAGTAGTAGTAATTGTTGAAGACAGGAGTGGCCGATTGATTAGCGATTGGTTTGTAGCGCGTAAAGTCCCGGGTTGGATTACCAGTCCGAGGAAATATTTGTTTCATAGCTTTTATTTGTACGAGTAATACTTATTAATTTATATTAGATATTTCAAATAGCATTGTCATCCATTCATGGACCACACTCGAGCTTGTCATGTGTCGAGTTACAATAGAAAAAAGTAGCAGTTGCATTCATACATAGACCGCAATCTAGCTTAAAATCATGCTGGATGATGTTATCTGTCGAGTCACAATAAATAATGAAATAATCTCATAGGTGTTTGAGTACCTATGAAAATTAGGGCTTAACAATTTGATTTTTGATTTGATATTTCTGATCTTACGATTAAAATAAAACATTTGAAATTGTTTTAAACTATCGCAATATAAGTTCATATTTAGAATATGTAGATTAATGTGTTTATTAAACACAATAGTGTTTTATCTATAATGTTAAAACACGCACCGCTAATATGAAAACCAAACCCTAACCGAGTCTAAGTTAATTTGAGAATTATTCACCCTCATATGGAAAATATATTATGCAAATGTTTTTAGAAAGTTGAGAATTAAACTTATCGAATACGAAATATTGAAGGTATTTATTTCCCTCATGAATAAGCGAGTTTATAAATTTAATCCCAAGTCTTAAATTGGAATTATCGTTCGCATACTTTATCTAAATTATTCCGAAATATTTACATACGAAATAAGTATCTGTATACTTATACATATTACCCGCGCCTACGATAGCTGCAAAGCTATCGAAACGTGTCGCATTAATATAATTTAAATAAACGCAATAGCCGCAAAAATCATATTTCGTAGAGCACGAGTTCGAGACCACCCACCGATACCTATGTATCTTTGATATATGTACTTTGGTTTTCCTGTTTTTATGATACAAGCATTTTAGTAGCTTAGTAGTATAGAAATGTAATTAAAAAAAATCTCGCGTAAAACCTTAGTATAGACTAAATTTTATATTTTTACAGGGTTATTATTAATAGATTTTTTAAATACATTCCTATTTTAAGGTACTAAAAATGCTTGTAAACTTGGTACATTTAATTCTATGACACAATCTGTCAAAACAACGTACAAAGAGATTAAAGTTTCTATAATCTATAGATGAAGAATTTCCTTTACATGATAATTATTGGTATTATTATTCGTATCAACGGAAGTTAAATTAATTTCGAATAGCACGTTCAAATACACAAGGCCGGATGGAATGCTATTGCCGCCTATTTCGTGTTCCTCCAAACCGAGGAACAAATTCCTGCATCCAATATGTATACGATTTGAATCAGATTATGTATCGAATTTTATAAAGATGTATTGCTAATAATTTTAGTTTTTTTTTTTTCAAATTTTGGCAATTTGTGATTTATAATCAACATATTTTTTTTAACTTTTTTATTTTATTTTTATTGTGACACGACATCTGACCTCGACTCGCCTGATGATAAGCAAGAGGAGGTCCAAGAGTGACGACGACTGGAATAACCGAGCCAGTTCCCGGCTGCCCCAGCCGCCGCCACTATTCCGGCCTAAGATGCTTCTTCACGCATCGCTTGAAGGATCCAAGATCATAGGATGGAGAGAACACATAGTACTTTAATAATATATTTTAAGAGAAGTAAGCAGGCGGTTAGTGGTCATTTATCCAGTCAAATGATCCGGAGTAGAACCACCACTCTCAAGTGTACATACAGACTGAAAGTGACTCAATCTCGTTTTGAGTTTAGCTTTAAAACTATCGGTTCCAACTACACCGGCATAGAGGATACGACTGCTACGTACAGTTTTTTAACTGTAATACATTATTTTGAACATTTCTAACTTATTCTTTATGCAAGCAAATATATTCTGGCTGTAAGTTACAGTTTTTTTTAAAAGATGAGACATTTGACCTCGAATTATTTGATAGTAAGCGAGGAAAGGCCCAGAAGAGTGGACTACTGAGATAGCCGGGAATTAACTCGGTTTTTTCAGTCGTCGTCACTCTTGGACCTCCTCTTGCTTATCATCAGGCAGGTCGAGGTCAGATGTCGTGTCACAAAAAAAATTAAGGTTGCATCATTCGACATTATATCGGCCAACGGTGCCGCTTCATGCTTTGTTTGAAGGATTCAAAATTATAGGATGGGTAGAACACATGAGTTGGTAAAGTACATTGGGTGGTAAGGTACCAACCAAACAATACCTACCTACTGGCTGGTATAGGTAATGTTCAGTTAAAAAAACTCGATTAGAATTTAATCTAATATCGTCAAGGATAGACTAGCAGAGAAACTGTGCTTTAATTACGTTTACATCCCCGTTTTAAATGACAAAGACGAGATGTCTATCTAATCAGTTGTATTGAAAGCGAATATGTCATGGGGGTTCATAATAATTCAACTTTTGGCTTACTTACATGATTCAATTTTATTGTATTCTATGTAAATTAATGATCAATTGAATTTTAATTTGAATAAAGGCACACTTAATTGCCGCAACCGAGAGAACGGGTTAAAAACCACTTGCCGGTACCAATGTATCTTTGATATTATGTACTTTGGTTGTCCTGTTTCTATCAAAAAAGCACTTTATTCGCTTAGTATAGAAATTAAAAATAATAAAAAATAAAATTTATAACAGCTTGAAAGTTGGCGAAGTTCATTAAAGACGTTAACGACATGATAGAACACCTGGACATATGACGCTGACTTAAATCATGCATTTCTCCCAATATTCAGAACAAAGATTTTTCACGATCCTTACACAACCTTCCTCAGATTTACAGTTCTCACGCAGCTTTTTTGAGAATGTCTGTCGAATATTTAATAAGAGAACATTTTATTGGGTCGTCTCCGTCTCACTCATTCACTCAATTCACAAATTCCCAAATCATTCAAACCAATCTAAATTTGAGTTGCACGAATACAATACAATAATCAAGATGGTCATCTTCTAAACAATCTTGAATCCGTTTCATTTATTGTGAAGGGAAATTATCGGCCAAACATGCATCTCCGTTTATGTCACAAAATTAGATTGTAGTGACATAACATAGCGGTGTTAGAAACCTATTGTGTCATTGTCAGTTCAAGTCAATAGGTTGTCTATTAAAGTTATGGCTGTCTAGAATTTATAATTGTATAGATTATTTTCATTCGACATTAGACATTAAATTGTTCCCAACAAAATAACGATCTGGTTGGCGAATTACTAAATATGCTTATTTTATTAATTATAGGGCATGGGGTTAAATATTAGAAATGATTACCTATACGATCGAACCGATAGCTTTTGGATCTTTGGAAGTTAATTTAAACATTGTCGTAATAACAAAATTTTTAAATAAAGTAGTTTTTAAATTGTTAATTTGGATCTTATACAAACAAACCAAACATTGGGAAAGCATACTTTTTTTGGAAATTGGAAAAAATTATAAATTATTTTTTCTTTGGGGGAAGAAAAAATAATTTATAATTTTATCACAATATAAACAATTTCGGTTAACACACACAACCTTTATAAATTTTATGTTACAGTGTAACATATGGTCTTACATATATAAGATAATAAATCATCTTGCTACATAGTTATTTAAATAAACATGGATTGGGTTTTCAATTCCCAAACGAGATAGTGCAGCGTCGGATGAAAATTCTGCAAACTGTATCAATTATTATATGTATATTTATAGCTTTATACCTTTAGTACCACAATGTAAACGCAAATTAAAGCATACTACTCTTATTTAAATAAAACCTAACAAAGGGAAGTAAGGGAAAGAGTATAGGATAAAATATTTCGCATAAGACGGGCAAAAAATAACAAAAAGCGAATTATGATAGAACGGTTCTTATGAGAACTAACCAACATGGCGGCGGCACGTGACCAAAACAACGAATGAATCCTGCATTTAATAAATAATATTTCTTATAAACACTGTTAAGCGCCATATGTAGGGATACTGCGTTTTCGGAGTAACTGCATCATGAGTGCGGATAAATCAACACGTCTCCCGTACTCACGACCTATGTCCTTAAAACCTCCATATGACTTATGAGTCTAAACTCGTAACAGTTGCTTTCGTACTCATAACCAGGGTCGTATCTATTTATGTTATATGTTTTTACTGACATGTGATCGAACTTAGTCTGATTTCAAGTTGCAGTACGTTCCATGATTTGTTACTTATTCTTAGGGTTCCTAACGTCGTATTCCATATTAGTCATATTCCAGTTCTGTCGTGATACAGTCGACAATAGAAATTAAACACCAAATATAAATTGTAACTAACAAATTAAAAAATATGGTCGTAATAAAAACAAAAAACTTACAATTCACAAAGTCTAGAAAGGCACTCAATAGTTGTCGATTTTTCGTTTATGAGATCATCGATGATCTCCTTTTCTTAAGAGGTTTTATCATTTATAAAGAGTTATATTAGGCTTGTACGTTTTTATGTATTGAATTTATACATACCTATTATGACGAATCTGGAATACGATAAATTTAGAATACGACGAGTTAGGAACAAGACGACTACGGAACAAATCCGATCCATCAGCAGTTTGGGATGGATAAAGATGTACAGATAAGTCAAATATAGTACAAACTTCAAAGCAAATCTGTTTGAGCAGAAACTATCGGATATGAATATTAAAGGATAAAGAGACGGTTTATAAAGTTATCCTAACTTTTATGAACAAATTTCTCATTCTTCAAATTCCGCGACTAACTCGTACATAGCTCTGTTGGTATTGTTAGTTTAACAGAAGTGTACAAAGTTCTAAATGGCTGTACCAATATGCATACAACCGAGGACGCTCCTAGCTAAATTATTATCTCTACTATAAATTAGTATTGAAATTTGTAGACGTTGGTTTCCCGCAGTCAACTCGGTTTAACCAACATTGTTAAAGTGTCATTGAGCGGAAAATCGGCATTTCCTTTACGAAAAGGGGATTTGGGATAATTGAAAATATACAATAAAAGACTTTAATTGTTGTTTGTTAAACGCAAATGATCTTATCGGTTTTAATTCATTGTCATTGTAATTGATTCTATTTTTAGATTCTATTTACTAAGTTAAATAAATCGAACCAATATTTTGTGTGAATGCTCACTCCCGGTCGGACCTTTTCGATCGAATACTGTTTTGTATCACATTTTAATTTTTGATTTAAATGTTTTTTTTTTCGATTATTTTTTTTGTTAGACATTGCGATGTCAGATGTTTTTATTATAATTTTCGTTGGTTGTTTTTATTATTGTTTAAAATGGTTTACCAATACATAAAAAATCGTTTAGTTTTTTTTAAGGACGATATATTGACCTCGACTTGCTTGATAGTAAGCAAGAAGAAGATTAGAAGCAGGCAACTGAAAACCTTGTTTTAGTGTACGGTTGCCTTAGTCGCCGTCACTATGCTGGCCAAAAGTGCATTTTACTTCTCGATTGTTCTACAAAGAAATGACGCGCCGCACCTTTTAGTTAGAATCAAAATGCGAATTAAATATTAAAATAGCGTTTAGCAAGGCAAAATGTGGCCTCACGAAACTTGTTTTACTAACTATTAACGGTTTCGACTAGGCCAGCATAGGGAGTGTGACTCCTACTTAAAGTTGTTTAACTGCAACTCTATTCATGGACCGCAATTCTGCTATACATCAGGTGGGGTGCAGTCATATTTCGAGTCACAATAATCAATGTATCTTGATAAAACGGTCAGTCCTGTTTTGGTATTTGAACTTTTCTATGATACAAGCACTTTAGTAGCCTAATATAGAAATGGTAAAAAATCAAAATTAAAATTTTCAAGAAACCCCCGAAACAGCGGAAACAACTTTAGTCATAGCTCCATAGTTATATCTCTTAAATATCCTCCTGGTGCACCATCAGACACTCTAGGTCTTAAATTTGATAACGGCCCGGCTAAAGAGCAATTGTGTACCTAAGAACTTTTAAACAAAAAAACGCATCGTTATCGGTCCATTCGTTTAGGAGCTATGATACCACAGAAAGACACAAAGATACACAGACATGCCAAACTTTTAACCTCTTTTTGAGTCGGAAGTTAATAAAATAATAATAAAGGACTTTTATAGGTATTCTTAAACAAAATACAGTTTTAGCTTACTAGTCATTTTCCGTTTTCTTCATTTCTTCGAAAGTACTTACCTGCAAAAGAATAAAAATAAAACTTTAACTCTTTGTGCATGTTATTGCTGCTGTAGACGGAATACAAATTGTTACAACTATTCTAACGACTGCAACTAAGTTTTGTTTCTATTCATTTTTTATTGTGACTCGACATATAACAGCAACCCGTCTGATTTCAAGCTTCAATGAAGTTCAGTCAATGAATGGAGGTGACTGCTACTACAGTTTAATAACTGTAAGTAGAAACTGTAAGTAATAACTGTAAGTAATAACTGTAAGTGTAAGTTCGGTGCGTCTTTTCTTTATAGAACAATCGACAAATGGAATGCTTTGCCAGCCCATGTGTTCTCTCCATTATATGACCTTGAATCCTTCAAGCGATGCGTAAAGAAGTACTTTTGGCCGGCATAGTGACGGCGATTGAGGCAGCCGTGAACTAAATCGGTTTTGTCGTCGCCACTATTGGACCTCCTCTTGCTTATCTTGTAAGATGTCGTGTCACCGTATAAAAAAATCCACTATGATGGCCTAGTTGAAACCGGCAACTTACAAGCTAGTCCCGAAACGCGACTAAGTCACTTCACGAACTGTATACTTGTAAGTGGTGGTTACTAGCTGCCTACCACTCTACATTGTTTTAGTTTCTATATTATTTAGGAGACAATTAAACTTCATCAAAAGTAATAATTAACTATAATTAAACTATAAATAAAAAACATCATCTAATGGACGTCGCATCAGAGATAGTCCCAAGGAGACTGGCAACATTTCCCCTTTGTATAGTAAGGCTAATACGTTGGCAGAAATAATTGCCAGCCTTCCTGTCTCCAGACTTCTCCATCAGCCGCCTGGACAACTCCTTGGCCAGGCGCTTAGCTGATGGTCCCCAAGGGCCCATCGTCTCGACCCCAAACGGCGCAAATTCTTAACCAGTACCGAGGTTAGCGTATTTGCGCAACTTGAGGTTCTGAGCAGAAATCGCCGCACTTCCCGCGCTTAACGAATTTGGAGACAATTGTTTTAAAGATATATTCTGAAGCTGGGAAACTATTGTCGAATTACATTGGTAAGTTCAATACATAAATCTAAATCTCAGACGGCAAGATAAGCAATAAGTTTCTCACTCGTAAGTGGATGTCACGGGATATTTGCGCGAAGAATTGAATGCACAAAGTCACATCAATGACTTTTAAAATACACTAGAAAGAACATTTAAACAAAAATACTAGGCAGGCATAGTGAATAAAGGACCGCACTACAGCCTACATAAGACGAAATGCTGGCATGTTTTTTTATTTATTGTGATTCGACATATGACTGCACCCGGCTTATGTTAAGCTGGAGTGCGGTCCATGAATCGAGGTGACTGCTACTACAGTTTAATAACTGTAAGTAGTAGTCGCATCCACTATGGCAACTTACAAGGTGATCGCGAAACGCGACTAAGTCACTTCACGGTCAAGCAATATAAAATATGTAAAATCATAATTATTGTCTAATCTTAATAAGGACTCATTAAGGAGGCCCTTGTTAAGTCACCGTTTCATCATAATAATCACTTACGCCTTGGTTTTCCGAGCGATAGGCAGAGATAACGGAGCACCACTGTACACGGTGTAGGCCAACCAATCAATCAATCAATCAAATTATTACGCTTTAGTTGCCATATGCCATATGCCTATATACTTAGCTTTACTATTATGGTTGCAAATATAAGCGAATAATCTAATTAAATCAAATCGAATGTCACGCCTTTTTCCCACAGGGATAGGCAGAGACAATGAAGCGCCAATTGCCACGGTCCTAACACAACTCCCTCGCTTCCTTCACATTCACAATTCTCTTCATACAAGCTCTATGGTTATGGGCACTAGGCAACCTAGCTTTCTTGAGGATGTCTCCGATTTGGTTAAAGAACACCAGCCCTCCTAGCACGGCAATCCAAGAAGCAAGATAAAGACCTGCACAGAATATCAATGCAACCAGAACAGTGCATCAAAATGTCCAAAAAGATATTTAAAGTTTTGTAAAACTTCACTTAAAACAATGTTAAACACTTATTTATTATTTTTTGAACGTTTTGATATGCCGGCCTATTACGTTGTTTAAAAATGAGTTACTATGATATGATATAATTGCAGCTCTTTATCTTTATTACTGGATTGCCGTGCTAGGGGGGCAGTATCTGTGTAGAAGTAATAAATATAAACATAAATAGCTAGATGCCCAAACACCCTTTGTTACGTTCTCATTAATCTTGTTGCCTTCCACGCAAGCCTTTAAGTTATATCCTGAATTAGAATGAAGCGATATATCTTTTCGTGTAAGCCGAGATTTTTTCCATAACACGTAAACAATGTTTCGGGTAAACTTGGGTAATGTAAATGAATAATAGCGGAAAGAATTTCCTGGAATAAATGGATTGCTGATATAAACTATTTTCTATTTTTATGATCTGTTATTGCAGATTTATTTGTGTAGATTTACTCGTATTTTTCTAAATCATGGACCGCACTTCAGCTTTGTCACAACAATTGTAAGAATTTTATTTATTTTATAATATGGACAAATCAAATAAAACTTTAGACAACACATTTTTACCGGACAAACTTAATTTAGTATTCAATTTATGGAAAATCGTTCGGCTGGCAGGAATCGAACCTGGCGTTTGTAGCTTAACGCACGACCGTTCTGATCACTATGCTACGTGCTCTACTGAGTGTCGGGTCTCGTTATCAAAGAGTGGTAGGCAGTGGTGCCCAGTCTGACGATCCGGGGTAGTACCACCACTTACAAGAATACAGACCGTGAAGTGATTTAGTCGAGTTTCGGGATCAGCTTGCTGGTTGCAACTAGGCTGGTATAGTGGATGTGCCTGTTATTTAAATTTATTGAGTTGTAGTAGCACTGTAGTAGAATTGCACTCTATGTTGTCATATATCGAGTCACGATAAAATAAAAAAATCGTGCAGGTGTCCATCTTACTTCCTGGGATTGCCTAGGGCCTGGAAGACTCACGTCGCATATTGCAGGGTTATTAAATATGCAATATTGGCAATCTTCACTTTCACAAACAATTTATAAACAACGAGAAAGAAATAGAAAAAGAAATAGAAAATCTGTCGTTTACTAATAATAACGAAAAGATTTAGTATATTAAAAAACTTTCCTTTAATTACAAAACAATGTAACTAGTGAATAAGTTCCTAACTTTATCTTAACTTATTAACAGCGAGTGTAAAATTAGTTATTCTTCTCCGTGTAATGAAATAAGCAAGCGTGCGAAAATGAAGGAAACTAATTAAATAGTTTCACTTGAAAATTCACACAAACTTCCCGGAATAATTGAATTATGCATTGCAAGACGCTTGGGGTAACGATGGAAAACTAACAATAGGTGCTGCACTTTTAGTTTGGAATAGTCTAACGACAGGCGTGGCGCATTGTTTGGCACACCAATCCGTTACGTGTAAAGTCCCGGGTTCGATTCCCGGTTTGAGTAAAGATTTGTGTCAGTTATTTTATATGTAATATTTGATAATTAGATAAATCTGGTGTTAATGGATGCCTTAATCAAGGCAGACCCAATAGGGTGTTTTCCAACCAAATCAGAGACATCATTGAGAAAGCTGTGTTGCCTAGTGCCCATAACCATAGAGCTTGTATGAAGAGAATTGTGAATGTAAAGGAAGCAAAACTATTTTTTGGTCTAAATTTTGTTTTTGTATGTTACTACCCACATTGGTACCTATAAATATGGTTGCAGAATGTTATTTATATGTCTTTGTAATAACAGGTTATTTTTGGATAAAAGAAAATATTAAATAATTGAAGTTGGATCTGTAGTAGCTAAAATGTTATGTCTTTCGTTGAAGTATTTTTTGGCCGACAGATTACAAAATTTTTAAACAAAAATATAAAAAAATATTACAAATTAACCATCATTATAATATATAAAGTTACAATTAAATAAGTTGGTACTGATTACCTAATATACTACATAATGTAATACAACATTTAAATACTTATAACTATTTTTAAATTAAATACTAATTCGATAAAACATTCAAAGGTTTATTTATACAGTAAAATTGCTGTGATTTAATTTCAAAGGCTAAATGTAACTGACTTGAAATCACGTTCCGGCCAATTACAAGAGCTTTACCGCAAACGCTTCAATAGCCTGCGACAGACAGCCTCGCAGCCTCTGAACCAATGCGGTCGTAGGCTGCACGCTCTATCAACCAGTAAACATGCGACTATGTCAGTTATTTCGTAATACAATTCAACATACGTAGTTCATGTGAACGTACCTATATTTAATCAAATACTGCAAACAATAAAATATAAATTAGGGCGACTGTGGTGTAGTGGTAGTGCAATACTAGTACCAATGTATCTTTGATATGTGTACTTTGGTTGTCATGGTTTCTATTATGCAAGCACTTTAGTATAAAAATGTAAAAAATATAATTTATTGTAGTGTGAATAAATAATAAAAATTGTATACTTTAGAAAGCTTGGTTGCCCAGTGGCAATGCCCAGGACCTACGGCTTGTATGAAGAGAGTTATCGATGCGAGGGAAGCGAGTATAACGCATTCATTCACGTCAGATTTATAAATTTATTTATTAATTTTTAGCATAATATTTTACTTATGCAAATAAGTCAACAATTCACTAATAATTCATCGAGTAATATTAGCATCAGAATATAACAAATATTATGATAAAAAATGCTTATTGTATTTCGAATATCAAACTTAAAATAATATCTAGGTAATAAAAAATCTGGCAATAGGTTAAAACGGGTCATTGCATAAGTATAAATTATTCAGATAATATATATTTTTTAAATAAATATTAATACTATTTTAAATGTTAATATATTTATAATTATTTAAATTAAAGACATCCTTAATAAAATTGGGTCGCCTAGTGTCCATAACCGTAAAGCTTGTATAAAGAGTATTAAACAAATTTTATGCGGCTTACTATCGCGTTTATTTTGGTTTTGATTTTACATTTTTTATTATTCCGACGTTTCGAGAGCTTTGCAGCCATCGTGGTCAAAATATCTCCGTGAATAACGTCGGAATAATAAAAATTAAAAAAATATATATATAATTGTAAAATCAAAACCAAAATAAACGCGATAGTAAGCCGCATAAAATTTGTTTAATTCATTAATCAATGTTCGCGCAAAATCTAAGAAAATGTTTATTGTTTTGTTTTATTTTTTATTGATTTTCACTACGTTTAGTAGTATTGAAATGTAAAAATACTCATAAAAAGTGGGCGATCAAAATACATTGATACCTTGATGATTTTGAACCTAAACAAATTCAAATAGAAACAACGTGAGATATTAATGTAAAAAAGGCTCATAGTCTTTGAGAAGGAAATTAAAGTGGAAGAAAAAAGTGCGCTTGCAGTTAATGTGAAATTCATTAATTCTGTTCTGATTAGGAATTCCCTTTTGCATTGTAATAGGATTTGCTCGCTTAACTGCTTTGGCTTTTTAGGATTTTCATTGCTTCATGGTTATATGATTTAAATCTTAGGTTTAGAATCAAGGACAAATAAACTTTTAATTGTTTATTCTGTGAGATTACCTGCCCCCCTAGCACGGCAATAAGAACTGCAAGGAAAACTATTGTAACTCATTTTAAATAACGTATTCGACCAGCATATCAAAATGTAAAAAAAAAATATTTATTAAAGTATTCAACGTTGTTTTGTGTGAAGTTTTACAAAACGTTTAAATATCTTTTATGATACACTGTTCTAGTAAGTTATTTATAATGAGTTGGAATGATATTCCTTGCAAGTCTTTATCTTACTTCTTGGATTGCCGTGCTAGGGGGGCTGTTTCACTTTATTTGAATGAATTAGGCCGAACGCATTATCTGTGGTAAGAAGGATAATGCTTACCTCAGTTAATGTACTTGTTGCTTATAATTACGAGTATGTATATATGTTAGAATCATTTCAATCAATCAATCAATCAAATTGTCACGCCTTTTTCCCACAGGGATAGGCAGAGACAATGGAGAATCATTTCATGGGTACTAATTGATTTTTTTATATACGTAACCTTTGCATGACATAGTGACGGCGACTGGGGCAGTCTTGAACCTCCATTATGCTTGCTATCAGACAGGTCGAGGTCAGATGATATTTTTTTCTATTTTTATTATTATGACTCCGTCATATATGACAGCACACTTTAAAAAACTGTAAGTAGCAGCCACTTTCACTATGCCGGCCTAGTTGGATCAGCAGACTGGGCACCACTGCCTGCCACCCTTTACTCACAATAAAAAAAAAGATATTAAGTGAAAAGTAACTCGTTAACATCGTTCTATTACATTGCACACACGACTTTATAAAAGTCGAAACCTTACATAAAACGTAGCAGACAGCTCGAAATATTACAGTATATCTAGCTTTCTCCCATATGTACAACATTCCACTCCGTGTGAAATAAGAGACATAAAATACCATTTCCAAATTGGAATTTAAAGTGTGCCCGCGTCACGTTTCCATGTCGGGCTAGAATTTCCATTAGTAGGTTATTTACATAGCTTTCGTATCGTACGTGCCAGACTCACTATATCGAAAATGTGCCACCTTCTTTTGCTGATATTACGAAATATCTAATCGGCTTTGACCCCTTTTTCTGATTATATGTTCCAACTACCGTTTATTTAAATGTTTAGGATTGTTTATATTTTTTTTGTGAGGTTTGATGTTTTCTATATTTTTTTGAGTTGTGAATGTTGTGAATGTTTTAATAATTACTAACCCTTCTGACAGACATAGAGTTTCTTTGTATTCTTCTGGACAGTTTTTTTTTTATAAAAAAGATAATATTATTAAATAATATTATTTCATAATATTATCTTTGGTCAGCTAACTAAGACGGTCACTGGCGCCCTTGGACCTCCTTTGCTTGCCATCAGGCAGTTTGAGGTCAGATGTCAAGTCACAATAAAAAAAGGGAAAACATTTGTGGCATGAAAGTATAACAATATAGCGCTTGATGTTGGGCTGGAGTGTGTACCCTGCTGGATACAAAAGGTCATTTCAGACTGAGAAAATGACCACCAACTGTCTGTCTACCACTTTGTTGGAAATTATGCTGTTTATCAACATTATAGTAGCCTGTCCATAGTCTTACAATGTTAACACTAAAATGTCAAAATAATCATGAATTGTAGATTCAATTTGCATACATGATAGTGACCATGATCCAATCAAATTGACTTTAATTGGCTTAGTTATGAGATATTTCATTAAACAGATTCACTTGACGTGAATTATTGTATATTGATAATCAATTCATGCCACTTCAATATCAATTCCGGTGAAGAGCCATCATTTTACATGATTTTAGATTTGACAATATTTTACGGTTAATCTATTTTCGATTTTTTTATGATTTATAAATTAGTCGTAGAGTTTGTATGAAGAGAATTGTCGATGTAAGGGAAGCGATGGATTTGTGTCAGGATCGTGGTAAGTGGCGCTCCGTTGTCTCTGCCTATACCCGTGGAAAAGAGGCGTGACAATTTGATTGATTGATTGATTATTAAATTATCTGTTTGTTAGATTATTAATTTAATCGTGTATATTACGATATTT
Organism: Tinea trinotella; assembly: GCA_905220615.1. Taxonomy (NCBI): domain Eukaryota; kingdom Metazoa; phylum Arthropoda; class Insecta; order Lepidoptera; family Tineidae; genus Tinea; species Tinea trinotella. The sequence goes on along the minus strand of HG992321.1, from coordinate 2,026,628 downwards.
GTGTATATTATGTATAGTCTTTCCGTGACCACGATCTCTAAACGTCGAATAAGAAGTTGTACAATCATTAATACACTGTACGAGTAAATAAACGCGATAGTCAGCCGCATAAAATTTGTTTAATTCATTAATATCCTAATCAACTACCGCTGACTTCGAAACTTGTAGACAATTTACTTCGTAGGAGAAGCATTGCTTTTTAAACAAGGATCCCTTTATTAAATGTTCCAGTAACTTTGATGCTAAAGTTTCATTCTCAATATGACATAAAATTAAATTTTCACGAACGAAATTAAATTTTGGCTGCACAAATAGTGACATTGTTTGCTGCATTAAACAAAAATAGAGTAACAGACATTTATCAGAAGATATTTAGAGTTTCAGCAAGATGGAAACAGGATTTATTGCTATAAATTGGACAAATAGAATGCTTTACCAACCCATGTGTTCTCTCCATCCTATAGCCTTGGATCCTTCAAGCGATGCGTGAAGAAGCACCTTTGGCCGGCATAATGACGGCGACTGGGGCAACAATGAAGACTCGGTTTTCGCAGTTGGCGGCACTCTTGGACCTCTTCTTGCTTACCACTAGGCGGCTCGAGGTCAGGTGACGAGTCACAATAAAAAATATAAATAATTTCTCTTGTGTTACATACCACGTCAGAATGTTTTGAATTCCGACGTGGCATGTAACCACGAGCTACTTCATGGAACTCAAGTGGGTATCCGCAAATTCCACGGCTAAAAAATAAACGATTTAGTTGCCTCAGTTGCCGTCACTGGAACCTGATGTGCTTTATTACGTTTAAAGAATCCAATAATAGGAAGGGGGAAAGTTTCTTATTCTTACGCTTGATTGTCTAAGTATGTTGGAAATCAAGCGTCAAAACTCTATTAACAATACGTTTGTCATTTTTATCCAATTTTCTTTAACAAGTTGTATTATTTTCCAAGTTATTATTTTACTATTTGATAAATCTACGCAAGACTGCAAGACTAGAGGCCTTTTTTTCTTTTAATATTTCTATACTAAGCTACTAAAGTGCTTGTATCATGGAAACAGGACAACCAAAGTACATATATCAAAGATACTTGGTACCAGTGTGTGGTTTAGAACTCGTGTTCTCGGTTTAGGTAACCATTGCACTGCCACTACACCACGGTCGCCTTTCGTTTCCTGTCTCCACAGATGAAAGCTCCGCCTGATGTTTAACTAAAGTGGGGTTCATTAATGGAGATCACTGCTACTACAGTTACATTACAATTTGTAATGCCAACATAGTTTATTCTTTCTGTTACAGTGTTTTAATTTTTGATAGCTAAATAGAGACGTAGTGTGTTCGATTGAATAAAATCCGACTACCAGCGAAATGTGAATAAAATTTGATTGGATATACTCGTATGATCAATTTGGAAAATGCTGAGAATAATGAATAAATTATTCAAAATCAATAAGTATGGCTTTTCAATATTTCTTTCAATATTTTATGGGTAATTTTAAAACATTACGCGATTTATGTCGACGTTGTGTCGTCATATGAGTGATTTACTGTACACATTAATTTACATTATTTTCCCATTGAAACCTATTAACCTTTTTTTATTATTCAATTTATCAGGCATATAAATAGATTACATTTAATGCACTTGAAACTAATGACAAATTTGCTCTTTATACAAATTTGCGCTTGGACACAATTTGGGCAGTTGAAATGGAAAGTATTGAAAATTATCCGCCTTTAGCTTCTGTTTTTTTAATAAGACAGCACTCCGCTATAAGTTAAGCTGGAGTGCGGTAATGAATAGATGTCACTGCTACTACAAATTGTAAGCAGCGGTCGATATGACTGCTACTTACAGTTATTGATTTGATGTACGAAGATTACAATGATATTGGATTATATCCTTTATTTTGCATAGTTTAGGTGTGCAAAATGGTCAAACTATAAATAATTATGACAGTTCAAAGCAGAACTGTTAATATGGCGTGTCATCGTTATTGAGAAACGATACAAAATCCATATTTTATTTTCCAAATAATTGAATTGCACAAATTGTTATTAGTTACAAGTATCCATATATTTATATATTTTTTCATCAATGGACATTACAAAAGTAGTACATAAAAATGAATGATGTCCTTTCGGATCATCCGATAGTTTCAGATAATTTCGGTTACGGATATTAGATTTTTAAGGAATTTAGGAGTAAAATACAAATAGGTTATTATTTGGTATTACAATCAGTCATATACGTAATAGCTACCTACCTACTAGTGTGTCGCCTCGCCCGGGGAGAAACAAAAGCCTGTCATAACATGTTCCATTTCGACTCCGCCCCTATCCGAAATTATTCGAAACTTTTTTAACGTATTCGGTAACGGTTACGAATAGGTTTTTATTTTGAATAACCGACAGTTTCGGTTAGGGAGCTCCATAATGTCCTTGCTATGAAGTCATCCCGTCGTGTGACGTCACAATCCAGACGCATTAGCAATTGCCGTGGATAGTACTGTCATTTATAAAAATAAAATAATAATAATTTACTTAAATTCAAGTACTGAAAGCATTAATTATAAAGTTCATTATTTAAATTTATAAATTGTATTTTAATTAAATAATTCCGAATTGACAAATTCCTATTTGCATTGTGTTTGAATAATGTCAACAAACGGGTTAAAATTTAATGAGTAATTACTCAGTGATAAATTAAAAGGTTTATGACCTTTCGATGGTGTATTTAAATAAAATACATACGAATTAATATTTATTAAATGACTACAGGCGTGGACGAACGGTTTAGCGATTGGTTTGTTGCGCGTAAAGTCCCGGGTTCGAATCCCGGTCGGAGCAAGTATTTGTTTCATAGCTTTTATTTGTTATATTTAATAATTATAATAAATATTGCAAATATTGGTTAATAAAAATATCCATCTATTTGCTTCGGGTCTGGTTAACAAAGAGTGGTAGGCAGTGGGTGGCGTAGCGTGGGGGTGGGCGGAGGAGCGGCCCGCCCCGGGCGGCACATTTAGGGGGCGGCAAAATTTAAGAAAACTAAAATAAAGCGTTGAAATTTGAACCTGAAATTCATATTTTTGTTGTACCTATGATTGAAACTCTTAAATAAGGGGGCGGCAATTTTTTTTCCGCCCCGGGCGGCTGAATTCCGCCCCGGGTAGGCCGACTTCCACGCTACGCCACTGGTGGTAGGCAGTGGTACCCAGTCTTCCGATCCGGGGTAGTACCACCACTTACAAGTATACAAGTGATTGCTACTCACAGTTATTAAATTGTAGTAGCAGTGACATTCATTCATGGACCACACTTCGGCTCACAATGTCGAGTCACAATAAAAATAGAAAAAAAACAAGTAGCGGTCGCATCTATGCCGGCCAAGTTGGAACCGGCTACTTTCGAGCTTTGTAATATACAATAGAAATATTTTATTATTATTTTAAAAATAATTCTAAAAAGAAGCATTAGAAAGATGTAATACTCGCATTTGTTTTGGACACAATTAAGTACTTACTTTAAAAAAGAATCCCAAAATGCCCATTAGCAAGTAGCTAACTCCACATGGTACCCCAAATTAATGTATACCCTCAATCAAAGTGGATGGTCGTGGAAAGAATTTACCCATCAATTGACTTGGCCAACTTTTATTTTGGATTTTTATTCGCCCCTTTTTACCTTAAAATCTTCAGTACATTGTATGAAATGATTTGTAGAATTGGTTTTGGTGAATAAAAGTTAAATTTGTGGTAATATCATTGAAAAATAAATAAATAAATAAAAATATGTTATTTTTATATCGATGTTGATGAATTCGATAATTTTGTCAAGTTTCTCATGGTTTCATCTCGACGAGTATTTTCAAAACCATTGTTGTAGGATCATTTAACAACGCAAAAGATTCAAAGAAAGCCAAATTACGATAATGGTATATGTAGTGTTTGTATAGTACCTCATGGAGTAGTAACACTGATAACTAAGAATTACTGTAGTCACAGATTCGCTTAAGCATGCCACGCGTCCAGAATCACTTAAAATAATTTTAAAAAACATCTTTCTTATATTCAGATTAGGCCAATAGTTTCTGTTGTTGACATATTTTTTTTGTTTAAATATAAATGTTGCACATACAATATATGAATCTGAAGCAGGTATTCAATTACACATGATTTTTGTAAAATGTAAATTACTTGTAAATTCTATTTAAATAAATAAAACAATAAACTTTTTAATGGACTACTGAAGAGAGAAAACAATTAAGTTATATTTACAACCTGAATGAAATGAGTTTTTAATTGCAGTTTGTAACACGTATTCCTTTCTATTTGAGCTTTTATACTGTTAAGTGAATTTAAAACTCTACTTCTTAGTTTTAACGATTTTTAAAGTTTTGCTCTAAATTTGTGGTTGGATGTCTATAAATACTATTGTTAGTTCAAGAACGTGATCATTTAACTTACTATAAACCTTTTTACTAATCTATTACAAATGTTAAAGTCCTAACTCGGGACTTATCAAAGAGCCATGAAGCGCAGTATTCTTGGCAAAAATTGATACACATAAAATCGAAACATCATAGCGCGCTCTGATTGCTAACGTAGCCGAATTGGTCACTGTGGTGTATGAGGGTACATATATATATATAAACGTACTATTACTAGATGAACGTGACACAGTCTCGAGCGTATCGGCAGAACACGACTCTTGTCGGCGTGGGCAGACGCGTGGCATAATACGTTGGCGAGCCTGTGATTACAGTAATCCTTAGTTATCAGTGTTACTACTGCATGAGGTACTATGCAAACACTACAGTCACCAAACTGACGTAGGACTAGGCAGCTCTGAGCTGCCGTATTTCTGATGAATTATGAGAAAAGTTCACTCCAGACTGATTGCGAAAGACAATGTAGTTCGTGGCGAAATATCGCAAAGTGTCCCGAGTCGTGGAAAAAAGAGAGAGGGGACTCTGCCTAGTAGTGGACTAATTAAAAACGCGTATAAATCTAATAATGTAATAATCACACTAACCTTTGTAAAATTTAGCTTGGGTCCTATGACAGATGCCAAAATGACTTTACTGGGCCATAGTACTCGTATTTTTGTTAACAGATGTAACCTTGACGGAGCGGCAAGATTTCTTTTTGTTACATGATTTATTTGATTTATTGTTGTTTGTTTTAAAAATTATTGTGTTATTATTGTATTATTTTATTGTATGATAATTATTATTGGTAAGCTATGGTTGTAACTACGAATATAAATAACTTTGAAATGAACGATCGAAGAGAGACGCTGCTACAATGTAAAGTCGTCCGAAAATTGTCACAATTGTAACTTCAAGCGGGGTGCTCATGTGTCACAGGACCCAAGCTACATTTTACAAAGTATAGCACTTTATTGGTTTTGTGTTAATATTGCCGGGTATTTGCTTTTTTATATATAAGCCTTTATCAATATTAACCTTGTTTGCTTAATTTAAGAGTAGTTTAATTAAAGCCAACACAAATAGTTCGGTTCAGAATTTAAACTAAAGCGAAAAAGGCCAAAAAGTGTGACTTCAGCGAAAATCGTTACCGTTTATCAATAAATTGAGATGCGGTCCAATAAATTATGAGTCGTTCGCAATATGGCGTCGGCGTGCAAACATCAGTCCGCCAAATTACAAGCAACGTCGAAAAATAACGGTGCTTTCACGACCGACAGAGAATAATTGCCAGACCGCTCCCGACGAACGGTTAATTCCGCTTATTTGTACATCAAATAACGGCTTGTACTGAAAATTATTGTTGTGTTTTTACATACATTCATGCTTTTATGCTATTTCTGTTAACTGACACCTTGATTTACATCATTGGTCGTAAAACTATAATAAATTTCAGTATCTAATGCAAATATGTAGAATTTATTCCGAAACATGAAAATAATTCAATTGTTGTAAGTGTACCAGAATAATTACACATTTATACTTTTTTTATATTTTAAATGTTTGTTACATAAAAGACTCGTCAAATAAATACCGTATCAAAAGGATTTGATTTTGCTTTTAATTCACTTTTAACTCAGTTTTTCGTGACCAGCGCATATACAGTCCACTGAAGGTTTATTGTTTATTTTTAATAGTAAATATCAAACGGGACACAACACAGAAGATTTTTTCTTCTGGTTTCTTATTTCTTCAAAAAAATCTTATAACTTAGAAGAATAAAAAGCTACGATTGAACTTTGGAGTATGACGAGTAGATTCTGTACCAAAGGTTTTCGAATAATGGTATTTACTGTAAAATGCCATTATTTGAAAAATGCTATAAAATGCAAATGTAAAGTGCTATCTATAAATTAAATAAATATAGCACAGTGGATGCGAATTTAACTGTATACGTCAATCAATCAATCAATCAAATTTTCGCGCTTTTTTCCTACAGGGATAGGCACAAAGAAGCGCTACTTGACACTTTTTTGACATAACTTCCTTGCTTTCCTCACATCCACAAATTTCTTCATACAAGCTCTACGGTTATGGGTACTAGGTAACTCAGCTTGTTTAGCCATAAAATGATGCTGTGTAACGAGGCGACCGTGGTGTAGTGCAATGGTTACGCAAACCAAGAACCCGAGTTCGAGACCACCCACCGGTACCATTGAATCTTTGGTATATGTTCTTTGGTTGTTCTGTTTCTATGATACAAGCCCTTTAGCAGCTTAGTATAGAAATGTAAATAAATAAATAAATAAAATTCTTTTAGATTTACTGAGCAGCACACTGGCGTCTAACCGCTAAACCACTTGTCAAAATAATAGTCACTAATTCTCAACAAGTTCATATAATAAATCATATAAGGATATGAAAAACTAGACATATTAAAGTGTTAGCTAGATATATTATTTAAGTTTTCATACAAAATACACTTAGTTTCCGTTTAACCCATTGCTATTGTAGGTGGCGTGATTTATCACTGTCTCCAACTGAATACTACTGTAAGTAGTTTTCAATTGTTTACAATACCTGAAAATGTTTTTAAACTTAAAAATACTTCTGAATGCTTTTTAAATTGTGTAATTTTGTAAGTTTGCTGTGAACTATTTTTATATAGGTTTTTTTATAGGTTGCCCATAATCTTAGAGCTTGTATGAAGAAAATTGTGGATGTGAAGGAAGCGAGGGAGTTGTGTCAGGACCGTGGCAAGTGGCGCTTCATTGTCTCTGCTTATCCCCATGGGAAAAAGGCATGACAATTTGATTGATTGATATTTTTATAGATGTTTAATGAGTGCTAGTCAAACAGTTGGAGGTCATTTACCTAGTCTGTTACTCCGGTACCGCCACATATGAATGTACAGACTGTAAAGTGGCTCAATCCCGTTTCGGGACCAGCCTGAGAGTTGCCAGTTCTATACAGAGACAATGGAGCGCCATTTTCACCTGACATAAGTTTTCTTCTGTGGATATTATATGGGATTTATAAATATTAGAGGGAGCTAAAGGTTTGGGTCAGAATCGAGGTTGTTGCTCCGTTATCTCTGCCAATCTCTATGGGAAAGTATGTAGTAGTTACTGTAAGGGAACGAGCTAAATAAACGTAGTAGGAATGCAGTTGTGACGTCATGGTCACGTGTCTATTATGAATAGTGAAGTATAATTTCACAATTTTATTTTATTATTCTGACGTTTCGAGAGCTTTGCAGCCATCGTTGTCACGGAGAGACTGAGGTGTTGGTCGTCCTATTGATTGATGCTGTTATTGTTTCCAAAACTGTAGTAAGTGTCACAATTTGAATAATTCATTGAAATGTATACTCCATAACTAATTATATAAGAATTACTTTATCTTTAATTAAAAAACAGCAAAGCAAAAAAAAAGATAGAAATCCTGTAATTATTACAGATGAATTCAAACACTTGACAACGCGAAGGCATCGCAAAGTGAACGTAGTGTCTACGAATTCATTACTCTCACTTTAAATGAACGTCTAAGAGTGCAAGCAGGATTTTAACCTCTATTCCGTAGGGGTTAAAGGTTATATTTACTAATTAAGCATAGACAGCGTGGCTCCATTGAGGTAGCAGTCTTGAGACTGTCTCAGATTGTAATTTCAGTGGCCATGTTTTGTCTTAGATATGTTTGTAGTATTTTGTTTTTGTATTAACGAAAGCTATGTTTGTATTTTACGTATACGAGTAATGTTATTTCTTTCAGAATTAATGAGGTGTTTTCTAGATAAAAATAATATGGTCAAATAATAGTATTACGAAAGGTCGCATTTAGATTTTTGTAAATATCACGTAGCTTTACGACACTTTTGATCTAACAATAATCAATTAATCAATCAAATTGTCACGCCACTTTACCTCAAGTATAGGCAGAGACAATGAAGTGCCACTTGCCACGTTCTTTACACAACTTCCATGCTTCCTTCACATCTACAATTCTCTCCATACAGGCTCTGTGGTTATGGGCACTAGCTTTCTTGAGGATATCTCCGATTCGGTCGGAAAACACCCTCCTGGGCCTCCTGATTTGAATGGATAAATCAGATTTATAAATTCCTTTCGTCAAACTACTTTCACTGATCCTTTTCATGTGCCCAAATCATCGAAACATTCCTTTGTCATCGCGCGATACATCTATCGCGCACTGTGCTATTCCCTATTCTATCCAACAATAAGAATGCCAAAAAAAGATGTATTTTAAATTTCAGCTTATTCCGTTAAATACTGAGGTTCGTCCCTTTTTTAAAAACCAAAGTGACAGTATTAAACAAGGTTTATATAATACAAGTCAAGCCTAATTATAATTGACATTATTCCTAATTTAAAAATATATAAATTGGTAATATGTATTTATAATTTTTAAGAAAAAAAAACATTTTGAGAGAAAACACAATCACTTATAAGGATAGATGGTTTTAAACAAACTCGTGGTTAATGTTAATTGTATGGTTTTAACTGACAACATCTGACGGATATACGAGCCTATATAAATTGTGACAATATTTTTTCCCCAAACACAATTCCAATAGTATCTTTTTTGTTTAAAAAAAAGGTTTAAAATGGAGCGTCGACGTTTCTCAGTGACAAACTGTTTGAAATCCGTCGCAGATGTGACGTAGGTCGTTAATTTCGTTGGGAGGTAACCCCACCTAGTGACTTTGCAATTGGAATCTTTTTTATTGCCTACATTTTTCTATTCAATTGTACCACTTTGCAGACGTATTTTGGTTTGACAAAATTCCCCCATCTATTTGAGTTTAAATTGTTTGTTTTTTGGTTAGGTGGATACCTGATTTATTAAGTTTGAATATTTATTAAATAACTTTAATAATGTTTGTATTTGTGTGAAAATATATGAAGTCAGAAAAAAACGCTTTAATTCGGAGTAAAACGAGTCTACTTCGGGTTTTATTTGTTCTATCAAAAAACATAAACCGTAAACTAAGTCGCTTTTTTTAGTTGTCGGCGCTCTAGGATCTATGAATTATAACTATCTTTTTGTTGTAACACCAAATCTGACCGCAACAGGCAAAGGTAGCCAATTATAAAAAAAATACGTTGACATCTTCAACGTATTTTTTCAATCAATCAATAAATTGTCATGTCATTTTCCTACAGGTATAGGCAGAGATAATGAAGCGCTATATGCCACGAACCTGACACAAGTCCCTCGCTTCCCTCACAAACATATAAACCCCTATTATGTTTAATTAAAACACGATCAATGAGCAAAAATGAAAATGAAAAAAAAACGCTATTTTTGGTTTATAAATTAAAATGCAAATACCAAAGAACACCTTAAGCGCTTAACCGCTTAATCCGATTTGTTATCGAGGAATTTTCAAACGCTTTTAAAATAATAATTTATTCAATACATAATCAAGGTCTTGTATTATTTACATTAAACTCCAGACGTATAAATTACGCTAGACGTCTCCCGTCTATTATAACAATACAACTAAGACGTCATATTGTGAGCGACAGGATAGTTGGACCAATTAATGAAGAAATTGAATCTTTAGCTTTGTTGTTGAGCTTGTGAATTTAAATTTAAAGAAAAAACGCTGTCATGGGAGCTGCGCTTAACTTGTTTTGTTACCTACTTACTTTTTGTTTTTCGAATATGTATAAAATTTTATAATTTTATCAATTATGGAATAGATGCGCGCGCTTGCTCCTACCGCAGATGAACCTATCCTTATGCTACGCAACTCAAAAGTCAGCGCTTTTTTATCTGTTATGTATCTATATCTATTATTTATTCGTTTTAATTAATTCAATTACAAGTACATTAATACAAGTCTATAAAGAATACAAAAAGTCTTAGTCGGGTTTCGGAGTCTTGAAAGTTGGCGGTGCCTAAGCCGTCATAATGGATACTACGAGTATATATAGATATCTGTATTTAATTAGTCAGGTATCTAATTAAATACAGAATCCTAGTGGCGCAAATCCTACTCGTACTAATCAGTTTTTAAATAAATAGGCCTTTAGAACTAGAAAATGTCGTTAGTCCAATAGTTGGATCACGACCCCTAGGTGAAGGCCCGTGGTCCAACTTTATAAATAGTTGGACCACGGCCCCTAGTAAAGGCCCGTGGTCCAACTAGTTGAACAGAGCAGTTGGACCACTGCCCCTTACCCAAAATATTATAGTTCGAATTAATTCGTAATACATACATAATATATAGAATTGTGGATGTGAGGGAAGCGAGGGAGTTGTGCCAGAATCGTGGCAAGTGGCGCTCTATTGTTTTATAAAGGCATGACAATTCGATTAATTTATATCTACATATTAATCAATCGAATTGTCAGTAGTTCCACTATAAGAACGCATACTACTATTTTTGTTACAGAGACTACTTCAGAAATGTTTACAACGTTGTTTTTCCTTTAACATCGTCTTAATGACATTGTTGACAACGATTTTCCTATACATACATGTACATATTTACTATATATTTATACTCAGACGTATTTAGGTCACGCAATAAAGCCTTGAGTAACAATGTGATATGTAGGTCAGGGAATAAAAAATTAAATACATATATTTTTAATATTAGGGATAAATTTTTTAGCGGATGGGGAATGGCACAGTGCGCGATAGATGTGCTTTAAACGAAAATGTAATGACAAGGATTGACAAAGGAATGCTTCGATGATTTAGATGTGGATAAACAAGACAGATCCAGGAGGGTGTTTTCCGACCAAGTTAGAAATGTCTTCAAGAAAGCTGGGTTTTCTAGTGCCCATAATTGTAGAGCTTGTATGAAAAGAGTTGTAGATTTGAGAGAAGTGAGGGAGTTGTGCCAGGAGCGTGCCAAGTGGCGCTTCTTTGTCTCTGTCTATCCCTGCGGGAAAAAGGTGTGATAATTTGTTTAATTAATTTATAACGTTATTTTTGTTATATTAAAGCTAATCTTTAAAATTTAAACTGTCACTATTTTAGCTAAATTAGCAAATCGAAAATCCCGAACAATGAAATAACGTCACAAAATGTTTCTTTCATTAAATCAAACATAATGTATAACCAGACCATATTGTATAGTACAAAATAATTATAAACCTTAAAAAGAAAATATTAGGGTTCAGTTTGGATTGCAGAGGCGTAAGTAAGGTGAATAGTTGTATTTGTGCTACAGTTTCGTTAAAATCTAAAATTCAATTAGACAACAAACATTTTGTAATTGAGGATACAAACCTCAACTACCTCACTGTCAAATATAACTAATTAACAGAAAGAAATAAAATACAAAGTAGAATTAAATACAAAATAATTTGTTTAAATCCCCTTAAAATCAAATCTTTGATCTCTAATTTCAAAGATAATTTTAAATAATATCATTATCAAGTTTTGATTTATATTTACATTTCTATACTAAGCTACTAAAGTGCTGTATCATAGAAAGAGGACAACCAAAGTATATGTATGCAAAGTTGCATTGCATCGGTGCGGTGGGTGGTCTCGAACTCGTGCTTTTGGTACATTAAAATTAGTAAATACAAATTTAAGTTTACATTTTAAATTAGTCAACCCACACTAAATATATATATATATATATATTACATGTACTTTTATATATATATATATATAAGTACATAATGCTTTCAAATATTATCTTATTATTTTAGAAATTATTATATGTCTTAGAGAAGGTTGATAATTAAATTTACGCCGATATTAAATTAAATACATGTAATACTCACAAAATTATTGTATTCTTTTAAAATTTAGGTCCGCGCCTGATATTAAGTCAGAGCGCGGTCTATGTTAAGTAGAATGTTAATTGAAACGACTGCTACTATGAACAGAGATCTAAGCTAGCCAGTGAGATACGGGGCACGGTGAGATGGAATATTACCCATTTTATAAAAGAAATAACACCCAATATTATTCTGATGGCTATTCCAAATTTAAAGTACATTTCTGCTACCATTAATAATAAGTGTTTTGACGCGTAAATTGAGGTTTCTTAGAAATTCATTAATAAACATTTAAACAGGATTTGCCATAAGAAATGTAGAGCCTCTCTTATAATTAGGTCATTCCATAAAATGAAAAAAAGTGCTGGTGCCCACCATAATACTCTACGTCAAAATGCTCATTAATACTTCTACTTCCTGGACCCCTATTATGATCTCCTATAGTAAATTGAGTTCACGTAACTGCCATTAAACTTTAAGTGAAATTATGGACCTTATGAGGTCCTCAAGAATAGGCTATCCTCCCCCATAACCATAGAGCTTGTATGAGGAGAATTGTGGATGTGAAGGAAGCGAAGGAGTTATGTCAGGATCGTAGCAAGTGGCGCTCCATTGTCTCTGGGGAAGAGGCGTGACAATTTGATTGATTGATTGATGATTTAGACATAGAGTACACATTTTTATTTAAAAAAATCAAACTATATTCAATAGTTTATTTAGTGTTATGACTACAGAAATTCTGTTATTTATTAATATCCTGGGGAAGCCTTGGATTTTTCTGGACTTCCGGCATAGTAAGAAAAACTAAATCGGCTTCTTCACTAGTCAATTCTCTTAAACCTTATCTGCGACTTCCCTGTCTATTCAAATATTCCTATTTAATATTTTTTCTCGTAAAAAAATACTTGCAAATTTGTAACCTATGCTATTGGTAATACGGATTATTAAATTATAATATTCTTTTTTTTTTAGTTTGTTTTAATTCCGTGGTAGAGTTAATGTTCATTTATCATTTACTCAAATAATTTGACTTTTGGAATATCATCTCGCCTTTCACGAGTGGCGTAAATGACTTATTATAGAACACTTGGGGCGTTGCTAAAATTGTATAGTTTTGCTTAATAATTTTGTATTCATAATAAACGTAATTAGTCTTAGTCTTACTGTTTCAGAAAAGGTTGCTAAGTTCAATGTACTTTATGAATTCATTAAATAATGTTGATGTATTCTGTAATATTATTTATATAACTTTTTTATGGTGGTGTTTTTTTTAATAATAGTAGAAATTGCCACCATTCATGGGCCGCACTCCAGTCTAACATCAGGAACACGTATGTCATATAAGAGACGATATAGTGAGTAAAACTATATTTTCACAGTACTCAGTACCTGGTCTAACTGCTGCGTCGGTAAATTTAGAAATAGCTGTTACTTTGAACGCACTTCTGTCAAAGGACATCGTTTATATGGTAATATATGACTAAATACTATGGATCCTTCAAGCGATGCGTGAAGAAGCACCTTTGGCTGGCATAGTGACGGCGACTGAGGCAGCCGGAGTGAGTGAGGAGTGAGGCGACTCGTCGTCGCTCTTGGACCTCCTCTTGCTTATCATCAGGCTGGACGAGGTCAGATGTCGTGTCACAATAAAAAATAATAAAAAATTAGAGGCATCCTCAAGAAAGCTGGGTCGCGTGCTCATAATCTAGAGCTTTTGTGAAGAGAATTGTGAATGTGAGGGAAGCGAGGGGGTTGTGTCAAGATCGTGGCAAGTTGCACTCTATTATGTGTGCCTATCTCTGTGGGAAAACGGCGTGACAATTTGATTATATAATTATTTTTTTAATCGAATTTGGATCCTAATTAGATCACGTAATTAGATCGGTATGATCGGTAGCCACTTCGGCACACATAGACAGACACATGACATTTCGATTGTGTAGTTAGCCGTAACAACTAGTTATAGATACAATTCTAAATAAAAAGTAATAAATTATATAAAAAAAGAAATAGATATAGAATACTTTATGAGATTATCAAGTACTTTATTTAGAACCCAAGAATATGTTTTGTTTAAAAAACACAACGTTGAAAGTACGATTATCACATTTCAACGAGTCCTTTTGTCTTCTCCATTCTAATTTAGCTAAGTGGATGCGGGCAATTTTATAAGAGGAATGAAAGAAAAAAACTCACGAAAATTATTTAAAGCAATTCAAGGATTACTTCAAAGTAACAAATGGCCGCTACTTCTTTCTTTTGTGACGAGATTTCCCTAATTCAATTTTTGATCATGTGGTTTTCGTTTGGTGAAGGGCCTCTTAATTGCTAGCTTATTAATTTAGTAATTGTTAATTAACTTTTGTTAAATTACTGTTATAGCAGGGGTTATTAACTTGTATTTACTTTTATTATTGGTAAATGACGAAAAATATATTATTTTTCTGTTTAAATAACATTTTAAATTACAGGCGTGGACGAACGATTTAGCGATTGATTTGTTGCGCGTAAAGTCCCAGGTTCGATCCCCGGTTGGAGCAAATATTTGTTTCATAGCTTTTATTTGTAATATTTAATAATTTAAAATATTGCAAATATTTGTTAATAATAAAAAAAAGAGATGGATATTTGCTTCGGGTCTGGTTATCAAAGAGTGGTAGGCAGTGGTACCCAGTCTGCCGATCCGGGGTAGTACCACCACTTACAGGTATACAGACCGTGAAGTGATTTGGTCACGTTTCGAGATCAGCTTGTAAGTTGCCGGTTCCATCTAGGCCGGCATAGTAGATGTGATTGCTACTCACAGTTATTAAATTGTAGTAGCAGAGGCATTCATTCATGGACCACACTTCGGCTTAACATCAAGCGGGGTGCTGTCATATGTCGAGTCACAATAAAAAAAAATAACAAGTAGCAGACGTATTTTAAAAATAAAAAAATGATGAACAAATATATGATGATCATGATCTCCTTGCCGTGTCCGGCAACAGCGACTCCTTAGTCAGTACTTTAATGCGCTCTGCTGTGACTCGCAAAACCAATTTTAGTTTTAAGTTTTAGCTTTAAATTTAAGAGTTGTCCATTAGTGATATATGTAAATGATAGCTGCGTTTGGGTCTAGATTTTTTAAGATGGCGCTATATATATGCTCAAGTCCCAAGTATATGTACAATTTTATGTTATTTAAATAAATAAATGACGAATTAAACAAATTTTATGCGGCTTACTATCGCGTTTATTTTGGTTTTGATTTTACATTTTTTTATTATTCCGACGTTTCGAGAGCTTTGCAGCCATCGTGGTCACGGAGAGACTGTCTAACACCTGGGACCCCATAATACACAAACTCAAGTCCCAAGTCCAGCAAACTGCTAAACCAGATGACAGCGTTAGTTATTTTTGCAAAAAATTGAAATAAACCGGGAATAGAAAAACAAAATATCAAAGGGGGTAGTTTTGGAAACAATAACAGCATCAACCAATAGGACGACCAACACCTCAGTCTCTCCGTGACCACGATGGCTGCAGAGCTCTCGAAACCTCGGAATAATAAAAAATTGTAAAATCAAAACAAAAATAAACGCGATAGTAAGCCGCATAAAATTTGTTTAATTCATTAATCAATGTTCGCGTAAAATCTAAGAAAATACTAAATAAATGACGTTTCTTTTTTCTTACATGAAAACTTTCTCCCACGGTATTTTGGTCATCACATCACATACATCACAATTGCTCGAGATGGGTTATCATTACCAGATACCAGGTTGAGTGAATTTAAAAAATAAGTTTTGGTACTGTCTATTTCACTTACATGCAAGCTTATAAAAGCTGTATAAGCTTCTAAAAACATATTCTACTTTATATTTTTCTGTAATATGACAAGTATATACTTATAAGCCCAAGGATCCCATTATTACATACCTTGAAAGGGAAATGGAAAAAATAATTGTAAAGAAAAATGCTCAAGATTAGGGAGACGTTTGTACATTTTACTGTTGTTAGATACATTTAAGGAACATTAAGAGATTAGGTACTTATAATAGCCTGAGCACGTGTTAAATGTTTTGTTATTTAAGAGAGGTTGACAGCCTGTGGGTGGTCAATTGACGACACGCGTGGCGCATTGGTTGGCACTCTTGGTCGGAATCTTTTATTTGTAATATTTATTAATTAAATTCAATACTATTTAAAAATAATAATTTTTTGTTAATAAAAAAAGGGGCGGAACATTTTTTCCGGGTCTGGTGGTCCGGCAGTAGTGCCCAGTCTGCCGGAGCAGGATAGTATAGACCGTTAATTAGACATCATTGTTAATTCGACTGCCACTGTCTGTATCAGACGGTATGCGGTGATATAATAAAACATAAATACTTTGAGCCCTTAAAAACACAACCCCGAATTCAAAAAACGCAAAAAAAATATATATTCAAAGTTGGAGCGTCAAAAGAAAAGCACTGTATCACTACATCAATTATTAAATTCGAGCCCAAAAATAGAGGAAAAAGAGCGGACTAACGTTCCATACAGGTTAAATAAAAATGCAAATTCCACCTCCTCTGTAAGCAAAAATAGCTATGTGCGACTTTTTCCTTTTTTTTTTACACGACAATGAACACTATTAACGCGGCTATTAGTATACAGGCTTTGAGCACCGCTTTTGCATCACAAACGCAAAAGCAACAATTTTGATCACACAATTTTTTTAATCAAATAAATTCAAATTGAACCTTAAAGGCGTTGGAATAAAATTAATTTTCTTTTAACAGCTTTCTGTGTTATTAGCTTTGTGATTCTCCAATGTATTTTAACTTAGGTCCTGGATAACTAACGAAGGCAAGATTTCTTACCCTTCAAAGGAATTTACATATTTTTCATAGTCTCTGAGAGGTGATGTAAATAATAACGATTTTATTCCGAAGATAGCCAATCTTCTCTTGTCGATTAGAAATTAATCAACTGACAATCACAATCATACCAGCACCTAAAGCAACGCATACTGAGTAGTACCTAATCATCATAATAGTACTGTTTTTATTTGTACTACAGTGCTTTTATCATATATCAAAGATTGGTAACGGCAATCGCTTTTGGACCCCTGCTCTCGGTTTGCGTAACCATTGCACTACCACTACACTACGGTCGCCTTTTTTACGACAGGCGTGGCGTATTGGTTAGTACACCAATCCGTTACACGGAAAGTCCTGGGTTCGATTGCCGGTCGGAGAAAATATTTGTTTCATAGCTTTAATATTTAATAACTAGATTAAATATTACAGATGTGCGTAAATAAAAAAGAAGAGATGGATATTTGCTCCGGGTCTGGTTGTCAAAGGTGGTAGGCAGCGATGCCCAGTTTGCAGATCCGGGGTAGTACCACCACTTACAAGTAAATAGACAGTGAAGTGACTTAGTCGCGTTTCGAGATCAGCTTGTAAGTTGCCGGTTTTAACTAGGCTAGCATTGTGGATGTGACTGCTCCTTACAGATATTTAACTGTAGTAGCAATCTGGGTTGTTATAATATTTTATTGATAAAATTGATGTTAAAATGCATCATAACATTATACTGTGGTTTGACATATTATTATTTTCACTTATTCTATGTGTGACGTCATAAATTTAAAATCTAGACATTATCTTGGGTCGTAATGTCCGTCGAAGCGATGTATTCGGGAAATAAGTTCCTTTTATGTGATGCTTTAAAGGAAATTTAACAACCATAAATATTTTAAACAGTGTTTGTGGCTAAATAAAGAATTGCTTCTAGGATATTTAAATTCTGCTGATCCAGTATGGTACAAGCGTGAAGTGACTTAGTCGCGCTTCGGTATTAGCTTAAAAGTTGCCTCATGTTAAGCTGGAGTGCGGTCCATGAATGGAAGTGACTGCTGTAGTAGCCTACAGTCAATCAACTGTAAGTAGCAGTCACGCCCACTATGCAGTCCTAGTTGATACCGGCAACTTACAAGCTGATCTCAAAACGCGACTAAGTCACTTCACGGTCTGTAAACTTGTAAGTGGTGGTACTACTCCGGATTGGCAGATCGCCTCCCACTCTTTGACAACCAGATCAGGGCAAATACCATCTCTTTTTTATTTTATTCAAATTATTAAAGTTGTACAAGCGGCTGACGAAAAAAAGGCTGGAGACAGGACGACATTTTCCCTTTGTATAGCAGCCTTGCTATACAAAGGGGAAATGTCGCCAGTATCCTTGGGACTATCTCTGATGGTCATTAAATAATATTTTTTATTTAGAGCCCAATTATTGTTAATATATAATACTTTTAACTTTATATATTTGTTATTTGTAAATAATTGTGAAATAATACAAATAAAAGGTCTGAAATAAATGTTTGCTTCGACCGGAAATAGAACCCGGGTCTCTCCGCGTAACCAGTCCGTTGTCTATGTCCAGTCCAACCAGTTGGTTGTCCAGTCCGGGTCTCTATGCTAACCATTACGCCAAGACTATCATTAACTTTTTTTTTATTATATGAAGTTATGTAAGTATCTATAATTCAAATTACATTACTAAAAATATCCAGCATTAATTTTATGAAATTACCATCACATTCACCCACTTCCGGAGCCACAAGCGGCTGTGATTTCGGGCAAAGCGACCAGGAGCATAATAACTAGGGTTGCCGCATAAATTTTATTTAATTACGTAAAAGTCATAATTTTACAATTTTATTTTAAGTATCCCGTAACATACAATGTTTGAAATATACTTTCAAATATTTTAATTATGAAATATAAAGTTTATTACATTGTTGTTTGAGAACTCTGAAACTTTTTATTGTGATTATAGCTGGAGTGCTATCCATGATTGGAGGCGACTGCTATTAAATTCGTCTCTTATTAATAAACCTCTTAAAGACCGGCTTAGTTGTTCCAATAACTTTAAAGCTGATCCGAAACGTGACTTACCTGAAAGTGGTGGTAAAAATTCGGGTCGGGACAATTATCGAATGGCAACAAACTATCTGATTAACACTTACTGTATTGTAATACAACACTATTATTATTATTAAGTTGTGTCAGGATCGTGGCAAGTGGCACTCGATTGTCTCTGCCTATCCCTGAGGGAAAAAGGCGTGACAATTTGATTAATTGATTCATACTGCAATAAGATTAGAGAATATCTAGGTTCTATAAACTCGGCAATAAAGTCGCATTTATACATAGTACATACAGTTTTAAAATAAATATTTAGGTATATAAGTACCTATATTAAATAAATTATACTAATGTATAATTATTATAAGTAATAAAAATATAAAAAAGTAATAAAATATAATTGTTTTGGCAATCATGCCAAAAAATATTATCCAATACACCTATATTATATGCTTACGTATATAAAATATACTTACGTTTGAAAAGATAACGAACAAAAACACATTCAAAAAAGGTTGTTTTATTTTATTTTATTGTGACTCGATAATGTGACTTGCACAAATCTAAATGTAGGTATAGGTTAGCTTTGTGCCTTAGGCATTATCTACTAGTGTTACACGTAAATGTGTAAATATTATTAAACATTTAATAATTTTAATGAATACATTACCTTAATTTTATTTTAATAGCTCTCGTTTACTAAAGCCGACGCTAAAAATTGTACTCTATGGTGAAAGATTATTATTTTATAAAAAGGATGGCACCCCTACACCTAACTAAAATCCCTCAATTTAACGCCGTAGACACGCGCGGCTCATCCAATTTATTTTAACTAAGGTTGGCAATACTGCGGACAACTTCAGACTCTTATTTGCATATTTTCATCATATTTGCCGACGGTCAACGCCAAAACTAACTGAATTAACATGTATTTTAAAACATATTTTACTACCTTCCTTGCCAAGTGTAATCAAATTTACTTTGTCGCCCAAAATCTTCATTAAATTAAACTAATTTTCTTTTTCTTTTTGACCACGTTACCCGCTGTTTTAATTAATAAATAAAATTACTAAAAATTTAGTTATATGTAAAAATATCTCAGCTGTGATATGCTCGTGGTCAAAACCCTAACTAATCTCTCTCATCTCCATATCGACCACAATTTAATTCTAATAAGCTCTTTGGTTACAATAAGCCAATTTATAACAAAATAATAACAATTCATTCACTTCGTACATGCATCGTATCATAGACAAGGATTTAGTAATGCACTAAACGTATTGCGATAATCGTACGCAATTGTTGGTAACGTATGAAATCAAATTAATTTGTTTTATCCGTGACCACGATAGCGGCAAAGCTCTCGAAACATTGGAATATAAAAAAAATGTAAAATCATTAAAGATAAAGGCAATAGTAAGCCGCATATTTTTTTTAAATTCCATAATCAATGTTCTAAGAAAATTCAATCTGTTACTTTCCACGATCCTGGCAGAACTTTGTTTTTATTGTAGTTCGACATATGAGAGCACCCTGCCTGAAGTTAAGCTGCCTACCACGATTGCATGGATTGCGGTCTCTCAATGGAGGTGACTACCACTACTGGTAAATAAATTTCAGTTTATTTAACAGAACCACTACTTTTAAAATGTCCATCATACCCAAAATTCACTTCTTAAGAATTTTGGGTATTATGGTTACAGACACTTTTAGAATATTCCAGATTTGATGCATTCAATTCACGGTTACCTCATTTGCCGTCACTATGTTGTTTAATCAAATTGACCGGTATTTTTCTGTAATAAGAAAGAGCGTTAATTACGTAAGAAATTGTACTCTTGAGGAAAATTTAAGTGCTTTCGCTTCTCTTAAATGACACAGTATAATTAGAAACGACCACATTTTTTTATAATATATCAACCCCACTCAGTAATTAACTTTTAAGTCCCTTAAGTCACATTTTAGGTAATTTTCGAGATTTACTTTTCAAATGAAGGTTGTTTGTTCGTTCACGTAATGTCACATATTATCCTCGGCGGTTGAAAATGTGCTAAAACATTATTACTTGTAAAAAAAAAAACGACCGTGCAATGGTTACGCAAACCGAGAGCACGGGTTCAAAACCACCACCATTTGTGTGTTGCATCTAATTATGTATAATTTTAAGTTTCAATTTGCACAACAAAGAGTATATCTATATGTCTTTGATATACGAGTACTTTGGTTGTCCTATTTCTATTAAATCACTATCAATATTTCAATATAAGCACTTCAGTAGCTTAGTACAGAAATTTAAATAAAATAAATAGTAACAAAATTCTGACTATTGCTAAACCAAAATACACAGTAATAAGGTATAGACTATAATTGTACTAATAAGACCACAGCCATTTAAAATGAATGAGTATGTTACCAAAAATTTGCACATAAACTACTAACGGTTTACACAGCATTAGGCGGTCAATTACAATTCGAACATCACCGTTTCGTCGCTCGCTTGCATTAGGTAACCAAATATGTACAAGACACTATACCAATATTAGCACAAGCGCTGCTTACTTTTGATATCGCATTTCGTGTCTGATTTAGTTCTAATTAACTAATTTATGTTAACGATGTTTGATTGGTTTTGTATACTGGGGTAGAATTTATTTTTGAACAGAGGTAATTTAAAAAGTACAATCAAAATTTAAGTTTCATTTTATTAAACTCTATTTAGATCGGCCGGCATAATGGGGGCGGCTGGGACAGCCGTGAAGACTCGGTTTTTAAAGTCGTCGGCATTCTTGGACCTCTTCTTACCATCAGGCGGGTTCAGGTGAGATGTCGAGAGATAATTGTGTCCAACATCCACAATTATTCTCAAACAAGACCCATTGGTTATGGACATGTCCAAAACTTTCTGAGCCGTCCCGGTTTTAAATTCCCAATAATCTCAATAAAAGAAGTATCTATATTTGCAAGTTTTTCTTTGTGTTCTATTCCTCTTTCTATTCTATATTCAATTCAATATTTAAATATGTAGTTGTTACTTCCTTTCTTTAGCTCCCGACAATTTCTCTGATTGCCATAAATTGACTGTGACATTCGAAAATTGTTCTAGGTTATCCTATTAGCATGGTTTAAATAAATAAATAAATAAATAAATATATTAGAATTAGAATTTGTATATATTTAAATAAATAACTAAACTGTCAATTCTATCTTCATACAAGCTCTCTTAGGCACTGCAGAATATGCAAAGCATTCATATAACAAATAATCTTAAAGTCATCATAATAAAATTCTATTGGCGTTCTATCACTATTGGTATGTAAACCCAAAATAAAATTTTATCTTTGAAATTCTATTCGTGAATTCTGTTAAAATATTGAAAGTCAATATGCCTACTTCTTTAGAAGGCGTCAATATAAAGATACGTTTAAAATTTAAATCGCCTTGGAGGCTCCAGATCACGTTCAGTACACCCGCCGCATGTCAAGCATATGAACCGCACTCCCGTCGCAATGCGACCAATTCCTTATGTAACTTAGTCATATAATATTTTAAAGATACTCTAAAATATTCATTGAATTTTAAAAGAAATTGTTCAACAAAGTTTGTTGGTTACACCGTTATACTCGTATATTATTAGGTAATTCTTATGTCACAAGTTCTGATGTAATGTTGAATTTAATTTCCCTCACATCCATCTTACATCCAAGCGACCTCGTTAAGCGTGAAAAGTGCGGCGACTTCTGCTGAGAACCTTAAGCTGCGCAAATACGATAACCTCGGTACTGGTTACGAATTTTTCGCCGTTTGAAATCGAGGCGATGGGCCCTTGGGGATATTCAGCTAAGCGCGTGGCCAAGGAGTTGTCCAAGCGGCTGACGGAGAAGTCTGGAAACAGGAAGGCTGGCAATTATTTCTGTCAACGTATTAGCCTTGCTATATAAAGGGGAAATGTTGCCAGTCTCCTTGGAACTGTCTCTGATGCGAAGTCATTAAATGATATTTTTTGTTTATAGTTTATTTATAGTTAATATACTTTTACGTAGAATAGAATAACTTTAGCTTTTGATGTCTTTATATTATCTTTTTCCTGTGCAATTGAACGCGTAAATATTGTGTGATTGTTGAATTACGTAAAGACTAATCGCCTCCGATTCTGATATTCAAACTTAAGATTTAAAAATCTTTGTGCATTTTTATGTAGTGTTAACACATTTAACAATTATGGTAACAACTATCCTACCCTACATATTCTCATCCTAGAAATATCCTATCCTAGAACATATACTATCAGTTTTTTTAGTCGTCGACACTCTAGGTCAAGCAATTCTAGGTCAAATGTCACGTATCAAAGAAAAAAACTATAAATGTTTTCTCTTTTGATGGTATGACAGACAACAGATTTTAGTTCTCTTATACCTACAGCCTTTTTCTTTATAATTTTTACGTTTCTAAAATACAGGAAAAGAACTTAAAAACGGTGGCACAGAACAAATACACGTGGTATTTGCCTTAGTAAAATAACATATAGATTTTATTTCGTATGCAAACGGTTCCATGATTCGACACCACGTATTCATATAAAATTTTATAGAAACAAAATTGTTAAATCCTATTTGGAATATAGAGGGAATAAAAATGTAAAAGGAAACAATACATCGCCGATACAAAAAGGAATGAGGATTCTGAACGCAAAAGGTATTGTGTATATTTTTTAAAATTGTAAGTTATCCAAGTAGATATGGACCTAAGGGGATGCACTAACATTCACGACTTTTGTTTTGTTTTATTTATTTATTCTACCTTAATGTTATTTGTGCACTATATTTGATTATTGTTTAATGTTAAAACAGAAACTGACTCTATTTTATTTGTATTTGAATAAAACAAATTTTTAGCGGCTTACTATCGCATTTATTTTGGTTTTGATTTTACATTTTTTTATTATTTCGACATTTCGAGAGCTTTACAGTACCACTATGTATTTGTATTTGTTTTATTATCTATTATTTCGGTTATACACGGATAGTGGCCATTTGGCCAGTCTGATGGGGTAAGTAGGACAACCAATTTTATGAATACAGTACATTAAAGCGATTCAAATAGCAAAGCATTTCGTCATCAATTTGAGAGTTAGCTGTTCCAACTAGGCATAGTTAATCGACATCGATTGCAGTCCAGCTTAAGATCAGGCGGGGAAGTGTGAAGCCACAATAATAATAAAACTTATGAGATTTTCTATGAGCTTCACATCTGAAAGTAGTGTTTTTTTTTTCTGAAGAAACGACCACAAATATACTTACTAACACTTTGAAAAAAAATTAATCAAATGAAAATGATTTTAAGTACATGAAGTAAAAGATTTTAAAAGTAAGGTATAGAAATGTAAATAAGTAATAAAAGTAAAAAAAAGTTGACATAAAGGTGTGTTAGTAGAAAGTAGTGTCAGCGTCGTGGCGTTCTGTTATTTCTGTCTATCCCTGTAAAATTGATGAGGTTAGGTCTTGTTAAGAATTTGAATGTAAAAGGAATTGTGAATGTCGAGGGAGCAAGGGAGTTGTGTCAGGATCGTGGCAAGTGGCGCTCCATTGTCTCTGCCTATCCCTGTGGGAAAAAGGCGTGACAATTTGATTAATTGATTAAATGTAAAATAATAAAAATCGTTCAAACATTTACTCTACCATAAACATTTCAGTTTAAAAACGAATAGTATATAACCATTGAACTGAGTGGCTTTTTCCAAATATTCTAAAAGGATTATCGTGTTAATAAAAAGTATTATTTAAAAAAATCGTGGTCCCTAGTGCAGTATCGGCGAAGTGCCAACTCCGGTAGTCCTGTCTCGAATGATGTACTTTATGGCGACAACACATGTCGCCAGTGAACGTGTCGACTCAGCACACAACGTGCTTCTAGAAATTTCTTACTAAACCAACCTAATATAGAACATATACTAGCCGTTTATTGACGTTTCCTTTTATGGGTATGATTTAAGCGACTTTGTAACAGTTTCGCCTCTCTGCCATTGTAGAAATTATATATGTTGAGCATGGGCAACTTCATTGTTTTTTACTGTTTTCAAAGTGTTAATAACTAAATACTGTAATTTAGTTTAAAAACCAGCAATTATCAATTTTACTTAACAAACGCCTGATTACCTAAGAATTAAGTAGCACATAATAGGATCAAGCCAGTTATAAAAAATGGATTTTAACGAATAGTATATTTTTGTAAACATAAACAAAGCAAAGTTAACTTTAGAAATTTTAAAGATATTTTTATCTCTTTTACACTGACGCCAACTGTCGTAAAGTGAGTTTTTCTAAGTCGCCGAGTTTGCTTCTTGTATCCCCCCTTGTCCTAATAAAATACTGTATGATATCTATAGTTAGATACTTTAAATTCTAAAAGATAAATTAAACTTCGTTGTATTGTTGAAATAAATTACTACAAAACCTTTTTATTACCAAAAAGGCGACCGTGGAGTAGTGACAGTCCAATGCTTACGAAAGCCGAGAGCACGATAGAGCACTCATTATAGGATATAATTAAATATATCCTATATATAATTAAATATATCCTATAATATATTTAATTATATTATAGAATATAATTAAATATATCCTATAATGAGCAAAGTGTAACTGAAAGTTTTAGTAAAACGTGTGTGTCGTTCGTTTGTGCTGACTCGCACCGCACGTCCTCACATCAGCTGTTGCCACCAAAATTTATAGCGTTGCAAATTGAATACTATAAAAGACTGAAATTTAATTTGTGGCCAGCGGTTGACCACAACTGTTGAAAAACAGACAAACGTTTTACTCTACTGAAATATTGCTATATATCATAATACAAATATTGAAATCCTAAACAACAATGATTCATACGAATTTATTTGATTATTAATTTTAAATTATATTAGGTTTTATTTAGTTTTATATCATAAGCCTTAAAGTGACTAAGATTATTTATAAGGCTAGTTCATAATAAATAAATTATTATCACGTGTAAAGAAGAATTGTATGTTCTTATAAAACATTAGAAAAAACTGGTAGAAAAATATTAGACACAGAGTACATTTTTAGCAGATCATAAGAAAGTAATTAATAAAATAGCAATACAATCATAATATTAAATATATACAAAGATAATAATTGTATGCTGAATAATTAAACTAATTATGTACGGCATTAGCTTGTAAAGTACCAGGAATATATAAGTTAGTAGGAGGTTGATTTGTGATCGTTGTAACAAACTCCTTTGTATTTTATGACGAATGCTTATGATGTGACGCGTTGAGTCCTCACAATGCCAACCAAAGGAAATTTACTCGACTCGAGTAACAACAAAGGAAGAGGAAATGTGCTTTTTTGTGGACTATAACGAACATTGAGAGATCTCGAAGGGGACTGTAGAGCAAATTAGGGCTATAAAGGCTAAACGGGGTCGTGGTTAGCGTTAAATTGTCACTTTTTTCTCTTCTTTTCTTTAAAGAAATTACTTTTTAAAATAGGCCAGTCAATTATTTGCTTAGTCACTTATAATTACTTTGGAACTGTTTCGTTTTACTTTAATTTTTTGGTTTGTTTGCTAATGCCATACATACAGCAGTCTACTCAGCATAAGAACAATGTAAAATAATACATGTTATTTTTTTCTTTTTTAATACTCGTGAATATCGTAGTATTTTGGTTTTATGTTACAAACGTTTGTACTACGTAGCTGAGTAAAGATATTTATTATTAATTTGACGCATTCGACGTAAACAATCTTATCTCGTACGACGAAAACATTTGACGTAATGAATGAGTGGATGTTGACATCGAAATATTATAAGTAATTGTAATACAGACGAAAATAACAATGTTTTACGTAGTAAATAAACGAATCATATTAATGGTTAGCTGAAAAAAACAATTTCTTTGACAAAGAATTCATAAGAATTTAGTTGAAAACCATAAATTATTTTTCCTTGTTTCTATTGTAGTAAAGAAAACAATGGTCCGATGTCTAACACAAATTTAACGACGTTGAACTCCAAGTTTTTCGCAAATATTGTAAAAATTGAACCTAAAGTATGTTTAACTTCAGCATTTTATTCTGCTTTTGATTAGGGCGATAACTCATATTTATTTCTTTGACTTAGAACTTCAAAGAAGCTATGATAATAGTTGACCCCATAGATTAATGATTGGTCGCGCTACGAAGCGTCAGCGAGACCAATCATAAATCTATGAGTTGACCCTTTATTTTTACTAAGACTTTTATAATATTGAATTTTGTTAAAGTTCCCAGTCAAAACCGTGTAATATTCAAATGATCGGATTATTATATTATATGATTACTCATATTGTATTTATTCTACATAATGCTCGTCTTAAACTCGTTAAATGAGGTATACCCAGGATGGTATTATGCGACCAAATCGGAGACATTTTCAAGAAAGCTGGGGTGCCTAGTGCCTATAGTCGTAGAGTTTGTATAAAGAGAATTGTGGATGTGAGGGAAGCGATGGAGTAGGCTTAGGGGAAAGGCAGAGGGATAGGCTCAGGGACCATTGTCTCTGCCTATCCCTATGAGAAAAAGGCGTGACAATTTAATTGATTGATTGAAAGGTCGTATAACTCGTGGCTCAAAAGTTCCTAAATGAAAACCAAGTTGCTGACATAATAAAAACCACTGGATAAAGGCCGCCGTCTGGCAGGTCACTGTGAAGTTGACGGCTATGGTTGAAAAGAAAAACACTACATGAAGGTATAGAAGACTCTTTTAATGTTTAATGAATTACGAGTTTAAATGTACCGTGGTTGTATCGCGGTAAAGAATAATATGAAGGCGTACACCCTACTCTTGGAAGGCAGGACATTTTTCACAATTTGTGACGGTCCCGCTAACTGAGAAATGTGCCACGATATTCGTGCGGCACTTCCTACTTCCCATGGCTATGCCAGATTAGAGGAATGTTTTTTTTTGCGCTAGTTTTGGTGTTGGTATTTTTTTAGGGCAAGACATATTTTATTTATCTTTGTTAATAAACGTAAAATTGAAATAATACGTTATAATAATAAAATCGAATCTTATAATTTTAAAACAACCTAAGGATTCTCTGGATAAGTTTACAACTGAAATATTATTAACTTTAAAGGACATCATTAATTTTGTATGGGGACTTGGGCTTAATTGTATTAAAATCTAAATATACATTTTAAGATAGTTTAATACGAGTATACGAAGATTACAATGTAATTGGAATATATCCTTTATTTTGCACAGTTTAGGTGTGCAAATTGATCAAACTATAATTATGACAGTTCAAAGTAGAACTGTTAATTTGGTGTGTCTTAGTGATATCTTATTTTCCAAATAACTCAAGGTCACATCAATTAAAAACAAAACTGTTGTTAGTTGTATTAATACAAGTATCAAAACTACCATTTATATATATTTTTTTATAATTGGGCATTACAAAAGAAAGTATAAAAATATCCCTAAATGAATGATGTCCTTTATCGTTTTATTCAAAATTAAAATTTTAGGAAATATTAGGTCGAGACAGAGATCTGGCAACACTGACTTGCTAGAAAAATGTCCCGAAATTTATTTTTCGTTCACATATATTTACGAGAACGCGTATAGTAATTGGCTCTTTCAAAATTTACGGTAAAATGTCTTTTTTTTAGTTTTACAGTATGTTTTGTAGTCGAATAAAGAAGACCACATTTTACATTTTTTTTATTGTGAGTCGACATAATTATGACAACGCCGCGCATAATTATGTCGACCTACTATGCCGGCCTGGTTGGGACGGGCAACTTACAAACTGATCTTGAAACGCGACTAAGTCACTTCACCACTCGGCGATCGGCAGACTAGGCACCACTTCCTGCTACTCTTAGAATACCAGACCTTTTGTAATATTTAAGCTAATTATTAAATATTATTAATAAGAGGTATATTTTGTTTTGCTTCGACCGGGAGGTACCGGGGGCGTGTAGATAAACGCAAATACACCAACCTCGGTACTGGTTTCCTTGGTTTCCTTGGTAGTCCTTGGGACTATCTGATGCGACATAATTACATATCGCATCAGCGATATATTGTTTTTATAGTTTAATTATAGTTAATATACTTTTAATTTTATCTGTTTCTCAATAAAGGATTATTTATACAAATACATAACAAGATATAGAAATGTCGCCGAAATTCCAAGAAAGTGATAACTTTATTAAGAAAACGGTGAAGTTTATCGCGCGAATTCTTATTAATTACTCGCAGGTTGAAATAATCATTCTATTGTGATAACTAAACTTAAGCGAAGGGTGGAAAGGGGAAATTCCTCGAAGGAACCAGCCGGGGGAAATTCGGCTTTTCGAGAATGTGTTCCATTATCATTAACTGCCTTGGAAAGTGTCGAAGTTAAGTTTCTTTTCGGCGACCTAATCTTGAAACTCTACTATCAAGGGATAAGTTTTGATCATATTTCTAAATTTAATTAAAAACTGTCACGTATCATTTCTCGTAAATATAGACAGAGACGATGGACTGCCACTTTTCAGGATCTTGACCTTTAATGTAATTTTATAAAATAAAGTCGTAAGTTAAGGATAGCAAACCTTAAAACCACCACGCTGGTACGAATATATATTTTTGGATATTATGTGAGATACAAGTAAGTATATATAAACATTTAGCAATCAATCAAAATAAAAATTGTCACAGGGATAATCAGAGACAATAGAGCGCCACTTTCCAAGATCCTGTCACAACTCTCTCGCTATCCACAATTCTGTACATGCTTTAGAATTTAATAAGCTTATATAATTATTTAATCAGATTTTTAGGACAATTAAAACTAATAGATTATTTAAGTTATTGCTATCAGCGTGTAGTAGGCACACAGTTACCCTATCTGCCGATCCACGGTAGTTGAATGATACTACTCCACATTTCAGCAACCACTTTTAAGTACTACCACCAGATGTTTATCGGGATTAGGTTGTTAGTTACCGGTTTCAACTAGTCCAGCATAGAAGATACTACTGCTACTAAAGGTAAATAGCTATTTACCTCTAGTATCAGTATATAGCATTCCATGAATAGTTGCCTCTATTCATGGACTGTATTCCAGCCTAACATAATATGACAAGCCACAATATTAACAAAAAAACAGAGTATATTTTTGAACGTACAACGAACTTTTAAATAAACAAAAATAACTAAGTCAATGTATTCAAAGAAGAGAAAACTTTGTACAGCAAGTAAAAGCTCGCGATAATATATTTTCTTATATGTTTTGTCTTAAATTTCCTTTTATTTCCTTTCACTACATATTTGTCATATAGACAAAAGCAAACATTCCTGATATCTGAGTTAAGTAAACTCTCTTGTGTATCAAAATGTACGGAACAAATTCGGCCCTTTAGATTTATTTAATGGGGCCAAATATAGGCCCATATATTAGGTTTATGTCTGTGAGTTTACTCCCATATATGTATTTATGTGATAGTTGAAGGAAAATTATGTATAACATATATCAGAATAATAGCGTCCACTTGAACGTGAAAGAGTTTTTATTTACAATTCAAAATGGCGTTGCGTAAATATGTTTTCATGTTAAATACCTATTTGCATGCCTCGTAAATTCTAAAAAAAACTATCTAAATACATAAATAAATCATTGTCATGTGTTTTTATGTATATATTTATTATAAATTATCTCGACATTTCTTTTTTAGTTGTTATACTTTTCTTTACTAAACTACTAGACGTATTTGTATCATGGAAACATATCACAAAAATATAATATCGAAGGCTTTGAATTTACGAGACCAATCCTCTACAACGAGCCAAGTTCATGAGAGAACAGTGTCAATAAAGAATGTTATTTATAAATAAAACGCAATCGATAGAAATAGACAAATCAGTTATTAGAAAAGTATTTCTTATAATCACATTATCATCTAATCAAATCAAATCGAATCAAATTGTCACGCCTTTTTCCCATGGGGATAAGCAGAGTCAATGGAGCGCCACTCTGCCACGATCCTGACATAACTCCCTCGCTTCCTTTACATCCACAATTCTCTTCATACAAGCTCTAAGGTTATGGGCACTAGGCAACCTAGCTTTCTTGAAGATGACTCCGCATTGATCTAAACAAAACAAAAAGTTAAAAATAAAGAACGATTATTTTTATAACATATAAAAATTTAAAATAATAAAATCTGCGGATTAAAATAACTGAGAAGAGAGTTAAAAAAACAAACCCCAATTTGAATTTTAAATGCAAAACTTTTGTATCACATCAAAAAGTTTTTGATGTAATCAAAACCCTTTAAAAACTTCACCCCGTGACGTATTAACTCAAGTATTTAATATGTAAATACATAATCTGACTCCACAAATAGGCGCATGAAAGTAATATGCTAATATAAGGCTCTGTTCACATGACAAGGTGAAGATTTTATTGTTGATATGACCGTTTTATTATAATTTATGACAGCTTACGCCTAATTTTTCGTTGAACCTACGTATTTGACTTTACAAATGGCTTTGCATTAATGATAGAATATAATGGAAAATAAAGTTTTAGCGGAACATTATTTCACATGTTAGAAAAGGAAAGGAGTACTCCCAGCTGTACGCGTGTTGCGTACAGGGCTCGACTTAGTCGGGTGACGTCGCTTCATTGGAGCGCATATATATTGATTACTTTGTCGGTAAGTCGTTTGCGAGATATCGGACACATGCAACGCCATCTAGCAGTAGTATGTAGGGGTCGCTACAAAGTTTAAAAAATCTTCTAGTATACGGATGAATGATGAGATATTGCACACTTACAATTTTTAAAATATTAATTTTATTGAATCAATTAAACTGTGTTGCCTTAATTCCCACAGGGATAGACAGAGATAATAGAACGCTTCTGTACTTTAAATTCTGTTCAAGAGTGGACTCAGGAGTGGAGTGGAGATCAGGGATAGTACCACGACTTACAAGTATACAGACCGTGAAGTGACTTAATCACTTTTCGGGATCAGGTTATAAGTAGCCGGTTTCAACTAAGCCGGCATAAAGGATGCGACTGCCACTTGCAGTTGTTAGTAATTAGTAACAGTCGCCTCCATTTATAGACTGTTGAATCCAAATCGAATCCAAATTGAAGGAAGCAAGGGAGTTATGTAAGGATCGTGGTAAGTGATGCTCTATTGTCTTTGCCTATCCCTATGGGAAAAGGGCGTGACAATTTAATTGATTGATTGATTAAATTACACTTTAAAAAATCCTCATGGGCACTATTGTAATTTAAGGCATTATTATTATTAGTCATTGCTTTGGAGCTTAGAAATATAATCACATTTACGACAACCAAAACATAAATTCTATTACTATAAGATAATACATCAAAATAATCAATATTAAACAAATATTTGTCTAACAACGCTAACGTCCCTAAACAAATAATGTATCTACCACATACGTCCTTTTACACCGGAATACGTTTTAATCTCCGGAATTATGTGAAGTTTAACGAGGTATTACGAGCTAAGTCGGTCACGGAGTAAAATTTCTGCTTCGAGATTGCAAAGTGGAATCCCATGTAATGTAACATTCATACAGAAATGTCTATTAGGGTTACTCCCAATTAGGTTATCCTATTATGGAACTTTGTAACTACTACGCCTACAGTCACTATAACGTATAATTTTAAAATAATTAGATTATTTATTTGGGTAACAATTATATATAACTTAAGAGATCCTACAGATCCACAATAAATGTGGCTTTACAATCTAAAAGTCCTTTATAATCTATACAAAAAGGCAGAACTTCTAAAATATGACGTTGTCTGTGCGCCTGTAACTATAGAGCCTGTATGAAGAGAATTGTTAATGTTAAGAAAGCGACTTGTGTCAGGATCGTGGAAAGTGGACCTCCGTTGTCTCTTGCGGAAATTCTATGAAGTTTTTACCAACACTAGATTGGACGTCAATACGATTACAGTGGCGCTGGAATAGGCGCGTGGGATTGAAAAGTAGATTTAAATCGAGTTCAGGACTGGATCTTTTACTGGATTCAGTGCCCGTTAGAATACATTTGCAATTTAACTCTGGACTAGAGTGATACTGAAACTAGGTGAACTAGGAATAATAGTACTTGAAAAAAGCAATTTAGAACGATAACCTCAAATTTTCACACTGCAGTAAATGGTTCGTGCAATCGAAACGAGTCAACGAAATTTAATACATTTTCCTTAAACTATAAATCAGGCAAGCGCTTACTAAACCGTTTCTAATAGCAAATCCCGACCGCAATGACTTATATCCAAATGTAAGCGACCACGTCTAAAAACACACAAAATATTTAACGCTTACTTTTGCAATTGGATTCTTATTCCAATAACATAAAATTCAAATTAGTTTGCCTTTTATCGGATAATTTATGAATGTTTTCATTTCTGTGTATATTTTTGCTTATATTTTGCTTGATTATTAAAATGTTCTTATGTGTTATAGACGTCAAACGAAAAACAAAAAAACGTCCCTGCAAGAAAACAGTGAGTACTACGCTAATGTTATTTAGAAATGTACAAATTTACTTAAGGAACGGCAAACTATACATCTCATCTTATCCTCAAATGTAGTTGAGTTTATTTCTGAGAACTCCTGATTCTTGAAATGAATAATTTACATTTTTGGCAATGCTTTATATGTCCCTGTCTCTATCTATTTGATATACATATATAATTTTTATATTTTTATGTAAATAATTTATCTTTTCTTTCTATTCCTGCACTGAAGAAATCACAGAAAAACATCTCTCAAAAGTTATCTGATAGAAAATACCTTAAGGCATTAAGTAAGCCTCTTGTAAAGACTGAGACGCGACATCTGACCTCGAAAATAATAATAATAAACATTTATATAATAAGCTACTAAAGGTGCTTTTAACATAAACTGAGCAACCAAAGTACATACGAGTATATACAATTATATATCATAGAAACATAGGCAAAGGCAAGTAGTTTTGAACTGGGATACTCGGTTTACGTGACCACTTTACTATCAATAGACCACGGACTTTAACCATAGTTCTTGGAAAGATACATCATCACTTCGATAAGAAAACAAATTAGTGAAAATAAGGTTACTATTTCCTTTGATTGACCAATCTATCTTAGAGGGCTACTAATGGAGTACTCTAATTGTTTTCCCTTATTCTTTGGGCGATTCATTTCAATTCATTTTACCTTGTTTTTAGTTCTTTTTTATCTTGGAATAATTGAAAGGCTTTTGTAGTGATCAGACTGATAATGGAATCTTCGTAAATAATGTTGGGATAGTATTTTTTATTGTGACTCGATATCTGACTTCAAGCAATCATCTATTCTGGACCTTCCATCGCTTATCAATAGGCTAGTCGATCTTAGTTGTCATGTAAAACTATTATTTTTAATAATTAAAGGACATCAATCATTTTGTATGGGGACTTGGGCTTAACTAACAGTTTAATATGCATTTTAAAATAGTTTGATGTACGAAGATTACAATGTAATTGAAATATATCCTATATTTTTTTTGCATAGTTTAGGTGTGCGAAATGATCAAACTATAATTATGACAGTTCAAAGCAGAACCATTATTATATGGCGTGTATTTGTGATTGACAGACGATACAAAATCCATATCCTATTTTTCAAATAACCTAAAATTGTTATTAGTTTTATCAACACAAGTATCAAACTA
The DNA here is from genome assembly GCA_905220615.1 of Tinea trinotella. Taxonomy (NCBI): domain Eukaryota; kingdom Metazoa; phylum Arthropoda; class Insecta; order Lepidoptera; family Tineidae; genus Tinea; species Tinea trinotella. Next base: position 1,991,783 of record HG992321.1, on the reverse strand, counting down.
CCATTTATATATTTTATTCTTTATTGAACATTACAAAAGTAGTACATAAAAGCCCAAAATGAATTATGTCTTTTCTCAGTTCTTTATACTATTATTTTCTTAAAGCAGGATTAGCAGTATCTATAACCATAGAATTTGTACAAAGAGAATTTTGGATGTCAATGAACCAAGAGAGATCATTAAAAGTGACATTCCGTTTATTCTACCCTGTGGGAATTTTGTTTAAATCGCAATACGTCGTGTCAAAACTTACCAAAGTACAAAAACAAACTTTTTCTATATCTTGCTTAAGTTGGGAAAGAAATACTCACCTGAAACAATAAGAGAATACTATAAAATATTTTATTTAGTTATTTTTATTTTTGTAAGCATGTAATTATTTAATTTTACGTAGGCACTGTCATATACATAAGCACGAAAATTGCAAGCAGTAGATAGATGTATTTAACATGGTAACTATAGTAAAAAATCGTTGTGTTTCAGACTTGGAAGCTATAAGAAGACCCCCCTGATGTTAGGCGGTCCATGAATATAGAGGTAACTGCTTCTACAATCAATTAAATGTAAGTAGCAGTCGCATCCACTATGACGGCCTAGTTGGAACGCGACTAAATCACTTCACGGTCTATACAATTGTAAGTGGTGGTGCGTTGTAATTGGTATTATACGTATTACTCGTTATTACGCAAACCACTTGGGCACGGGTTCAAAACCACGTGCCGGTGCCAATGTATCTTTAATATATATAATTATGTAATGAATTAAACAAATTTTATGCGGCTTACTATCGCGTTTATTTTGGTTATGATTTTACAATTTTTTATTATTCCGACGTTTCGAGAGCTTTGCAGCCATCGCGGTCACGGAGAGACGCCGCATAAAGTAAGCCGCATAAAATTTGTTTAATTCATTAATCAATGTTCGCGCAAAATCTAGGAAAATACTATATAATTATGTACTTTGGTTGTCCTGTTTCTATTATATAAACACTTTAGTAGCTTAGTATAGAAATGTAAATAATAATAAATAAATAAAATTAACATTTACAATATTAAGTAAACCTAAAAGTCAGCAATTGTTTTAATAATTTAAACGATTTACAGTCCTTGAGAAATCAACATTGTACCCACCAAGCAGAGTAAATAACTCAGACGGGACGTTCGGAAATGAACTATGTATATTATAGTAGGTTATATTGCTTTCGCCAAGCGTACACCGCCCTTACATGATAAAATGTTTAATCTTACCTATTGTACTCTAGATTAAAATAATTTAAACAATTTACAGTTCTTGAGAAATCAACATTGTACCCACCAAGCAGAGTAAATAACTCAGACGGGACGTTCGGAAATGAACTATGTATATTAAAGTAGGTTATTTTGCTTTCGCCAAGCGTACAGCGCCCTCACACGATTAAATGTTTAATCTTACCTATTGTACTCTAGAATAAAATATAATCATTAGGTATTCATTTATGTTATAGTCTTCCAGACATTTTCTATACGACCAACGCACGTCCAAGTTATTTTTAACCTCAGACTCTAAAAGAGGGGTGTTATAAGTTTGGCGTGTCTGTGTATCTGTATGTCTGTCTCTGGCATCGTAGCTCCTAAACGAATGGACAGATAACAATGCTTTTTTTGTTGTTTGAAAGCTGATGGTTCTTAGCTACCTGATCAGGGGTTTCAAGGTCATCAGCTCGTTTTGTTAGCTGCGATAGGGATCTTAGACGCAGAACCGGTATTTAATTTACTTTTAAACATATATGTCCGTTCAGTATTCTTGAAGAGGAAGCTTATGGACATGTGCATTTTGTCTATACATAGGTAAGGAACGTTGGGTGCACAGACTTGGTCTTTGATGGATTATCAGGAGTCTAGGCTCTTTGTAAAACGTACACTTAGTTAGTTACGATTATATTTAGAAGCATCGGCATAGTGAGGGCGACTGAGTCAACCGTGAACTAAGTCAGTTTTTTCAGTCGTTGCCACTATTAGACCTCACCTTGCTTACTATCAGGAACGTAGATGGTAAGTAAGGGGACTATTTAGAGCCGTAAACATTTATGAAGTGGGTTTAAAAAATAAAACATGTTTTGTAAGTCCGCACGTACTGCAGCATAATGCCTGCCACAGACCACAATACTGTGAAATATTAATAGCGCTTACAATTACCAGTGCTAGATTAGCCATATTGTCTACATACGTACGTGTCAAGCTATGTTTTTAAATGTGGTTGGTTGAAAAACTACATATAATTAACAATTAGCTTAAACTTGATTTTGGATAAGGCTTTTTAATTTTTATTTATTAGGACTCAATATCAGATCTCGGCTTGTCTAATATTAAACAAGGACGACTGATAAAAACGACTCATTTTACGGTTTCTTTAGTTTTCCTAGGTCTGCCTCGTTTAACGCATCAAACTTATAAATTTCTCTCGTCAATCTACTTTCACTCGTCCTTTTCATGTGCCCCAATCCATCGAAGCATTCCTTTGGTAAACTCTATATAAATATTTTCAAATAGAGTGAAAGAACTAGTTGAATTATTTATTTAATTTTCAATCAATCAATCCTTTTCCCCTTTGGGGATAGGGAGGGACAATAGAGCGCCACTTGCCACGATCCTGACACAACTCTCTCGCTACATTCACATTTACAATTCTCTTCATACATCTAAGGTTATAAGCACTAGGCAACCTAGCTTTCCTAAAAATATCTCCGATTCGATCGGAAAATACCATCCTGGGCCTGCCATTTAATTTTCTCATAAATAAAAAACTAATTATGTTGAATTCCAAAAAGTTGCAAAGAAAGCAGCACTAACATTCTATGTTGGCTTCGAAAACTAAATTACCGAAGCCATTACAAGGCACATAAACGCATGACGACGTAAAGGGGTTTGCCAGAAACATCTAGAAAGTGTTCCAAAATCCTTGACACGAATTCCATTCTCTATAGCTTGAGAAACACTTTGATGTACTACCTTAGCTCATTACATATTGTTGTAGGTAGTCTTTGAAAGTCGGGCCTCTTGTCAGATTTTCGTAGCCCCTTTCGCTCGTTTATCCTTTAGCAAACGCTTGTTTGCAATTTCCAAAGGTTTTCGATTGTCACGTTAAATATCGTGAAAAAATGTGGCGGAAGTAATAGAAATAGATTTTATTTCTATGATTATTTTATTGGCACGATTTTTGCCGGCTGATGATTAACCTGAGAGCCGACTGCGAAACTTTAAGGGAAATCACAATGAAATTTATTCCTATTTGTCAAAAAGTAACGCGGTCCCTGTTAGTGTCAAAAACAACTTTTATTCATTCGGACTAAAGTTCAAAATAATAGGTTTCAATAAGCTTGAACTGTTCATGAACATCGATTTATCAGTGTTGCGCGGTGAACACTGATGAAGTTCAACTGCCAAAACGTAGCTCATTCTCATTGTCATTGAGTTACGCGGTTGGTCTGCTAATCACGGTTTATGAGTGAAAGTGACTGCTTCCATAGACTAACACCTGTAAGCATTCGCTCGCATTCACTTTTTTTTATTGTGACTCGACATTTGACAGCACTCCGCTTGATGTTAAGCCGAAGTGTGGTCCATGAATGAATGTCACTGCTACTACAATTCAATAACTGTGAGTAGCAATTACATCCACTATGCCGGCTTAGGTGGAACCGGCAACTTACAAGCTGATCCCGAAACGTGACCAAATCACTTTACGGTCTGTATACTTGTACCAGTAGGTATAGTAAAATATAGTAGGCAAGTGTAGGTAAGTGGTGGTACTACTCGGATCGGCCACCACTGCCTACCACTCTTTGATAACCAGACCCGAAGCAAATATCCATCTCTTCTTTTTATTAACAAATATTTAATATAATTATTTATATAATTATCAAATATTACAAATAAAAGCTATGAAACAGATATTTGCTTCGACCGGGGATCGAACCCGGGACTTTACGCACAACCAACCAATCGCTAAACCGTTCGTCCACGCCTGTCGTCAAACTATGCCGTCTTGCTGAATTTGGGTAATTTTAAAACTGATCCCGAAACATTTTACGATCTTCAAGCATTGGTTAATCAATTTAGGAATTAACTAGGAAAAACTCTCTGCCAATTGAGGCAAATAAAGAGAACTGTGGATATGAAAGAAATGAGTCAAGCCCATGGAAATTGGCGCTCTTTTGCCCCTGCCTATCCCTTTTCTGATTATAATTCTCCAAAACTGAATAAGTTCTATGGTTATAAAACTCTATGGTTATGGGCACTAGGCAACCTAGCTTTCTTGAGGATGTCTCCGATTTGGTCGTCGAACTTGCCTTGTTTGACCATCCATCCACATAAGATTTATAAATTCCTTTGTCAATCCATATCACTACATCCTCATTCAAACCACATCCATCGCGCACTGTGCTATTCCTTATTCTATCCGCTATCGTTACTCTACATACACTCCTTAACGACCGCATTTCTACAGCGTTAATTCTACTCTCATGCTTCTTCTGCCTCACCCGACATTCACTTCCATATATTATTGTAGGAACAAGCACCGCATCATGAACAGTCATCCGTGACTTTTGGGATATTATTTGGCTGTTCATTATACTATGGATGGCACCGTTCACTACGTTACCCTTTTGCACTCTTCTCTCTATATCTTCATCACAAATAATAAACCAAACAAATAGAATTATTATACCTTCGTTTTTTTAATATGGTAGAACTAAGATCTGTCAACCTTTAATTATTTTAAGATGAAAAGAAACGTAGAAAAAGGGAAAGAACCCCTCGGGACCAGAAAAAAATATGAAGAACATTTGTTTGAGCTTTTAATATATTTTTCTCTTTTTTGGAATTAATTATATAAACGTGTGTGTAAGTAGATAGGAAAAGGTAAATATTATTAACAAAATAAGTATGTCAGTGGTTGTTTTTTTTGGTTTTCTCTATAGGGAAATAATGCTTAGTAAATATTATAGGGAATTTTAACTGATTGCTGAAATAAATAAAGTATATAATGTATTTTCGACTAAGGCAACTGTAAACTGAATCTCTTCTTTCAGTCGTACGCGCTGTTGGACCACGCCTTGCTTCTTTATCATATCATCATCATCATCAGCCAGAAGGCGTCCACTGCTGAACATTGGTCTTTAGAACGCCATTTCAAACGACAAGTTAGTTAGTTGCTCCACTGGTTATGGTTATCCACGCCTTATTTACTATCAGGCAGCTCGAGGCCAGAAGTGAAGTATCAATAAAAAAAGTTTACGGTCGCCCAGTTGACGTTGCTATGCCGGCCAATTAATAAACGCAAATAAAATTAACGATGATGAAACTACTCGTATATAAAGTGAAAACAAGAGAGAGAAAATGGTGTTTTGAAGTTCATTCCAGTGTAAACTGAAGGAAACTTTGGGTGTCAACGTTGTCACATTAACAAAGTTCAAAGTAAAAGAAAAATGTTATCCGCTCTTCAAAAATGTCACGTGTTTGCGAGTATAGTGTGACCAGACTATCTTAGGAATAGTGTATATTTTCAGAACTACTTTATCGTTTTGTTTCGCCATATAAATACTATAATGTTCTTTTCTCTCTTTTTTCCTAACTATAGGGCGAAAATAACAAATTTGTTTTTTTTTTATAATAATTAGGACATTTTAAGAGACAGTCAGACAGTCAAGTTTATTTATTACCATTAGCACATTAAACATCAACAAGATATATAGATATATATTTTATTATATTTTTTAAAATCTAATTGCACTATGTACAAAGGCGGACTTAATGCCGTTAGACATTCTCTGACAGCCAAACCTTCAGGACATTAGGACAGTAGTAAGTAGGTGCAATATTATGATGACAATTTGTAAGAATAAAACAACAAATACATAATAATAATACCTAATAATTACATTTTAATACACATAAGTACATAAATAAGATATATTTATAATATAAACATACTACCATACATATTCTAGTTTATTTTATTATATGTATTATTCTTATTAATTAACAAAATATGATCAGGATAATTGGACCAATGCATATTTCTTAAAATACAAAATAAAATGTATAAATTCTTTTTTTCCGTATATTTTCTGTATATAAGCTAGGTTGCCAAGTGCCCATAACCATAGAGTTTATATGAATAACATTGTGAATGTGAGAGAAGCGTTGTGTCAGGATCGCGGTGAGTAGCGCTCTATTGTCTCTGTCCATCCCTGTGGAAAAAATCGTGACAGTTTGATTGATTGATTGTAATTTGCACAAGTCTTGTTACCTACACAAACTTTTTACCATAATGAATATTTATGATAAAAGAACACGCATACACGAAGTTATACAGATAACTTGGTCGCACTACAACGTGTGAGCTCTGTCATTTTTGTATCTAAAAGCTTTCAACCTCAACAAATATCTTCTCGTTCCGACTCAAATATTGTGCAAGGTACGAGTATGACTCCTTGTTTAAGGAATAGCGATTTTCTAGAAAAATATTACCTAAGTGCATTCCAAAGTAAACCTAAGATTTATGAACACATGGTTGAATTTAGTTTATAAGTGATAATTGTTAGTTTTTATATAATAATATAAATATTACAATAAAAGGCTAAAATAAAAATACATTAAATAAAATGAAATATCTATTTACTTAATATTGTTTTGCTTACAAAGTACATAGGGCCCCTACATTGGTCGCAATCTGTATTACTTGGTGTTCTCTTTATCTTCTAAATATTATAAAATTAATTAATAGAGTCACAATAACTAAAGAAAATAGATACGATCATTTCTAGAAAAAGCTATAGTATTAGATTTTTTTAATACAATCTAGTTACGTTAGTTACGTTAATGTTTTAAGTATATATTACAAGTATACAGACCGTGTAGTAACTATGCCGGCCTAGTTGGAACCGGCAACTTACAATCTGATCCCGAAACGCGACCAAATCACTTCACGGTTTATATAAAGTATATACTTGTAAGTGGTGGTACTACTCCGGATAGGCAGACTGGGTACCACTGCCTACCCCTCTTTATAATACGATAATAGCTTTAAAAATAAATAAAGCATGCTTTCTTAATATACCTAAATAAAAGTACATAAATCATTATTAAAAGGTTATTATTGAAATAAATAAGATATGAAATAGTTTATGACAAAGTCTAAATATAACTTTATAGACACGAGTTTGAATCCGAGTCACTATAAAAGACGACCCCCAGCTTCACCCTTACAGGACTATAAACTTAAACCGTACTTACGTGTAGGTATTAAAAAGTTCATTAATTTGGTAAATAAGAGTCTATTAATGTTATACAATATTTTCTTCAACAGTAAAACATAAAGTTGTAATAGATAATATATATATAATATCAAATAGTGCTAATATTTAGCCAAAGATGTTTTAATCTATTGACTACGGACCGCTAGATTTCGTTACTTTGTTGTACTAAATGCTTTCGCGAATACTTATTTGGTGAGATGGATTTTTAATAAGATGCGACATTTGATCTAATGTTGGGCAAGGAGAGGTCGAAGAGCGCTGACGACCAAAAATGCAATTTCATGTTACATTTGCCTCAGTTGCCGTTACCATGCTGGCAATTTTTTTCAATCAATCAAACTGTCACGCCTCCTTCCCACAGGGATAGGCAAAGAGAATGGAGCGCCACTTGCCACGATCCTTACACTACTCCTTTGCTTCCTTCACGTCCACAATTCTCTTCATACAGACTCTGTGATTATGTGCACTAGGCTGGGTTAGCTTTCTTGAGGATGTCTCCGCTTTGGTAGAAAAACCGTCCTGGACCTGCCTTGTTTAACGCATCCATCCACATCAGAGTTATATATTCATTTCGTCACTCTACTTTTACTTATCATTTCCATGTGCCATCGAAGCATTCCTTTGTCAATCCTTGTCACTACATCTTCTTTCAAACCACATCTATCACGCAATGTGCTATTCCTTATTCTACCCGCTATCGTCACACCACATACACTCCTTAATGAGCGTATTTCCACAGCATTAATTGTACTCTCATGCTTCTTCTACCATACCCAACCTTTACTTCCATACAAACACACATAAATTCATGTTATTATGGTTTCATGTTAGTAGGTTAAGAAGTTACCTGTCGCTGATAAATGAGTAGAATAATAATCGAAAATACTGATAAGCTTGTAATGTCTAAATATAATTAGGAAAATTAACACGTAAGATTTGGTTAAAAATAAAAGAAACTTATATTTTATGCGATATCTAGTTTTTTTTATTTAGTGTGCAAGCGAACCAAATAGTTTTAGATACATGTTATGTGTAGGATAAAACACGTTAGAAAATTCCTAGGGATTTTAGTACACTAAAGCCTTGAGAATTGAAGCTTTCAGCTTGTGCCATTTTATATAAAGTTGGGTTTAAAATAATTGAAATGTTGTGTATCGAACGATGAGTTTGCAATATTTTCATGATTTTCATGATTGTATTTTGTAACTATACATTTTCCCAGTGGAAAAAGTAACATTACATTTCCATTAGTTCTGTAACCACAATAATATGAATTGTAAAATTATAAACGATTTAATATATCGGAGATATTCTCACGAACGCTGGGTTGCCTAGTGCCCATAACCGTAGAGCTTGTATGAATTGAATTAATTGTGAATGTAGAGAAGCGATGGAGTTGTGTCAAGATCGTGTCAAGTGGCGCTCCATTGTTTCTGCCTATCCCTGTGGGAAAAAGGCGTGACAATTTAATTGATTGATTGATATTATCACAAGTTTTCATATACATATATTAGGTGTTTATAGGACCTTTTTGAATGCATTTTTATCATTGCTTTATTGACTGCACTCATTTAGCTTATGGATTCTAATGTGTGAGTGAAAGAGATGGCTTACATTGAAAGGCACAGTTTCGGACTCGTGTATTTGGAGTAAAAATCCAGTTGCGTTCACAGAGAGCTAAATAACCGTAACGTATTGAACAGAAACCGTCAGCGACATATGTCGACGTCGTAAAACTTGTAGAAAAAGGAGCACATTGTCGATATTGTGATTTGTTCTACTAATATTTGTGGCCTAATAGTGCCACTCTGACCATTAGATTTTATTATTGCGATTTATTTCGTTATAGAGTAAATTACTATAATTTCAGAGAAAGAAAAACATTTTGTTTACATATTGAATTAGAATTAGCAATATATCAATCAATCGAATTGTCACGCCTTTTTCCTACGGGGATAGGCAGAGACAATGGAGCGCCACTTGCCACGGTCCTTACACAACTCCCTCGCTTCCTTAAAAATCCACAATTCTCCTCATACAAGCTCTATGGTTATGGCTATTAGTAATATAACCTATAAAATAACAGAATAAGACAAAAAGTACCTAAATCATTTTTAACAATACATAATAGTTTAATCCTAACCATGCTTGCGCATAATGTGTTAGCCAGAAATTCACATTTCTATTTATAATAATTCAATCAATCAAACTGTCACCATTTTTTCCACAGGGATAGGTAGAGACAAAGGAGCGCCACTTACCACGATCTTAACTTTAAAATTGATTCCTTCTTTAGTTGGGATTATTAAAAATGGGTCACAAAGACAAAAAGGGGTCAATGTTTATGTTCAAAAAGACAATCTCAATATTTCTTCAAAAACCTTTTAAAGGCTTGCTCCGTGTACGTTCGGTCACGAAGCGGGCATGTCTAATATTTATAGTTTCTATTGGACAGTTTTACAGTCCTCTCTAAGTTTACAGTTATTTACTGCAATAACGATGCTGTGTGAAAAGCTAAGTGATATTACAACAATGTTGCCATATATATGTTTATTACTAGAAGGATTATTCAATGTAAATATTTGCTAGTTTCGAGAATACACTTTTTATCCAAAAATGTTCTTATTTTATTTTAATAAGAACATTTATTATATTCATTTCCATCCAAAACATGATAATAAATTGTATTTATAATAGAATTCTCTAAACAGCGGGATTGTTACTTGACATTTCTTAGCTGCTTATGGGTCTCACGGTTTAATCATTTTTTTATTTTAACCATAAAAATGCAAAATAAAGTATTTTTATACACGTAATAATGTATTAATAGTACTTTTAGAGGTGAACCATAAAAAAGCGGTTCGTTGGTTTAATCACTCAGGCAATTTTGCCAAACTTGGCCAATTTCCTAATGGTGAAAGCCATATACATTTTTTATTACCTTTGCCCTATGAACTCCAATATATTTTCGACTCTATTCTAAATGAATGGATTTGAATTTTAGTATTTCTTCTCTTGGAATACCTATACGTCCGAATGCAATAACTTTGAGTTATGAATCCAATTAGTTCTTTACTTTATTGATTAAGATGATATGACCAAAAGGTTTTAACAAATTAGAATTTTATTATCTTACTTTTCAAATATATACCATTAGTACATAACCAAATCTATGTACTTCATACCAGAATAATAGGTCTCCGATCCCCAGCATCTATTACTTTTATGCCCCGCTTGCTTCTGAAACAGCGTATTTGTCAGTCTCTATAGTAATAAAGCTGTTGGATGGCAAAACGTTTTAATAAAGTTATGTTTTCGTCTGATAATGTACTATAGAAATTAGTCACCTAGAATTATATTTGGAACATTATGGTTTTTCCACAATTCTCTTAGCACATAACAAGCTCTACGGTTATGAGCAACAGGCGACCCAGCTTTCTCTCCTAGGTCTGCTTCGTTTAACGCATCCATCCACGTGAGATTTATTAATTCCTTTCATCAATCAAAGGAACCCTCACATCCACAATTTTCTTCATACAAGCCCTACGGCTATGGGCATTAGGCAAATATCTAAATACAATCAATTAAAATATTAGTAAATTGGAAGCAAACCTTGGACATTTGTACGTAGTTCATCGTTGATGCTTTTAAATTCCTACCGTCTCTAGAAACATGTATAGTATCTTTACATGACACATCATTATTCAAATAAATATTTTGATAAAAACATAATAATGTAGCATGTTCTTGCATGTTTTTACGTTTTATACCCTGTCACACGTGCTCTAACTAAATATTCTTTTACAAGGCTTTGATGTAAGTAAAAGAACTTGTTATGTAAGTTTTATTGATTGTGGCATTTTCTTTTGCGTGGATTAACTTTTGTTCTGGTTATTATAAAGAAGGAATTTCGTTTGTATTCCATTGCTAACTATAAATCCTACAATTTTATTTAATAAAAATATGAAAATATGCTATGAATAACTTTTTTTACGAATAGTTAGTAAATAAAAAATTAAAATTTCCTTTTTCATAATAGATATTTACCTAATAAAAACACGGACTAGTTATTCATTTATATACTTATATTGGTATATTATATTTAAACAAAACACTTGATTCAATATCAATCTCAAAACTACCTCCTCTAGGTTGATTAGATCGATGGATAGATAAACTATACATAAGTAGCTTTTCACCCACAAATGGCGACATAATCACCAATATGTCGATTGATTAGGTTGATTAATAGATAGTTTATTTTCCGATATTAGCTTTTAATTATTTTGCAGCACAACTGCTTACAACCACCCAATTAGTACTAAAGATACATGCACGCTCTATTATATATACTTAAGACATGAAAGGCATATCTAAAATAAAACAACCTTAAAAAGGTACCGAAATGAAAGTGGACTTAGGGCTGTCAGCTGACTTTTACTAGACTTTGTTTTTTAGCAGCACCTGTGTAAGGTCACTAACCCTGCGTCTGAATGAAAATAGTTCAGGATATATGAATCTCTACCAACACTTGCTCTGTACGTTGAACTTTGTGAAAGGTTTTTTTGTTTAATTTAAGTTTGAAACATCATTATGAACTTTAATTGTCACGCCTCAATCCCCACAGGGATAGGCATAGATCCAATATTATTAAAAAACAAGTATAATACAACTGTTTAAATGTGGTTAGAAAGAAGATGTAGTGACAAGGATTGACAAAGGGATACTTCGATTGTTTGGGCACGTGGAAAGGATGAGTGAAAGTGGATTGATGAAAGCTATTCTTAAATTTGATGTGGATTGATGTATTAAACAAGGCAGGCTCCGATCAAATCCGAGACATACTTAAGAAGGCTAGGTTGTCTAGTGCCCATAACCTTAGAGATTGTATGAGGAGAATTGTGGATGTAAAGGAAGCGAGGGAGTTGTGTCAGGATCATGGCAAGTGGAGCTCCGTTGTCTCTGCCTATTTCTGTAAGAATTAAGGCGGCAATTTAAGTTTGTGCAAAATTTAATTAGATTGATTTATTACTGAATGATAAATTAAAATACTCTTTTCAAGATTGTTTTCTTTTGCAAGGACTCCAAAATATATTAATATATAATAAATCTCTAAAGGTCTAAGGTAAAAGTTACGGAAAACATTACAAGTAACTCTTATTTAGATGACGTAGACAATATGACCGATAGACGGCACATTTCACACATAATAATTGCTTTGCATGCAACGTAATTGCTGGAGTCATAGCTTTTGTAACAATAGAATTTACATAGAAAATTAGGTGCAGGATGCAAAACGGCAATTTATAACTAACTATAAATTTATACATTACGAGCAAAATATCTGTGATGAAAAATTATCCATTCAACGCGAAATATGCCAAGCCAGTATTGTGAAATTCTACAAATGATAGATGATTTTATTCATACTTTCTGAGATTAGCTGATTCTAAAGTAACGCTAAGTCTATTGGTTTATTCCCTATGTTCGGTGATTAACGAGTCACCCTCTTAATTAGTTGAGACTTGCTGACTTTCTGTGTCATTAAGGCACTGAAGGAACTAAAGTTTTCAGCCTTTCAGTAAGAGAAGTTAAATTGAACGCTGACTTTAAAGCAAAATCGATTGTTTCGAGTTTTTTTCTTTTGTATTGTTTCGAAGATTGCAATCGAAATTGTGCATTGTACTTTGTGAGTTACAGACTATGAATATGGATTAGGTTTGCATTGATTTATTTACAAAGTTTAAAATATATATTTTAATGTATTGAGACACAAATTTTTGGTGGTAAAAACAAGGAAAGATCCAAGAGCCACACTACAAAAAAATATCCCAGTACTCGCCACTATGCCGGTTAAAGGAGCTTTATCAAGCTTTGTTTAATGGATCCGATGTTATATCAGAGAACATAGGAAGAACACAATGGGCGCATCGACCAAGAAACCATTCAAACATTTAAATTCAACAGAATGTCGAGAAACCTCCTCGCCTTCTTCGGTATGTGTGGTCAGGTTATTTTGGGAATAATAAAACGATGTAGAAAGTTCTTAGTTTAGTTAGGTTAAGAACTCCTCAGAACATTCCTGTGGTATATACTCGTATATGCGATAAAAGACACACAGAGCTTCCATGTCTCTGCGAAATGCATCATTACTTAGACAGCTCAGCGTTGCAATGAATCCAGAAGGGCGCCGAGAAGATAAATGTTCTAGTAAAAAATTATTCTTTTAATTTTTTGTCTTATTGTTAGTGAGAGATTAAAAGGATTACAGAACTGGCGTAGCGTAGTCTAAAAAATTATAACCAAAAAAATTTTTTTTGTAGTGTTAAGTGGCGCATTACCCAGGTTGCCGATCCAGGGTAGTACCACTACATACAAGTTTATAGCCCATAAAATGACTTAGTCTTCCAGTAGCTGTATTTAACTGTAGTAGCAGTCACCCTCAGATAAGAGTTAAGAATAGTATAGACAGTGGCGCCCAGTCTGCTGATTCGGGATAGTACCACGACTTACAAATATACAGACCGTGTAGAAATTTAGTCGCGTTTCGGAATCAGCTTATAAGTTGCCGATTTCAACTAGGCCGGCATAGTAGATGATTTACATTACACAGTTATTTGACTGTAGAGGCAGTCAATTCCATTAATGGACCACATCAGGCGGGGTGCTGTCATATGTCGAGGCAGTTTTTTTATTTTTTTTATTGTGATACGACATATCACCTCAACCCGCCGATCCAAGAGTGACGACGACTAAAACAATCGAATTAACTCACGGCTGCCTCAGTCGCCGTCACTATGCCGGACAAAGAACCAAAAAGGAAGAATATATAAAAATATCGCGTATAAATATTAAGTACGAAAAGTACATTTAACTCTATAACTTAATATGATGTCGTGAATTATTAATATGAAAATAAGTACATCATTGAAGGTAATCAAATAATAATATCCAAGTTATTGTCGAATGTCAATTTTATGGCTAACAAATATGTTTTATATTCCAATACAGAAATGTTTATGCGTTATCACACACGGGCAGACATACTAAATTTATCGTCCAATAATTTTGAATGGGGTATCATTACTATAATACGTAATGTCGTTTCCTCAATTTTTCTTAACTTATTTGTTTATTTATTTAGGGATAAAATACAAAATTAGGTACTCATATCTATAGTAGTAGTCGCCACCATTCATAGACCGCACTCCAGCTTAACATCAGGCGAGATGCTGTCATATGACGAGTCAAAATAAAATATAAAAATTAATGTTTTGTTTATAAAAAAATTAAAATTGACCATCCATAATATATAAGTTAAAAAGTGTACTTGGATGGGAAAACGGAATACCTGCGATCGCGCCAGCTGCGAATTAAAATATTTAAAATAAAAGCGAAAGTAAGCTGCAAAAATATTTTCATATACTATTTTTATTTCATATATAACAATCAATCAAATTGTCACCCCTTTTCCCCACAGGGATAGGCAGAAAAAATGGAGCGCCACCTGCCACGATCCTGAAACAACTCTCTCGCTTCCTTTACATACACAATTCTCTTTATACAAGCTCTACGGTTATGGGCACTAGGTAACCCACTTAAGGATGTCGCCTATATACCTATGTATATATGTACCTATATACATGGTACATATTAATAAATTATAATACAGTAAAACATAATAACCAACAGACATTTTGATGGTTCGTCGGGGTCAACAAGCCAAAAAATATTGTTATAAAGACTTTTTTTGAAGATAAAAATAAACAACGATATTTTCCTTCGAACTATGTCATAAGTAAGCAGGACTTATAAAAATCCCAATTCCCTCATAATTTGAACATGGACAAGGGTGAAGTAGTAAAACCGTTCAGAAATGTTTCGACGTCTACTACAAACAGTAATGTATTTCGTTTAGTTTATTTCAGGTTCATAATATATTTTTGACCTTATTATATTACTGGGTGGTGGACTGACGACATAGTGAAAGTCATTTGAATAGCCGGTGGATGCAACTGGCATCTTGTCGTTCGAACTGGCGTTCTAAGGGGGAGGCCTATGTTCAGCAATGAACGCCTTCTGGCTGATGATGATGATAATATTTATTAAAGGCATGACAATTTGATTGATTGATTTTGACTTTATTTTGGGTTATTTTGCCCAAGTAAGTATTACTGAAACTAGTTGTTAGGTTTTTTTTAAGTGGCTTGACATTATGACAGCACCCCTCCTAATATCAGGCTGGAATGCGGTCCATGCATGGGTGTGAATACTGCTACAGTTAAATAACTACATGTAGCAGTCACATCCACTATACTGGCCTCGTTGAAATCAGCAACTTACAAGCTGATCCCGAAACGCCGATAACTCACTTCACGGTTTGCCGATCCGGGGTAGTACCACCAGTACTACCCCGGATCGGCAGACTGGGTACCACTGCCTACCAATGTCCCAAAGGTTTTATACCTAATAATATTAGTAGATATACGTATAAAATAGTTTCTAATGTCTTCAAAATAATAGAATGTAAATTATTTCTTATAAAGTTATTACTTTTATCTTAAATAAACAAAGTTTTGATTTGTAAGCGTTAATTTTCTGAAAGGGGTCAAATTGTTAAGGTCAAACAGGTCTTTATATTCGACATGAGAAATCAACGTGCAATTATTTTACGACCCTGACAGTTTCTATATTTTCCGACAACTTACCTATCAAAAATTATTTATTGAGAATGATTGAGAATAATTTGAAATCCACGTGACATTTGATAGAACTTAATAAAACTAAGTATTTACTTTTTTAAATATTTCAATGATTACTTTTTTTATTGTGACCCGCTTGATGTGGTCCATGAATGTATGTCACTGCTACTACAATTCCATAACTGTGAGTAGCAATCTCATCCACTATGCCGGCCAAGGTTGGAACCGGCAACTTACAAGCTGATGCCAAAACGCGACAAAATCACTTCACTGTCACTATACTTGTAAGTGGTGGTACTACCCCGGATCGGCAGACTGGGTACCACTGCCTTTATTTACTAACATTTGCAATATTTAATATTATTATTAAATATTACAAAAAAAAGCTATAAAACAAATATTTTTTCGACCGGGAATCAAACCCGGGACTTTACGCGCAACAAACCAATAGCTAACCGTTCGTCTACGCCTGTCGCCTTGCCTGATGGTACTCTGAAGTGCGGTCCATCAATGGAAGCATCGTTCGTTACATCGGGTATGCCGGCCTAATTGGCACCGGAAACTTTTTAATTGATCCCGAAACGCAACTAAGTATTTCCAACATCTTTACATCTAAATTAACAGTATTGTTTTGCAACCGAAACTTTTCTTGTACATTAATATCTTATTATAAAGCAACATGAAAGAAGGTATTAATTTTTAATGAAAACCGAAAGCAGAATATCATCAGGGGATAAATTACTAAGGTTATATAAATTTCATGATGAACCTTTCCCCCTATCTCTTTTATTTACAACGTAACGCTATGCTGTCTTAATGCATATTTGATTT
Organism: Tinea trinotella; assembly: GCA_905220615.1. Lineage (NCBI taxonomy): Eukaryota > Metazoa > Arthropoda > Insecta > Lepidoptera > Tineidae > Tinea > Tinea trinotella. Next base: position 1,974,950 of record HG992321.1, on the reverse strand, counting down.
TAAAGCTATAATACAACAGTAAGCCGATTTGAAAATTAGGTAAGTACGAGTAAGTACTTATATCTCTTTTCAATCTTCTTTCTAAAAAACACATTTTTTTATTGTAAGTCGATGGCCTGATGAAATTTTAGTTTTTTTTTTAATAATTTATATATCTAAACTAAGATACTAAAGTTCTTGTATCATAGAAACATGACAATCAAAGTACATATATCTAAGATACACTGGTACCGGCAAGTGGTTTTAAACCCGTGCTCTCGGTTTTCATAACCATTGCACTGCTGCCTTTTGGTACACCACGGTTGCCTTATGGTGGTTAGTAAGTAGAGATCTAAGAGTGTCGACGACTGAAAAAAGTTACTATGCCGGCTGAAGGTCGCTTAAAGAATCCAAGAGAATGGGGAGAACACATAGGTTACTTGTTAATTGTTCGACATAGAAACGACGCTGCACCGAACTAAACGTTTGATTTGACTGTAAATTCGGTCCATTAAAGGGACTAAGAAGACTTCTTTACGAAAGAGTTAAAGAGTCCCTTTCAACCCATGTTTCTAGTTGGAACCAACAAATTACAAGCAGATCCCAAAACGCGATTAAGTCACTTTACGGTCTTTACATGTTGTACTACCCTGTATTAGCAGACTGGGTACAATTGCCTACAACTCTTTGATAACCAGGCCCAGAGCGAAAACCCGCCTCTTTAAAAAAACTTGAGAGGTGTCAAGGGACACCCGGATGGAACGAAGTTCCTTTCGATTAATTAGTGAAAGAATTGTAATAATTTTTTATTATTATTAACAAATAGCATTTTTTAATATTAACAAATGTTATAATGTAATATAAATCAGTAGGCTCAATTTTAGTAATAATTGGCTTGTGGTAACTCAAGTAGGAAACAATTGTTTGGGATTCTCTTTCGCAACGCGCGATAAGGAACTTCGTTCCAAAAACAATTTGTAATATTCAATCTAATTATTTAATAAATATTTACAAGTCATTTAATATTTTATGAACAGAATTAAAGTCATCTACGCTATTGCCCTGGCCTAACGATACGTCGGCGTCACGGTTGTCATAGCTTTTTAAAATCACTTATTAATGGAAGCCTTGATACTAAAAAGGCTTTTTCGGTCGTGCAAATTAACTCGTATTTCGAAAGATGACTTTGCAAAGAGTTGACTTAACGTAAACCATGAATTCGCTTTCTATTGTATTGTATAATTATTCTGAATTCATAAAACGCTGAGACGATTAAAATTTTCTTAAGTTCTTCGCATAATAATGGAGGCTGCGGTATATTTAGAAATTAAAACCTTTTAGAAAAGAAAATAATTTTATTAGTCGTATTACTGTTACACATTTTTTTACAGTATAAGTTAGTAGTTTTTTTTATTGTGGCTCGACATCTGACCTCGACCCGCCTAATTGTAAGCAAGAAGAGATCCAAGAGTGCCGACGACTGAAAAAACCGAGGCTGCCGCAGTCGCCGCCACTATGCCGGCCAAAGGTGCTTCTTCACGCATCGCTTGAAGGATCGAAGGCTATAGGATGGAGAGAACACATGGGCTGGTAAAGCATTCTACTTGTCGATTGTTCTACAAAGAAACGACGTCCGGAACATTTTAGTTCGACTGCTGATTCGGTCGACAAAATGCGGTTGTTGTTGTTAAACTGAGATGAAGAAGCTACATTTAACAAGTGGCGACTCAGTATGAGCCTTAGCTTAAGCTTAGCTTCAGCCGAATCACTGATTTTAGCTGTTATCTTAAAAATGTCACGGTAGCTTAGGCATTGCTGTGTTAAATAATTAAATAAATTACAGCAGAAAGTCAAGAAAAAAATAATTAAAATCTCAGATCTGGCAACTTTCTTTTTTTCTTTATAATTCTGCTAAGTGACCACCAGTACCACCCCGAGTTAGCAGACTAGGCGAATGACGCGTAAATTTTACAAAAATAATTCTTTAAAATAAATCAAAAGTTTATATGTCATAAAAATAGCATTTTGAAATAGATTTTATTACAGCCCCATAAAGGTGATTGCTGAGTGAAAATTTCTCTCAAGATAACAGTTATCGCAGCAGTATATGAAAGATGTTTCGTGAATGTTCCCTAATGAATCATAACAAGTTTATTGCTAGATAAATTTATATTTAAATTTTGAGTTGCTAAAGATAATTTTATGTCAGGAGAATTTTGAATTATAAGTGTTATTTGTGTGTATAACATAACATGTAGATAATTGCAAAGATACTTTGTATACCTTAATTACATTTTTTAACATCTATAACTAAAAAATATTAGTTTATAAGAAGTTGAGACTTAAAAATATACTCTTTTATGAAATATTCACCATCTTTGAAATTCATAACGAATTTAATATTATTGAAGCTCCAAATTTTGGTTATTACTAGTTGAATTTTTGAAAGTTATTGAAAGTCATTTTCTTTATTAAGTAAAGTATTTTTTATTTATTTCTTTTACAGAATAATCGCCTGGCCAAATTTATTCTCTGTAATAAATAAAACAGGCCCATTAACAAAAATCAAATTAAAAGTAAATATCTACTCATCTAAAAATTAAAAATACACTACTCGTCTTCTAACCGTGGATTCTTCAAGGAAAGTCTGATAAGTAACCCTTAGCCGGTATAGTGACGATGACTGGTTGCCTCAGACAACGTCACTTGCTAAGCTACGTTGCTTCTCTTGGATCTCCCCTTGCTTTTCATCTGACATTTTAGATTTCGTGTATCAAATGAAAGAGCATAGAGACATGCATATTTCAAATACCAAAATTATATAGTATTTTCTTGGATTTTGCGCGAAAATAGATTATTGAATTAAACAATTTTTTGCGGCTTAGTATCGCGTTTATTTTAGTTTTAATTTTTCATTTTTTTTCTTATTCTAATGTTTCGAGAGCTTTGCAGCCATGTACGGATGGCAGTCTCCATGACCACGATAGTAAGCCGCATAAAATTTGTTTAATCCAATAATTATAGTAACTAAAATATAGTCAGCAATAAAATTGAGTTTATTACTTTGAACAAATTATGCAGATATGGCGTAACAATAGTAAAAGTACATTATCACATTTCAACATCGCAGTTAAAGCTCACATTTTTTACCAACAATAAACATTACAATGACATATCCGATGGTAGAGCTATAAAAACGCCATGTACCGTGACATATGACCGCTTTGCTCTGTATACTTGCGTCGTTTCACCAATTAAAGCTTCAATGTAAACGGAACACCGCTTAAAAGTCGCTTGGATCACGTTTTTCGTATGTAAATTTGCTCTAAATATAACACATACAACCTCCTTTTGATAATAGGCAGATATTACACGCTTAAGCAAGCAGTTAAACCGTAAAACGTTTTTGTTATGAAAAGAACTGACCGTGTAACAGCGTTTCTTGATGTTTAGCTTTTGTTTATTTTTTTATATTATTCTTACATTAAACTTAAGATTTTAAAAGGACTAGTATCATAGAAAGAGGATGACCACAGTACCAAAGATACATTTCTGCAAGAAGTTTGGAATTGGGGTCTCTCGGTTTTCGTGACTATTTCACTTCCACTAAACCACAGTTGATATATACGATTAATCTGACCTCGACCTGCCTGATGGTAAGCATAATAAAGTTCCAAGAGTGCCGACGACTGAAAATAACCGAGTCTGTTTACAGTTGCCACAGTCGCCGTCACTATGCCGACCAAAAAAAAAATACGAACTTGAACAAATTTAACTGAAGAGTTGTATCCTTCAACTGTCTTTAATATCAAGGAATAAATTGTTAAAAAGAAACGCTTGCTGCATTCGGTTAAAAATTTAAATGTTCCAAGTTTCAGTAGACATTTTCAGTTTCATTTCAGTAAGTGGACGATTTTTATTACACTTTCTATTCTTTGAAACGAACCATTCATTGTAGTTAGTGTAAAATACTTCTTTGTGTGAAATAAAGTGGTCTACAACCTTGATAGAGTTGTTTAATTTTACAATTTTATAATGAATAAAGTTTTTTTTTCTCTGTATAAACAAATGGTTTTTATTGTTTTATTATTGATTTTGTTTATCATTAGACAGAACCTAATAGATATGGTTTGCTCGGATTAAAAAAATTAAATCAACTAAAAAATCGCATAAACTCCTAAAAAATACAGGATCTCGAAATTAGACATTACAAAAATCGTAAATAATTTTATGTTATTTGGTTATTTAGTTTTTGCTTTTCATTATAATATATCTATAGAACTTTTATGGAGGTACTTGTGGATGTGAATAAAGGAGGAGTGTTACGTCTAGATCTCTAATGTCTATGATGGGCATGAAAACTATGAAACTATGGCATGAACCTATGAAAACTAACAGTGATAGGTTGTTGTATTCTCTAATAATTACTAAACTTGAAATAATAACCTTAGAGCTTGTATGAAAAGAATTGTGGATGTGAAGGAAGCGAGGGAGTTGTGTCAGGATCGTAGCAAGCAGTGCTCCATTGTCTCTGCGTATCCCCATGGTAAAAAGGCGTGACATTTTGATAAATTGATTGATTGAAATTTTCATTATCTCTGTGGGAAAAATTCGTGGCAAATTGATTGATTAACTTAAAATTAAATACCTATTGTATACAACTATGAACAAATAAAACTAAACTTGTCGAAGGTTAAAATATGTTAATCTTAAGCATGCGTCGTATATTTGGCCTTATATTAGTTTAAGTTATTCTGTTTATATTATTGTACTAGCTGTAAGTCAACCTTAAATAAATAAATAAATAAATTTCAATGCTAGCCAGCTCAGCGTAGTGACTGATAACCGTAAACTCTCGGCGCTCTTGGGCCTCCCCTTACACACCATTATGCAGGTAGATGTCAGATGACATATAATAAAAAAAACGCTAGTCTAGTATGTGTCTAAATAATATTTTAACTCTTAAACAGCTTCATTAATGACGAAATAATCATTCCAAAATAAATGTTCAAACAAAATAAATAAACAAAGGAATATTAAACAAGAAATTATAATATAAAAAGAAAGCTAGGTTGCGTAGTGCCCATAACCATATAGCTTGTTGAAAATGAAAGAATTGTGAATGTGAAGGAAGCGAGGGAGTTGTGTCAGGGTCATGACAAGTCCCGTGGTCGTCCACAGACTATGTCTGTGGCGACAGCAATCACGCGCAGGTGATTGCTGGAGTTTTGCTGGTCTCCCATCGGGCGCGTTCCCGGGTGGCGGATAGGGAGCCGCGACGGTGTACTCCGTCGCGGTATCGGGACCCGGGCGTAGTGCCCCCGGGTTCCGACGCGGACCAAAACCAGCGTGTGGGCGCCCCGGCCTAACGGCCAGCGTGGCGCAACCCGAGGGCGGTGAACTTGACACCGCCCTCACCCCGTCCTCTTCCTGTTAGCCTCTGGCTACCAGAGGCGCATCGGGAAGAGGACACGAGAGGATTGTCCCAGCTGGGTGCCTTGGCGCCTGGCTGGGACGGAGAAGCGAGTGCGTCGCCCAGGCAATGACCGAACATTGCCTGAGCGGCGCACTAGTAAGAGGTGGCGCTGCCTTGAGCGGTTGCTCGGCAGCGCCAAAACTCGGTGCTCCCTCGGGCAGTGCTTTTTAGCATAGCCCGAGGTTGAGCGATTGGAGGATGCCGCTGCCCAAGCCGGGCAGTGGCAGTAAGGGAGAGACGTGCAACCGTTTCCGCACGTCTCTCCCAGAAAGAGGGGCCCGCTCGTCGTGTCAGCAATGTCGCGACTGAGCGGGCCACATTGTTAGTTGGGGCCCGAAAGGGCCAACGTCGGCGGAGTTACGCGGGTTTGCTAAACGCGATACCAGTGCTCCGCCGATGACGGTTTGTGGAAACGGCGTGGGAGGTTTTAGCCGGTGAAAGCCCGGCACCTCGGCTGGTAGAGCTTTCCTCCCACGTTAATAAAAAAAAAAAAAAAAAAAAAAGGGTCATGACAAGTGTCGGCAGAGTTACGGAAATTGTGCTAAAGCGTAAGTCGTGCTCCGTCGGACAATCGGAGGAACACCGTTAGGGTTTTTAGTCGGTGAGAGCCCGACACTACCCGCCGCCCTCCCTACACGGGTGGCGGGTGTCCGGTAGGGATTTTCTCTCGCTTAACAAAAAAAAGGTCGTGACAAGTGGCGCTCCATTGTCTCTGCCTATCCCTGTGGGAAAAAGGCGGCGTGACAGTTTGATTGATTGATTGAAATTATAATAAAATAAACATAATAAAGTGCGGCTCTACTCTAAGCAAATCATAAGTAATCCTACTTTATTGTTCTTTATAATAATATATAATAATGAAGCTACTAGAATCATAGATAAACTAATAAAAATACAAAAGGGAGTATGAACATACTGTTTCATTTATAAACTTTATCCGACTTTTAGAAGTTGCCTATCTAGTCCGTGCCGTCATTACTGGGAATCGTGTCTAGAATTGTTAATTATCCATAAAGATATATTTACTCGTTTTTATCGTTATACTGTTATTGGGTAATTATTATTATTAGCCCAATTAATTGTGCCGTGATGTCTTTTGCAATCTGGAGAACTCAATATTGAACTTTGCCTATAATGCATCAGACATCCAACAGAGATGACCTACCCAGTTCCATCTATAGTTTCGTGGCCTGCTCAGTTCCACCTATAGTTCGGCTGCTTCAGTCATTAGGCACAATACAATACTGTAGGTAGAGCTTTATCTAAGAAATCGCCGTTTAGTACAAAACAAATTATTGTATTATTTTAATGATCAAGGTTTTTAATAACGCATAAAATTGATGTAATATTCGAAGTATATTCGCCAGTACAATGACGATTTCTTAATACCCTAATTAAAAAATAAGGCACAAACTTTTCAAAACCATTTTTACTGCTTTTCGGGTAATAAATTTATTTTTCCGCTAAATACTTGTCCAAATTTCGGAAAAAGTAAAAGTCTATAGCTCAAGATCTGGTAAGTACGTCAGATGACGGAGAGCTTTCAACCCTGGTTTCCTTTGTGCAGTATGGGGCAGTGCCGGATCAGACTACTTGATTTCCTAAGCATGTCATGCTTTCGGACCCCACTATCCATACCAGTCTTGAAAAAAATACGTATTTAATACAACGACATAGATCAGTACGTATCTTAGAATCTATATAAGGGACGAATCTAAATGTGATACAAAGTTTTCTTCCCCAGAGGCTGTACAAAATGCTTTCACACAGTTTGTCGAATTTAGATTATTTTTATATATATTTTCCCCAGAGTTTTATCGCAAAGGCATACATGAACTTTCGATTAGATAGTAACAATGTATAGATAATGAGGGTAAATATTTTTTTAATTAATTTTTTTATTTAGATTTCTATACTAAGTGCTTGTATCATAGAAACAGGACAACCAAAGTACATATATCAAAGATACATTGGTACCGGTGGGTGGTCTCGAACTCGTCCTCTTCGGTTTGCATAACTGCCACTAAATAAATATGTTCATTTTGGGAAAAAAACGAGTTTTTATTTTTCAATACAATTCGCAATTTCATACTTTAACCCCCAATATTCGTTTAGCCAGAGATAAAGCTTTTAGGAAACAAGTCTTCCTTGCCTAACTACAAAAGCTAAAGTTATAAAGTGTTAAGTATTTAAGACTACCCACAGTCCATTATAACCGAAAACAGTTCCAATTTAACTTGTTATTTCTTAGAAAATACTGCTTAAAGTTCGATCCACAAACTTTATCATGCATTTTCCAAAACTATATGTACAATTTTCTACCTTATGTTTTTTGCAAAAAGACTAAAATTGCTTGTGCAGTGGTTTACAGACTATCGGAATCCTCTCCCTGTCCTCGATTTACATTCAAATATTCCACTTGTACAAAGAAATTGCAGATATAAAAGGCTATACTTCGGTATAGTTTAAATTGCTTTTTTTGGATTGCGATAACTTGGTACAAATTAATAATGGCGTATATGACGATAATGACGAGTTAGTCTTAGGTTCGATTCCCAGTAGAAGCAAACATTTATTTATTAATATTTGTATAGCTCTTTTTTATTTATTAATAATAAATATTTACAATTAAACTTCATTAAAAGTAATAATTAACTATAATTAAACTATAAATAAAAAATATCATCTAATGACGTCGCATCAGAGATAGTCCCAAGGAGACTGGCAACATTTCCCCTTTGTATAGCAAGGCTAATTCGTTGGCAGAAATAATTGCCAGCCTTCCTGTCTCCATACTTCTCCGTCAGCCGCCTGGACAACTCCTTGGCCAAGCGCTTAGCTGATGGTCCCCAAGGGCCCATCGTCTAGACCCCAAACGGCGCAAATTCGTAACCAGTACCGAGGTTAGCGTATTTGCGCAACTTGAGCTTCTCAGCAGAAATCGCCGCACTTCCCGCGCTTAACGAAGTCGCTTGGATGTGAGATGGGGCTAATATGTCTACACAAGTCGCATCCCACACCAAAGACCTGCCAAGTTTCCATGGCCCAACAGTCATTCCGTCAGGTCTCTTGCCATCGCTCCTCTCAATACCACAGGAATTATTTTGAAATATTTTTAAAATAAAATATAAAGTGACTTAGTCGCGTTTATGGATCAGCTTGAAAGTTGCCGGTTTCAACTGGGCCTACATAGCGACAGCAACATCAGGCAGGTTTTAGTTCAATTAAGTGTATTATAATAATAAATAATTAAATATTTTACGGTCATTTTCATTTAAAACTGTAGTGTTAAAAACATTATCCCTTATTTTTTAAAATGTGAAAAAAAAAACATAAATTCGCCCGTAAATCCCATCGTAACTTGTTATAGAACATTTACAACCATTTCTTTCAAGATTATTCATTCCAAATTCAAATATAATAAGACCTAAATAAAATGTGAAAAATTAAAATAGATTGCTTGTTAAAATATTGAATAGAAAATAATTCCTATACCAATAAAAATAAGATCTTTTTTAATGTTATGAATGAACACATAGAGTCATTGAAGATAAAAGATTTCAGAACCATTTGTATTCAAATTTATTCAGCCTAAATGTGAATATGCCCTCTACTAGAGACACAAGGGCGATAACACAGCAATTTATATAATAATAAATTTCTCAAAATATTCGTATATGTCGCCGTTTTGCATTACACCGTCCTTAATTTATACGAGATGGTGTAATGCAAGGAATAACACAGTGCGCGATAGATGTGGTTTGAAAGAAGATGTAGTGACAAAGGAATGCTTCAATGGCTTAGGCACATGAAAAGGATGAGTAAAAGTAGATTGACGAAAGGAATTTATAAATCTGATATGGATGAATGCGTTAAACAAGGCAGGCCCAGAGGCTTATATGAAGAGAATTGTGAATTTTAATTAATATATCATAAAGAAACTCAATTTTGAAAGAAGAACGTGATAGGTAGACATGCTTCTTATTTGCTTAGTCTGTCTATCCAGGGTTTTACCACTAATCTCACATATAAAGACTATGAAGTGACTCAGTCGCGTTATGTAGTTACTCATTGATACCAAATATTTAATTTAAGGCAACAGTGCTTGTAGAATTCTATTTTGACAAAGTAAAAGAGGTCAGCTATAAGAACAACTTACAACTATTTTTTTTTATTTTGTTGTGCAACAAACTTTATACAAGAAGTCTAGGCGTAATATTAAACTACTATTTATTATACAAACAAATTACATTAAAAGCATTGTAACTACTCGTATTTTAGTAACATGTGTCTACAATCTAGATATAAAAACGTAAGCCTACCAGTAAGACATGGGTCCTCCTTGGCTGTGTCATCGACAGAAGATTGACACTTACCTGAAAAGAGAAAAATACATTATAAGTATAAAAATACATTATCTTTAACCTATATACGTCTGGGCACAGCACGCTGTCCGAATCGTGGTTATTTCGACAGAATTTTGGCTACTCCTCCTCTTCTATGCTTGCCAATGATGTATTGGGGTGCCAGAGTTTTGAAGACATGCCGATGTATTAATTACTGCCATCTAGTGATAACGACCGGGAATTACAGTTTAACAAAAGTGGAGTTAAAATATTTTCTACTAGCGGTCACCCATCCAACTTTGGACCGCGCGATTCATTCACTCGAGTACTAATTACGTGACTTTTATTGAGTTCTAGAGGCATTATCTTTTGTCAGTCTCCGTTCATTCATAGTTCCAATATGCCCAAATTTACGTAACATACCTGTCTCAATATTTGTCACTACATCTTCATTAACATATGAGTACTCGTACATGACAAATCAAAATACGCACCGTAATGATACAAGTAAGAAATAGCCTAAGGCAAACAACTCTTCATAAATGATTAATTAATATACTTGTTCAAACAACATTATTTATTGAAAATGGCGCTTGCATATTGATTTCAAAGAGTCATAAAAAAGAGTGAAGGAATGATTGAAAAGAGCAGGAAGGCTATATTGACTGGGAAAAAAAGCAAATGTCCATTGGGGGCGAAAGATTGTTTCCCGATCAGCGCATCTATCACGAATTTCTAACTGATACAAATAGACGCCTGGTAATATGAACGAATAGTAAGCTGTCCACAAAATAGTCAAAAATTATAAGTAACAGATTTAAAAAAAAATACTTGTCTAATCACACTGTTTAGATTATCTAGGTATCTGCTACTACAGTTAATTATTTGCAAGTAGCAGTTTTATCGACTATGCTGGCCTACTTGGAATCGGAAACGTCCAAGAACACCCCTAATCACAAGTAACTCATTTTGAGGTCTTTACACTTGAAAGTGTTATTATCACCCCGGATTGGCAGACGGGGCAAGTAATCAACCACCAGCTGTGTACCTACCACCTGAGACTCAGACGCATAGCATATATCTGTCTCATTTTAATCAACAGTTATTTGTAACATATATTGTAATTAAGAAGATGACAAATCAATGGTTTAAAACGCAGGACTTGTGCGTAACGGACTGGTGTGTAAACCGTTTTTTTTTTTTTATTGTGACTCGACATATGACTGCACCCGCTTGATGTTAAGCCGAAGTGTGGTCCATGAATGAATCTCACTGCTACTTCAATTCAATAACTGTGAGTAGCAACCACATCCACTATGCCAGCCTAGATGGAACCGGCAACTTACAAGCTGATCCCGAAACATGACCAAATCACTTCACGGTCTGTATACTTGTAAGTGGTGGCACTACCCCGGATCGGCAGACTGGGTACCACTGCCTACCACTCTTTGATAACCAGACCCGAAGCAAATATCCATCTCTTTTTTTTATTAACAAATTTTTGCAATATTTAATATTACTAAATATTACAAATAAAAGCTATGAAACAAATATTTGCTCCGACCGGGGATCGAACCCGAGACTTTACACGCAACAAACCAATAGCCAAACCGCTCGTCCACGCCTGTAATTATTCACGTGGGTCGTCAAACTTCAATGTTATATTCAGTACTTTTTAGCCAATATTTTCAGTAATACTAAGAAACAATTCATCACTTAATACGAGTGCGATGGAAAACCCGTGATAGACCTACGGAAGGCTGTACCATCCGTTATTAAAGTATGAATGAAACTACGGTTTTTTATTAGAGAAAAAAACTAATTGTTTCAGCGACTCGGTGTTGATCTACGATAGCTTGGAGGCTTCACGTTTAAATCAGATAAGTTATTGTTTTTTTGTAATTTTAATTTTTGTTTACCTAGCAAATTAATGTTGTATAGTCTTGGTGTATGGTTTGGGCACATAGAAAAGATGTGTAAATGTAGATTGACGAAAGGAATTTATAACCCTGATGTGGATGGGTGCGTTAAACGAGGTAAACCCAGGAGCCATAGTAAAAGATTGCATAGGACGTTTTTATAATATAAAATAATTTCATATAATTAAAGCTTTATTTTATAACTTTAATACAAAGTTTAATTAAGTAATTCAATCCGACTTTTAAAGCTTTAATAGTTTGACACTATTAAAACTAGCCTTTGACATTTAACCTACCTTCAAGGATAATGAAAATAACTTTAGTAAAAGAAAGTTCTAGATTCTATATAACGTACGAGTATTTAGATCAATCTTCAGTTAGTTCAACTTGACGAAATAATAACCATCATTATTATATTTTATTTGTTATATACATTTCTATACCAAGCTATTTAAGTGCTTGCTTGTATCATAGAAACAGGACAACCAAAGTATTAGGTTGTTCGGAAAGTCATTTCGTTTTTTTTGGGGAACATGAAAGACAGTTTTCGTATAATGAATAAATATTTTATTAAATTATATATTGGCCATTCTGGTCCAACACCTTTTGCCATCTTTCTGGCAGTAACATAATTCCCCTCTCATAAAAGTTTTGGTCCTTGCTGGCAAAAAACTGGTCCAGGTGGTTTTTGACATCTTCATTTGAGGTAAAGGTTTTGCCATCCAAAAAATTTTGCAGGGACCGGAACAAATAGTAGTCGGAAGGCGCCAGATCTGGAGAATATGGTGGATGTTGCAGTACGTCCCATTCAAGCTGTAAAAGTTTTTGGCGAGTGACCAAACTTGTGTGAGGTCTCGCATTATCCTGGTGGAACACTACACCCTTCCTGTTGATTAATTCGGGCCTCTTCTCTTTAAGTGAATCATTCAATTTGTCCAGCTGATGACAATAGACTTCTGAATTAATCGTTGTATTGTCCGGCAAAAGCTCAAAAAAAACGATTCCTTTGACATCCCACCAAACGGAGAGCATCACCTTTTTTTGGTGAATGTTGGCTTTTGACACGCTTTGAGCCGGTTCATCTTTTCTGCTCCATGACCTCTTGCGTTTAACATTGTTGTATACAACCCATTTTTCGTCCCCAGTAATAATCCGCTTCAAAAATGGATCATTTTCTAGACGTTTGAGGAGCGAATCACACGCGTCAACACGACGACACAAATTTCGCTCGGTAAGGACATGGGGCACCCACACATCGAGCTTCGAGGTTAAGTCCATGCCTTTCAAATGGCCATAAACAGTTGAATTCGACAAATTTAACCTCTCACCGATCTCTCGTGTGGTGATTCGCCGATTTGCATCAACTAATGCCTTTATCGCATCTTTGTCAGCTTCGACCGGCCTTCCAGACCGTGGTGCATCTTCGACATCAAAATTGCCGGATCGAAATTTTGCAAACCAGTTCTGGCACTGGCGTACTGTTAACACGCCTTCTCCATACACATCCGTCAATTTTTTTCTCGCTTGGGCAGCATTTTTACCTTTTCTGAAGTAAAAAAGTAAAATATGACGAAAATGCTGCTTATTGCTCTCCATATTTAAAAGGTCACCAACCAAAAACTACTGGGTAGAATTAATAGAACTTTTTCACACACAAGCCTTGCAATATCAGCTCTCAAGACATATAATGGTTATGGGGCTTAAGTGTGAAGTTAGTTTCGAAAAAACGTAATTAAGTCCTCTGGCGGGAAAAAACGAAATGACTTTCCGAACAACCTAATACATACGTTTAAGATGATACCAATGACCGGCAAGTGGTTTTGAACCCGTGTTCTCGGTTTGCGTGACCATTGCACTGCCACTACACCACGGTCGCCTTATATAACTTCAGGTATTTATTTATATTTTGAAAAGTCACTGCCTTTCTAATATATTATACGGAAATAATATTGCTAAACAAAACCCAAAACGACTTTCACATATTGAGTTAATGACTTGAAACAAATCATTCCGTCTCAATCCCCGTAAAGATAAAAACACAAGACCGCCACTTTCCCCAATCCCGGCACGTTTCTTTTGCTTCCTTCACAATATTATTCTTTAGGGTTATTTGCACTATAAGTGCTGTATTTTCTTAGATTTTGTGCGAACATTGATTAATGAATTAAACAAATTTTATGCAGCTTTCTGTCTCTCCGTTACCACAATGGCTGCAAAGCTCTCATACAATGAAAACAATGTAAAATTAAAACAAAATAAAGGGGATGGTAGGCCGCATAAAATTTGTTTAATTCACTATAATATGTACTGCTAATTTAAATTGACACGCCTAATATATATGGATGAATGCGTTAAACGAGGCAGACCTAGGACCAAATCGGAGACATCCTCAAGAAAACTGGATTGCATACTGTTCGTAACCGTAGAGCTTGTATGAAGTAAATTGTGGCTGAGGGGGAAGTGAGGTAATTATGTCAGGATCGTGGCAAGTGGCGCTCTATTATTAATATAAAAATATTTATTTAATAAATTAACCTTTTAAATCTTTTCTTTTGTGAACATACATTTATTCTAAAAAAAAATCTTAAAGGATAGTGCACATTTTAGTATAAGAAAAGTCTTTGATGTTCAATTTTGCCCAGAGTGGTGTTTATTGCATTATACCGTCCATTTAAACCTTTCCTTCAGAAAAGACGATCAAAGGCTATATTTTAGAACGAAAATATTAGATAGATTGAATAGGAAGAACCTTTTAAACAAAAACCCTTGTATATAATCAAAGTAGGTCTAATTTATATTGACATAGATCTTTGATAAAATACAGGGGGTCTCGAGAACGCTTCTGAAAATAAAGTGAGATGGTAGTGTTCCCGATCCTAAAATCGACTGCATGACAAAAAACATGTTGACCAAATTTTACCTTATAATACAGTGATGATAGGATTTTCTTAAAAATCTCACTTTCCATTTTTTATTTATCCCACTTTATTATCGGAAGCGCTCTTGAGACATCCTATATATTTGATCGAGTTTTATTACATTTCTATACTAAATACTAAAGTGCAAGCTTGTATCATAGAAACGGGACAACCATAGTACATATTATATCAAATATACATTGCTATTGGCAGGGGTTTTGAACCCGTGGGGTTGCGTAACTATTGCATTGCCACGGTCGCCTTAAATTAATTGAGAGTGGTAGGCAATGGTACCCAGTCTGCCGATCCGGGGTAGTACCACCACTTACAAGTATACAGACCGTGAAGTGATTTGGTCACGTTTCGGGATCAGCTTGTAAGCTGCCGGTTCTATCTAGGCCGGCATAGTGGATGTGATTGCTACTCACAGTTGTTAATTGTAGTAGCAGTGACATTCATTCATGGACCACACTTCGGCTTAACATCAAGCGGGGTGCTGTCATATGTCGAGTCACAATAAAAAAAAGGCTTCTTTGATAATTTAGATTACAACTTTATTTAATTAAGAAATAAAATAATAACCCGACTTATTTACCTAGCTTATGTTTCTCAAATATATCACCCTGTTTTGCTACACACCCGAATTATTCATGTAACACCTAAGAATTCTGATCACGTTCAAAGTGTCAAAACATCGCTTCAAATTCCAAAGAAATCTCGAATGTTCCATTAACATATGAATTGAAGTTTGACTTGGTATTTTTCCTATGATATCAACAAAATTTTATGGAAGGATGTCTTCGGGTAAACTCATTTAATACGAAAAAAGCATTGACTTGAAATAAACCTTTTAGGGTTAGAATACACAAAATAGTTTCAAAATTTATTTTTAGTGTTAAAATGCAGTACTCATAATACGAGTAATAACCAAATTAAACTATAAATAAATTAGTTAAACGATTTTTTGTGATACTACTCGTACTGGCAGATATACAGATGTATTATGATATAGTTTATTTTTATATATATAGATATAGATAAAGTACATAATTATATAGATTTTTGTAAAGTACATATTATTTTTTAAGTTAAATGTGTTATGTAGGTAGTTATGTATTACTTAGGTATGTAGGTATTATGTTTTTGTTATATTTTAATTAGTTTAAACTTCGGCACTATTAGGTCTTTATTTTAGTATCTATAGTATCCTTCTTTTGTATGACTGTTTGTTGCCTTAATAAACAAATAAAAATATAAATAAAATCAAATTAAAAATATACAAAACTTTCAAAATTGGTGATTTCTCTCAAAAACGGATTGGTTAATAAAGTATATAAAGTACACAATTTAAGGTTGGTAGCGGCCCTGATTTCAGAACTCTCAGAGCCTTCTGTACGATAATAACCGTTCCAAATTGATTGTAACCTTTAGAGCGAAAACCATACCGGAACGCGGTTACCGATGAAAACCATACCGCACTGACAGATCAATCAAACAAATTGTTATATTCCCACAGATTTAAGCTTGTTAACACATCAGTGCTCGGGACTTAACGTAGCTACACGTTAAGTCCCGGACACGATTACTGGTCAGAGCAAAGATTTGTTGCATAGCGTTTATTAGTAATACCTTGTATTTGTATTGGATATTACATATCAGAGGGGTAGGCAGTTCACTTGGTGGTCATGTCTAGTTAACCAATTCTGGGTAATCACACTTGAAAGTGACTGTGACTTAGTCGCATTTTGAGATGCCGGTTAAAATAAGTTAATAAAGTTAAATAAACAAATTAACATAAACGATTAAAAGAAAAGTAAAAATTTAAATCAAAAGTTCAATCAATCAATCAAATTGTCATGCGGGAGCACCACCTGCCACGATCCTGACACTTCCCTCACATCCAAAATTCTCTTCATACAAGCTCTACGATTATGGGCACTAGGCAACCCAACTTACATGAGGATGTCTCATATTAAAAGTTGCCGGTTACAAATAGGCTAGCATAGCTCATGCGATTTCTACTTGTAGTTATTTAACCGTAGTAGCCCGACTTCTTCTTTTTGACAGAATAAGAGTGATAAAAATATAATGATTATTTAAAAACTTCCTGGTATACAAAAAAATAAACGTCTCTATGTAATAAAGTCTTTAGAAGAAACCATATTATTGATAAATACGTTTTCGTTCTCGATTCTCAAAGCAAACAATTTTGGGATCAAGGAGATTAACCTCTTGTGTCGAATCGAAGGGGTCACGCACATTGTATAATATTTACGCTATACTTTTGCATTTACGAAGACAAAAATAGTATCTACAAATACTTTTTTGTAACTAAGTTTTCTCCTAAAATAAAACTTTTTTAGTATATTTAGCTTAGATAATTTAACAGTTAAATTAACTAAGATTTTAAGTTCGTACTAAAAGGTATTTTTTTATATATAAAAAGACGAGATAGAAACAAGGTTGAAGAGCTCCTTGGATCATTCTCCGTGGTATAGGCAATAAAGGAAGCATAAAGACGCATTATGTTCGTAATTTGATCGAGAGACAATCATCCATTGCCCGCTGAGCGACTTTGAGCTTTTCCAACAGGCCAACAGTTAAGGACGTGGTGTCCCTTAAAGACCCTTGTCTTTAGGTACAAATGTACTTTTGATACAATGTACCGAGTTGTTTATGTAAATTATAAAAAAAAGGAAAGGAATAAAAAAAATGTTGCTAAGTCATTTCATCCACACAATTTACTCTGAACTAAATCAGTTCTGTGAAGTAATTATTTATTAAGTATAAGTATTCTATAAATAAACAATATAAATCTGTAACATGAAGGTCTATGTAAGACTTACTGTATCAAAATCAATGGTTATTATCCCATTATATTATATAATTAGGTATACATAAATACATAGATTATATTAAGTATATTAGCACATACTATTACTAGTAAAACCACAATGTTGTTGCCGAGATATGTATAATTTAATTAACTCTTAATTAGTGAAATATATAAATTTCGTATAATCTATTTTTTACAAATCTTTGTTTTGACCGGAATTAAAGTCCAGGACTTAACGAGTAACGAACTTTGCTAACAAATTTTTATTATTTTTTTATTGCCACATATCAATCAATCAACTTGTCACGCCTTTTTGGAGCGCCACTTGCCACGATCCTGACACAACTACCTTGCTTCCCTCACATTCACATTTTTTTCATTATTGGCACTAGGCAATATGGTTACTATAACAGTTATATCGTATATGTAATTGTATATAGTAAAACGGTCGCATTATAGTAAAAATAACCTCTCAATTGTGATATTCGAGGGACGTTAAACAAATAAACGAACTATTATTGTCGCAATTACTAGAAATAACGATATTATGACTACAATAAAAATGTAAGAAAACAGCCTAAATATCTTTATCAAATTTCGTTTACCGTTCATCGGGATTGTTTATTTTATATACGTGACCATTTATGATATTTTTACTGCTACCTTTTTAGTTTAATGACATGCGGAAGTAGTCTCTATAGCAATTGGAATAAGGGTTGTTGTTTGCGTTAGATGTTTGTCCGTTCTTACCTATCCCTTCGACCTATTTTTGGTTAAAGCTACAATGTTATGTTTTGGTTTATTGCATTCTTAATAGGGGTTGAAAAAACACATTTGTCTACATAAATATATACAGGCTTGACCGCAAGATACAGTGGACTATGAAATTATTTGGATAAAACTTATGTAAAAGACTTTTTAGATTATGCAAAAAATGTTGATTATATCGTATTATATCTTAATGGCAAGTGGCGCTTCATTGTCTCTGCCTATCTCTGTGGGAAAAGGCCGTGACAATTTGATTGATTATATTTTTATTATATATTATTCGTTTTATTATATAGTATTTTAAACCTAAATTCTATGTATGTTCGTTATGACACATTGTGTAAAACTGTATATATAAGTAAATAATTATAAATGTGCTTATTAGTAGAGTTTCCCATATTACAAATGCAGAGTTAAAAATGTAGACTTGAGTATGTCAGAAGAGCATGAGAGTAGAATTATCGCTGTAGAAATGCGATTGTTAAGGAGTCTATGTGAAGTGACGATAGCGAATAGAATAAGGAATAGCACAGTGCGCGATAGATGTGGTTTGAAAGAATATGTAGTGATAAGGATTGACAAAGGAATGCTTCGATGGTTTGGGCACATGGAAAGGATGAGTGAAAGTAGATTGACGAAAGGAATTTATAAATCTCATGTGAATGGATGCGTTAAACAAGACAGGCTGAAAAGGGTGTTTGCCGACCAAATCGGAGACATCCTCAAGAAAGATAGGTTCCCTAGTGCCCATAACCATAGAGCTTGTATAAAGAGAATTTTGAATGTGAAAGGAAGCGAGGGAGTTGTGTCAGGATCGTGGCAAGTGGTGCTCCATTGTCCCTGTGGAAAATGGCGTGACAATTTTTG
The DNA here is from genome assembly GCA_905220615.1 of Tinea trinotella. Taxonomy (NCBI): domain Eukaryota; kingdom Metazoa; phylum Arthropoda; class Insecta; order Lepidoptera; family Tineidae; genus Tinea; species Tinea trinotella. The sequence continues at coordinate 1,955,841 of HG992321.1, read as the reverse complement.
ATTGAGTTAAGAAGCTTCATGTTAGTTGCAGCCCATTCTGTCACGATATATCCCGTAGGATAGCAATAATCAGGGCGATTTTAAGTTTAGACCCAGAGCGTCCTTTTTAGAGTGTCTGCACTCCATTGAATAAGCAAAAAGATTTAAAAAAATCAATGATACCTTTGCGGGTTATATTACAACATAGAAAAATATTATTACTCCTTTAACATAAATAATTTAAAACGCAAAGTTTTATTGTTTGGTTAAGTTTTAGCATAAATAATAAATTCAGCGAGAGTGATTTAAAATTCCATTACAGCGAGTTTATGAAATATTAAAATGTTTTTATTAGGAATTTGACTAACCTAAATAAATTTTAATGGGCTACGATATCTTTACATTATGATACCAAGGTATTAGAACAACAAGAGCGTCTGTTTTTCAACAATGAGCTTTCATTATTTTATGTTCTTTTTTAATTAAAAAAAATATATTACAAATATATTAAAACAAATATATTGACTATAGGCGTGGCGCATTGGTAAGCATACCAGTTCTTTACGCGTCCTGGGTTCTATTCCCGTTTAAATCAAATACTTGTTTCATAGCTTTTATTTTTAATATTTATTAATTAGAATGAATGTTTCAAAACAATGTTATTAAAAAAGAGGCGGATATTTGCTCAAGGTCTGGTTGTTAGAGTGGTGGCCGTAGCACTTACAAGACGTAGTCTCGTTTTGAGCTCAGCTTATAAGTTGCCGGCATAGTAGATTCGACTGCTACTTACAGTTAATTAACTATCAGTCACCGCCATTTACGGAAGCACTTCAGCTTCACATATGACAAGCGGGGGACTGTCATATGTCGAACTAACTTGAAATTAACATTACTCTAATTGATAAACATTATTCTGACTTACTCTTACATTACTGAGGCAATATATATTATTAGGGAGGGCAAGAACGCTGACGCCTGAAAAAACAACACGGCTTACAACTGTCTACCGCCGTGACTATGACCTATGCCTTACAGAGGATGGGAAACGCATGGGCGAGTAAATCATTTCACTTGTCAATACAGTGTTCGACAAAGAAACGACAAAAACTGAATTGTTTAGTTTGGATGCCTTCATCGACCTGTGCTGATATGACGGGAGTAAAAAGGTGAGGTAGGAACAAATCAAATCAAAACAAATTGTCATGCCTTATTCCTACGGGGATAGACCGAGACAGCGCCACTTGCCCTGATCCTGACACAACTCCCTCGCTACTCTCACATCCACAATTCTCTTCATATCGTACAAGCTCTACGGTTATGGGCAACCCAGCTTTCTTGAGGATGCTCTGATTTGGTCAGAGAACACCTTCCTGGGTCTGCGTCGTTTAACAACGTTATTTAATATTATAATAATAACAGAATACTGAATTTGGTATAGTATACAAACTTGCGAAAGATATTGAATGTGCAAGTACTAAGACAACATAAAAGCAACATTATCTTTAAACTTCGTCCAAGTTTCGATAAGCCACTAAAACATACACACTATATACGAGTATAAGTTTGGTGCTGTTATTAATACTAAGTGTTTAAACGTATAATTATTATCCTTGATAACAGATACGCTGTGTTTTTTTAAAAATATTTTTGTACATAGTTTTGTTGATATACGTTGAAACCTATAAAATCTACATATGTAAAGAAGGGATTAATGGATAGACAAAAGATCACATTACAACCTTGTAAATAAAAAAGGGTAATTTATGCATTTTATTATCTCACGATAGTAACCTAAATAAGTAACTAAAGCTACGGTAATTAATACATAAAACCACATCCTTTGTCTATGTTCTTTTTTCATACACTTTATTTAATTCCAACATAGGTACAATTTTCTTCTTAACTCTAAACTATTGAAAACAAACACTTAAATGATTATCATGACAACGGCTTCTTTTTCACCTGATTGCTCTTTGGTAATAAAGTCGCCTTTAGTGTCACTATACTATACGTATATATATATATATATAATATTGTGACTCGACATAATGTTAACTACCCCGCCCGATGTTAGGCTGGAGTTCGGTCTATGAATAAAAGTGACTGCTACCACAATTCAAATTACTGTAAATAGCAGTCACATCATGTCAGTCTAGTAGGAACCGGCAACTTACAAGCTGATCCCGAGACGCGACTAAGTGACTTCACGGTCTGTATACTTGTAAGTTTCAATTGAGTTTATTATGTTGCCAAAAAATAGAACATATTGCTTAGAACCCAAGTTTTGTTTTAGTTATTAAAAGAATAATGCCATATCACTCAATACCTACTCACAGAGTACTAGGATAACATAAGCTTTGAGAGTTGCCTCGACAATCGAGGGAATTCTCTTTGTCGGCCACGGAACGTGTTCTAGTGCTTGCACTTATCACACACGAGACAAACGGGGAAATCTCTGCTTACGATATTGAAATTTTATTGAAAATTGCATAACGTTTGCTTCAAATAGAAATACTCGTACATATAAATGGAGCCATTTGTTCAAGATATTGGTTTGTATAGTCTTATTGTAATTTATTGTATTTATTATTTATCGGAGGATAGTTTTTAAACTATCCTTAAAAAACTAGGTTACCTAGTGCCCATAACTATAGAGCTTGTATGAACAGAACTGTGAATGTGAAGGAAGCGAGGGAGTTGTGTCAGGATTCCACATGGATAGGCCTATCCATGTGGAAAAAAATTTGATTAACAATTTGATCATTTATATAAATTTTGTCGTTACTGCCGGCTCGACATATGACAGCTACATGTTAAGCTGGAGTGCGGTCCACGAATATAGGCGACTGCTAATACATGTAAATAGGAAAAACTATAATAAATAGCTCGATACCTCGATTCCTTCATTTATTTATTCAGAGTGCATAAACAGCTTACCATTAGATAATGATTAAAATCAGATTAACTAAATCGTAACCTAAAACAGTGCACACAGCGCGAAGTAAAAAACAAAAAATAAATAAAATTCAATTAATTAAAAACTACAGGAATAAAAATAAAAATAGTTAAGTAAGTAAAAATAAATTAAAACTCTAATAAACGTTGGAGGCCCTACTAGCTAAAACATAATAATTTATCTTACTTATACGAAAAAACTACAAGTAAAAAGTTGCCACAATCTAAGGGAACACAAAAGGAGAACTAGTCAAGAAACCACAAAGTTCTGCAGGGTACAAGTAACAACACATTACGATGTAAAAAAAAGTTACGAAAAATTCACTCAGTAGTTAAGGGGAGTTCCCGAGCAGTCATCCGGTCTTGTTAGCGAGCCTTCGATAGTAGATAACTTAAGGTTTAATCCCTGTTCGATTGCGTATTTTGTCTGATATAATTAATGGGTTGAATTCAAACCTAACAAGTTATAAGGTGTATTATTAAATGAATTAAACCCATAGCTTCATAACGTTTATTATACACGAGTATATTTAAACATTATTAATGCTTACTTGGAAAATCAGCATTTTCTAATCAAGAAAATAAAAATACTAATAAAAAATAAAAACAGTAATCAATGATGCCCCAATTCCTACAGGGATGGGCAGAGAGAATGGAGCAATACCTACATATATTTAACTTCCTTCACATCTATAATTCGCTTCATATAAGTTCTATGTTTATGGCCGCAATGGACAATTGATTTTTAAGAACGTCCTAGATCATATATTTTTTTATACATTATGACTTTATTTTATATATTTACATTTCTATACTAAGCTACTAAATTGCTTGTATCATAGAAACTGGACGACCAAAGTACATAAATCAAAGATACATTGGTACCGGTGAGAGGTTTTAAGCCCGTGCTCTCGGTTTGCGTGGTTGCACTACCACTAAACCACGGTCGCTCTAAATAATAATTAAAAACTATTGACGCTTAACTCAATTGATGAGTCATATGGTAGTGAAGTGGTGCGAGAAGGTAAATATGCGTTTTCGTTCACATATCAACCCTCTCTCTGGAACTGCTCGACTGCCGCAGGAACCTATTAAGTTTAAGAGCTTTTCCAGTAATATTTTCAAACATTTTAACTTCAACAAAATTAAATGATCGGATGAATTTACGTAAAACATGAGTGTAATAAAACTAGTTTGTTGAAAGAAGCGGGCAACTTTGTTGAGTCCAAAAAGTACATCCTTTCCTCTTGTATTAAAAGCAAACGCAAGACTTCTACAAATAGTTTTCAGTTGGAATTTTAATATTCAGTATGTGAATGTTAAACTTGCGAAGGCATAAAACTAAAATAAACTTATTTATTTACTACAGAACATAAATTGTTGGCTTTTTATTTAAAACTTTGCGAGTTTTATATTTTAAACATAATAAAACTTCAAACATATATTTATATACATATATAACAATTTTAATTCTCATCTGTTTTGTTAATTCTCGAAATTAACAAAACAGACTTTTAAATTCATATATTTGGTTTATAAAAATGTTTTAAACATTATAACGCGAAATAAAATATCTGTATAAATATTATACATTTACTCAAAAGTATTATTTAAAAAAAAGATATTTTTTGTCATTTAAAATTTGGGATTTGCAATAATAAAATACTAATTCACGTCTAACAATTTGCAATTTTTAAAGAATAATAACATGCAAAGTATAACAAAATGCCATTTGCATCCACCGGTTATTCGTGACTTTCACTATGTCGTCAGTCCACCTAGTGGGATGCCTACCTACACTGTGTCTTCAGGTTCGTGGTCTCCACTCTAGAATCTTTCTTCCTTATCGGTTGTTGGTTCTTCGAGCGATTCCCCTACTTACAACCTGGTAAAAGCGGTGAGAATAAAAAAATGTTATCCATATATAGTCGAACGTGCTAAACATATGGTGGAACACGTCGTGGGCAAAATTACAGCATCGTTAGAACAGTGTCTGGCTAATGCACGACACTAAATTTCACGTTTCGCGGCTTCTAGTTTTACCGCAGCGCGCAACTCGGTATTTTTTTGTTAAAACTTTTCAATTTACAGCCCCTAGAGATTGTGCACGTAACACCATAATAATGGATATTTTTGTTTATAATTCGCATAATAAGCAAGACATGGGATTCATAACAGAAAAAAATACATATAATGAAATAATGTCATTACAATTAATACTCTACTCAAAAAAACTAAAAGCCAAGCTTATATGACTATGTGAACTAAAAATAAAACTAATGGTAAACAAGAAGAGGTCTAAGAATGCCGCTGAAAAGACCGAGTCAGTTCACGGTTGCCTCAGTCGCCGTCACTGTGCCGGTCAAAAAAATATATTTAATTATAATATTGTATTGTCATCGGTATTTAATACGTGAACAATTTTTAAAATTAATTAAACCTCTATATATTTGAAAATTCCGTTACCTAGTTAATAATAATTTAAAAAAAAAATTAAAAAAAGGTAATATTTTGTGTCATTAGCGAGTGAGTATATATTCCCACTTTTTGTCTGGTTACTAAATCAATTACGAGTAGAACCTAACGTAAGCACTAAACTCAAAAAAAACAACTGAACCATCATTATCAGAACATATAATAAAAACAACAATATATCAAAAGAAAACAACAACATAACCGAACATTATTCGCAAAAAGGAAAAATTAATCAACATTTTTTCCCGTGCTAAATAATACACCAATTACCTACTCATGAGTGACAGCATTCAGTTGCAGCCAAACGTCCTCTCCCTCGAGACCCATTACTTTAAGAGCCCTTCTCACACGTCCTTCATCCTACAATAGGCTGGGCCTTTCTTTGTCCCTTTTTGAGGCGAATTAATCGCGGGATATCGTGCTTAATTGATGAACTAGTCGTTGGCAGTTCCAATGTTCGACGATATTTATTGGCTTGTAGAAGTTAGCTTTTTATGTTGCGACGTAGATAGATAGATAAAAGTTCAGAGAGTATCATACATCTTTAAGTGGTGCGTGTGTTTGTGTTACGAATGAGTCCTCATTTAATTTATTCTAATTTATTAGAAGAAGTTGGGGTCATTTTTTCTTTTGTTTTTAATCTTATTATACATTTCTATACTTCTCCCTGTGCTTACTTATGGTGCACAGACTTAGTCTTTGTCAAATTACAAAAGGTCCAGGCTCAGAGTTTGTCAAAGAGCCATGGAGCGTAGTATTCTAAGCGTAAAACTTACAGATAAAATTCGTAACACCATGCTACGCTCCAAAAGACACATTGCCCGTGTAGCTGAAAAAGCCGCCAAACTAAAGTGGGACTGGGCAGATCATGTCTGATGCATCATGGGCAAAGTCCCCACTGAGTGGACTCCAGATTGCAGAAGACATTGCGGCAGGCCCAAACGGAGATGGTGAGACTCCTACAATAGTTCGTGGCGAGAGATTGCAAAATGTCGTGAGTCATGGAAAAAAGAGAGGGTGTGCAGCAGTGGGACTAATAAATAGGCTAATAATAATACTTACCTACTAAAGTGCTTGAATCATAGTAACAGGACGACCAAAGTACATAAATCTAAGACACATTGGTACCGGCAATTGGTTTTGACCCCGTGCTCTCGGTTTACGTAACCATTACACTACCACGATCGCCTTTATATTTGCCACTATATTTTCAAATCGCATTAATCACGCACAACTGTAACCTTATTCTTACAAAGTATATTAATGAATAAATATGTAAATCATTTAATAATTATGTACTTTAAGTAAAAACACGCAATGAAGTTAAGTCAGCAGTGGTTTCGTTAAAAATGACCGCTTGCGTTTTTTCCTATGTGCATAGTTGACATTTCTATAACTTTACATAGCTGAGTAGTCTGGAGCATAAGACAGCAAATTTAAACCTAATTTCCTATACAATCCTAACACATCGATCTTCTACTTGTACTAAAACGTACAACTTGTAAATAACATCTTTGTGAACTATAGGGTATTAAATTGTAGAGGTCTATAAAGGCAGTAGGTCACTGGCTGATATATGTAAATTCGCTACTGTATCTATGATATATTTGAGTAATAGAATTATACAATTTAACAAATTACAATACCCACGTGTTTGGGCGCTGTCGCAATAATCGGAAACGAACCTCTGAAATCAGATAGCGGGTTCGAATGAAGGGTTCTAACCAAAGACAAAACTTGTTGGTTGCTGCCGCGTCACAAAACTTTTCTAGATAACTTTGTAACTTTGTCGTCAGTATTGTTAATATTCTGCGAGATTTTGAATAACAAGTATTTGTATTGATGGTGTATTTTGTGTTTGTGTTTTGATTGAAGGAAGAGTACAGTCACGTCTATCGGGCTATCACTTTGTTCAATGAACTCCCAGCTGACTGTGGTTAGCTATTGGAGCAAGAATAAAAAATGACTTTGATTTTTTACAAAGACAAATATTATAAGTGTAGTTTTGAAAGACATATTTAAAAATAGATACAAGGACAATATTGGGAAACGTTTTTTTTTTCTATAAATAAATATCCACTGACTTGAGCCGTACTAGATACGAACGATTTAGGAATACATATAGAGTTTGAAAAAGTTTATATATGCGAAGCGTGTGCTTTGAAAGTTTTATAAGGCAACTTTTACCATCGAGTGTTTTCGAGTAAGGCTGCCTTGGCTTAACAACTCATATATTCTCTTCGACTCTCTGTTATAAAGAAACAATGTTTAAAGTCAGTTTTGTGTAGATATATCTGCGCGCAGAGATTTTGACATATCTACAGAAAACCGGGTAAAGTGCAAACTTTATAACCTAGCACTTTAGAAAACTGGGTTATAATAAACATTTTAGGAAAAAAATAATATACACGACATTTTTTCTTCTAAAAACATTATTTTAACTTTTCTAGTATTTTTATAAAAGCTCAAGTAAAGACTTAGTTGCAGACGTAAAACATTATTTACAGACAGACGAATAAAAATCTATATTACTCAAAACAAAATAAATGGAAAGACAATTAAAAATTAAACATGATAAGGCATCCAACCATAAGCTAGTGGAACAGATATCAGTTAAAACAGAAACATAGATGGGCAATGGCCATGAGGTACTAAAAGTATTATGACTTGTAACAATGCTCAATACATTATACATAAAGAACCTACAACCCCACTTTAATAAACAGAATAATAACATACCACAACACTACAGTGTAACCATTGAAAAACATCAAAGTTTCATAACAAAAGTGATGCTCGTATTGTTCGAATGAAATACTAAAGATATTTTCAGGAGACAAGGAGACGTCACTTCGGAAGGTTAATTTATATTCAAATGTTCTTGCATAAGAAAGGATGGTACCCCTGCTTTGATACCCTGACAAAAATAAGTGTTTTCTTTCGACGAAATTATTTGTCCCAGTGTCTCTGTAACCCCTTTATTTTATCATTCTGCCTAACGTCCATATGCCTAATAGTTAACTATAAAATATTCAAGAGCGTCGTTATCGTAAAAACTGGTTCAGTTTACAAAAGCCTTAGTTGACGCCGTCAATATGCTAGCCAAAGGTCTCATGCTTTGTGTGAAGTATCTAAGGTTATAGTATAGAGAGAACACATATTAGCTGGTACATCGTTCCACTTGTCGATTGTTTTGCGAACGACGAGTCGAACTTCATCAACGAGTCGGATTCTGTCAACAGAATGTAGATGCTGTGTAAAAAGTCGAGGTGAAAACAATATCGAAGAGTTCATTGAACATTCTCTGTGGGATGTATAGGTGATAAAGAGTGCATTGCGACGCCTTGCAAAATTGCAGGGGCTCTAGAGTTCTCGTGACTTTCAAATGTTTTTTTTGGATAGTATTATCCAACAAAAAAACTCGGGACAAACGTTACAGTCGTAACAGAACGCCACCAATTACGTATTGTGTATGTATGTTGCAAGATATAGGCATTTTATATGTCGCTCTTAGAAAACAGTATCTATTGTACTGCTGGCGTTTGGCTTCACGATAAAATCGAATTTCTCCTTCGTTTATTGATAAATTACTTTTTACAATGTACTCGGTTTTGTATTTCCAAGATATGTGTGTGTATTGTGTTTCCCATGTTGTGAGAAGCTTTTTAACTGTCACTTTGTATGAATGGTTATTAGTTCTATTTTGAGCTAAAAGTAAAGAGGCCTATTATGTTATAACACGTATGTGGTAATTGAAAATGATGCTAAATCGGCACTTAACGGCACGTAGAGTACAGGTTTAAATGACGTATAGTCAGATAAAACGGGAACGGAGTTTATTGTTTGGTCAAATCAGGGATAGTCTTAAAAGAACAGGCATCTGCAGAGTTATAGAACTTGTATACTAGTGGAAGAAATTTAGGGTTCAGAATAATTTAAATACTTAAAAGTTTTTCAAGTGGCTGTATTTCCCTTAAAAATGGTCAAACTGGAATTTTAAAGCACAAAGTTTCTAGTTTCGGAATCCTATGATAAAAAATTTTTGATCCCTAAATTTTTTTCACTAGTGTATAAAGATAGGTATGAAAGAGAAGCAAGAGACTTGTGTCAAGATCATATTGCGCCTAATTGTCTCCGTCTATATTTTTGAGAACTGAGACGTTTTGATTACAATCGATAGAACGATATATGTCACTGTTTGCATTCTTTAATAAGCAACCTGAAGCCGCAGTGCTCGGTCGCTACGGTCGTTTTACTATTATGGGTCCAAGAAAGTGCCTTTTCACGCATAGCTTCTTTAACAGAGTTTCTTTAAGATTTTTTTTATGTTGGGTTAGAATAGGGTCTGGATATCAAAGAGTGGTTGGCAGTTGTTCCCAGTCTGCTGATCTGGGGTAGTACCACCACTTACAAGTATACAGACCGTGAAGTAATTTGGTCACGTTCCGGGATCAGCTTGTAGGTTGCCGGTTCCAACTAGACCAGCATAGTGAACGTGATTGCTACTCATAGTTATTGAATTGTAGTAGCAGTGACATCTATTTATGGACCACACTCCAGCCTAACATCAAGCGGGGTGCTGTCATAATATGTCGAGTCCACAAAATAAAAGCTTCTTTACCAGAGTTTCTTTAAGATTTTTATGTTAGAATTTATTTACTAAACCTTTATATTTTTAATACATTAACAGGTATAAATTATTTATAAACGTTAAAGTATTCACTGTTTAGCATTACATGTATACCTGTTCGACATGGGTTATTCTTGACAGATGCTTGAAACACTTGTTGGTACTTACCTGAAAGAATGTAAAAGTAAAACATATGTAGAAAACACCACGTCTGAAGGAGATAATTAGCACTCCGCTTAATGTTAAGATGGAGTGTGGTCCATGGATCGATGTCACTGCTACTACAATTCAATAACTGTAAGTAGAATCACATCCACTATGCCGGCCTAGTTGGAACAGGCGATTTGCAAACTGATCCCGAAACGCGACCAAATCACTTCACGGTCTGTATACTTGTAAGTGGTGGTACTAGCCCGGATCGGCAGATTGGGTACCACTGCCTACCACTCTTGAATTTCATAATATACACAAATGTTTTATAAATGTAGCCCTAATATGACAGCCCCCCCTGATATTAAGCTGGAGTGCGGTCCATGAATGGAGATGACTGCTACTTCAGTTGAATAACTGTAAGTAGCAGTTACATCCACTATGCCAGCCTATTTAGAACCGGAAATTTAGTAGCCGATCCCGAAACTAATTTATTTCACGGTATGTATTCTTGTAAGTGATAGTACTACCCCGGATCGGCAGACTGGGTATCTACTCTTTAAACATATCGCAATAAAATAAAATAAAACTATAGTTTAAAAAACAACGCTTAGATGATAATTTTACTTAAAAAGGTAAAGTGTACTTCTTTTTATTATGACTCGACATCTGACCTCGACCCACCTGATGGTGAGCAAGAGGAGGTCCAAGAGTGCCGACGACTGAAAAAAACGAGACCGTTAACGGTTGCCTCAGTCGCCTTCATTATGCCGATTTTTTTTAATTGAAATTAATTTATTGTCTTCGGTTTTTATTACATGTACTAATTTTCAAATTATTCAAACCTCTAGATGTAATCGTACATACATAAATTCAAATCAAATTGTAACGCCTTTTTCCCATGTGGATAGGCGGAGACAATGAAGCGCTACTTGCCACGATCCTGACACAACATCATCGCTTTCTTTACAGCCACAATTCTCTTCATACAAGATCTATGGTTATGAGCACTAGACAACCTAGCTTTCTTGAGGATGTTTCCGATTTGGTCGGAATACACCCTTTTGGACCTGCCTTGTTTAACGAATACATCCACATCACATTTATAAATTGCATAAATACATAAAAGTCAAGCTAATAAAAGCGTGTTAAAAAATAAATAAGACGTAGGTACACATGGGATTGTTTTTGAACAACTTCTAAAATAAAGAACGAGGCGTAGAACCTAAGGCAAGGCACCCACGCACGTGTAATTTATTTATCCCGACTGAAAATTACAAAGGTTATGTATGTGTGTGTCGGGCGGAGGCGTGACGTCATTACAAGCCGAAACGTGCCCTCGGTTTTACATAGAATGTGTAACTTTTCTTTTACTTTAAAAATTAGTTTTTTAGATATGTGAAACCGTAAACTTATATGAGACAATTTGACAAACTCGAAGACTTTTGTCTAGTTTTTAAAATATTTTATCTTAATTGTAAATGTAGTCATAGGCGATCGTGGTGTAGTGGAAGTGAACTTAAGTCATTTTTTTAATTGTGACATGACATCTGACCTCAACCCGCCTGATAATAATTAAGAGGAAGTTTAAGAGTGACGACGAATAAAAAAAATCGAGTAAGTTTCTGGCTGCCCCAGCTATGCACTCATGCTTCTTCAGGCATCGCTTAAAGGATCCAAGGTCATAGGATGGAGAGAACACATGGGCAAAGCATTCCAGTTGCCAATTGATCTAAAATAAGGCGCACCGAACTTTTTAGTTCTACTGCCAATTTGGGCGATAGAATGCGGATGCTTTTCCGACCTGTATGGGTATTACGGGTCTGGACGAGGCGAGGTAGGAACAAGGTTAAAGAGCTTTCACCTTTTTTCATGTTTCAATGATATACACTTTTAGTAGCTTAGTATAAAAATTGCGAAATAAAATCTATTAACCATGTTCTGTGTTCTCAATCACCTTTACTATACTGTACAGAATACTGTACCTTAAGTTTTGGATCTCTGCCAACTGCCAACCAAAAGACTTAACAAAACAATATTAGGTACTACTATAATTACCTTCAGGCATTTTCTGCCAGTTAACCTTTGAGAGCCTTGTTACAATTATTATTCAAATAAACCAATTATTATTATAAATCAGAAATAATTAATACAATATTTTGTAAGATCCTGATGAAGAAATATTGACGAAATAGATACATATAGATTTTAAATTTACTTAATTTAATTATCAATCAAATTGTTTCGCCTTTTCCCACAGGAATAGACAAAGACAATGGATCGCAACTTGCTGCGATCCTAACACAACTCCCTCGCTTCCCTCATATACACAGTTCTCTTCATACAAGCTCTATGGTTATGGGCAATAGGCAACCTAGCTTTCTATTTCTAAGCACTTAAGTTTCTTAGTATAGAAAACTAAAAACCCGCTTATATAATATATGCTATATATAAAACCGCTTTTTTTATTATTGTGACTCGACATATGACAGCACCCCGCTTGATGTTAAACCGAAGTGTGGTCCATGAATGAATGTCACTGCTACTACATTTTAATAACTGTGAGTAGCAATCACATCCACTATGCCGGCCTAGATGAAACCGGCAACTTACAAGCTGATCCAGAAACGTGACCAAATCACTTCACGGTCTGTATACTTGAAAGTGGTGGTACTACCTCGGATCGGAAAACTGCCTACCACTCTTTAAAAATAAACATAACACAAATATATAAAAACATTTATGTTGTCACTGAAAACAGTTTTTCAGCGCTCCAAATAGAACAACAAGTTCTGAACAAATACTTTACATCTAGATATACATTTTACAGAAGCGCGCAACAATTGCTTCAGCTGTACCCTTTCAGAGAGATTTATTAAGAATCGAAATGTTTTGTAATATTACGACAGGCGTGACGCATTGGTTAGGACAGCAGTTTGTTACTCGTAGTCTAGGATTCGATTCCAGTTCGTTACGGTCCTATTTATTTCATATGTTTGTTTGTAGCCGGTTTCAAATAAGCCGGCATCGTGGATGGGAATTCTACTTACAGTTATTAAACTGTAGTAGCGGTCACTTCGATTTATGGACCGTACTCCAACTTTACATGAGGCGCTGTGCTGTCATATGTCTAGTCAGAACATTTTTTTTTTATATTATGGTCTCGATAAACTCTTAGTTTGATTTTGTCTAAACCTTCTTGATTTTTGTATTTTTGGTTTATTGTGACTCGACATATGACAGCACCGTCCCTGATGTAAATCTGAAGTGCGGTCCATGAATGGAGGCGCTGCTACTATAGTTCAATAACTGTAAATAGAATTCATATCCCCGATGGTGGCCTAGTTGGAACTTTTTAAACTGTTCTAGAAACGCGACTGAGTCACTTTACAGCCTGTACAATCCGGGATAGTAGGTAGTACTTCCCGGGATTGGCAGACTGCCAACTGCCTACCTCTATTAACATTTTGTTTTGGTATATTTTTTCAGTTCTATCTCTTTTTTTAAACCATTACTATTACAATTAATATGATAATGGAATTAATTTATTTACAACAGAATAATACAGTGGAAATTCAAGTACATTGTGTTTGCGAAGAGATATTAAACTATTTGCATAATGGACTAATAATACTCGTGAATTCATTAATTTATTCTCACTCGTATTTATTTGTTATTGAATGTATTTTAATTCAGGTCGGCCGACGTGGTCGTAGCGCATAAGTTAGCATACCACTACGTTACGCGGGGCCCGAAGTGGTGCAAAGATCCCGAGATCGATTCCCGGTCGGAGCAAATGATAGACCCGCCTGATGATAAGCAAGACGAGATCCAATAATGACGACGACTGAAATAAACATTAGTTCACGGCTGCCACACTCACTATCACTATGCCGGTAACATTAAAAACGTAAAATAAAGTATAAAGCCTCTACCACACAGGTGCGTTATTATCGGTCGGTAATACCGGATGCGTTACTTCTATTGCGTCGTTATTATCGCAGCAGTGTGTAACTGCGTAGCCGTCCTAATCATAGATATTATACTAAATACTTATTGTACTAAAAACAGATATCGCAATAACGCTTCCGGTAATATCGCCTATGTAGTAGAGGCTTTACGGATTCATTAAACAAAATATTATTTATTTATAACACGAAGCAGAGCTGTGTTTACGAAAACAAGTAGGTGTTTATAAGTAGCTCTATATAAGAGAGCCAATTTGATCATGAATTCATAAATAAATTATGAAACAATGAATAGCATAGATAGCAAACAAAATTATACCGAATACACTGTAAACTAAAGGTTGTGTACAAACAAAACCCATTGAACGCGTCATTAATTAAAAGATTAAAATCTAAACCAGATTGTTGGTGAACCCTGGCTAAACGTCATTCGGGTTAATGGTCAACTCGCACACAAATATCTCGCACTCTCCTGTACATCGTTAGTTAAAATAAGTAGTGCGTGGCCGGCATAGTGGCGGCAACTGAAGCAATTGTAAACTGGAACTGTTTTAGTATTCTTAGACCTCCCCTTGCTTTTTTTTATTTTTTTTTTATTGTGACTCGACATCTGACCTCGTCCCGCCTGATGATAAGCAAGAGGAGGTCCAAGAGTGACGACGACTGAGAAAACCGGGTTTGTTCACGGCTGCCCCAGTCGCCGTCACTATGCCGGCCAAAGGTGCTTAACATAAGACAGATTTTTCGTTTAAGAAAACTCATTAGTTTTTTTTTAATACATGTGCTGAAGTACAAATTCGCGCCCTTTGACGATCCTGATACAACTCTCAGGCTTATTTTATTCTCTTCATATAAATGGATTGAAATCAATTTTTGTCACGCCTTTTTCCCACAGGGATAGGCTGAGACAATGGAGCGTGACTTGCTACGATCCTGACACAACTTCCCCGCTTCCTTCACATTCACAATTCCCTTCAGACAAGCAAGTGCCCATGGTTATGGGCACTAGGCAACCTAGCTTTCTTGAGGATCTCTGCGATTTGGACGGCAAACACCCTCCTGGGCCTGCCTTGTTTAAATGTCTACTTCATTATTTTAGTAACAAATATTTGTATTATTTTCTATTCAAGATTTAAATATTAATAATATATGCTTTTGAATGTATATTTGCTTCGGCTTCGACCGTAAATCAAAGTCACGTAGCGCACTGATGTATTTACCAATGCGCCAGTTTTCTGTTTACTGAGTTTTGTTCTTGTTTTGTTGTTTGTGTTTTGATACATAATGCGCCTCCATTTATGTACCGCGCTCAAGATTGACATCAGGTGGGCCGTAAAATTTAAACAAAGTGAACTTAAATTCAAGTCCTCGGTTAATTTTTTTTATTGTGACGCGACATTTGATCACGACCCGCCTGATGATAAGCAAAAGGATGCCCAAGAGTGACTACGACTGAAAAAAACAAGTTAGTTCACGGCTGCCCGAGTCGCCGTCACTATGCCGGCCAAAGGTGCTTATTCACGCATCGCTTGAAGGATCCAAGGTTATAGGATGGAGAGAACACACGGGCCGGAAAAGCATTCCAGTTGTTGATTGTAAATCGGGGATATACAAAGTATCGTGAATTTTCATCGTGACTCGAAATATAAAAGCACGCCATTTAATGCTAAGCTAGAGTGCGGTCCATTAACAGATAGAGGTAATACAGTTTAATAACTGTAATTAGCAGTCACATTTAGTATGCCGGTCTAGTTGGCTGATCCCGAAACCCGACTAAACAAATCATGAAAAATACCATATATTATCCTAACTTAAAAAAAACGAAAAACAAAGGAAACCCAACGAAGCGTCAATTTTATCGCATGATATCTAATAACAACAATTGCACTAGTTCCATGGAACTACAGATTGGAACTGCTCGAAATGATACGGAAGCTTGAATACGAGGGGGTAACTCACCCACATGGGAGGGGAGGGGTTAGAAGGTGCAAACTCACCTGGTCTGAGGGGTGTCTTCACCACGTGTTAGCTGCCGGTAGAGAGAGATTCAATACCTTGTTTCTCTTTCTTATACTTTGAGAGGCGGACGTAATAATTTGCAATTATTTTGCTTGTGTATTATAAAAAGATGTTTTTTATGGATATTATAAGAATATTAACGCTTATTTACTAAACAATTTTACAATGGTAGCATCACTTTCAAGTGTACAGACCGTGAAATAACTCTTTGCGTTTTTAGATTAGCGTGATAGTTACAGATTCTAACTATTTATGGACCGCATTCCAGCCTAAATTCGGGCACAAAATATAAAAATGTGCCCAAAAATGTGTTTGTTTTTGATTATTTTAATCTGTTTCGGGTTATTGCTGCAATCGAAAAACTTGTTGCTGTCGCGGCCGAGTTGCTAAGTTTTGATTAGATCATCGTCTTAATCAATTGTCACGCCTTAATTCCCACAGGATTAGGCAAAGATAACAGACCTATAATGTCAAAAAAACTTCATTCCAACACAAATAACGCATTATAAAAACTATTGCATTTTTTTTTGGTTACCTCCTATACTATTATCCGTATACGAATACAAGTACCTGTACACCTGTAGGTATGCTAGAAAACTGAATGTGTTGGGAGAACTGTGCGTATCCAACTGTATGGCATCAGGAGAACATACGTCTCGTGACGAAATCTACTACACGAAACTAATAAATAAATACACATCACAGGAGAGTATAAATTTTATTAAAACGTTAAAATTTTATAAGATACCAATTTAACAATCTATTTATTGGTATTTTATTATTTATCTTTAAAATATTAGAGTTTCCTAAAAATTGAATCAATACATCTTACTTGTTTTAATTTGGTAGATGCATGCGTTGTTAGTTACTTACAAGTTATTAAAAACATAAATCGCTATTATTAGATATTAATAGAAGTAGGAGTTTTTATTAAAAGATTACCTCCTACTGTAACTAAGGTATTATCAAAATTATTTTTTTTACTTGAAAAGCCTATGGATTCAATTATTTATCGGACACAACATCGTTCAAACGCCTGTCGCAGCTTTTCACGGTCACACGGGTAAGATCGGTTCAATTGTCAATAACTCTGCCGCATCGATTTAGGCATAATTTGTAGGATGGCTTGGGTATATTGACTTTGAGGTCATCGGCCGTTTGCGGTTTATTTACGCAGACCTGTACTTTAGAAAACTTGACAAGAAAAGTCTAGCGGGGCAAAATCTTGGTTCAATTGTATTAGTTGGTTCACATCCAGGTCAGTTGTGTACGGAAAGGAATTGACTAGAATCGGAAACATCCTCTGGAAAGCTGGGTTGCTGGTTTGCCCATCGTAGATTGTATGAAAAAAATTGTGGCGTGACAATTCTATTAATTGATTGAACAAAACTACTTTATATGAATATAAATACTAATATGTGCCTTTTGTGTCACTATTTTTATATATTTATAATCTTCATTTTATTACACAATAAAGCATTAGACTAATCAATCAAATTGTCACGCCTTTTTCCCACAGAGACATTGGAGCGCCACTAAATAAGCATTAGATAAATAAATATATTAGTAATATATTTTATACAGAGTATATATTTTATATTAATTTCTAAGTAAACATTAAAAAGATTTATTTAACAATCCTATGGGACCAAAATCTGAAAAATAATACATTAAAACTTTATAACAATGTTCGTGCCAATCAGCTAAAGTTTGAGAAAAAATCTGTCAATGTCAAACACAAAATTATAACTGTCAAGCAAATAAAATTCTCGTAACAAAAATGGTAATAAAAAAATGTGCATTTTAGATTTCCAATCTTTCTTATTACTAAGTGTAAATACTGTTCAAATGGTCTTACTTTTGATGTTATTACATCCAACTGTTGATGTCGCGTGTCTACGCCGGAGAGTAATAGATATCCAAACCAAATTCTATAGTAGCATAATTTTCCAAAATCTGACAATAATTTATATTCTTATTGTCTTGTACTATGGTATTGTTTTACCAACTAAGACCCTAAACCAAGCATTTTGCTGTAAAACAAAATTGAAGTGCTCTGAAGAAAGAATATTATCAATTATCAACACAACTAAAGCACATAGAAATTACCTGTTGGGTGGATTCTCATTATTTTTACTATTAATTACAATAAGACTGTTTGAATTCATAAATAATACAGAAAAGTTAAAAGGATTTTCAAATTTTTCATCGAAACTTAAAAAAGAAACCGACTTTGAAAGCTACGATACCTATAAAATATTCTCGGATAATGTTATTGAATTAAGTAAATCTGTAGCATGTAGTATGATGTCATATGGAAGAGATATTAATTCAAGAATAAACCTATCAGAAACACCATCCAGTGAAGCTTCACAATCAATAAGCAGCTATGATAGTAGACATATTAAAACTTCCTAAAGCAAAGACAGCAAAATTTAAAACCAAAAAGAGTGTTCTCTGAGTGATTATAAACTAATAATGATAAACATATTTAGTTTGGTCATTTGTATTGTTATGTTTAGCGAAATGCTATTCACAGTCTCGCTTTTAAAACCTATCGAGCGCATTAACATATTGAAAATATTATGGGAGAAGATGGAGAACTACTGTCCAATTTTCAATTTTTCATTGTTAATCTTTATTAATTTTGTCATGCATGTGATTATGGAAATGGCTCAATTTAAAATTTTATTGCATGGTCAAGAATTAAAGTATGCTACTGATTTTTTTCAATCAATTACTAGCATGTCGATTGTTACTTCAGTTTTGGCAGTATTTCTTTTGGTATTAATTGAAAGGATTGTTCTAATATTAACGCTCCTAGATCGTACTGCTGAAACAACAGGGATAAGACGTTTAACTACTTCATTCCATGACCCTTTGGTTGTAAATCCAACACGTTAAACTTAATTTATTTTATATCCTAAATCATAATAAATATTATTTTAATCATTGCCTTTTATATATTTAATTTTATACTTCCTAATTATAAAACAATCAAGAAGGTTAATCTTTTAAGAGTGGCAGCCAGTTGGTGATTATTTTCCTAGTCTGGTGGCCCGGGTAGTACCACCACTTCCAATCGTGTTTTAATAAGGGCGGCATAGAGGATTCGACTGCTACTTGTAGTTATTTAAATGTACTAGCAGTCGCTTCCATTCTCAGACTGCGCTTCAGCTTAACATCAGGCGTATTGCTGTCATAAGTCAAACTACAATTTGTTTAACTCTTATGTGTAAAAAATAAACGAAATGTTTTCAAGCTTTACTATTCAATCAAATAAATTGTCACGCCTTATCCCCACATGGGAAGGCAAAGACAATGGAACGACACTTGCCACGACCCTGACACAACTCCCTCGCTTTCCTCAGATCCACAATTCTCTTCATACAAGCTCTACGGTTATGGGTACTAGGCAACCCAGCTTTTTTTAAAGATGTCTCCGATTAATTTAATTAAATTAATCCAACCATAAAATATTCTATAAAATCAGATATTACTGAATATATTTTGTACTTCATAACAAAGCTTGTTAAAGACTCGAGAGTCCTTGAGAATCACAATTGATTAAAGGAAAAAAAACTCTCTGAAAAGAAAAAAATGCGAATACAAGGAAAATAACCAAATGAGAGGTATGAATGAATGTTATGAGATAAAATTCAAAATTGTAAAGATATAGGTTTCGAGATGGAGCAACAAGTATTTGTAGATATAACTGATACTCTATATTAAATTTACTCGTAAACAGGCAAAAAGATATTTGTTTTTTTGAATCGTCGGCACTCTTGGACCTCTTCTTGCTCCAATGCAATAGGCGGGTCGAGGTCAGATGTCGAGTCACAATAAACAAATACCACTACCATTCATATCAGATAAATAAAATCTGCCGTCAATCTACTTTCACTGTCCAATCTGCTTCATGTGCCCAAACCATCTAAGCATTCCTTTGTCAATCCTTGTCAGATCTTTACAACCACATCTTTTGCGCACTGTGCTATTCAACTCTCTTAATACAAAGCATGTAACTACCAAACAAGATATATCGATTGTAATAAAATTTATTTTGTAAGACATGCGCCAGTCAAGTCATCTTGGCGTACATGCGTGTTTTTTGACTACACAAACTCTCGTTGGCACAATTTCAAAATGGGTGCTATGGCGCCGGGGATCGGTTCAGGTATTCCAAAAAGTCTGGAGGCGCATTTTTATGTGAGGTCAGACGTGCCTTATGTGCTACGTGCTATTTATATTGCATACATTGTCTGAATTTCTTTCAGCATATACATATAAAAGACTCGTAATATAGTATGTATACATCAAAACCACTTGCCAAAGTATCTTAAAACAGATAACTTTGGTTGTCTGTTTCTATGATACAAGCACTTAGGTAGCTTTATACAGAAATGTAAATATAAAATCCAATAAAATGTATTATATAGTTTTAGGTTTATAAATATGAGTATAATATTTTAGTATGTGTCAGGTTTTTGGCAGCTAAACTTTAGTTTGAGCAAGTTGTTTCTCATTAAACGCTTGCTTGCTTCATAAATTGCAGTTTTTGCGGACATTGCACTAAAGAGTTATCTAGTGGAACTTAATTGTTTTTATTTATGCATTTTTATATACATCATAGTGATAATTAAAAATTATATATAATATAATTTATCTTTGTTTATAGAATAGAATACAAAAGTAATTTTTTTATATTATGCTTATTATCTTTCAAACTGATCCCGTAACGAGATGTTAAGCTAGAGGGTGAATCATAAATAAATGTAGATGAAATAAATAGATCTCGAACAGAGGTTTAAGCGGATAGCAGCTGCGGATTGAGAGATTCCTTTTCACACTGCGCTTGAAAGATCCAGGATTAAAGGACAAATTAAAGATGTACCTAAAAATGTTGTTCCATTTTTCAATGAGAAATTCCTTATGAAACTGGTAAACTGTTTGTACGGCGTACACTTGGTGTACGGCGACAGGATAGCACTAATGATGTTAAAATACAATAAAGCTATTTAAGAGTATCTAGGTGTATACCTAAATACGTATGTATATTATTTATATATTTTTCTCTATCTGCACTGAAGAAATCACCAGATACGTCTTCCTAAAGTTAACTCGTATTATAACTTAAATGCATTAAGTTCGCCTATTGTAAACTTTTGTAGTTAATTACGTGCAATAAATAAGTATGTTATTATTAACATGGTAATTAAACGTAATATTATATTTAAAACAAAACATTCTAACCGTGAACAATAATGTAGAGTGGATTAACTCTTAATATAAAATAAAACATAAACAAAATAAAACAACACGCTATTCTGCTATCCATTTTGCAGTATATAAAATTAAGCTTCCCGAGTAAAGAGACTACGCTTTGAGGGACAAAATTTCTATTTATTATTAAAAGGAACGCCCGCATTGCGTGCCAGAGCTGCACCTTTGGGAAAACTTTACGGGCACAAAATAGCTTTTTAAGTTTCGTACACAATCCTATGTTAGGTCTTATCTTTTATGCCTTGATTCCCGAATAAGGTAGCTAGAACTAGAGATAAATTAATCTATTAATATTATAACAATTGTAGCAAGTTTTTTAATATAGAAATTATTCCAAACTAAATAACTAAAGATGGAGAGGAGATCGATGTCTAAGGAACCTCAAACTTGGTCAAAAAGGCTCTTTCCAGACACGACAAGAAAAATAAATAGAACACCGAGTAGAAAATGTCCGGAAGAACTATTGTTCCATGAAAAAACACATTAAGGACAGTCTGCCACTCTCCTTGAAGAGAAAGCTCACGGACTTGTGCATACTCACTGTCTTTAAATAAGGTGCACAGACTTGGTCTTTGACAGATTATCAGCAGTCCAAGTTTAGGGTTTGACAAAGAGCCAAGGTACACTTTGGATCTCTATTAGGACTGTTCTAATAGTAACATCGCTCGAAAAACTGACAACCGATGTGGAAAAAAGGTTCCACGAACCGGATGACGCAGCATAGGTAGGCCTCCCACTAGGTGGACTGCCGACATAGTGAAAGTCACAGGTAACTGGCATCTTGTCGTTCGGAATGGCGTTCTAAGGGGCCTATGTTCAGCAGTGGACGCCTTCTGGCTGATGATGATGATGAATAGTAAATAAATAATATTCTTCACTACTGTAAGTTTAGTCATAACAATGGGTGAGTTTGTAAAAACTGGGGCTACTTTTTTTTATTTGTAACTTGCCAGTACATGCCACAGCGCTGGTGTCCGTCCGTTTAGGGCGTAAAAGCATTGATTATCAGAAATCACGAAAATTTCTTTATTTGAACTAATTTAACCATCAAATTACACAAAAAAACAAGCCTCCGTTTGCAAGAACAGTTGCAACCTAAAATTATCAAACATTCACTTTACTCAACTAAGAAACATATTTTTTGAATAGCTAATCTAAGCCGTATTCCAGATAACATTGAACAATGGTCTGAAGCGATAACTTGATTTCCAAGTTGTTCAAGCCTGAAGACCGAAATGGATTAGGTCACAGACTGGACCTATTTAGCTGCCTTAAATAAAACACAGTAAAATAATATTAAGTCATAGACAAAATATTGCTCAGAAACAGGACTGATGTATATTTAATAATATTTTTACATTTCAACTAAATGTCCTTATATCATAGAATCAGGACGACTAAAGTACATGGCCAGCATAGTATTACACAAATAGTAAAATATTTTTTAAATATAAACATGTTTTTAATATAAACATGTTTATATTTAAAAAAAAACAATCAATATTAATTAAACAGTAAAATTGCAGCGCCTTTTTCCCGCAGGCAGAGCCAATGGAGCGCCATTTGCAAAATCATTTATTTCTCATAGGCCTTTCGTCTCTTACGCATTCTCAGACCCCACCATGATTTCAAAACGGCATCGAGAAGAAATCACAGGTTATTCTTTAACTCATATAAAATAACAAATGAAAAATATATTTTAATGTGTTTTTATTTTCTTTAACTATTGATTATGCAGTTTATAGCAAAAAATATTATGGATATTTGATTAACACCTCGCCTGGATTAAGCTGGAGTACGATCCATCAATGGAGACGATGATGGATCATTACTACGGTTAAATAACCGCAAGTAGCATTCGCATTTACTACGCCTAACCAAAATTCAGCTAATACGGATCCCAAAATCAGTCACTTTACGGTATAAGGCACTTTTATCGCTGAGTTTAGCTTTTATTTGAATATTTGTGGTGTTAATTGGAATGAAATGTGATTTTTATAGAATGTCATGATTTATATTTGTCGTAAAAGCCAATTTATCTCACGATAAAGTTGAACGGTTTTCAATTCGAAATGGAATCAACTGAGGAGATGTTCAAAGTACTTGATGCTAAATTGAACGTAAATAAAACAACTTGACCGCGATCCTATTAACAGTACAAACTAATACCTCCCTTAACCTAAAACCCTTGATATACTCCAACCTACAGAATCACATTATCCAGGGCTCGATCCCAGACCTTTCTAAACGACTACCACTTGAAACTATAAGCCACACACCCTAAAATCCTTGCCGTGCTGAGAAAAACATTATTGATTTATTCCAAAGAAAATCTCCTGATCTTACCGAAACGGCCAAATAGTTAACCATTAGTAGATACATAAATATGGAATGGAATCCCTATTGAGACGTTTTCCACACTAGCGGAAAGTTTAAGTGTTTTAACCCGAAGAATAATAGCTGTAGAAAATCCGAATAGAAAGAGAGAGGAAATGAAAAGTTGGAAATTATGGCCGGTTAGAGTAAGACAGAGATAGCGGTCCTGCTAATGGCCTCGGGCAGCCGAGCCTCTAAGGCAGTCCTCATAAATAAATGAGCGAATGTACGAGTTTTTTTCTTTTCTTAGTAGAAGCGTATATGCTGGAGGCGATGTATATAGTCTACATGATTTTTAAAAATTAAATATGTTTCTTTGTTTAATTAACGTCGAAGGAGAACTTTTCTATTATTTTAGGATCGTACTAATGTATTGTAGGTATTAATGATTTAATATTAATTAGGTATTGCTAAATAATTGTTTATATTTCTGATTTGTAAGCGATTAGTATGGAAGGTTATTAAAGCCTTTGTACAATATTTTTTGTATTTCTTCCAATATTTTTATTTATTTTATTGTATTAATTCTATTTCAATTATTGTGCGAAATAAAAAAAAAATGTTTGTGTGATATTTGACATCTGACCTCGACCTGTCTAATGGTAAGAAGCATGATAGAGGTCCAAGAGTGCCGATATATTTCTATCCTTATATAAATATATGTATATATATTCTTATATATAAAGAAAGAAAGAAACATTTCTATACTAAGTTACTAAATAGGCTTGTATCGTATCATAGGAAGCTCAATGTGTCTTTAATCTCAGAGTGTAGAATAAGATGTTATAATACATACTAAACATCCGGTTCATGCATTTATCTTGTAGTTTATCGTAGTTATTTTCTGGGACATCCTGTTGCAGCTATTGTGCTCAAAGAGATCGTGTTTACTAGCTTATACTCTTTACATGATGTTTAAAATTAATCCTTAAGGGATAAGGAATAAAGTCCAATGTGAGTATAGTTAAAGCAACATTGTGTAATTTTCTTAGTCTCTGCAGTTAATAATAAAGTAAACTAACTAAAATAATTCAAGCATAGCAGTGCAATGGTTACGCAAGCCGATACATCTTTGATACATACTTTGGTTGTTTTTTGTATTCCATGTGCCCAAACCATCAAAATTTTCTTTGTCAATCTTCCTTCAAACCACATTAATCGCGCACTGTACTATCCGCTATCGTCTCTTCCCATACACTTCTTAACGACCGCATTTCTACAACGTTAATTTTACTCTCATGCTTCTTCTGCCACACCCAACAGTACATAATTGTAGGAACAAGTACCGCATTATTAACAGCCATCCGTTACTTAATATGAATAGACTAATAAGGAGTTGGTGCAGAACACCAGTTACAATCCAATATCAAATGATTTCATTGTAAAACGAATTCTACTCATTATTTAGTCTATTGTCACCCCAAAACATGAATGAAAGATTTAAAACACAAACGATGTCATTTGAAACATAATGATGTACGATTCGAAATGCAATAAATTCATTTTGATTGCATATTCAAATTTCGCTCCCATTATATTTTGTTAATGTAAGTGAAATTTTGGTGAATTATCAGTTCAAAATTACTTATAGTTATTTACTTTTATAGAATAGGTAATAGCTGACCAGTGCCTACTTCGTTAGGCGGTAAACATTTTTACTTGTGATGAGATTATGACTGTGATTCGGTTAGTACTGAGTGTGATATATTATTTCCTGACTGTTAAAAGGAGGGTTATATTTTTACTGCATATGTATATTTAATTCGTGAATTCTTATGACTCCTATGACACTCACAAATAACGTAGCTTTCTATTAGTAAATGAATTTTCAAAGTCGGTTCAGTAGATCCAGAGATCCTTTACCTCAATGAATTAAACAAATTTAATGCGGCTTACTATCGCGTTTATTTTGGTTTTGTTTTTACAATATTATTTTATTATTCCGACGTTTCAAAAGCTTTGCAGCCGTCGTGATCACGGAGAGACTGAGGTGTTGGTCGTCCTATTGATTGATACTATTATTGTTTCCAAAACAGGGTAGGTTTGATGTTTTGATTTTGTGTTTCTGTTCCTGGTTTAATTCAATTTTTTGCAAATATAACGGACAGTGTCTTCTGGTTTGGCAGTTTGCTGGACTTGGGACTTGAGTTTATGTATTGTGGGGTCCCAGGTGTTAGATAAACCTGGGGCCCGATAGTAAGCCGCATAAAATTTGTTTAATTCATTAATCAATGTTCGCGCATTTCTTTATAATAATAATATCCTAAATTAGGTGCCTTTATTAATGCGTATAACATCAACTTTTATTGTTATTGTAATATTATTATATATTAGTATATTACTTTTATTTGTTATTGACCATGGCATCAATATGTCTAGCGGTAGACAACTAAATGTTGTAAAGAAATAGTTTTTCTTTTTATTCATGTTAGATTTAAATAATACGTATATTATGGTCTATTTACTTCCTTTGTACATAAACATTAAAAACAAATTCCTTTTATGTCTTATTTTTATAAGCCGCTTTCTCAAACCAAACGAAGCACAACGTAAAAACATTATCAGAAGCCATTTTGTTTACAAAGAGTTTCAAAACTATTACAAAATGCAATTCTTATGTTTAGTGAGCGTGTATAAAGTCTCAAAATTTAATTTAGACCGCACTCTTTAGCTGCAAAGACTACTTATCCTCTGCAACAAAACAGAGTGGTAAATAGAGTAGGTGGTTATTATATTGGTGGTTAGGTGGTTAGTTTCCAATATAGACCGTGAAGTAAAGATCGAAGTAGGCCAGCATAGTGTATTTATCTGTATGCCAGTCGGTTCCATTCACAGATCGCACTCCAGCTTAACATTAGGTAGGTTGCTGTCATATGTCGAGTCACAATATATATATATATTATATTATCATAAGATAACTATTATAATTAGATCGATAGGCTTTAGCAGCATCTCCCCATCCTATAATCTTAGATATTTTAAGACGATAACTGAGGTAAACATGAACTGTTAATTTTCAAGGAATATGAGATTATTAATTAATTTAATTACTGATTATCTCATTGCCGTGCCAGGCAACAGCTACGCGTTAGTTAGTCTTTAGTCCTAACGCTTTGATGTAGCCTGCAACCTCACAGTTAAAATCAATTGTTTTCGAGCCACATTAGAGCACTTCATTTATTTCATTAATAGCTCTACAAACATAAATGGTAATAGAGTGTAAGGTTATGAATATAACTGGTAAATTTCAAAACAAAAACAGTTTCAAAAACCCTCAGCAATGACACTTGAATGTAACTGGTAAATTTCAAAACAAAAAACAGTTTCAAAAACCCTCAGCAATGACACTTATTAAAATACTTTACACATATAAAAATTTCTTAGATTTTGCGCGAACATTGATTAATGAAATAAACAAATTTTATTCCGCTTACAATCGCGTATAGATTTAGTTATTGATTGTACAAATTTATATTCCGGAGTCTCCGTGACCACGATGGTTGCAAAGCTCTCAAAACCGCACAACATTTTGTTTAATTCATTACTCTACGAAGTTTTTTTATATAACTCAGCAATAAGTATTAACCTCGGTTTTTTGCATTATACGAAATTGACAGTTAAATTTTCACCATATATTGCTCGCAAAAAAAAACACCTCCCTCGACGACTTCGTACAAGTTATTATGAGAAGTTAGAAACACACATGATAGTTTTGTAAGACATGTTTTCTTCAAAGTCAATAAATGTTACCAAAATGTAAAATATTCTTGCAAATGAAAGATTTGTTTTTTGGGCAAATTATTTGTCGTTATCGATTTAAAGAATTGTTTATAAATTATTGGGGCTTACAAATTGTTTATCGGGAAAAGTTCCCCTTGGGCGCAAGGTTGGTGTATTTCACTGTACCTTTTCCATTTTATAATTAATTAATAGAATAATTGTATCATAAAACAAATCCCTTAGGCTGTTTGAAATATATTTTAAGTGTACAATACATAATAATTATTTAGTTTGAAATATATTTTAATCCACAATAACTACTTAATTAAAATTGCGTAACGAATAACAATTGTGTTTAAAATAGAAAATAGTTATGCACTAGAAAATTACTTTTACATTTACAGTTAGGCGCTGTTCTGGCCTTAAACTTGTTTAAGGATAAATGAAACAGTCTTTTGTGCTGTAATACTTGGATTCCATGTGAACATACAATCCTATTGCAACTAAATGTTTTGGTCTAGTAATAACATTCTAGAACATTCTGAACAATTTTCTGTAGGAAATATTTTGCAATGTATTTCCCGTAATACTCTTACCACAATAATCTTCATGTTATTGCTAAAAAAAATCTATGATAATTTGTAATTATTATGGATTTTTAATAAATACAACTCTCTCGCTTCTTTCTTATTCACACTTCTCTTTATAAACATTCCTTTAGCCGCTATTTTTATCTAGAAATGTTTATTTAGAATATATTAGGGCAACCAAAAACTAAGTCGTTTTTTCCAGTCATTCGCACTCCTGAACTTCCCTGCCCCCCTGCTTACCATCAGGCAAGTCGAGGTCAGATGCTGAATCGCAATAAAAACAAAAGTATTAGATATTATTTTTGTAAAATATGAGCGACGTGCGCCGATGGGAAATGGTTGGGGTACAATGACTAATTTGTGTGTGGAGTACCGGTTAAGGGTGACACGGTTTTTCCATCAAGCCAATGTTGTGATTGTGACCGCCATGCGAGTTTCAACACCCTATTTCATTTAACATTCTTTTAGGTTACTTACTAAAATAAAATTATACTAAATTTATTTTCAAAAACTAGAACTTTATTATTATATAGATTAGTTGTTGTGTAAATAAAATAAAACCTAATTTAAATAGGAAATTACTTGTACGTATGTAAGTATGTAACTATGTAACGGAATCTTTTCACTCACTTAAAGACGTCTGAATAATTTGAAATTTTGTACACGTAATAAAAACCGATGACAATACAATTTCATTATTTTTGTCTGCGTCTAAAGCAACCATAATCTGACTCGGTTTATTTAGTCGTCAATACTCTTGGACCTCCTTTTTGACTCACTTTTTGGTTCATTGTCATATAAGCGTGTTTTTTAGTTTTTTTTTAACTAGAGTTTTATTTAATACTGTGCCTTCTTGTGTAGATATTTATTTATGTACTTGTATACATTTATATAACATAATATTTTATCTAAAACTGATAGACAGTGGGGCCCCTCGCCTGATTTTAGACTGGAGTGTGGTCCATGAATGGAGGCCACTGCTACTACAGTCACCGGCCTAGTTAGAACCGGTAACTTATAAGCTAATCCTGAAACGCAACTTAACTTCACTGTCGGTGCACTTGTATATGGTGGTACTACCCTGAATCGCCAGACTGGGGAAATGATCTCCTACTGCCTACCACTCCTAAACAAGCAAAAAAGTATTCAATAGAAAAAATATCGAGTCTTTTTTTAACCTTATTCGCCCATTGTGTAACTTACTCAATTTTGTAACCCCCCATTTTATTCACCGTACTTTTATTAAAACGCTCGGAGTGTTTATTTTAATCTCTAACCAGGGTTTGCTACTAATGAAAGATTTTATGATAATATTATTTTATTGGGTAATGTGTTTTTACAGACAGTCAAGTTATTTTACGCTCAACATATGACAGAACCCCGCCTGATGTTAAGCTGCAGTGCGGTCCTTAAACTACAGTAAATAAATAAATAGTCGAACTAAAAAGTTCGGTGCGTCTTTTCTTTGTAGAACAATTGAAAAGTAGAATGATTTGCCAGCCCATGTGTTCTCTCCATCCTATGACCTTGGATCCTTTAAGCGATGCGTGAAGAAGCACCTTAGACCGGCATAGTGGCGGCGGCTGGGGCAGCCGGGAACTGACTCGGTTAATTCAGTCGTCGTCACTCTTGGACCTCCTCTTGCTTATCATCAGGCGGGCCGAGGTCAGATGTCGTGTCACAATAAAAAAAGTAGTAAGTTTCGTTTTTAGTTTCTATACTAAAAACAACTTTCAAGTAGATTCCGAAACGCGACTTAGACGCTTTACGGTTTTTTATATATACGCTTACGTTTTTATATATTCGCATATTTTTTTTTATACATTTGTTTTTTAAATATTAGTAATTCTTTTATCCTCAACAATGCCCTACCCGCAGTAATAAAATAGGTAAATAATTTTTATTCCCAACATTCGCCTCCACTCCGCTCGTTTTATTTACGTAGGATTACTCACATGTATTCTTTAATTATTACACTTACGTAGTAATTTATTTGTTGTGTTTGGCAGGAAAAATAAGTAATTTTAATTATTTTTTGCCATGATCTAATGTTAGAACTATAACTGGATAAACTTATGACTCGACATATTATGACAGTACCCTGCTGGACATTAAGGTGGAGTTGCTTTTCGAGGCGTTGCTACGACATTTAAATAACTGAAATTAGCAGTCGCATTTACTATGCCGTCCTAGTTGGAACC
Source organism: Tinea trinotella (assembly GCA_905220615.1). NCBI lineage: Eukaryota > Metazoa > Arthropoda > Insecta > Lepidoptera > Tineidae > Tinea > Tinea trinotella. The sequence goes on along the minus strand of HG992321.1, from coordinate 1,925,495 downwards.
GGCAACTTACAAGCTGATCCCGAAACGCGATGAAGTCACTTTACGGTCTGTACTCTTGTGGTGGTATAACCCCAGATTGTAAACTTGAAATTACTTCCTAGCACACTTAAAACAAACCACTAGTAACTGAATGTAAGAAATATTTTTTTTTACATTTATATACTAAGCTACTTTAGTAGCTTGTATCATAGAAACAGGACAACCAAATAGTACTATCCTATTCTAATACTATGTATATTGTATATGTCAAAAGTTAATGAATAAACATTGAATTTCAATTTTAGCTTGTATTTGGTTAGTTGTGGATTGTTGATATAGCTAAACCTATATTTATTTATAATATTTGTACCGTGCTCTTTTATCTTACTAAAATACTAACTACGTAAACATTAATTATTGTATTTGTATATTTTAATACATTTGCATGCCAGTAAAGTTAACCATTTGATTAAATTCACACTATAATTGGTATAACTAAACCACCTAACCAATTATTTTAATACGGTAGCCTTAGTACGCCTCGTATATAGCCTAAGACAAATTGTTTTTAAACAATGATAATCTCACACAACCCTCACCCACAATAGTAAACACAATTTAATCAATTGTCTCGCCTGTTTTCCATGGAAATAGGCAGAGACAAAGGAGCTCCACTTGCCATGATCCTGGCACAACTCCATCGATTCCCTCACATCCACAGTAACATAATTATTATTATGCGACTGTTTATTTGTCCTTTAAACCCCTGTTATCCCCCCCTTATAAACGACAAGATGCCTGTTGATGCAACTGGCATCTGGTCATTTGGAATAGCGAGGGGAGGGCCTATGTTCAGCAGTGGACGTCGTCCGTCTGATGATGATGACTGTTTTCAACGACAGACTTTAACAATGCCGACAGGCTATTTTACGCTTTCCTTGAAGAACTTAAGGTTGTAGAATGGAGAGAAGACACGGGCAGCTAAAACACATCACTTGTGTTTTAATATAGCGACGCCTAGTTTAGTTATACTAGCGATTCGGTCGATACGCAGAACAGTAAAAAGTAGTTCCGTTAGTCTAAATCTCTGTTCTGTGGTCGGTTAATTTTGTTTTTTATTTTATTATAATGACATATCACTGTGTTTGCCTGATATTATGCCAGAGTATCCTAAATCATTTGTTACAGATTAAAGACTGAGGACAGGTCTTGCTTTACCGGCTTAAAAAAATCAAATTGTCCTATAATATTATTAACCGTTCTTGTTCTTATTCAACCGTACATGAATTACAAAGTGAAGGGAAAGTCATAGCTTTTCCTATGTATTTTTCCTCATTTTTTTCATCAAGTACTTGGGCTTATCGCAACCGTTTATTGTTTAGTCAGCAAAAACCCTAGAGGTTGATTCTTGTGTTGGATTTTTGAGGATTATTTATTTATTTTTTATTCTTTGTTAGAGATTCCATACTGAGAATGTTAGTATTAGTTTCAAAGATAAATTTTATATATTTTTTTAATCAATCAAACTATTTTTTTTTATATTTTGCGCGAACATTGAAAATGTATTACATAAATTTTATGCGGCTTACAATAGGGTTTATTTGGTTTATTGGCTAAGCTAATTCGAAACGTCGGAATAATAAAATAAAATAAAATTGTATAATCAAAACCAAAATAAACGCGATAGTAAGCCGCATAAAATTTGTTTAATTCATCAATCAATCACGTCTAAACCCTACAGCGGTAGACAGAGAGCCAATGGAGAGCCAAATTCCACGATCCCGTTTTACTCTCAATCACAATTCTCTTCACAGAACCATTCCGTATGTTATATAAGGGCTCGTTTCCGCACTTAAGACCTTCGCGGCTTCTTTGTGCTTTCTTCAACAGTTTGCTCTCAGTGTAGTTACGCGATCTCTTCCAAGAAGCCCACTAGGCCATTTTCATTCTAGCTCACCTCTGGAAGAGTCTTTAGGTTGTAAAAACAATAAAAGTCGTTTTATATACCTAAATAAAATAAATAAAACTATAGTTAAAAAAGAACGAAAAAACACGCTTATCCAGGAGTGCTGACGTATAAAAAAACCGAGTCACTTCACGATTGCCACTAATTATTGTATTATTATCGGTTTTTAATACGTGTATAAATATTTAAATTATTAAGACCCTTGGAAATGGGTGAAAAATTATTTCAAAGATTCCATTACATAGTTACATTCATACAAGTCAAGCTAATAAAAGCGTGTTAAAAATAATTGATAAAATTACTTTTTTTTTAATTAAATAAAAAAAAAAGTTAAATACATAGAATAATTAAAAAATACTCTATAAATAAACTTATTCAAAGATAAATTTGAATTTTTTCAATGAAAATATTTAATAGTTTTGGTTTAAAAGGTGTTATATTAAATCGTCATCGATGTTTTGAGAATAGTCCTCCAGTTTATTATGTCCGGGACGAGAGGGCGGGTAGGGGGAGGTCGCATCGTCCTTCAAAGCTCATTCAGAGTCCTTTATTTGAATATTTATTAAATTTTCTCCTACAGGGCTCATGTTATGACGTTGTGTGTAGAGGGTTTTAGCTTAGTTTTATATACTAGTTTACTGTTACTTTTACGATCAACATATATTAGATGATTGCATTATTAATTTATTAATTTTGTAGTTGCTTTTTCCCTGTCCCTAAGCCGGTGATATGGCTGTGAGAAAGTATGGGCTTTCTTTTTGACGTTTAATTGCGGAATAGAAAAAGTCTTCCTAAACACGTCTATTAACCTATTTTTGTGGAAAAAGTCCCTCTATTAAGCTAGAAAGCACTCTAGCTTAACATTTTGGGCCGGCACAGTGACGGCGGTAAAGGCAACCGTCAACTGACTCGGTTTTTTCAGTTGTTGACACTCTTCAACTGTTATCAGGCAAGTCGAGGTCAGATGTAGTCACAATGACATAACGAGTTTTTTTTTTACTAAAGTGCGTGTATCATAGAAACATGACAACCAAAGTACATATATCAAAGATACATTGGTATCGGTGGGTGGTTTCGAACTCGTGCACTCGGTTTGTGTAACCATTGTACTGCCACTAACCCACGGTCGCCTTTTAAGTTAGGTATTAGTTAGGTAGTTTATTTTTAATACCAAAAATATATTTTAAATAATGAAATAAAAAACCTAACGAAATAATAAACAGGGTACTTACTGGCACCCGCACTTTTATTTCGTTTTATTTAATAAAATATTTAAAAAAAATATTGAATTTAAAATTGATCCGGTTGATCCCCGCGACCACTATGGCTACGAAGCTTTCAAAGCTCAGATTAAAATGTTCAAAATAAACGCGATTGTAGGCCTCAAAAGTCATTTATTTTATGAACAATATTCACCTGAAACCTCATAAAATGCTGTTCACTTATAACTCAAATTTAAATTAGATTTTGTACTATATTAGAATTAGGCTATTTTTTTATTGATTTATTTATTGTAGCTACTATCCCGGCAAATTACCTTGTTTATTGTGCACCCCGCTTGATGGTAAGCTGGGGTGTGGTCCATGAATGGATGTCACTGCTACTACAATTCAATAACTGTTAGTAGCAATCACATCCACTGTGCCGGCCTGGGTAAAACCGGCAACTTACAAGCTGATTCCTAAACGCGGCTAAATCACTTTACGGTCTGTATACTTGTAAGTGGTGGTGGTACTTTTTTTTAACAATAATATTAAATATTTAAAATAATTATATTAAATATTACAAATAAAAGCTATGAAACAAATATTTGCTCCGATCGGGAATGGAACCTGGGACTTTACACGCAACAAACCAATCAGCCACGCCTGTGTGCCTAATGTTATCTTTGATTGCTGTTCACAAATGGAGGCGACTACCACTACCAGTTATTGTAACTGCAAGTAGCAATCGACTCCAGTATGCAGGCCTTTTTTCTTGCAAGGGTCGGTCCAAAAGTTCCAACTTAAAAAAAAAACTACTCAGTTCAAGTTTGCCTCGTCGCCGAAACTATGCCGGCCAAAAGTGCTTCAAGTATTGCTTTAAATTTATAGGATTATATTTTTTATTTACCTTACTTTGTTTTCATATGAAAAAATAAAATAAAAAGAAAAACAGCATCTATAGAAATCCAAATGAAATAAAATTGTAAATACATATTTCCTATTTTGCAAATGGTATCATTCAATAGGTTCATTTAAACCGTGTTACCACGATATCCTGAGTGCAGATCCACTTCATTTCCTTGTGCCGTCCCTATTCGTAGTAACTATGTTTCCGTTATTCATTTCAGAGTGGAATATTGAATCATGGTAAACGACAAGGTGGGCGGACCGGTGATGCGATCGCTCTTTCGTAATTTAAAAGAAATACCTTGTAATTTTTAGGGATGGGTATTTCTTACATTTCTACTACTAGCTACTAAATCTGCTTGTATCACAAAACAGGGAAGACCAGCTATTTAATATTACACTAGTACCGGTAAGTGTTTTTGAATCGAAAGCTCTTAGTTTGCGAGGCAAATTCACAATCACTACACTATGATCGTCCTAATTTAACAATAAAACGGGGAAGAATGCAGGACAGTGCCTTCCTACAAACGTAAAGTCTAATACTTTACGTTTGTAGGAATTTTATAAAGTTGAACTTTCCTAAGTTCGTGAATGAAGCTTTGAAAGATATTTCAAAAGTTTTATCTAAAAGATTGAACTTTTACAAGTATCGTGCGAGACTATAGTTTGAGAATCAATTATTACATTTTCAAATTCAATTAGGTTATTCTGAACTGAGCAAGTTATCTTACCCAATTTTATATTTTTTTATTTTAGTTAACATTAATTGCATTTTTTTTTAAATAATATAGTTAATCATTTTGTTATAATGACATAGACTTTAGGCGTCATAGTGACGGCGACTGAGACACCCATAAAATGTAACGGTTTGTTTAGTCTTTGGCACTTTTTGACCTCTCTTTACTCAACATTAGGCAAGTCAAATGTTACGTCTCAATAAAAAATAAAATAATAAAAACGGATAAATAAATTAAAATATTTAATAATGCGAATGTGTTTAGAATTTGATACTTTAATGTAAGTATGTAATAAGGGTTGCTAATTATAATTAATAACTAGGCAATGGAGATATACTTGTATACTTTCTTTTAATAATTAAAATTATATTTTAAGTATATTTCCTATATTCACTACTTGTATGGTGATCAGTATATCAACACATTTATCAATTTGCTTCTATTCATCTATATTAATTTACTAACTATTCGATCAGGATTACACCTGACAGTCTCGCTGCTAAATAGTAATATTGTATTAGAGATTAAGGGGTTGCGATGTCAGACTACCTCTTCGTGTGTCAGTCTGCTTGCCATATCGCTTCGATGAAACGGAAAACAGATGGGCCGGTGCATCCTGGGATCAGCCAATAACTTACCTTTAGGAAGCCCTTGTTGGTTAATGGCTAAAAGTATGACGTGTGGCGCTGCTCCACGTATCCCTCTGCTTTCAGAAGGTACTGTGGAGCAGCGAGTTAATATAGTCATATATTTTCGGAATTTTTGCCCATAGTGGACATTGACAAAGTAATATTGTTTTGTATTAAAACAAACTATACAGGCGCCATAAATTAAAAGAGATAGAAGAAGAGATTAAGGAATGTTTAGCTCTATTGCTGCTCCTCTTAATAAACTAACTAGCAATGGTAAGAACGCTCCTAAATTCGTGTGGAATCAGGAACCTTCTCAACCTTTTTTAAAACTAAATGAAGCTTTAGGAACTTATCCAGTTTTATCTTGTCCTGACTTTTGCCTGACGAATAATACTTTAACCTACCTTTTTTTCAGTTCATACTAATGCTTTTAGACATTTTTAATGGCTTGCCGCGTTACTTTGCCTTGACTGACTCGCCTTAGCAAGGGGAGGTCCAAAAAGGTTGACGATTGATATAAATAAATGAGCTTGTGACTGAGTCCCTCATATCCACATTTCTCTTCATACAAGCTCTACTATTATAGATACGTAAAATAATCGCATAGATACAAATAAAAATGACTTACAATGTTGCGCAATTGGGGCACATTGCCGAAAGCGCACGAGTGCCCGCCCGCCGCTCGGCCGCGCCGTCGCGCTACCGCATTGCGCAGTCGCCAGCCCGAAAGTCCCAGGGCCCCGTTTCGTGAGGCCCTGCGCACTGAGGCCCCGAACACTTTTGCCTCGCGAATCAAGGCCCCGAAACAACAGTCCACAACACACCCGCTTTCACCAGTCCGTCTGTGAACAAGAGAACAAAGTGTTGTTTATTCATATTTTCATGATTTTCCGACAGAAAATTAATAGGTGAAATTCCTTATTATATCACGTTAGACGATACGTGGGGCGCATTTAATAACACGCCAGTTCTGGGTTCGATTACCGGTCAAAGAAATAATTGTTTGAGGGCATTTGTAGATAATATTTATATTCAATCTAATATTATATAAATCTAATTAAATTGATTAATTGATGATTTTTCCAACAGTGATAGCCAGAGACAATAGATCGCTTTTTCACACTTCGCTTAAAGGATTTAAAGTTTATAGGATAGAGACTTATAAAAATAAATTTTATATAAAATTGCTTTATGATAATCAAATATGTATTATACTATCATTATTTTTGATTGGCTCCTAGCTATTATTAGAATTAATTTATATAAAAAAATATCTTAAAACCACAAAAAAACAATCAATTTATCAAATTGTTACGCCTTTTTCCCACAAGGATAGGCATAGACAATAGTGCGCCACTTACCACGATCCTGACACAACTCCCTTGCTTTCTTAACATCCACAATTCTCTTCATACAAGCCCTACGGTGACCACAAAATAAAAGAAATGAGATGTATTAAAGTATTTATTTAATAGAATTTGTAAAATTTAAGTACCAGAAAAGGTATTAAAAGTTTGTTAATTCAAGAATGCGAACCTTAATTGAAGCGAACGTTTTCAGTTTATAAAAAATATAACTCGAAAATCGTATTTTTGGTAGGTTAAATATTCATCTCAAATGGTTGAAAATCCTCTTCATTCCATTATGATCTCTTTTCGTTAATTAATTCAAGAGTCTAAGTGATTCTGTATTAATATTATACTTATATTTATGAATTTTTTTAGAAGTACAGTCAGATACAAAACATCGCCATAAAAGTACTTGGCTTGACATATGACAGCACCCCTCCTGATGTAGAACTTAAGTGCGGTTTATGAATGAAATTGACTGCTACTACAGGTAAATAACTCCAAGTAGCAGTCCACTATTTCGGCCTAGTTGAAACAGGCATCTTACAAGCTGATCCCGAAACGCGACTTAGTCAATACACGATCTTTATTCTCGTATAAATTTATATTATTTCATGTAACAAGAAAAATAATTATTATAAGAAAAATAAATCACATTACGCAGACTTTAAAGTGTGGTAGACAGTGGTACCTAGTCTGCCGATCCGGGGCAGTACCACCACTTACAAGTATACAGACCGTGAAATGATTTGGTCGCGTTTCGGGATCAGCTTGTAAGTTGCCTGTTCCAACAAAACATAGCGGATCACTTCGTGGTCAGCATTCCTATGATCCGGACAAAACTCCCTCGCTTCCTTCACATCCACAATTCTATTCATACAAGCTCTAAGGTGTTATTAGGTAGCTCTATTTATAATACATATAATTAACGCGATTATATGTATTATAAATAGACTGGATTTAAACGGGTCTTAACGTGTTATTTTATTTAGCAGCCTTTGTTTATTTAGGCTGTATTGTATTAGGCGCGTTTAATTTTTTATTACTATTAATATAAATATTGAGGGTGTTTTCAGACCAAATCGGAGACATCCTCAAGAAAGCTAGGTTGCCTAGTACCCATAACCATAAAGGTTATATGAAGAGAATTATGGATGTGAGGGAAGCGAGGGAGTTGTGTCAGGATCGTGGCAAGTGGCGCTACACTGTCTCTGCCTATTCCTATGGGAAAATAGCTTTCCAATTTTTTTTTCATTGCGACACGACATTTGACCTCGTCCCGCCTGATGATAAGCAAGAGGAGGTCCAAGAGTGAATTGATTGATTGTAAAATAAATGTTTTAAATGAAAACTCTTAGGGATCTGATAATTTATAACTTTAATTAAATAGTTACGTGCAAATGTTTGCTAATTTTGTTACTCGTTATTAGCGAGACTATATTCGAAACAATTATTAAATTGCTCATATTATTAACAAGATAACTCTAAAATGTGTTAATTTTGTTCATTAGCTTTTATACACTGGAGTTATGTTATTAATATTGTTGTTTGAATTTTAAATTTTATTATCAAAATCACCTGCTCTTCGGAATTTCTTGGCGCCAAAACATATTTATGTTTTAATGCCCTCAAAAACAAAATCCTAAATAATGATCTCGAGGGAATTTTCTTTGAAAAAATATATTATGAACATTTCTGAATTTTTATTCTGACGCATTGCAGAAATCAACTTTGAAAATGCGAATGGTTTTTCCGTGGAGGATTTTGCTTATGTAGGTGAAAATATTATTATTAGCGACCAAACAATAAGCGAACCAACAAAAGGTAGGGGGAAAAGAGCTGCTTCGTATTTTTCATTATGCTCTTAAAACGAGCATCCATTACGCTCGCTGCAACTGTTTTTAAATAGTGTTTTTAAAAGAAATGTATGTATGATATAATTAGGTTTACTCACATTAGCATGCCAGCGTTGAGTCCAATTATCAACTACCAACCCCAACGTAAACAACCGACCTGAACACCATCATTTTATAAAAAGAGAACGTCTACATCACATGCCGGGAGCGAAACGATCGAAGGAGCCGCGCGGCACGGCTCAACTCACTGCTCGTTTAAAAACCATCCTTAAATCGACCGATTCCGATAAGAAAACTAAACTTTAATCACAAAAAATGGGTCTCTCTTTGGTGTTTCAGTTAGGAAAACAGGTTGGCCGTAAGGTGGCAGTGCGGAAGCGTTGCGACACGCGCCGGTGGCCGCGACTGCAGGCCGCCACTAGCGGGCGGGGCGCTCCCGGGCTCGCGCCGCTCCTCCCGCGACCCCGCCACCCCGGCCTGCGCCATGTGCCCGGACCTCGCAAAGGGTTGTCGGCAAAGGGAAATTGCTACTATCGCCTTTTTCAAACGACAATTGCCTCAGCTCCACTTCTTTTAAAAGAGAAAACTAGACTTCTTTTACACTTAAGACTACTTTGGTTTGTTATAAGAAAAAAAGTGTGGAAGCTTTTGCGTTATTAAATGTTATAGTACTACATTTTTATGATTATTAAGTAAGGTTTCATATAAAAATATAATTAGTCATGAATCTTATGGTGTTTATGCCGTGTAGCCGCTAACCCATGGTGATATGTTGGCGGTCGTTGCGCGCCTGTCGAAAAATCCTTAACGCAGCCCTTAAATTTGTGCTGTTGGGGGTGTCGAGTAGGGCCGAAGGTTGTCGGGGAAGGCCGATCGCGGCCGAATGTAGCGGGCGCCGTGATGAAGCGAGTCAGCACGAGCGGTGGCGCCGCCCAGTCGATACCAGTGTTCGTACAAACGCGGACAAAGACACCGCCATATAATAATTACATTTAATTAATGATGTATGAATGTTTTGTAAACATTTCGTTTTATTTGCGGTTCGCTTTATTATTGTTATCATATCGATTTTAAATTATCTAGATTAGAATTATATAAAATTTATAAATAATGTTTGATGTTTTCTGGATTTATTAAAAAAAAAGTAGGCCGGCATATTAGCTGCAACTACTGCTTACAGACATTTGTCTAATGCAGTAGTCGCTTCCCCTTTTTGCACTCCAACTTAATATCTGGCATCCTGCCATTACTCGTATATATTTATTTAATTAAATAAAATTAATTATTTAATTTGAATTAATTAAAACTAATATTTTCTTAGATTTTGCGCAAACATTGTTTAATGAATTAAACAAATTTTATGCAGCTTACTATCGGGTTTATTTTGGTTTTGATTTTACAATTTTATTTTATTATTCCGACGTTTCAAGAGCTTTGCAACCATCGTGGTCACGGTCACGCTGTTTAATTCATTAATTTAAACTAATACCAAAATTTAACAGAAAATTAAACGCACTTTGGATAGCACGCAAATTGTCACGCCTTTTCCCCATCTGGATAGGCAGAGACAAAGGAGCGCCACTTGCCATGATCCTTACACAACTCCCTCGCTTCCCTCACACCCACAATTCTTCACATAAAAGTTATTTGGTTATGGGAACTAGGTAACCCAAGTTTCATGAGTATATCTCCGTTTTGCTAAGGATTAATTAAATGTACAAAAAATAATTTAAACTTCGTACTTTTAATGATCTTCTTACCCTTAAATCAAGGTTATATTAAATGTATACTAGACTTGGGTAACCCATATTTGACCTAAAAGTCCTTCAGAATAAAAATAGTGTGTTTTTACAACTTTTTTCAGCGGGTTACGCATCCAACAACCCATAAATACATAATGAATTTCAGTAAACAAGATTCCGTTTCATTTATTCAGGACATTTTAAGTGTACAATCTTTAACAATCAAAGTTTCCGCTGAAGGGAGAGAAAGTTTGCTCGTCAGGTGGACATTTTCTTTATAATGGTATTTATATTTAGCCTTGCTAATCCCTGTCAGAATTGAGGCTTGAATTTAATTAATTAATTCCCAATTGGTTTTCCCAATATTTTTTATTTATTTATTATTTTTTCTTTCTTTAAGTGCTTACTTGTATCATAGAAACAGAACAACCAAAGTACTATACTAAAGATACACTAGTACCGGTGGGTGGCTTCGAACTCTTGCTCTCTTTTTATGTAACCATTGCACTGCCACTACAGTATTTAAATAACCTTAATAGATGAAACATGGATGAACAGAGGTATGGAGCTTTTCCACGATCCTGACAAAACTCTTACGCTTCCTTCACATCTATAATTTTCTATATACTAACATTGCAGTTATGAGCATTGCGGATGTGATAGATTGTACATAAAAACTCCACAAAAAGCAAGATTTACTCGCCCATTTAGTCTTCCTTTTTTTTATTGTAACACGACATCTGACCTCAACCTGCCTGATGTTAAGCAAGAGGAGGTCCGAGAGTGACAACGACTGAAAAAACTGCCCCAGTCGCCGTCACTATGCCGGCGACTGCACGAGACAACCGTGAACTAAGTTGTTTTTTCAGTCGTTGACGCTTTTGTAACTCCCCTTGATTACCATCAGCCGATTCGAAATCAGATGTCGAGTCACAGTAAATCAATAACATAACATAAGGCAACCATGTGGCAATGGTCGTGCAAACGTGGTAGAGCACGGGTTTAAAACCACTTGCCGCTACCAATGTATCTTTGATATATGCACTTTGGTGGACCTGTTTCTTTGATACACTTGAGTAGCTTAACATAGTAAATAAAATAGTATAGTAAAAAACACACACAAATGTTTTGTCTTTTTACAAAATATTGCATGAATTTGTGGGCATTGAACAAGAGCTGGCTGAAATTCCGCCCGTAAACATACGTCCATCTGAAAATATTGCTTGCAACAGCCTTTCCGATTGGGCCTCATTCTTATTTGGAGCGGAAAACCAATATATTTAATGCTGTTTGATAAATTTCTAACAGAACTTACTAAAACATATTTAAAATATATATATATATATATATTTGATTTTAAGAGCAGACGTTTATTTTAAATATTTTGAAACTTAGTTGCGTTTTTAATTAGCTTGAAAGGTCACTAATGCCAGGAAAATTTGCATTATAAAAATTGCATTGCATAATTGTCAACTTGAGTTTTAATATTTTTATTTTGTTACAAGTTTCAGCGCGGAAGTGTCGGTCAGGAAAACGATTTTTTTTGTTCTGACCTTCGATCTTTAATCCTATAACCTTGGATCCTTCAAGCGATACGTGAAGAAGCACCTTTAGCCGGCATAGAGAGGGCGAATGAGGTAACCGCAACCTGAGTCGGTTTTTTCAAACGTTCGCACTCTTAAGAGAAGGTTCAAACCTTCTTTTGCTTACTGATGGTAAGTCAAGGTCAGATGTCCAGTCACAACATTACGCATCGTTTGAAGGATCCAAGGTTATAGGATGGAGATAACACATGGGCTGGTAATGCATTCCACTTGTCGACGCTCCAAACCTTTTATCTAAATAAATGGTTCAGTCATATTTTTCCCCTTTTATACTTAGAACGAAACATGTATCATAGAAACTAGGCGACTGTAGAATTTTAAACTGGTAGAATTCTTAGTTTGTGTGACAATACCACCACACACGACCAATGGTGGTATTATTGGAATAGACCTACAAACCGAGAACATTCTGTTCCAAACCACTTGCCGATACCGCTCTTTAACATTAGGTATTTGGTCGTCCTGTTTCTATGCTTCAAGTGTGTTTTTTAGCTTAGTATAATCATCAGCCAGAACAAGTCCACTGCTGAACATAGACCTCTCTATCAGTACACCTTTCCGAACAACAAGATGCCAGATCCATGTACCGTGACTACTATGTCCACCTAGTGGGAGGCCTACCTACGCTGCGTGTTCCGGTTCGTTCGTTGAATCTTTCTTCCCCATCGGTTGTCAGTTCTTTGAGCGATGTATGAAAATCATTAGATTGTTTTTCTAGAGTAATAGCTTAGTATAGAAATGTTAAAAAAAAGTCTAAATAAAAGTTAAGTTTGCAACCTTTTAAGAGCTTTAAGCCATCCATTACCGAATATTTTGCGAGAGAGCGTAATCTCTTGATCGGTCGTTGTAGACGTTTTAGTGGCATGTGACATAAATTGGATGCACACCGTCAGCTTGGGGGAATTCCCAACACATAACTACGTTTAAATTTATATTTAATACGTTATTTATACTCACTGGGATCATTTTCTTGTTTTTATTTATATTGCCATAAGTGACTGTCTGATGGCTGATCTAATGGGTTAACAGTCTGTCTACTTTTAAACAGTTTTATTAACAGATTTAATAATTAAGTTTTGATACGAAATTAAATACGGAATTTTTGTTTTATTTAAAAATAAATATATTTAAAAAGGACTATTAATAATTGGAAATAAGGTTATAATAAATTAAACAAATTTTATGCGGTTTTATTTTTATTGTTGATTTTACAATTTTAGAAGACTTCGTGACCGCATAAAATTTGTTTAATACATTAATCAATGTTCGCGTGAAATCTAAGAAAATAAGGTAATAGCTCTGAAGTGATTTAAAAATTCTATTCCCGAAGGATGTGATACTTTTATGAAGTTATGTCTACTACTTTAAAGACATCGTCATTTCGGTAATCATAGTGGATGAGTCTTATACTAAACTAACTGTAGTAACAGTTGCATCCATTCAACAACCGCACTCCAGCTTAATTAGGCAAGGTGCCAAATAAAAATATCTAAATCCAGTTAAATAAAATAAAAACAATTTTGTTAACGACCCGTGTAGCGTATTGTTTAAAACACTAGTCAGTAAGACGTAGGTCCTGGGTTTGATTTCCGGACGCAGAAAAGATTGTTGCATAGCATTTATTTTAGGATTTAGTATCCAGTTCCACCTTGTATTAAGAATCAATCTTGCAGTTAATAAGCTGTAGTAGCAGTTGCCTCTATTCATGGACTGAAACTCAGTTAAACATTAAAAGAAGTGCTGGTATAATCCGCACTCCTTCTTGAAAGGATCGGTGCATGTGGTAGAGATGCTACTATAAACGTTTTTTTTTAATTATTAAGACTCGAAACATACCCCAGACAGAACCCCGCCTGATGCTAAGCTGGAGAGCGGTCCATAAATGACTATTGACTGTGCTACTACACTTGAATAACTGCAAATAGCAGTAGCATCCTCTATGTCGGCTTAGTTTAAACAACAAGTTTTTTCAAAGAGTGGTAGGCAGTGGTACCCAGTCTGCCGATCCGGGGTAGTACCACCACTTACAAGTATACAGACCGTGAAGTGATTTGGTCACGTTACGGGATCAGCTTGTAAGTTGCCGGTTCCGCATAGTGGATGTGATTGCTACTCACAGTTATTGAATTGTAGTAGCAGTGACATTCATTTATGGACCACACTTCGGCTTAACATCAAGCGGGGTGCTGTCATTTGTCGAGTCACAATAAAAAAAAAACAAGCAACTTTTAATTTGATTCCGATTCGGCAGTGCCTACCTCTACGATGAATCAGTATAAATTCATATTTCATAGATAATACAGTGTGTATGGTAAAATCATAGAAGACTTGATCTCATATTACATCATGCGTGAGAGAAATAAGCGTTATCATTACCCATAAACAAAATAACAAATCAATATCATATATGCTTGAATTAATTTAAACACACATGGCTATAGATAATTTGATTTCAATAAAGCCGCGTCAGTAACAGATGAATTGGGGTGACCATAATTTCCTAAATATAATAAATTAAAATACCGAGCAAAAATTTTCTTTTATTGCACACATTATGTAATAGAGACCCTATTACATAATGTGTGCAATAACATAATGTGTCAATTTGCATAGGTTCTTATAAAAAAAGCTTATGCGATTAGTTGTATAGGTTTTTTTATTCGTTTACGCTCTTGGACTTAGCCTTGCTTACCATCAGGCACGTCAATCAATCAACCAAATTATCACGCCATTTTCTCACACGGATAGGCAGAGATAAAGGAGCACCACTTGCCACAATCCTGACACAACTACCTCGCTTCCTTTACATCTACAATTCTCTTGATAAAATCTCTACGGTTATGGGCACTAGGCAAGCCGGTTTTTTTGGATCTCTCCGATTTGGTCGAAGAACATTCTCATGGGTCCAATAACGCATCCATCCACATCAGATTTATAAATATCTTTCGTTAATCAACTTTTACTTACTCTTTCCATGTGTCCAAACCACAGAAAAATAAATACACTGAGCAACGCAATCCATTGACGTACACCGTAGTAACGGAAGAAGTAAAAACTTAAGAAAAAAAAACGTCATTCAGGATCGTGGTTATTGGTAGTTCGTTGTCTCTCTTTATGTGCAGGAAATAAGCCGTGAAAATGTAGGTCTAGTGAAATATCAATTTAAATACATATATAATATATTAATGAATTTATATGCTATTAAAAACAAACCGAGGGGTTAAAATTCAAATATTTTTTTAACAAATTTGACTGCAAATAGCTAAAAACTTTAACCAAAACCTAAATAACCACATGCGTCAGTACCACAAGCGAAGCACCTGTATAAAATATAATACAGTCTTCAATTTTTAAAACACAAGTGGTCACCCTATATTCTAATAGAATATCGCGTCAAAGTTTCTTAGTAGTAAATCCAATTTATGTCATCGCTAGCCTGTTACTGGCTATTGACATTGAAGCTAAAGTCATTTTCCAACACATGAAAATCATTTCCTGTAAAATGGTAACGTGACACTTTCATGACAAGATTTTTCATAACAACGGTGACTACATAAAACTTGCATTATACTAGATTATTGCTGTATAGAGAATCTTTATTCAAAACGCATCTAAGTCACTTCACGGTTTGTACACTTGCAAGTGGTAGTCCTACCCGAATCGGCAGACTGGGCATCTACTACTCAACTTGACCTGAAATAAATATTCAGCTCTTTTTTTCAATAACAAATATATGTACTTATTCTGTTTTATATTTTATTTTCAGTTTTTATTTTTAATAAAAGATCTGAAAGTAATCTCTGCTCCAACCGGAAGTCGAACCCGGGACTAATCTGCTAATGTAATGGACTACTGTGCTAACAAATACGCAACGCCTGTAGTCAAATACTATAATGTAATAGAATCGATTATAAAATAGAATCGGCAGCCGAATTGTAGAACAATCGACAAGTGGAATGCTTTGCCTGCCCATGTTATCTCTCCATCCTATGATCTTGGATCCTTAAAGCGATGCATGAAGAAGCACCTGCCGGCATAGTGACGGCAGCTGTGAACAAACTCATTTTTTTCAGTCGTCGTCAATTTTGGTCCTTCTCTTGCTTATCGTCAGGCGGATCGAGGTCAGATGTCGTGTCACAATAAATAAATAAAAGGATGCGACTGCTACTATAGTTGTTTTACTGTAGTAGCAGTCACTTCAATTTACAAACCACACTTTAGCTTAATATCAATATAGGGTGCTAAAATAAAATAAAAACTACCTATAGCTAAATAGAGCCCATATAAAGAGAATTGTGGATGTGAAGAAAGCAAGGTAGTTCTGTAAGGATCGTGGTAAGTGGCGCTCCATTGTCTCTGTCTATCCCTGTGGGAAAAAGGCGTGACAATTTTATTGATTCAAAGTTAAATAAACACAAAGTATCGACTACATTGTAACACAACACTAAATTCAAATTCAAACTGGTACGTGTAATTCTCTTAGGAAATTTGCAAAAACTTTTGCAGAACACATCGCCTACATCTGTTTCATGGTATTTCTTCAAGTATCAAAACTGAAAGTTCTCGATGAGTTTTACCTTTGAACTAATTACACTTAACTTTCATTCTGAGCCCCTAGCACGATTTTTTTTTATTGTGACTCGATATAAATGACAGTCCCCGCTTGAAGTTAAGCTAAAGTGTGGTTCAATAACTGTTGTAGCAGCCATATCCACTATGCCGGCCTAGTTGGAACCGGCAACTTAAAAGCTGATCCCGAAATGCGACTAAATCACTTTTTAATATTAAAGCCTACGATTTAATAACCAGACCCAAAGCAAATATCTGCCTCTTTTTTATTAAAAAATATTTGTAATATTTAATATAATTACTGAATATTACAAATAAAAGCTATCAAACAAATATTTGCTCCGACCGGGAATCGAACCCGGGACTTTGCGCGCAACAAACCAATCGCTGGACAATCGGCCACACCTGTCGTCTAAATGAGAGGAAGGCACACAAGATTAGAGCAGACCACGTGAGAGTCTGTACAGAAAATAACAAGATGACATTATTGCAGTGGCAGGAAACACATAAAGACAAGACAAACACCAGATCGAAAGCAATGGAAGCCTTTAACTGACAATGGGCACCCAAAAATATTATTACTCAATTAAATAGTCACGCCTTTTCCCACAATCCTGACACAACTTCCTTGCTTGTCTCACATTCACAATTCTTCTCACACAAGCTATACACAAGGTTGTGTGCACTAGGCAACCCAATATTTAATTCCTGTATTTGAATAAAAATGCTACGAATATCCTCGTATTTTTTCAATATAATTTTTTATTTTTTATTGTGACTCGACATATGACAGCACCCCGCTTGATGTTAAGCCGAAGTGTAGTCCATGAATGAATGTCACTGCTACTACAATTCAATATCTGTGAGTAGCAATCACATCTACTATTCCGGCCTAGGTGGAACTGGCAACTTACAAGCTGATGCCGAATCGTGACCAAATCACTTCACGGTCTGTATACATGTAAGTGGTGGTACTACCCCGGAGCGGCAGACTAGGGTACCTACCACTCTTTGATAACCAGACCCGAAACAAATAGCCATCTCTTTTTTTATTAACAAATATTTGCAATATTTAATGTTATTAAATATTACAAATAAAAGCTATGCAACAAATATTTGCTCCGACCGGGAATCGAACCCGGGACTTTACGCGCAACAAACCAATCGCTGGACAATCGGCCACGCTTGTCGTCAAAATTATCATGATAGAGTTACTCTATACTAGATTTCTACAGCACTCCTGAAATGAAATGACCAATTTACACAGTGATTGCTTTCAGTCATTCCCACTTTGTCAAAGTAGAAAATGTCAAATAGCCATGCAATAATGTTTTTGCCCTCTCGATAGGTAGGGTTTAGGTATCGATTATTTTCTTTCTATCAATATCTCAGCTTTATTGCTCAAAACACAAATTTAAACTATGTTTTTTTTTTCTGTGCGAATACAATTTTTTTTTATTGTGACTCGACATATGACTGCACCCCGTTTGATGTTAAGCTGAAGTGTGGTCCGGAAAATGGAGAAGTAACCAATAGACTACATAGCGTCGCCTTCATATCAATTAACCATAATGTTACGTCTTTTTTCTCAGGGATCCCACTTGCCACGATCCTGACACAACTCACATCCACAATTTTCCTCATACAAGCTATACGGTTATGGGCACTACAAACCAGCTTTCTTAAAAATGCCGCCGATTTGGTTGGAAAACACCCTCCTGGGTCTGTCTCTTTTGACGCAACAACATCAACATCTGGTATTTCCTTGGATTTTGCGCGAACATTGTTTAATGAATTAAACAAATTGGGGGGCTTTTTTTTGGGGGTAGATGTCAAACTGAGTACATGTATTTTTTTGCGCTCTGAGTTTTTTATTATTATAAAATCAAATATTAATAACTTTCTCACTTGAAGTAACTTATATACATTCACAAGTGCTTTAATTTATGTATGTGATATAATTAGTTTGTATTTGCACGCCCTGTCAGTGTTATAAAAGTGCAACATTTCAAGATGTCACCAGTGGATGTTGTTCAGGAGGCACAGCGGGATATAGAGCACAAATTGATGCAGAGAATGGCGGAGTTTGAAGCTCAACTCAAAGCTGCCACAACACCGGACACTGTGAAGAAAATTTCTGAGACTTTCACAACTTTCCGCAGTACTGTTTTTGATATTATGTCAATGTTAAATACTCAAGTAGCAGCACTTTCAAAAACAGTTGATTCTATTGAGATGAATGGTCGTAGGAAGTTCGTAATCATCCATGGGATTGGTGAGGATATTCCTGAGCTGCCTGCCGCCGTGGTTGCTATCATCACTGGCAATATGAAGATCCCTGATGTAACCGTGTCCTCTCTAAAAACTTGTCATCGCATTGGAGTTAGGAATGCTGACAAGAATCGACCAATACTAGTATCCTTTTTTAATAAACAGCTTAAAACTTTCATTTGGAAGGCAAAGGCTAAACTAAAGGGCACAAAGTTCTCTTTGTCCGAGTTCCTAACACGTCGAAGGCAGGAGGTATTCTCCAAGGCTCGCAAGATCTACGGGATGAGGAATGTATGGACTTTTGATGGCAACATTTCGGTGAAGGTGTCCGGCACAGTGAGTCGAGGCATTAATGGTATGGAGGATTTTGAATCACTTTTGGAAAAGTACCCTGTCACTGAGGCGTCCACCGACACACTGGGGCACTCTTTGCAGGCAGCAGCCACAACTGTTTTCACGAAGCTAACAAAGAGAAGATAATAAGTTGCAATCCCCAATAGTTTTCGCATCGAATACTATATTTTGGTTAAAATTATCAATTTGTTACTGTAATATTTAATAAGCACGGTTATAAGTAATTATTTCTTTTTCTTTTTTAGCAATTGATTCACTTATTTATGTTAGTGATAGCCGCTTTTCTTTAAATACCTCTAATAATGATAAAACCTCAAAGAATTACAAATCATTCAGTATGACATTCATGCATGATCCGATTGACGTAATTAGCGGTTGTTGCTGACAGTTCTTACTTTTATTATTTTCGAGACAAAGGTAACCAACTTCATGCATCCAATATACGCATTTTTCTTTATTATTGTTTGAAACCAAAGGCTCTGGTTTTCGGTTTCAGCATTGAACTTTATTAATATAATAATAATTTTGTTTTGTGCTTTACTAAGATATTAAGTTAAACATATATTATTTTACTTTTTAATTTTCGTAGTATTCGTTATGTACTGTAAACTGGCAGGTAGTGCAAATAGTGTTATTATTGTTTTTATTTTTTTTTCATTTGTGTTAGATACGTATTGGTATAGCTATTATTATATTGTTGTTAGATTATTTTTATTTTCTCATATTGTGTAAAATTTGTAAGCTTGCCAAACCTGTAGTTATTTTAGATTTAGTTTTAGTGTAAGTCAAAATAAGTTAGATCTATTAAGTTATTATTATTCATATATTTACATTATCTAATATTATAAGACTGTATTGTATTATATTGTATTATATTATATTGTATTGTGTTGTATTATATTGTATTGTATCGTATTGCAACAATATTACTGTTATGTCGATCAACTCTTCTACACACTCTAGTAGCGATGATTCAATTGTAAATGCTCAAGATGTTGATGTTTCTCTTTGCAATGTGCTGAGTAACCATAAAAACAATTTCAACGTTTGCCACATAAACGCACAAAGCATACCTGCTCATTACACAGATTTAATCTGCACATTTTCTTCTCCACAGGTTATTGATGCAATTCTTATCTCAGAGACGTGGCTCAAACCCAGTTTGCCGTCTACGTCATATTGTCTGCCTGGGTATGTGCTTATACGAAATGACCGAACTGGTTCCAGAGGGGGTGGGGTTGCGATTTTCTTACGATCCGACTTATCATACAAAGTCATTAGCGCGTCTTCCAGTGAGTATTCCGCAGGCCCTGAATATTTATTTATTGAGTTACTCTTTTTAGGGATAAAAGTAGTCCTGGGAGTCGTTTACTGTCCCCCTTCCATTAACTATTTCTCTAAGCTTGAAACTATCCTGGAGGATTCTTTAGCTATGTACTCTCACCATATTGTGATGGGAGATTTTAACACTTGTTTGCTCCAGAACCAAAATATAAATAGTTCCAGAGCATTCAAACTACGAAACATAATTTCTTCTGTTAATCTAACACTTTTACCCACTGGTCCTACTCATCACCTTTCCTCTTCTGATACTTTACTTGATCTAATGTTAACTTCACGCCCAGATCTTATTCATTCTCATGGCCAGATACCCGCGCCTTACTTTTCTTACCATGACCTTCTGTTCGCGTCATATAAATTAAAGCCACCAAAGTTTCGACCTCCCGTAATTCTCATGCGTCATTATGGTCGTTTGAATTTGGACGCACTGAGTGATGACCTGAAAAGCGTGGATTGGGAACCGTTTTACGAGGCCGATGCTATCGATCTTAAGGTTTCACTTTTTACTGAGGTGGTTCTTGGTTTGTATGATAAGTATGCACCTCTCAAGTGTACTAAACTGAAGCGTCCTCCTGCACCATGGATTAATGATGAAATTCGACTGGCTATGAGAAAACGGGACAAGGCTTATCGGATATATCGCGGGAATCGTAGTGACAGCAACTTTGCCGCATATAAGGTTGCAAGAAATAGGTGTAATCAGATGTGTCGTATAGCTAAGCGACACTACTTCTCTGATAGAATTAAGGACAATTGTCCCTCAAAGATTTGGAAATTTTTAAAATCTGTTGGATTGGGTCGGTCTCCTACACAATTCAATACTGACATTGTCTCTCCGGACGACCTCAATTTTCATTTTTCTTCTTCTCCAGTGCTTGATGATTTCACTAGAACAAGGACTTTGACTGAAATAAACTGCTTACCGACGCCTGATACGGAAACTTTCTTATTTGCCGATGTGTCTAATGATATGGTTCTCAAGGCAATTCGTTCTATCACCTCTAAAGCTATCGGGCATGACGGTATTGGTCGTGCTATGATAATACCCATCCTTGACTCCATATTACCTCTTGTTACTCACCTTATTAACTTTTCCTTTTCTACAAGCCAATTTCCTACTTTATGGCGTAATGCTTTTATCATACCTTTGCCTAAAATCTCATCGCCCACACTTCCCACTCATTTCAGGCCAATCTCTATTCTCCCCTTTCTTTCCAAAGTTCTAGAATATATAGCCTTTAAACAACTTTTCTCTTTTCTCAATTCTTACAATCTTCTTAACCCTTTTCAATCTGGTTTCCGCACCGGCCATAGTACGACCACAGCTTTACTCAAAGTTACCGAAGACATCAGACATGGTATGGATGAGTCGAAGGCTACAGTGCTCGTGCTGATCGACTTTACGAGCGCCTTCAATACAGTTGATCCCGACCTGCTAGTGGCATTGCTGTCTCGATACAACTTATCTTTAGAAACGCTAAAATGGTTCTCTAACTATCTTCATGGTCGAAGGCAAAGGGTACGAATAGGTGAGAAATTGTCAGATTGGTGTGGTCTTAGCACTGGAGTTCCACAAGGCGGTATTCTATCTCCATTATTATTTTCGTTATTTATTAACGCCATTACTGCCTCCTTACATTGTCAGTATCACCTCTACGCCGACGACTTGCAGCTTTATGTGAGGACGGATGTCACTGCAATCAATAGTGCCATTGCCTGGTTAAACGCAGATCTTTCTTATATTCACTCTTGGTCCAATCGCTACGGTATAGTGGTGAACCCTGTCAAGTGCCAGGCTATAATTATCACCAGCAGTATTCTTCGTAGCAAATTAAATCTTGCCAATGTGGATGCTGTTCGCTATAATGGCTTGGTTATACCATTTAGCGACAGTGTGAAGAATCTTGGCGTACACATGGATGCTAATTTGAGCTGGACCACACAGATTAGTGGCATAAATCGTAAAGTTTTTGCAAGTTTGCACTCCCTAAATGCATTGAAAAACTTTTTACCATTGAGTGCAAAAATCACACTAGCGCATAGTTTGCTTCTCCCCTTGATTGACTACGGCGACATTTGTTGCGTGAACGTGACAGAAGCTCAGCTGGATAAGTTGGATCGTATCCTTAATTCCTGTATTAGGTTCATTTTTTCTCTTCGAAAGTACGACCACATTTCTGAACATCGCAAGAAACTAAAATGGCTTGACATTCGCTCCCGACGGAACCTCAGAACAGTGTGTCTTCTTTTTACCGTTCTTAATGAACCTAATACCCCTTCATATCTGAAAGAACAATTTTCCTTCCTTTCCTCATTCCATGACAGAACCCTAAGGTCATCGGAAAACTCCCTTCTCTCCACTCCTGTTCATCGCACTAACTTTGTATCAAAATCCTTTTCAGTTGTTGCAACCTCTCTCTGGAACAATCTACCCGTTTCAATTAGGCAAGCACCGAATAGATATGTTTTCAAAAAACTGGTTTATGCACACCTTTATAAAACGTAACGGTTGTATTTTACTTTATTGTAATATTATGTTGTATTGTACTGTATTATATTATATTATATTATATTATATTATATTGTATTGTATTGTATTATATTATATTATATTATATTATATTATATTATGTTATGTTATGTTATGTTATGTTATGTTATGTTATATTATATTGTATTGTACTATATTGTGTTATATTAAGTTATCAGTTTTATATCTAATACTCCCATTTAACTTTTCGACTGTCCCGAAGGTTAACTGGCAGATAATGTCTAGCGGCATTAAGTTCGCCTTTATACAAATTGTAATAAAGTTTTTAAATAAATAAAATAAATAAATAAATTGTAAAATCTAAACCAAAATAAACGCGATAGTAAGCCTTATGCGGCTTTGTCTTGTAAGCCTTGTGCGGCGATGAATTTGTTTAATTCATCAACATCTTATTTGTGTATTCCTTTCGTCAATCTACTTTCCCTCATCCTTACCATGTGCCCAAACCATCGAAGCATTCCATTGTCAACGCTTGTCACTACATCTTCTTACAAACTACATGTATCGCGCACTGCGCTATATTTTCACATTATATTATTCCTCATTTTATGCGCTATCGTCACTCCACATATACTCGTTAATGACCTCATTTCTACAGCGTTAATTTTACTAATACAATAGCATAATAACTGTGGAGTGCATTCAATTTGCACATAATGTCTCGAAATAAATATATCATAACAATTAATCAATCAATCAAATTGTCACGCCTTTTTCCCACAGGAAAAAAGTCACGCCTCCCTTAAATTCACAATTCTCTTCATACAAGCTCTACGGTTATGGGCACTAGGCAACCCAGCTTTCTTGAGGATGTATCCGATTTGATCTCACAACACCCTCCTTTAATTTTTTTTTATTATTTACATTTCTATTCTAAACTACTAAAGTGCTTGTATCATAGAAACAGGATAACCAAAGTACATATATCAAAGATACATTGGTACCGGTGGGTGATTTCGAACTCGTGCTCTCGGTTTGTGTAACCATTGCACTGCCACTACACTATGGTCGCCTCATTCCTTTCAGTCATTTCATATATATTTATATATCTTAGTAAAACCTAAATACTTTAAATTGAAATCACGTAACGTCTCTAACATTACTTTTAGAAGATTTCTCTCAGGGATTCAATTTAAAAATCTTGGTTGCATGCCTCGTGCCGTAGCGGTCAGTATGGGTATATTTTCGGTGAACCAGCGAGACGAGTAATTGCTATTTCCTCTGCACTACGAAAATCACAGCACTCTCAACTGAGGCCTGGGGTTGATAGGCCGATTGTTTTGTGCTTTTAAGAAAGATTATTTTCCGGTTATAAGTTTTACAGACGGTTGTACCAAAAGTTATAATTTACGAATTTGTAAAGTATATCGTATAAGTAAAAGAAATAAAGAAAAATGGGTTGCACCACTCTTTAACTTCACATTTTACATTTACGTTTAACGGATATTTTTTACAGAGCTTAAGGACATCATTCATTTATTTCTAATGATAAAAACATATATAAATGGTAGTTTCGATACTAAATTATTAACAACCCAAATCACGATTTCGTAATAGTAAACGTAATAGAATAAGTATAAAGTAAAATTAAATTCGTAAATTGAAACTTTTTTGGTACAACCGGCTGTAAGTGTATAAATAATACTAATGAAAATATTGTTAATCAAACAATAAAGGTTAGTTGTTAGAAAATGCCTAGCAGGCATTAAACTCGCCTATCTATTTTTAAGTTTATTTTGGTGCAATAAATTATTTAAATAAATAATATTATATGCAGGCAGTTGGTGGTCATCATTCCAGCCTGCCGGCCCATTTTCAAGTGTGCTGTCTATAAAGTAACAAAGTTGCGTTTCAGGATCAGTTGTTGATTTTAACTAGACTGGCATATTGGATGTGACAGCTACTTGCAGTTATTTAACTGTAGTAACAGGCGCCTTTATTTATGTATCACACTCCAGCCTAATATAAGGTCAAATATCGAGCGAGAAAAAAAATCAACACGAGAACCAGAAGGTGACGACGAGTAAAGCGACCATAAACTGAAACTGTTTTTTCAGTCTTCAACTTCTTCTTGCTAACTATTAAGCATGTCTAAATCTGATGTCGCGTCTGAACAAAGAAATTCAGAATAGGAAAAAACAAAGAAAATAAGAAATTTTTATTTATTTACAATTTAATAAATAAAATAAAACCTGAAAACTAGTTTATTTCATATAATATATCAATCAGAATATTCATATATTATTCAGCAGCTTGTGAGAAAACAAATAGACATTTTCGGCTATAGATCAAATTACTTGAAAGCATTCAATATTAAGGTGTACAAGGGTACATAGTACTGGTGTTGACAGTCGCACCAACTGCTTCTAGAATTACTACACCTCACCCCTTATTCTCGTATTCTTATTTTATTTATAAACTTCATATTCTTTTGTATATAAAATTTCTTCAGATTAATTATTGTTTTAAGTTAACCTTTGGATTCTGATACAATATAGACAGGGAGCAGAAACAAAAGTAAACACCAAAACATTATAAATTATCTTTATACATATGTACTATAGTATATTATGGAATACAAGTACTATATTATATCCACAATTCTCCTCATACAAGCTCTACGGTTATGGGCACTAGGCAACCCAGATTTCTTGAGGATGTCTTCGATTTGATCGGAAAACAACCTCCGAGGGAGTTGTGTCAGGATCGTGGCAAGTGGCGCTCCATTGTCTCTGCCTATCTCCGTGGGAAAGAGGCGTGACAATTTGATTGATTGATTGATATATTATATAATTATATATTATACATACGTACTTAATAAAAAAATAATAAAAGTAAAAATTTAACAAACTTGATGTTATATTACTTAA
Source organism: Tinea trinotella (assembly GCA_905220615.1). NCBI lineage: Eukaryota > Metazoa > Arthropoda > Insecta > Lepidoptera > Tineidae > Tinea > Tinea trinotella. The sequence continues at coordinate 1,899,563 of HG992321.1, read as the reverse complement.
AAACGCATTCCACTGTAACCAACGCTTCTACACAGCTACGACTTAAACACACGAAGAAAATTCGCGTAATAAGCAGACCTCCTATTGTTGTAGGATAATCTGGTTATAATTATACTTTTTACTCCAGTGATACGCACATGTCTAAGGCAACATCCGTATTCAATCGACTGAATTCAATCTTAAAAATAAATAGTTATGTGCGTCGTTTCGAGCAACGTGTGAAAAGCACCATAAGTACTTTTTTTATTGTCGCGTCGACGCTCCTTGACCTTGCCTTGCTTAACATCAGGCAAGTAAGGTCAGACGTCGCGTCTTATTGAAAGAATGTAGATGTTGCGTAACAATAAAATAAAAATATAAAATAATAACGGGAAAATAACTAATAAATAATTGTTTATCATATAATTAATTCTCTTTGTACGAGTATTGCAAAGAATTGTAGACGAGAAGGAAGCGAGAGAGTTATATGAGGATCATTGAAAACGGCCAGCGCCCTGTTGTAGTAGCCCCGTTGTTAGGTTTCATTGACTGATTAAAAATATAATAATACAATTCATTATTATTTATTTTATAGGTGTGCAAAACAAATTGCAATCTTTGATTCAGCATGAAAAAACATAAACAAACAAAAAAACAAACTCTATTGCAACTCAAAAATTATACACACACTGCGAACAATAATTAAAAACTTAACAATAATAAAAGTAAACTATGTATATATAAACTATAATTATATTTAGGATCTTTAATAAATAAAAATAAATTAATATAATCAACTCCAATAATTGTCTTTTTGTAGACTAACCGAGAATAAGTACTCATAGCCCCCGCTTTGGGAGCACAATAAAACATTCAAAAACAAGATTTGATTTACAAAAGATCTCTCGACGCCTTTAGAGTATCGGATTGTGCCCAGTACCTCTACTATGTGTGACGGAACTAACGTGACATACAACTTAGTATAAAATATAATAAAGAATAATTATGTATCTTCTGGAAAATCATTGTGGCTTATACTAAAACCACTTTTTTGCTAATTATTATTATTATTATTTTATTTTTTATTATTTACATTTCTATACTAAGCTACTAAAGTGCTTGTATCATAGAAACAGGACAACCAAAGTACATATATCAAAGATACATTGGTACCGGTGGGTGGTCTTGAACTCATGCTCTCCAGTTTGTGTAACCATTGCACTGCCACTACACCACGGTCGTCTTTTAGTTTTACTATTACGTAAAGTATAACTCTTACGTCGCAAATATGAGTTAAAGAATTGATTCTGATACGGTATCAAGGAATCTTCTCTTATAAGCTCGATGATAAAAGGTAATTTTCTAGGTCGTTCAACATAATGAACTAGAGCAAAGACCTTTTATTTGATAGTTATGCTTAATTTATAATCTATAATGATGGTAAGTTCCCACCATAAATGGAAGAGACTGTACTATAGCTGGCATCTACTTCGGTCTGGTGATGCCAGCTAACCGACAAGTTTTAGCCTGATCCTGAAACGCGTCTAAGTGACCCAGGCAAAAGACCACCAACTCTTACGTTTTCCATACCATGTCATGATAAGGTTGTACAACTCGTGCGGAATAAGTTACAGATAAAAATAAGACTAAGATATTTTCATTCCCTTTGGACAACACTTTACGTTTACATTCTTTATTTATTCGACAGAGAAATTGCTAAAATTAATGTTAATTTAGTCGATCTTATAATGGCGCTTCGTTTGTTTCAGAATAGAAATTGGTTCTTTAAACATAGACATTCTATTTTCCATTTTATAAGTATAGAAAACTAGGCTAAACTTCAAAGTATGTATTGAATGTTTTAGACTCGGCATTAAGACTATTTCTAAAATTAAAATTTAGATTACGGCATTTGCAACTACCGTCCGATAGCTGTAACCTCAGTACTGTGCAAGGTCATGGAGCGAATAAATAATGTTCGCCTCATGGCCTACCTGGAGGGTCACCAGCTGATCAAAGACCGTCAATATGGCTTTAGGCCAAAACGGTCAACTGGTGACCTTCTGGCGTACACCACGCACGTCTGGGGTGAAGCTTTGGATGGTAATGGAGAAGCCCTTGCCGTTAGCTTAGACATCTCCAAAGCGTTTGACATGGACTGGCACAGGGGCCTTTTGTCCAAGCTCGAGGCATACGGTTTACCTGACCGTCTGCGGGGTTGGATAGCTGACTTCCTGCGTGACCGCTTTACGCATCGTTGTGGATGGAAGCGCATTGCGCAGAATGTCGGTGAATGCCGGCGTCCCTCAGGGCTCCGTGCTGTCGCCGACTTTGTTCCTTCTGCATATCAATGACATGCTGGACCTTGAATCCGGTATTCATTGCTATGCAGACGACAGCACGGTGCATGGACACTACATCATCAGGTCGAGGTCAGATATCGTGTTACTATAAAAAAAACGTTACTTGAGTACCTAAATTATATAACTTAATAAAAATATAAGTAGGCAAATGAAAACAAAGTATCAATAACATAGTTTAACTTCTTTATATGTCATAAAGATGGCGGTAGTCAACAGAAAGTGCCTGTTTGGTAAATATATTGATGCCTCTAAAAGAATAAATAGTCGATAACACGTTTTCATGGCGGCAGTATTCAATTTAAAGGTCATATAAATTGTTTACCTTTCGTGTGGGAGTTTTTAAATGGCTTATACTTACTTTTTAGAGTATCTAGAGATCTGGGAAACAGCTAAATGACTTTTTCTTTTCGGTTCTAGACTGACTGCTGTTTAGCTGGAGTTCGGTTCACAAACGGAGAGCAAATCTAATTCTATATAAATTGTCACGTCTCTTGTTACGGATAGGCAGGTAAATAAAGCTCCACTTGCCTGCCACGATCCTGACACAACTTCCTCGCTTTTCTCACATCCACAATTTTTTTCATACAAGCTCCACGATTATGGGCACTAGGCAACCCAGCTTTCTTGAGGATGTCTTCCAGCTGGTTAAAAAAAACGCCTTCGTCTGCCTCGTTTAGCGCATCCATCCACATCAGATTAATAAATTCTTTTCGTCGATTTACTATAACTCATCCTTTCCATGTGCCCAAATTATCGAAGAATGTCTTTGTCACTACATCTTCTTTTAAACCACATCTATCGCGCACTATGCTATTCTTTATTTTATCTGCTTATTATGATTGCTTTTTTAACATCCAAAATTTTATCCTGTCATAATTAAAATGATTTCAATTAGAAAAATACGAGAGCACAGAGCTAAATCAATTTTAAGTTTTTCTTTGGTAATAAAAACAAATCGCCTAAAAAACGGATATTAAATTAGGAAAAATCATTGAATGCATAGTTCATCAACGTATAGGCTTTATGGCAGATACTAGATAGTAGGAAGTGTACAGGGTGCTTCGGAAATATCCGCTAGTGAGCCGGCAACCGTATTTCCTATTTCGAAACACTTTATAGCTGAGGCTATTCACTCTTTCGCCCTATATTTTCGGTCCATTTAACATAAAATATGACATAAAATAACGTTAGTATTGCTGGGATAGTTAATACTTTGTTAGAAAGCCTTGAAGTTTATTTGTATAAAAATATACAGACCGTGAAGTAATTTGGTCGCGTTTCGGGATCAGCTTGTAAGTTACCGGTTCCAACTAGGGCGGTATAGAGGATGTTTGTTGTTTACAGTTATTAAATTGTAGTAGCAGTGACATCCATTCATGGACCACACTCCAGCTTAACATCAAGCAGGGTGCTGTCATATGTCGAGTCAGAATAAAAAAATATTTTACGATTATATTTCAATATTATTTTTTATTATTATTTTGACTCCAAATCTGCACTGACTTGCCTGGTGATTAGTTGTCTTTACTATGCCAGTAAGTTAAATGTTTACTTTCACTTATGAATACGCGAAACATTATTTTTCACTTAATCTTTTATTTTGTATGAACATATTACTCGTATTTGGTCACCTCTATTTCCCGTAGGTACCCAAAGTACAAATATAATAAGCAGCACTAGTCTAATTTCTCTTGGTCGAATTTACATAGTTCAAATAGTACATAACTGCCACAGATTAAGTTCGTGCAAACTATGTGACTGAGAATATCTGAAACGATCGTATATTTACCGTGCGACTCTCATAGTTTGGAAACCTTTCACACGTCCATCGATTATTTATTAGGGACTGATTGTCATCAATTCATAAACTAACTTCTGTTTCATTCTGAATTCCTAGTACCATAAAGTTTAGAATGTTGATTAAATTGTAAACAAACATACGGTTAGAATGTTGGATGATTCTAACCGATTTTCGTTTCTGCTACAAGTTATTTTACGAGTAGTTGTAATTCGTTTACATTAATGTAACTTTGAAATTAGTAAATATTTTATAGCGAATTCAAAATACTGTATGTGGTAGGCAGACAGGTTAGCTCCCTCTGCCACTCCGGGGTAGCACCCCCTTGAACTGTAAAAACCGTAAAATGATGTAATCGCGTTTCGTGACCAGCCTGTTATTTCTTTATTTATTATACATTTCTGTACTAAGCTTCTAAAGTGCTTGTATTATAGAAACAGGACGACCAAAGTACATTTATCAAAGATACATTGGTACCGGAGAGTGGGTTTGAACCCGTGCGGTTAAATATGGCGGTTTTAACTAGACCAGCATAGTAGATATGACTGCTACTTGCAGCTATTTAAAGGACGTACTCCAGCCTAATATCATCATAGGAGCTGTTATAAGTCAAGTCAATGTTAGTTAATAGAAATTCAGAGATTTTTATACTTTTAAATCTTGAATTAAAAAATATTTATACTTAGGTGTTTCAAATCAATTTCAAATTTTAATTATTAGACTTTTGATAACAAATACATTTTATTTTTAATAAATAAAAATAAAATGTAAAAGATAGGTTTGTTTTGTAAACACCTATTTATAAGAAATTACATTTCCCAATATACTGTCAAATTTGCCAAACGTGTGTAGGTGTTAAGATTTTTTTTCATCAATATTTCATACATAAAACATTTGGGACGGTGAACCCAATAATATCTTGTATTGTCTGACAGAAACGCTATATCGTCCGAAATTATGATAAGAAGCTTTTCCCTTCTGTAATAGGATTCCTTCCGAACTCAGCGACTGTAAGTGCATATCACTCGTATTATATCCCAGTTTGTAAAAATCTCTTTGTAGCTTTTGTTTTTGAATAAATTTAATTATTGATAAAATTAAAAATATTGTTTTATATGACAATATTATTACTTTATAGTATAAAACACTATTATAATATAAAACTCTAATACGTTATTGATCGTCGTGCAAAAGACCAACCTGATTAAATCAATATTTGTGAATATTTAAATAATTGATTTTATTAAAAGTAATAGGCGGACCGGGTAGTACAAATATTTACAAGTGTACACACCGTGCATGACTGTTGCGTTTTAGAATCAGCTTTTTCGTAGTCGTAGTCGCAGTAGTCTCCATTCATTGCCGGCATTCCAGCTTAATATCGGGCGGGGTGCTGTCGTATATCGAGAATTAAAATAAGAAAAAAAAGGTTTTGTAAATCTGGTAATTGGAGCTCCAAACTTTACTACATTACGACCACGACGTACCTAAACGATATAGAAAATTACGTAATAATGTAACAAAAATGCAGATGCTATCTTCTAAAAATTACATTAAATATGTTTTCAAAAATCCAAACTTTTTACTATCACAGTAACAGTAGCTGCTATGGAACAACTAATCGTAAACTTCGCTGGGATGTTTTATAGAGCTATTTATACGCCTAAATTCTAAATTCTTATAAAGACTTAAGTATGTACTAATAAACAATGTCGCAAGTGTGTCGCTAAATTCAAAAGTACACTTCTCGGCTTCTTAGCGAGTGCTGCGTGTACAATATTAGATATTGGCGCGTCCACGTCTTCGGGTTGCATCAATTGTTGTTGTGTATATTTATATTTATTTCTGTTATAGTTTTATTTTAATTTTCGTCATATTTTTATAACTATCGAGACTAAGAGCAAAGGGAGGACTGACGTGCCGACGACTAAAAAATGGATTCTTTTATATTAAATTTGAATATAAAATATATTTAAATAACAAAATTATTTTAGCTACTTTATTCTTTTTATGTAACATAAATTAAGCAAATTAGACGGCAGACTTTTAAAAATATAATCAAATTGTCACGCCCTTCTGTCACAGGGATAGGCAGAGACAATGGAGCGCCACTTGCCACGATCCTGGAACAACTCCCTCGCTTCCATCACATCCGCAATTCTTTTCATACAAGCTCCACGGTTATGGGCTCTAGGCAACCCAGCTTTCCAAAGTATGTTTCCGATTTGGTCGGAAAACATCCTCTTAGGCCGGGTTTAACGCATCCATCCACATCAGATTTATAAAATTTCTTTAATCTACTTTCACTCCTTTTCATCGAAGTATCCCTTTGTCAATCCTTCACACTAAATCTGCTTTCAAACCACATCTATCGCGCACTGTGCTATTTCTCATTCTACTCGTATCCGCTATCGCCTGTCCTCATTTTTTTAGAAGATAGACTTTTTAAATATTATTTTTGTTATATTTCACTTTTTTTTTAATTAAATTCTTGATAATAAAATATTTACTAGTACTAAATAAAGATTATTTATAAATTAATTGGACCTATATTTAAACATAAGATATAGAACCAAATTATCTTCACTGAACAATTTTTAAAAATATCAGAGATTACTTTGTAATATTAAATCTTAGAATGGGTCCTCGTTGAGATCAAAAGCAGATGAATGTAAATCTTCTTCGCGAACAGCTTATATCTGCGGCTTACTCTCCTAAGATGCAGTTGTTAGTAGGAAATTTACTATTGGAGGTAACTTGCAGAAGGCCTGGCCGACTGCCAGACTTGCGTGGTTTCTTTGCCAATTCTCAAATTTAAGGTTGTTTTAGATGATTACTAGAAACTTGTAATAAAACATTTGCTTCTTTATCGGCGACGCGTTTGTTGTATAACTTAGGTTATATGTGAAAATTTATAATAGGATATCAAACAAATTGAATTTTGATATACCATGACAGTTTTTGATATACCATGACCAATATTACTTGGTATATGTGTAAGAAGTTGACTTCCCTTAAAGATATAAAAGCAATACCATTTAGTAATCAGAAATAAATTAAGGCGACCGTGGTGTAGAGGTAGTACAATAGTCACGTAAGCCTAGAGCACGGGTTTACAGTACCAATGTATCTTTTATATATGTATGTATCTTTAATATATCATAGTTTCTCGTACCTTTTTAAGTTTTTATTTTCATTTATTTACATTTCTATACTAAGCTACTAAAGTGCTTGTATCATAGAAACAGGACCACCAAAGTACATATATCAAAGGTACATTGGTACCGGTGGGTGGTCTCGAACTCGTGCTCTCAGTTTGTGTAACCATTGCACTGCCACTACATCACGGTCGCTTTATTTATTTTCATGTGTTACATCACAAGTGTAAAAACAGCTTTAAGCAAAATGACAATCTTTGAATCTCAGCCTTAGTGGACAACGATACGGTAGAATTATTGATACTAAAGACGAAATACGAGTTTGCTAACTTATCGTTTAAATGCATACAAAGTGTTAACGGTTTGATTATTTTTAAAGAATGATTTGTATCTTTGTTTTTCCATGTTTTAATTTCTTGCGTCGTAAGTGGCGCTTCGTTGTCTACTGTTTTCCCTTAGGAATTAGGCGTAATAATTACTACTAATAAAATAGATTTACTATTTAAAATAGCATATCTATGAGTTGTAAGATTTCTGGTATATGGGTTAATAAATACAGATTCGTGGAATTTGATTGTGATTTGATTGATCGTGGAAAAATCCAACTTAACGTCTTAAGGAATAATCTAAGTCTTTGAATAACGTCTTAAGAATAACGCTTCCTGTTTTGCAATCTCGGTTAGTGGCCTGCGATAGTAGGTTTTAAAGAGTAGTAAGCGGCGGTGCCCAGACTGCCGATCCGAGGTAGTACCACCACTTACAAGTATACAGACCGTGAAGTGATTTAGTTGCGGTTACAACTAGGCTGGCATGGTAGATGTGACTGGTGCTTACACTTATTTAACTATACTAGCAGACACCTCCATTATTGGATCGCACCCCAGTGCAATATTAGGCGCGATATAATAAACGCGAAAGTAAGCCGCATAAAATTTGTTTAATACTGGTTTGTTGCGCGTAAAGTCCCGGGTTCGATCACCGGTCGGAGCAAATATTTGTTTCATAGCTATTATTTGTAATATTTAATTGTATTAAATATTGCAAATATTTGTTAATAAAAAAAAGAGATGGATATTTGCTTCGGGTCTGGTTATCAAAGAGTGGTAGGCAGTGGTGCCCAGTCTGCCGATCCGGGGTAGTACTACCACTTACAAGTATACAGACCGTGAAGTGATTTGGTCACGTTTCGGGATCAGCTTGTAAGTTGCCGGTTCCATCTAGGCCGGCATAGTGGATGTGAATGCTACTCACAGTTATTGAATTGTAGTAGCAGTGAAATTCATTCATGGACCACACTTTGGCTTAACATCAAGCGGGGTGCTGTCATATGTCGAGTCACAATAAATAAAAATAAAAAAATCACTTATGAATGTTCGAGCTAAATCTAAGAAAATACTATTATATGATTCGATTAAACATAAGCCGATCACTTTCCTGTCATGCGAATTGGGGCGTTACTAACACCAGCCTCTATGCCTATCTCTATGAATATACATACACTCCTCGCAATAATTAAGGGAACAAAAAAAATGACAAATGAGTATTTCAATGAAAAATGGGGAGAAAAACAGGAAATAAAAAACAGAGCTTTTGAAGCTTAAAGGTTCTAGTTTTCGGAATTTTTTGTTAAAAATTTTTAGAAGGTCCGGTTTTCAAGCAATCCATAGATAAAGCAAGAAAAAAATTCCAAAAACACCCAAAAATTTGAATAAATTGTTCTCCTAATTGTTGCGAGGAGTGTATTATGCTATTATATATTATACAATTTTCAATGTCTTCAAGAAATATTCCTGTCTCAAAGTATAATAATGCTAATCGTGTAAAATAGCAAGCGGAGTCACGAGCAAATTCCCTTCGAAGCTTTTGTTCAAAATCGCGTTACATTATCAAACTTAAGACCGTACTTCACGGATCCCAACTTTTACACAAAGCTACGTTTGTCCTTATTACATTGTTCACGTTAGACTGGGATAGACAATTACTATATTGTTGACTTTGTCAAGAATCGAGAGTACAATGTTTGGAAACTATAATTTTGTTAGTGACGTCATCGGTGATAACATCCTCTTATGTAAATAACTCGTCAATTTACATGCGAAGTGGCTTTCCTATATAGAGCACTTCTAAATATTCTAAACAATACAAGTATACAGACCATGAAGTGACTTAGTCGCGTTTCGGGATCAGCTTGCCGGTTTCAACTAGGCTGGCATAGTGGATGTGTCTATTACTTACAGTTTTTATTTTATTATTGTGACTTGACATATGACAGCACCCCGCTTAATGTTAAGCCGAAGTGTGGTCCATGTAGTCCATTCATGTGGTCCATGAATGAATGTCACTGCTACTACAATTCAATAACTGTGAGTAGCAATCACATCCACTATGCCGGCCTAGATGAAACCGGCAACTTACAAGCTGATCCCAAAACGTGACCAAATCACTTCACGGTCTGTATACTTGTAAGTGGTGGTATTACCCCGGATCGGCAGACTGGGTACCACTGTCTACACTACAGTTATTGAACTGTAGTAGCAGTCTTCTTAATTTATAGACCGCACTCCAGCTTAACATTAGGCGGTAGCTGTCATATGTTGAGTCACAATAAAATATAAAAAAAACTAGATTAGTACAATGCCAAGATAAATAATATGTGGGTCAAGCGTTAGATGAGCAATTGATGTTTCAAAAACATAGGTCAGACGTACAGGAGACGTGTTAATGTGTCCGTACTCATGACCTTGTGGTAGTGCTTTCGAAAATGCAAAACTACCTGCAGAAACGAGCGAGGTGTCATTCAATCGACCGGTGTTACAGCGACCATAGTGTAGTGGCAGTGCAATGGTCACGCAACAACCACAGAGGTACCATCATGCAATATAAAGCTGTAATAAAAAAAACTAAACCGGCGACTACCAAATAGAGAAAAAGCATAGCACACAGGAGTCTAACTGCATACTATGCATGGAATTCTAGCAGTAGAGCGCCGAGAAAGGCTATGATATAGTGATAGTTTTTCATTTATATAGAGGAAAAATATCTAAACAATATATTAGAAAATGCAATACAGGCTTAAATTTCATTCGTGTGAAAAAGTTGCTCGCAGTATTAATCTAAAACCAAATCAGATTTCATACCCCCTGGGGCAGTCGAGAGCCGCAGGGGGTAGCATCTGGCTAGTTAAAACTTGGGCCGAAGATACCCGAAGTGAACTTTCCTGAATACACCGCAAAACTTTTTGGAAAGTATCGTCCGAGGGTTAGTATCTGTTCACCTTTTTATATTTTTGTCCCTTTTCAAGAATTGATATTCACTACTGTAGTGTTTGCATAGTACCCCGTGCAGTAGTAACACAGATAACTGAGGATTACTGTAATTAGTTCAGGGGATTCGTTTTATAAATATCTATCCCGTGTTTATAGGACGAATACGGGTACGCGACCCCGGACACCTCGAGCTACCATTTACTATATCCTGCTCCTTCTATAGTAATGGTATCCAACGCTACCTACACCTACCCAATCCCTAAATTCCTATCCCTTCTCGTTTCCGCTAATTCCTTGTTCGCCCTTCCCTTTCCGCTAATTCCGTGGTCTGCCGCGCCCTAGGATGAATGGCTAGGGGTGGCCTAGTCGTAAGCGTGCTAGTCCCGATGGTTGGCGCCCATCGGGTACTAAGTAATTGCCCCACTTCGACATGCGGGGCTCTGTCGGAGTTGACACTTTTTTCCCTTGCTACTCGTGGGTATAAAATGGGAATTAAAAATAATAATAAAATATATTCGAATGGCGGCGACATTACTCGCAATAAGTCACGCCTCAAGTTCCCACGGGGCGAAAAGCGGGCAGCGGAGAGCCGTTTTGCCACGTTGAATGTTTGTGGAGGTATGAAGACTAAGTTAGATGAAGTATGTAAGATGAATGAGACGAAGCGGAAGGGCTCAGATGTTACCCACCATGGTCCCTACACAGCAGTCTGGTTGGGGGTCGACTCGACGGCCAGAGCGTGTCAGGGTGTGGGAATGTTGATGTCTGAGAGAATAGCAGAGTGTATGACTGAGTATGAGTGTATGTCGCCCAGACTCTTATGGGTCAGGCTTAGAGTGGGGCTGCACAGACTATTTGTCGTTGGTGTGTATGCCCCCGATATATCTAAGCCACAGACCGAAAGGGAAGAGTTTTGGGAGAGCCTGCGTGATGTTTTGAATGTTGCGAGATCGAATAAAAGGGTTGTAATGTTAGGTGATTTTAATGCATGGGTCGGTGTGCAAAGAGTGAATGTAGACCATGTGTTGGGAAGGTTTGGAGATGAGCGTGTGAATGAGAATGGAGTGAGTCTGGTGAATGTTTGTTTGGAGAAGAATCTCGTTGTGACAAACACGAAGCTTTGTCACAAGGAGATTCACATGTATACATGGGAGAGGAATAAAGAGAGAAGTATGATAGATTTTGTGATTGTGGATGAAAGGTTGAAAGTCAATGTTGTCGATACGAGGGTTTATCGCGGGGTCAACATTGGAACAGACCATTTTCTTGTAATGTCAAGAATAAATGGTCTGTTCAAGGGTTGGAGAAACCGCAGTCGTAAATCGACAACACAGTTGACAAAAATAAAAGGAGAAAAGTTGCAAGATGCAGAAGTGCAAGAGGAGTATGTAAGTAAGTTACGTGAGAAAATAGGAGATGCTTGTAATCATGAGAATGATAGTCTGGAGAAAGTATGGATGAAATTGAGGAATGTTATGACAGAAGCTGCAGAAGAAGTGTGTGGAGTGAGCAAGAGGAAGAATGTAAGGTCCAACATGTGGTGGGATAAGGAAACGGAAGTATTAGTATGCGAGAAGAAGAAAAAATGGCAGGATCTACTAGCAGTAAAGCTAGTAGACGAACAAACGCGGGTAAGAACGATGAGAATGTATGTAAGGTAATGAATGAATATAAGGAAATAAAAATTAAAGTGAAAGAATGTATAGAACGAAAGAAGAAAGATGTGAAAGAGGATATCGAGAGGAAATTCTCCAGAAATTTCCGGGATAATATCAAACTGTTCTGGAAACAGGTTAAGATAGCCCGGGGAGGACTGGAGAAGTCTAAAGTGAATGTGGTTAGGGATTCGAATGGTGATTTAGTGACTGAAGAGAAGAAAGTGTTAGGACGATGGAAGGAGTATTTTGAAAGTTTATTTGTAGAGGATGATAATACAGCACCAGAGTGTGTCGATGTGTCCTCCACGCCGAATGAAAGTGAATCTGAATGTGATATAGATGTAAAAGAGATTGTGAATGCATTGAAAAGAATGAAAGTTGGAAAAGCGGCTAGGTGTGACAGAATAACTGTCGAGATGCTGAAGGGCGGTGGTCAGCTGGTGGCTTTCTGGTTGTGTCTCCTTTTCAGTAAGTGCTGGGTGAACGGTCTTGTACCAGGGTACTGGCGCAAGGCTGTCATTGTACCACTATACAAGGGGAAGGGGTCGCAACAGGAACCCAAAAATTACCGCGGCATCAGCCTTCTCAGTATTGTTGGCAAGTTGTATGCGAAAGTATTGATTGAAAGGGTGATGCATGAAACAGATGATAAAATTTGGGATGCGCAAGCGGGATTTAGAAAAGGGATGGGATGTATGGATCAGATCTTCTCTCTAAGATGCGTCAGCGAAAAAGTGTTGGCAAAACAAAAAAAGAGAAGGCCTATGATCGAGTGAACAGGAGTGAATTGTGGCAGCAGCTGTCCGGGTTTGGGTTGGGGGAGCGTTTGGTCCGTGCGCTGAAATCTCTCTATGAGGATTCCAGTGCATGTGTTCGAATTAACGGGGCGCTATCTGACTGGTTTGGCATCTCTAAAGGTGTCAGACAGGGATGTGTAGCGTCACCATGGCTCTTCAATCTATTCATGGACAGTTGTCTGAAAGAGTTGCGTGAAAGGAAGTATGGTTTAAGAATGAATGACTTGGTGATCAAATGTCTCTTGTACGCTGACGATCAAGTTATCCTTGCATCTTCGGCGTATGAGTTACAGGAAATGGTCACTATAATGAATGCGGAATTAGAAAAGAAAGGTATGAAAGTAAATGTAAGTAAAACTAAGGTAATGGTTTTGGAGAGAGAGGATGAAATGACAGAATGTGAGATAATGATAGACGGAAAGAAAGTGGAACAAGTCAAACTTTACTTCGGAAGTATGTTTACTAGGGATGGAAAGTGTGATGAAGATATTGAGAGAAGAGTGCAAAAGGGTAACGTAGTGAACGGTGCCATCCATAGTATAATGAACAGCCAAATAATGTCCCAAAAGTCACGGATGGCTGTTCATAATGCGGTGCTTGTTCCTACATTAATGTATGGAAGTGAAGGTTGGGTATGGCAGAAGAAGCATGAGAGTAGAATTAACGCTGTAGAAATGCGGTCGTTAAGGAGTGTATGTGGAGTGACGATAGCTGATAGAATAAGGAATAGCACACTGCGTGATAGATGTGGTTTAAAAGAAGATGTAGTGACAAGGATTGACAAAGGAATGCTTCGATGGTTTGGGCACATGGAAAGGATGAGTGAAAGTAGATTGACGAAAGGAATTTATAAATCTGATGTGGATGCATGCGTTAAACAAGGCAGGCCTAGGAGAGTGTTTTCCGACCAAATCGGAGACATCCTTAAGAAAGCTCGGTTGCCTAGTGCCCATAACCATAGGGCCTGTATGAGGAGAATTGTGGATGTGAAGGAAGCAAGGGAGTTGTGTAAGGATCGTGGTAAGTGGCGCTCCATTGTCTCTGCCTATCCCTGTGGGAAAAAGGCGTGACAATTTGATTGATTGACTGACTGTAATCACAGGCTCGCCAACGTATTATGCCACACGTCTACCCTCGCCGCAGGGCAGTCTTGTTCTACGATACGCACAAGACAGTGCCACGTGCATCTATAAATAGCACGTATATATAATGTGTATGTATTCCTCATATATATATATATATATATATATATATCATGTATTAATAAATCTGATGTGGATGGATGCGTTAAACAAGGCAGACCTAGGAGAGTGTTTTTCCATGTGTTTCCATCCTTAAGAAAGCTAGGTTGCCTAGTGCCCATAACCATAGGGCCTGTATGAAGAGAATTGTGGATGTGAAGGAAGCAAGAGAGTTGTGTAAAGATCGTGGTAATTGGCGCTCCACTGTCTCTGCCTATCCCTGTGGGAAAAAAGCGTGACAATTTGATTGATTGATTGATATTCCTCATACAGTACAACTACAATGTTGTTAGGTAATAAATACGAAATTATATTCTGCAAATAAAGATTTTACATTCTAAAGATGTGAAGGAAGCGAGACAGTTTTGTGAACTTTAGTCACTAAATAAACAAGGAAGCGCAACTTAACATTATCTTCCCTTTTTTAAGATCCATAGTACTAACTGTTAAAAATATAATTTTTCACAGATAGCACTACCTTCACAACCACAACTCTCTCATACAAACCTATGTGGGCCCATGTGGCAGCCGTCGCCTCAGTTATTGAGTCGCACTCCAGCCTTACATCAGATGGTGTGCGATCTACTAAACTATTTTTTTAATATTCTTTTTTCGCATACGTTCTGTCCAATATCCATCACTTAATTTATACAAGAAATTATTGGTCAAATTATTTTAGAGTATTTGGACTAAATACCATGTCCGGACTCTTAAGGGAATAGCGTCTTTTATTTGATACTTGTATTGCTATTAAGCTTTTAAAATTATTACTCCGTATGGATTTTATTGAGATTGTATTAAATATTATTTTATACAAAGTTTATAGTTTTATTTTTTTTGTATGCTAAGAAACTTGTGTGCGAGGAGTATGGAGAAAATAGGAGAAAAATTGTGTTTAGTGTATCTGTTTTTTTTTTTTGTAAATGGAGGCGGATATATTTTTTTTTTTATTGTGACTCGACATATGCCAGTACCCCGCTTGATGTTAGGCCGAAGTGTGGTCCATGAATGAATGCCACAACTACTACAATTCAATAACTGTGAGTAGCAATCACATCCACTATGCCGGCCTAGATGGAACCGGCAACTTACAAGCTGATCCCGAAACGTGACCAAATCACTTCACGGTCTGTATACTTGTAAGTGGTGGTACTACCCCGGATCGGCAGACTGGGTACCACTGCCTACAACTCTTTGATAACCAGACCCGAAGCAAATATCCATCTCTTTTTTTTTATTAACAAGTATTTGCAACATTTAATATTATTAAATATTACAAATAAAAGCTAGGAAACAAATATTGCTCCGAATCATGGCAAGTAGCGCTACATTGTCTCTTTCTATCTCTATGAGAAAAAGGTGTGGCAGTTTGATTAATTGTTTGAAATACCTTTAAAGTTAAACATACAAATTAAATTCTGAGTAGATACTTCCATTTCCTTCAATAAATAAAATAGGTATAACAATTTAAAATCTAGTCTCTAGTTTCAATTGGTTGTTGAAACCAGCAAGGAGCAATTCATGATTTAATAACGACATATACTTTTTCATTAATTTAGCGATCGGCCCAGTATGCCGATCCAGGGTAGTACCACCACTTAGAAGTATACAGACCGCAAAGTGACTTAATCGCTCAGGATTAACTTGTTGCCGGTTCTAACTAGGCCGGTATGGTGGCTGCGGTGCTACTTGCAGTTATTTTACTGTACTAGCAGTCGGCTTTTTGGATCGTATTCCGGTTAAAATAAGGTCTTCACTTGAAAGTGGTGGTATTACTCCGAACCGGCAGACTGGCATAATGTCCACCAAACTGTCTGCCTAATACTTTTAAACAACCAGGCCCAAATAATATATAATATAAGCAGAATCCCAAACAGGGGAGGGTAGTTTCCACTACAGAGCCGCTACATAAAGCCACATCGACCCGCACGCAGCCCACTTTTCCCTCGGCGCTCCGTGTGTTAGGGCGTTACTGCTGGTGTAGGTCACGTGAGGCATATTGTGATTTGTTAAGTGTTCTATAGCTAGCAAGTTGTAATCACCACGTGTCGGTATTCATTGTTAGTTTGAGGCGTAATTCAATAAGTGATTTGATGTATAACTTTGAATTGTAATAAATAACTGTTTTAGTTTGTACTTGTATCTTTTTTTAACTATTCCTACTTAGGATGCTAACAATAAATATATTTTATTTTAGGATTTTCTTAGAATTTATGCAAACAATAAATATTGAAATTTTATGCAATCAAAATTTATTTTATCCTTGACCACGATGGCTGCAAAGCTCTCAAACGTCGGAATAAAAAAAGGTAAATCAATAACCAAAATAAAGTAAGCCGCATAAAATTTATTTATTGCCTAATTTATTCATTAACAAATTAACATCAATGAAATGATCTTTATCTACTTGACTTGAAATAAATTAAACAATAAAGTAAATAGAGTACGTAAATATTTCCTTTAAATAAGTTTGGAATAGCACCTCTTATATTTGTAGTAACTGATTCGCGTTGTAAAAGGAAATTTTAAAGTAACAGGTATTTCCTATCTGGCGTACCTTGTTCGCAAGCAATCCTTCTGCATTTTACCGTTTATTGAATTTTCTCTGTAATAGAGGGATCTTTTTTTGAAAGCCTTTTCTTAAATTCATTAAATTTCAATTAAATTAAAGATTCGTATTCGATTCGAACAGTTACCTAGGTTTTTTTAAATAACTAATAAAATATTGTCAACAGGCTTGGCGTAGTTATGCGGAAGTCCCGGGTTCGATTCCCGGTCGAAGCAAATATTTGTTTCATAGCTTTTATTTGTAATATTTACTAATTTAAATATTTTTTATAAAAAAGAGGAGGCAGAAATTTGCTTCGTGTCTAGTTGTCAAAGAGTGGTAGGCAGTGGTACCCAGTCTGCCGATCCGGGGTAGTACCACCACTTACAAGTATACAGACCGCGAAGTGACTTAGTCTCGTTTTGGGATCTGTCGACTAGGCGAGCATAGTGGATGTGACTGTTACTGTGGTAGCAGTCACCTCCTTTTATTGACTGCACTCCAGCTTAACATCAGGAAGAGTGCTCTCATATGCTTGGCAAATGGCGCTCCATTAGCTCTGCCTATTCCTGTGGGAAAAAGGAGTGATAATTTGATTGTTTGTTAGTGGAGGTAAAATAAAGGTTTAGAATTGTACCAAAATTTCCACGAAAACAAGGAAAATGTTTACTGTTAATTTCTAATTTTAAACCAATAACTTTAAAGGAATAATGTTAATAATATTATTATAAAGCTCTTTCAAATTAATTCCTCTTAAAACTTTTGATTACATTTAACCTACTTCTCTAAACATTTACCAAATAAAGTACAAAATGTTAAAATATTTGTCATTATGAGGACTTTTAATTTTTATTTAAAATTATTCAATAAAATAAAAATAAGGTTACTTTTTACATCTGAACTCGACCTGCCTAATAATAAGCATGATGGAGGTCCAAGAGTGGCGACATCTGAAAAAATCCAATCAGTTCACGGCTGCCACAGTCGCCTTCACTATGCCGGCCTAATGATCCACAGTTGATTTTTCATGATTTTTTTATGTAGTGATTCGATATTTGACAGAATCTCGCCTGGTGTAGGGCTGGAGTGCGTAATCGTAAGCGTAACAAACTGGTATACTAACCAATCGGCCACACCTGTCGTCAAAAACTACAAAAAATTAAGAATTTTCTTAGAGATTGCGCAAACATTGATTATTTGAAATAAATAAATTTTATGCGGCTTACTATCGCGTTTATTTTGGTTGGTTAATTTTACATTTTTTAATAATATTCCGACGTTTCGAGAGCTTTGTAGCCATTGTGGTCACGAGTACAAAATAAACGCGACAGTAAACCGCATAAAATTTATTTGTTAAGCCGCGTTATACATTGTGAATGTGGAGAAATTGAGAATGATATGTTAAGATTGTGGAAAGTTACACTTAGTTGTTTCTGCCTTTCTCTGTGGAAATTAAGACGTGGGACAACTTATTTTAATTTGTGACATCAATCACAAACGCGATAATAGATCAGGTTTGATGATTATTTATTAAAACATAACAAGGATAGGCAGACCTCACGATCCTGGTAGAACTCTCTGGTGAGTTTAAGAAAAATATAAACTTCCTCAAAACAATAACTTTAAAATTTACCTCCTTAATTGTACTAATTATAATGTCGCCTATAAAATGGCGTTTTGACAGATAAAGTTAATAAATTGTATTTAATTAACTCTATCGTGGATTAACAGATAGCAATGCCAGATTTAATATTAAGTATTAAAAAATATAAATAAGTATAAAAAAATTGTGTACGCAACACTTAACCTCGACTTTGGAGGAGTAATTAAACGATGGTTCTACAAATGATGCGCCGAACTGTCCAAACGTCGCGTCTATTTGGTTTTAAAAAAATATAATAGATAAGATTTATATATTTTATACTATAATATTTTCTCATTCTACTGTATTCCGCATTTATTATTTCACATACACTACTTAATCACTGCATTTTTACATTGTATTTATTAATCTTTTTTTTTTATTTACATTTCTTCACTAAGCTAAACTAAAGTTTAGCTATCATAGAAAAGGACAACCAAAGTACATAAATCAAAGATACATTGGTACTGGTGGGTGGTCCCGAATCCGTGCTCTCGGTTTACGTAACCATTGCACTGCAACCACACCACAGTCGCCTAAATCATCATCATCATGACGTTAGCTATTAGTCGTTCATTGCCTCTCCAACCACTGGAATCGGTCTTAATCCTAAGTTTTTCTGCTATCTTTAGCAGATCGTTAGTCCATCTTGTGGGTGGACGTCCATTCTCCTAATACACAACAGCAAATTGAACTACTACTGCTCTATAAACGTGACTTTTATCCTTATCTAATTTAAAAAATTGTCGCTATAAATATTATAAAGCTGATAAAACATGTTCACGAACTGGACACATGAAAAAAGCCCTCTCAGTTCACTGCTGCTTCAGTGGCCGACACTATGCTGGCTATGCATCCAATACATGGGCAGGCAAAGCATTATTTTTTTTTGTGACACGACATCTGACCTCGACTCGCCTGATTATATGCAAGATGAGGACCAAAAGTGACGACGACTGAAAAAAATCGGATTGTTCACGGCTGCCTCAGTCGCCGTCAGTATGCCGTCCAAAGGCGCTTCTTCACGCATCGCTTGAAGGATCCATGGTCATAGGATGGAGAGAACACATGGGCAGGCAAAGCATTTAACTTGTCGAATTATTTACTTATATTTAAATATAATCTGGCAACATTAATAAACAGGGAAGTGAATTTGTGTTTAAATTACAACTGACATGCTCTTCGCAATTAGGGGGGAAATGTTTACTCAGTTCAAGTGACATTCAAAAAATTAATTGCATTCGCTTTTTCATTTATTAACACATTCATTACTGTTGCGTAAATTTACTTACGTTTTATGTCATTAACGGCTTTTATCGTAAAAAGGCTTTGCCATTGTGGGGACGGGATCAATGCTGATAATATAAAAATCTATTTAAAAAAACATATTATTATTTTACATTTCTATACTAAGTTACTTAAGTGCTTGCCAAAGTGCACATATCAAAGATACATTAGTACCGGTGGGTGGTCTCGAACTCGTGCTCTCGGTTTGTGTAACCATTGCAGTGCCACTACACCACGGTTTGATTGATTGTTTTTTTATTTAATATATAACAATAGACAGACAGAATGCTTTATTTATTTATTTAAGATTACTTTCGGCTTAAAATTCAGATAGATATTTATTGTTATAAATAAGGCCACTTAGAAGTTGTCACAAATAATAAAGAACCAAAACACTTATATAGTTAAGAAAGAAAAAAAATAACAATAACAAACAAAACAATAACACAATATAACCAAAATTCTTGTTAGAGTACATGTGGTCCTACGAGTATAACTTTGGATCCTACATGCAAGGCGTGAAGACGACCTAAGAATTCTTAAAGCAACATATTTTTTAAATCAGTTTTTATAAAGCAGAAATCTTTGAAATATTTTTAATAAAACCAATTTCATTTGGCTTAAAATACGTAAGAAAAATCGAACATAATTTCGTTTAAATCGACTCGAGAAAGGAAAGTCCTCTCCGTTCCTCCAATGCCTACGTTTTTAATACAGGAAAGAAATATGATCGGAAGGTTATTAAAAAACGATATTTTCTTAGACCACCGCCTCTAACATGAATTATTATTCAGACGATAGTTGGTAGACATCTTGTTAACATCGTAGTAACTATAGTTATTTTTATTGTAACTCGACATATGACAGCACCTAGCCTGATGTTAAGTTGGAGTGTGGTCCAGACTGCTACTATGTTACTGTTACAGTCAATGTTACAGTCAAATAACTATAAGCAGCAGTCACACCCACTAGCCGAGTTGAAATGGGCAACTTACAAATTGATCTTAAAACGGGACTATGTCACTTCACCGTTGGTAAGTGGTGGTACTACCAGATCGGCAGACTGGGCACCACTGCCTACCACTCTTTAATAATCAGACCCGGAACAAATACTCTCCTCTTTTTTATAAACTATTATATGTAATTTTAATAATTAGAATAAATATTACAAATAAAAGCTATGAAACAAATATTTGCTCCGACCGGGAATCGAACCCGGGACTTTCCGCGTAACGGACTGGTGTGCTAAACACTACGACACGCATAGACTTTCGGATATAAAGTAAGCAAAAGAATTTTGTCTGGATCATGGAAAGTAGCGCTCTTTTGTCTCGGCCTAGTTTATTGTGACTGGAAATCTGACCTTGGATTGACCTGCAGTTGAGGTCCAGGCTGACTATAAATAAAAATTGTTGGAAATTAAAGTGAAAAGGCACACAATATTTTACTAACCCATAAGAATATATGTATTTTTTAATTTGAATAACATATCAGCGTTTTGTACTTACGAGTACTTTACATAGAAAATTATAAAAAAAAAATACAATTTTGGGTGAACTTCTTAATAGTAAATTTTGGGTGAACATTAATTATTAAATTAAACAAATATGCAGCTTACTATCGCGTTTATTTTGGTTTTTATTTTAAAATGACTTTAAATAAAAATAAAAAGATGTAAAATCAAAAACCAAAATAAACACGATAGTAAGCCACATAAAATTTGTTTATTTCATTGAACTTCTTTATGTTGAGGAAGGGGTTCCATAGTATAGATTTTATTTACATTTTTATACTAAGCTACTAAGGTGCTTGTATCATAGAAACAGGACAATCAAAGTGCATATATCAAAGATAAATTGGTACCGGTGAGTGGTTTTAGATCCGTGTTCTCGATTTTCTCTACCATTGCACTGCTATTACACCACGGTCGCCTTTTGTACCAGTAAGCGGTATTAATAGTAATGGTTTTGGAAAGAGAGGATGAAATGACAAAATGTGAGATAATGATAAACGGAAAGAAAGTGGAACAAGTCAAACAATTTGTTTACTTGGAAAGTACTCGTATGTTTACTAGGGATGGAAAGTGTGATGAAGATATTAAGAGAAGAGTGCAAAAGGGTAACGTAGTGAACGGTGCCATTGTGCATGTGAAGGAAGCAAGGGAGCTGTGTAAGGATCGTGCTAAGTGGCGCTCCATTGTCTCTGCCTATCCCTGTGGAAAAAGGCGTGACAATTTGATTGATTGATTGAATGAAGCGGTATTGAACCAGGGTCCCGCAGTTGGCTACCGCTACAACACAATTGCTTTGTTACTAGTTTTGAGTACATATAACCGTTACTTTATTCTACGTGTAAGGTTGTAAAATAGTGGTCAAAGTACGGGAGGGTAAGTGATCAATATAGTTAATTAATTTTGCAAGTCCAGATGTTTTACCTATTTGATTATTCAGACCTGTCGGCCGTTTACAGCTAAACCATTCATTATACCAATCTATTTATAAATGAAAAAATATTAAGCCCAGATGAAGTATTTGTTTTATATAGAGCGGATATACTGGGCTTTTTTATTAAAGATTATTTAATAAAGATTTTTTGTTTTTTACATAGCACCACGCCTGATGTTAGGCTGAAGTGCGGTCCATAAATGGAGGAGACTGCTACTACATTTAAATAACTGGTAGTAGCAGTCGTATCCACTACGTCGGCCTAGATGGCTCTTACAATATTTGGTTAGGTAAAGAAGAAAGTGAATTAAGGGCAGTGAAGGTAAATGTTGATGTGTCGCCTTAAACCAACTTTCCGGTCGCAAGTTTGGAGCAATCCCTTCACTCCCCTACCTGCTATGCGAAAGGCATGGTATCTGCATGTAGAATCCATGGATGCTTAGACAATTGTGTAATACCTGTGTCAGCCCAAGTTTGTGGAAATAGTGTTAAGAATTGTAGGCAGTGTTGTCAGGTCTGCTTATCCAGGCTAGCACCACCACTTATAAGTGTATCGACCGTGAAGTGATTTGTAACTAGGCCGGGATAGTAGATGTGACTGCTACTTACAGTTATTGAATTGTAGTAGCAGTGACATCCATTTATGGACCGCACACTGCAACCTACCATCAGGCAGGGTGCTGTAAAATATCGAGTCACAATAAAGATAAAAAAATGACAAGCGCTACGTTGAGAAAATGTCAAATTGTCACGCCTTTTTTTCCACAGGAATAGGCAGAGACAATGGACCTTGTGGTTATAGGCACTAGGCAAAGGATGTCTCTGTTTAGTCGGTAAACACCCTTCTGAAAACACATCAGATTTATAAATTCCTTTCGTCAATCTACTTTCACTCATCCTTTCCATGTGCCCGAACCATCGAAGCATTCCTTGTCACTATATTTTCTTTCAAACCACATCTATCGCGCACTGTGCTATTCTTTATTCTATCTGTTATTGTCACTCCACATACACTCCTTAACGACCACATTTTTACAGCGTTGATTCTACTACCATGCTTCTTCTGCCATACCCAACCTCCCATACATTAATGTAGGAACAAGCACCGTATTATAATCTAATTTTACAAAACGTCACCTAACAAAAACAAGATAATAAAGTCAGTGCGAATTCGTGAAAAAAATCTCGGGTCACATTACTATGTATGCGCAAAGTTTTAAATTTTCACAACGGCCCTCACCACCAGGGTAACATAAAGTTAGGTAAGTCATTTCCAATATTCAAACAGGTTTTAGTGTTATTTGTCCCTTAGAATCTGTCCCATGAGACTTATAAGACAAAGGGGTTCCCCCATGGTCAATTTGTCCCATCGTATTACAATATTTATTGAACGGAAACTTCAATAAATTTTGTATACGTTTTATCTGTATATACTCGTAAGTTTTATGAGTGTGAGTGTTTTGTCAACAAAAATTTGGCTTAATTTGTTGATGAATTGAGTTAAATCACGTCTCTACTTTCCACGATTCCAACACAACTTATTGGTTTGTTATTGTTTTTTTCTGAGAATACTGAACAATTTAAGATATCTGGTTGATCTGTTTATGATTTTAAACATTAAACAGTTGATAAGATTAACATTAATCTTACTGATTACAATTTTATGTAGATATTTACTAAAAGTCTTGCTTGCAAATTTCGAAGCCTAAAATACGGTAAGTTTAAGTAATGAATTAAACAAATTTTATGCGGTCTCCGTGACCCCGATGGCTGCAAAGCTCTCGAAACCGGAATAAAAAAAATGCTAAATCAAAATCAAAATAAGCGCGGTTGTAGGCCACATAAAATTAGTTTAATTCATTATTCAATGTTTGCACAAAATCTAAGAAAATATTTTTAAGTAAATCAAATTGTCACGTCTTTTATTTACAGAGACAGTGGAGCGCCACTTGTCACGATCCTGACAATCGTGAATTGATTCGATTTTTGTAGGCACAGTTGGGCCTTATTTTGCTTACCAACAAGCAGGTTCAGGTCAAATATTGTGTCCAGAAAAATACTATTGTTTCATGGTACAAGTTCATATGACCAAAATGGCATATAAACTTATTGGAACACGCCACCTACGCTTACCTATTACACCATTCTCTCATGCATAAAACACGGGCTCCAAAACTAATAAGAGTTAGCCAGTTTCTTGACAGGTTTCCTGATATTATGATAAATAGCACACCCATGTCATACGTTCATTGTGTCATGTCCAAACGAAATTTCCTCTTCGCAACACTTTTGTGACTAGTGTATATGATACTAAATTTACGCACGCAATTTCGTGTCACAATTATATCAATCAATTAATCATCACGGCTTTGTCCCACTGTGATAGGCAGAGACAATGGAGCGCCACTTGCCACTAGCCTGTTTTAACTACCTTGCTGACCTCATATCCACAATTCTTTTCTTACAAGCTCTACAGTTTTTAGGCATCTATGGGTCTGCCTCGATTACAAATTATTTTGTCGTTATAACATTGTCTATGCGTGAGTTATGTGACAAAACTTGCGTGTTACCTAAGTTATAATATTTTCTTGGATTTTACGCAAACATTGATTAATGAATTAAACAAATTTTATGCGGCTTACTATCGCGTTTATCTTAGTTTTCAATTGACAATTTTATTTTATTTTATTATTCCGACGTTTCGAGAGCTTTGCAGCCATCGTAGACACGGAGACCATTGTAAAATCAAAAACAAAATAAACGCGATAGTAAGCCGCATAAAATTTGTTTAATTCATTACCTAAGTTATGTTAAGAAAATACTGTCTAAGTTTTCAATTCTGTAGGTTTGAATTCTAATCTTCAGCTTTTTAAAGAGCACATGGTCGATTTATGGGCATCTATTTATAGAATAAATAACTTTATATAAAATCACAATAATTACTAATCGGTCACAAGGATTACCAGTATATTTATTTTATTTATAAACTGTTTATTGCACAAAATAAGGTACATAGGCGAGCTTAATGCCTTAGGCATTATCTACCAGCTAACCATTGTTGTGTTGTGCTGTGATTGGCTGGGTGCAAATCATTTATTAAAAGATTCAATATTATTTTTAAATGACATTGAATATACATCGGGGACGACCCAGAAGTTGGTTCCATAATAATTTGTTGATATTCTTTAAATTATTTTTGTATAGAGAATTACGGGTGTGAGATAAGCAAAAAAATATGTCAGGAACGTGGCAAGTAGCGCATAGTACTTGTCTCTGTGGGAATTGAGGTGTGACTAAATTACAAGCAATGACTAAACACTTTCGAAACGCGGATTTTTAAATCCACATTCAAAAGTGGTTTGGCACAAATGTAGCAATAAAATAGGTTAAACATATCTTAAAATCATAATATTATATCACATTTTATGCATAGACGATTTGTACACGTATGGATAATTTTCAATTTTTCATATAAAACAGAATTTATTAGATTATCGAAGACTCTGTTCTCTAGTGTATTGTGTCTACAAACTCTTAAAATAATACCGTGGTGTAGTGACAGTGGTTACGCAAACCGAGAGAACGAGTTTGAGACCACCCACCGGTACCAATGTATCTTTGGTATATGTACCATAGACCAAATCTGTGCAACATCATTTTACAAAATTATCCTTTTTGCCTGGCAGGAGCATAAGCCACGCCTCTTTTACCTTCAACTAATAGACTAAATAAAAATTCTATTTACATTTAAATAGTGAACCGTTAATATTTTGATCAAAGTCAGTTTTTTTTTAATTATTTCATAATGTTTTACTTACATATAAGTAATAAATATATTATACATATTTCAAGTTTAGTATATTTCAATTTTTTTACTTTTATTTTAAATAATTACATTCAGTGGCGTAGCGTGGCGGGGGCGGCGGGGGCGGAGGGGGCCCCCGCCCCGGGCGGCACATTTAGGGGGCGGCAAAATTTATAAAAACTGAAATAAATCGTTATAATTTAAACCTGAAATTCATATTTTGGTTGTACCTATGATTGAAACTCCTAAATAAGGGGGCGGCAATTTTTTTTTCCGCCCCGGGCGGCTGACTTCCACGCTACGCCACTAATTACCTTTATCAATACTAACAAACAAATAAAAAAACAATTAAACAAGTTCACAAATAAAAAACTGTAAAACACAACCTTCACTATCTAAAAACCATAAATACACATTTTTACAACATCCAAAGCGGAAAGAATCAAAAAGTTTAGCTATGAAATTTCATCGTATTAAAATATAGATTTTCTGGCGATCGCGAGCGTACACCCTGGATAAAGCTTATAAAGGCCCTTCATCACATCCTATCTCCGTTAAAGCCTTCCCTTAGATAAGGAAGGGGTGCCCCGCGGCATTTACAGAGAACGTAATCCGACGAATAAATTGCTTAAATAGAACCTACCTGACATACGAGTATATAAGTATTTTTTAATATATTATTATATGTATTTGTTTCTTTTAATTTATTAAGAATGTTAGGTGGCAGAAGAAGCATGAGAGTAGAATTAAGAGCTGAAGAAATGCGGTCATTAAGAAGTGTATGTGAAGAGAAGATAGCGGATAGAATAAGGAATAAGGCGACCGTGGTGTAGTGGCAGTGCAATCCGAAGAGCGCGAGTTCGAGACCACCTATCGGTACCAATGTATCTTTGATATATGTTGTTTGTCCTGTTTCTATGTTACAAGCACTTTAGTAGCTTAGTATAAAAATGTAAATAAAAAAATAGCACAGTGCGCGATAGGTGTAGTTTAAAAGAAGATGCCTACTGTATTTTGGATGACTTCATTTACGATTTAAATGTATCTAACGAACACATGTTTGTGCAGTTAAAACACAAATACAACAAATGCAGATTTCCAAAACAAGCCAATGTTTATACATTAAATGCTTGAACAATTTAAACTTTCTAACAAAAAGAAGTACAAGTTCTGAAAGCCTAACCAGTTCTTTGCATTAAAATTGTAGGTAAAGTAACATAGTTCTCTGAAATCAAAACACAATAAGATGTATTTAAACAACAACAGAGAAGTTTAAAAAAAAAATTTATTTATTTCTAAGCCGTATTTCAAATCGGATGAGGGAAAAAAACAATTAGATTACCTTACAACCACTTTACAGTTACCTCAGGGCCACAGATAAGGGCCTAAGCTTTTTAATATAACCGCCAAAAATCATTATATTATGAGGCCTAAAATCTTGTACTATATATACCTATACGATAAGCACATAACATCTATAACACTATGCGCTTGCCTATTTTTCTATCCAATTTACCTTACTAAGTTTTTCCACTCTCTTCATACAAGCTCTATATAACCTTTACCATATTTACTTTCTTTTTTGTATACATGGAATTTAAAGTGACGGCAACTGAGGCAGCTTTATACAGTTTTTGGTGCTATTAGGCTTTTGTATACCACCAGGCAAGTCAAATTTAAATGACACTCCTCAATAAATAAAAAAATATATAAAAATCTGAAATGTATTTTGAAATCAGACATCCCAACATTTCTCCCTCCCTTACAAAATGTTGGCAAAGTTATCCGTGCAATGAGCTAAACTGCAGTAGAAACTTAAGTCATTTCTCCACATTTACAAAATAAACTTTTGTTGTTCCCATGTTGGTCGTATATCGTGATAGACCAGGAGTAAACACTACTTTATCTTGTTCTAATTAATTTGTTTCTAGCAACTTTGAAACCGACAAATTGAACCCGAATGTTCTCTAAAAACTTTTTATAAACTTTTTAGTATTGTCACATTTGTTCTACTTAGAAATACTAAAAAGATATTTTCCCGCTATTGTTAATGTAAGATTAATTCTGTATTTTGTTTCAGGATATTATTATTATATTATTGTTTAATATAACTATAATTTAATATTTGCAATGCATTTAATGAAAATTACACAATGATAACACTATTAAAAATTCAAAAAGTCATCGTTACAACTACTTTTCTTCGTATTAATCTTTTATATTTCTTTTTATTTTGTCACAGTATATAGTTTTTTTGTCTTCCTGATCTTTCTGTTGTTCCATTCATAGTAAAATACATGTAAATATTTGACAGCACCTCGCTCGGTGTTAGGCTGGATTGCCAACCATGAATGAAGGTCACTTCTACTACAGTTAAATATCTGTAGTCCTAGTTAGCACTTATACAAGCTGATTGTCAAATGCTAGTCACTTCACGGTCTGTAGTATACTTGTAAGTAGTAGTACTACTCTGGATCGGCAGACTGGGCACTACTGTCTACCACTCTTTGACAACCAGACCCGAAGCAAATATCCGTATTTTTTTTTAATAACAAATATTTGCAATATTTATTAAATTTATGAAATATTGTAGACAAATATCTGTATCAGCAGTAAGCATGTGGATATCGACAAGTGGAATGCTTTGCCTGCCCATGTGTTCTCTCCATCCTATGACCTTGGATCCTTCAAGCGATGCGTGAAGAAGCACCTTTGGTCGGCATAGTGACGGCGGCTGAGGCAGCCGAGAACAATACTCAGCTTTCTCAGTCGTCGTCACTCTTGGACCTCCTCCTGCTTATCATCAGGCGGGACGAGGTCAGATGTCGTGTCACAATAAAAAATAAAAAAAAAGTGAAGATGTCATGAATTTTCACTTCAGTTTGATATCAGGCTGTGTACGATTAATAATGGTCTAGCTAAAAAATAATACGTGTCCCAAAGTTAAGCAGGCACCAAAAGGCACCAAGTTGGTTGTCACCCAGGAATAATAAATTAAAAATACGTCTTTTTTATAGTTAAAATATATTTTTTTAAATATACAATTTGTAGGTACTATGACTATGTATAAAGGCACATATTATGAGGTATTTTGTGCTGAATTCTAAATATGTCCAACTCTGTCCCAAAATATTAAAATATTCGCCAAGTAGCTCTTAAACTGAAACAAGATATTCTTGTGCCGCATGCATAATTCACTATAAGATCTCCTACAGACTAATTTGGTGTAACGTTGTTTTGTTTCAACCGAATTCACACGAGCACGTTTTTAAAGAGGCGAACTATCCTAGAATTAAAAAGAATATAATTTATTATATCAGCGAGAACATCAAGAAGGAAATGTTCGTATTTTATTGTGACTCGGGCATATGACGATGCCCAGCCTGATCCTAAGCTGGAGTGCCGTCCATAACTATAGGTGATAGCGGTTAAATATGCCGGCACTATGTCGGCCTAAAAAAAACTTGGAATTTTTCTGATAATCACAATTAGCGCCTAAGTAACTTTAAGGTCTTTGCATAAATAAAAGTTGAGGTCCTAGTTTATAATAGTATTTTATTAACTTTCAGCAAATTCCATTGTATAAATATATCCCTAATATTAGATAGAAAATGATCCACGCGCAAGTTTATTATCATCATCTTCAATTGTCGCATCTTTATTCCCACCAGGATAGGCCGACACAATACGAGTGCGATACAGACATACTGAAACAACTCTCTCGCTTCCTCCACGATTCTTTTCATACAAGCTCTATATATTCAATCAATCAAATTGTCACGCCTTTTTCCCATAGGGATAGGCAGAGACAATGGAGCGCCACTTGCCACGATCCTGACACAACTCCCTCGCTTCCTTCACATTCACAATAAATCTCTATATAATCTTCACCATATTTACTTTCTTTTTCATAGTAAATTTCAAGTTAATACAGAAACTCGGCTAGATCACTTCGGAGTCTTTACACTCAAAGTAATATTGTTACACAAATTACACATGTTACAGTAACATTCTGTTCAAATATTTATGTAATTACCTTTACAATGGTGACCAACCGCATTGCAGCCTCTTCCCTGGTAAACAGTTAGCTTTTGCTCCTATTGTTTCAAGTAGATTTAATCATTAATAACTATGGAGCGCAGTGTCTGACGTGTTATCGCACATACAGATACTAACTTATGCTTCTATAATGTCTATGTAAACCTGACTATTTGAATATATCGCATTTATTTTGTTTATTGCAACGTCAGACTCTAAAATAGACGCTTTTAATTATGCCACAATAAAAGGTTACTAAGGAGTCTCGATTCGCCCAAGCAAGGGAGGTCCAGGATGCCGCCTCAGGCTGCCTCAGAGAGCTAATATGCCGCAAAAATACTTTATATGATTATTATATTATAATATAAAGTAGATTGACAAAAGGAATTAATAAATCCGATGTGGATGAATGCGTTGAACGAGGCAGACCCCGAGGTTTTCCGAAAAAATCGGAGACATCCTCAAGAAAGCTGGGTTGCCGTTACGCTTGTGAAAAGAGAATCGTGGGGGACGCGAAGGGGTTGTTTTAGGATCGTGGCAAGTGGCGCTCAATTGTTTCTGCCTGTGAGGAAAAGGCGTGACAATTTGATTGACTAAATAAAGTGTTATACAATGTACTTGTTTCGTAGTTTAGTCACAAATTACACTAATCGCGTAGCGCCGAGCTGTCCGAATTATAGGTGATGCAGAGGTCACGCGAACTCTGGAGCCCATGCATCTACGCAGAGACATGGCGGCTATGTGCGTCCTCTATCGCCTATACCACGGAGAATGTTCCGAAGAGCTCTTTAACCTTATTCCTGCCTCGTCCTTCTACACCCGTAATACCCGCACAGGTCGGGGAAAGCATCCACATTTTATCGAACGAATAGGCAGTTGAACTAAAAAGTTCGGTTCGTCTTTTCTTTGTAGAACAATTGACAAGTGGAATGCTTTGCCAGCCCATGTGTTCTCTCCATCCTATGATCTTGGATCCTTCAAGCGATGCGTGAAGAAGCACCTTAGGCCGGAATAATGGCGGCGGCTGGGGCAGCCGGGAACTGACTCGGTTATTCCAGTCGTCGTCACTCTTGGACCTCCTCTTACTTATCATCAGGCGAGTCGAGGTCAGATGTCGTGTCACAATGAAAAAAAAATCTTTTCTAAAGATTTTCATCTAGCAATAAATTAGGTCTATGTTTTTCAGTGATTAGTACTCTTAGACCTGGCCTACGTCAAGTACACAATAAAAAAAAACTTAATGAAATACAAGTAATTATACACAGATATTTTGTTTACTTTTCAATCATTTTAAATCCTGAAAGCTGTAAATGGAAAACGTTTTACATCTTTCATGAAATGAAAAATCTCGATGCAAAATGTTCCTTTCCTTGTGATAGAGTCAACGATATTACAAACTACGAGTTGACGTCGCTGAAACATTTACAGGTTTTCGCGTTTTCATACATAAAATTTTTGTACACGATATCTACAAAGTATTTTCGTTTTATCTATTTTATCTACTTTGCTTTTTAATTCAACGGTATTATTAATTTATTTAAGTCAACGGTTATCTAGAGGTTACGCAACCCGAGATCTCCTGGTCCAAAACCACCTGCCGGTACCAATGTATTTTTGGTATATACTTTGGTCGTGATGTTTCTATAACACAGGCACGTTTGTAGCTTGGTATAGAAATTTAAAAAAATAATTAATTTATTGTAGTTTGGTTGCAACTTCTTAATACTTAATTTAAGACAGTTTAATAATAAACGTTTAAATCAAAAAAACTTTAACTATACTTAAGCTATTTTAGATGGTCAAAGGATGCTACTAAACAAACTACCATGGCTCCTAAAGGCTCTAATTGTCAACACTTAAACTCCAAACTCGATTATAATTCAATAAAAAAATTATAATAACTTTTTTTTATTGTGACTACATATAACAGCACCCCGTTTGATGTTAAGCCGAAGTGTGGTCCATGAAAAAATTCACACTACAATTCAATAACTGTGAGCAGCAATCACATCCACTATGCCGGCCTAGATGGAACCGGCAACTTACAAGCTGATCCCGAAACGTGACCAAATCACTTCACGGTCTGTATACTTGTAACAATATACCTACTGGTATTTAGGTTAAATTGTAAAGTTTAAGGAGCTTAAAAAGTTTCGTTCAGGTCTATGGGCCGTAGTGACGTAGGCTTTTTTGATTCTTAGGGGGGCAAGGCATGTATGAATGGGCTGGGATGAAGGTACGCATGCGCTTTAACCATCGATCCATACATCCAGAATTCCCGCACGTAAATTATGTATTCAAGATTATCCTCAAAATTTCTGGCCCAGTATTGACAGATGAATTTTACCCAATATTCGTCACATTGAAGAAATATTGTAATTTTCTTTCTGTAGTAAAAATATTTAAAAATTTTACTTTAAAAAACATCCTGAATTATCGCCTGTAATACAGTTGCATTAGAATATGTGGCACAAAACTAAATCTAGCAACAGTTAGGTCTCTATGAAATATAATATAGATCTGCCTACCTTAAAAATTCAAATTTCAATTGCAATAGGTATTGTAAATCTAAGTTTAGTAAATAAATTATTTTACAGAATAAAGTTATTTTAACTAATAATAGATGCTTATTAAAATATGACGTAAAAAGTCCACTAAAAAATACAAGGAGCTCATAAATAAATAGAGTAATATAATAAACACCCCTTAATTTAGGTAAGTTACTTACGCGCAGAATCCAACTAAGTTCTCCTAACGAAAAGTAGATGGCGTACCAATCACCGCGTCCTTACATGGGCGGAGCTGTCAAAATTATTTCCTAAAAAAAAGTATTTTAACGCTAAAATTTACATAAATACTAATTGATATTATTTATAAATAGTAATTTAAAATGGCGGTTGTTTAGTTATTGTATTTAAATGAAACAAAAGTGTTTTATAGGTTAGATTTTCAGTAGATTCAACAAAAATGTATTGTAAAGTGATAAATATTTGCATTTTTATGTTTTTCGGACTTGTTTTCGGGAATCCTGATGCTAAAAGACTTTATGATGACTTATTAAGTAATTATAATAGACTTATACGTCCTGTTGATAAAAATAATAATACAGTTTTGGTGAAATTAGGGTTGCGGTTGTCCCAGCTCATTGACTTGGTGAGTATTGTGTTTTCATTTGTTTTACAGTTTATATGTCATAGTTATGTGCCTTGGTGTAGTGGCAGTGCAATGGCTACGTCATCCGAGTGGCACGGGTTCAATACCACTCACCGGTACCAATGTATCTTTGATATATGTACTTTGGTTGTCCTGTTTCTATGATACAAACACTTTAGTAGCTTAGTATAGAAATGTATAAGGAAAAACAATAGGTAAAAGAAGTAGTATAATCTATCTTTGATATAAATTAGTAATGACTAATGGATAATTAAAAACTTGTATTAAACGAAAGACAGCAGCAGGTTCAATCCCCGGTCGAAGTTGTCTATGTCCGCGTGATTTTTTTTATTGTTGACTAAATATGTTGGGCTGAAGTAACATATTTAAAAACTGCAAGTAGCAGTCATATTTACTATGCCAGCCTATTTGTAACCGGCAACATACAAGCTAATCCCAAAACGCAATTAAATCACTTCACGGTTTGTATACTTGTTAGTGGTGGTACTACCCCGGATAGGCAGTGCTGGGCCGATCTGCCTATACTTATTATCTCATCTTTATTGCTTTTTAAAACACTAATAACAAAAAATAAAAATACTATCTTTGTATTATGCCGGAATTATTTTAAAGAAATACGTGTAACTACAGTCAAATTAGCTTGGCGACGTTTGTGCATTTGTAGTATTGCCTAAGAACGCGTTCCCATTATTAACACACGTTACGAAAACATGTAATGTCCTAGGTTTTAATTAAAAGCAAACGGAAGATAACCAGAAACTTTTAATAGAAAAGCAAGAAATTCGGTATTTACGAAAGAAATATTTGATAAAAATTACAGAATATCGTGCACAAAACATATATACATACATCACATACCCTCTCGAAATCTTGGTCAAATGGAAGCACTTCAGGTTTAAGACGACATATATCGAAGAGCAATCGGGCAAAATATAAAAAAAAAATTATAAACTTTGTTATTTATTTATTTGCTGTACACACTACAAACGCAAAAATATCTCAAAGCTAAAACTAAACATAATGATAGGGGATCGTAACGTCTTTATCTACCGCCACGACATAATGGAAACGCGCTCTTACATACACTACTACAAGTACTCTGGAGCCCCTGCAACTACGCAGAGACATGGCGGCTTTGTGCGTTCTCTATCGCCTATACCACGGAGAATGTTCCGATGAGCTCTTTAACCTTGTTCCTACCTCGTCCTTTCACACCCTTAATACCCGCACAGGTAGGGGAAAGCATCCGCATTCTATCGATCGAATCGGCAGCCGAACTAAAAAGTTCGGTGCGTCTTTTCTTTGTAGAACAATCGACAAGTGGAATGCTTTGCCAGCCCATGTGTTCTCTCCATCCTATGACCTTGGATCCTTCAAGCGATGCGTGAAGAAGCACCTTTGGCCGGCATAGTGACGGTGACTGAGGCAGCCGTGAAAAAACTCGTTTTTTTCAGTTGTCATCACTTTTGGACCTCCTCTTGCTTATCATCAGGCAGGTCGAGGTCAGATGTCATGTCACAATAAAAAATAAAAAAATGCTAAAAAGTCTCTAAGCTAATTTGACTATAGCATGTTTTTTATAGTATTTATCTATGTTATTTTGTTTTTATATGTTTTTCATTCGGAATTGGTAAATAAACAAATCTGTTCAAAATTTTAAACAACATTTTTTGTTTGTTTTCAATTGTATCCAAAATTTTAAAATAAATTATGCATGGCGGTTAATTTGTTTAAGCATTCGTTCTACAATTTATGTTATACATCGTTAATGAAGCATTGCATTCACATTAATATATGCCAGGGGAAATAAAAATTGCGCTGTCTTTTGAGCTATCGAAGATCGGCAAATTAGAAGATGAACGTCTGCGATTGAAACAGGTCCGCGCGTATAGAGTCGTGTTCTAAATTGATAATATTTTAAAATTTATACAAAATTCGTAAAACGAAAAGAAGTAATTTGATTAAACAAAACAAATTATTATTAATAGCTTTTTTTTATTTTTTGTTATTGTGACACGACATCTGACCTCGTCCGCCTGATGATAAGCAAGAGGAGCTCCAAGAGTGACGACGACTGAGAAAACCGAGTTTGTTAACGGCTTCCTCAGTCGCCTTCACTATGCCGGCCAAAGAAAGCTTTAATGACGGCTCTTTTTTTCTGCCGGGATCTATACCTACATATTAAACGACAATTTTTTCCCAATTATTGATTGTATATGTTTTATAAGCGGAAAAATTCGGTGCTTCATTCGATCATTATTATGTCTCAATCCTGATCACGAAATACATATTTATTCGTATTTTATAAAATAAATAATAAGGAATTATTTCTCCTGACACAACTCTTTCTGAATATAACTGTGGATGTGAAGGAAGCAAGAGAGTTGCGTCGGGATAGTGGAAAATGGCGCAAAGTTTGTAAACTATCCTTTTGGAAATAAGGGTGTCAAATAGATGAGGATTTTTTAAGACAACTCTTTTTCAACACAAACAATTCTCATACAAAACTTAGTATTAGTAAATAATTCGACAAAATATTATCCGATGAAATTTGAGACATCGTTTGTTTTGCTATGAAAAACTTTATAAATAAAAATGAATGTTTGTTTGTCCTCTATGCGTTCTAAAACTATTGATCAGAGTGTGACGTAACTATAATAGGATCTAAAGACGTCACAAGGGATTCTGAGCATAAAGCTTTACATAGTGACGGCGACTGAAGCAATCGTGTACATGAATCATTTTTTTCAGTCGCCGGCGCTTCATCTACCGTTAGTGGTAAGCAGGAGGCGACTTAATCATGCTTACCATCCGGCAAGTCACTACATCTGAACGTATTTTGATTAATTTATATTTGTTTTTGTAACTAATATTTTTCTTAGAAACAATAAAAAAATAATTAGTCATTAATTACTTGTAATTGAAAAAAGTAGTAAAAGTAAGTGTTTGCTGTAAAATATCTAACTCATGACGAATTTACGAACTTGATTTTAAGCTGGAGTGTGGTCCACTAATGGATGCCACTGCTACTACAATTCAATAATTGTAAGTAGCAATCACATCCGCTATACCGGCCTAGTTGAAACCGGCAACTTACCAGCTGATCTCAAAACGTGACCAAATCACTTCACGGTCTGTATACTTGTAAGTGTTGGTAATACCCCGGATCGGCAGACTGGGTCCTCTGCCTACCACTCTTTGATAACCAGACCAGAAGCA
Source organism: Tinea trinotella (assembly GCA_905220615.1). Classification (NCBI taxonomy): domain Eukaryota; kingdom Metazoa; phylum Arthropoda; class Insecta; order Lepidoptera; family Tineidae; genus Tinea; species Tinea trinotella. The sequence continues at coordinate 1,863,146 of HG992321.1, read as the reverse complement.
AATATCCGCCTCTTTTTTTATATTTGCAATATTTAATATACCTAAATATCGCAAATGAAAGCTATGAAACAAATATTTGCTCCGACCGGAAATCGAACTTTACCTAACACTCTTTACTTCACGTGTTAATACAACGCATGCTAAATACAGCTACTAAATAAATAAAACAAAACAAAACGCTTAGTATAAGTGAAATTTTACCCTCCATTCAGGAAATTGTAAATAATTCCCTGTAATTTATAGTTTTATGTAATTTAAATGTCTTTAAGCTTTCAGTGCAACACCTGTGCACCTTCATTAGTATGAAAAACTACTACTTTGTCGTATAACAACGGCTACTTAACAACTTGTAATAGCAGCTTCGTGTAGAATATTCATATAAAGTATTTGCGTGTAATATTAAGTTTTAAATTAATTTTAATAAATAATACCAGATAATTGTGCCGACCCTAAAAAGGTCGCACTAAAATTGTCTTAATTCATTTTCATAAAATTCATTTATTCTTTTGTTTTTTGATATTCTATTATTATGTAAAATATACGAGTATTAGTATTAGTCTTCTTTACAACATCAACGGGTGCGTTTCATTTCTCCAAGTCCTTGACCACGTAGCGTCAAATATATAATACTTATAAATATTTATATATTTTATTATTATTTACATTTCTATATTAAGCTTCTATGTTCTATGTATATAATATTTTATATTGTTAATATTTGTTAATAAAAAAAGAGGGCGGATATTTGCTTCGGGTCTGGTTATCAAAGAGCTGCCAATCCGGGTTAGTACAACCACTTACAAGTATACAGACCGTGAAGTGATTTAGTCGCGTTTCAGGATCAGCTTGTAAGTCGCCGGTTCCATCTAGGCCGGCATAGTGGATGCGACTCCGACTTATAGTTATTGAATTGTAGTTGCAGCTTAACATCAAGCGGAGTGCTGTGATATGTCGAGTCACAGTAAAAAAAGCTACCATAGTGCTTAGAAACAGGCTCTTCGTTTACGTCACGTATTTTGCACAAACACATATAAAGTCAGATAGATATATTTTTATGTCAAACATAGTCATATCTATTTAAACGAAAATTTAACAAATTCCTAATAATATTTTCTTACATTTTGCGCGAACATTGATTAAAGATATAAACAAATTTTATGCGGCTTACTATCGCGTTTATTTTGATTTTGATTTTATAATTTTATTTTATTATTTCGACGTTTTGTGAGCTTTGCAGTCATCAAAACCAAAATAAAAGCGATAGTAAGCTGCATAAAATTTGTTTAATTCATTAATTCTTAATAAACTTACGAAACGCATTAAAAAATTGACAGTTTTATTATTCTATTTATTTTCATCCCCTCAAAGAAAATATAATTATATCTATAGCTAGCTAAGTATGCCACGTGTTAAATTACCAAAATAATTAAATTATAATTAATTTAATTAAACATTTTTAATACGAGTATGCCGAGATTAATTATAATTTTCTTAAGAACATTATAACAATTATTTTCGCATGTAATTTGATATCTTTGTGTTATAAGAAACAATATTCATTATCGTTATTTTAAGGGAATATTATTCGTATAACTTTTATCTGCAAAAATCTAATAACGGTTTCGATTCTTAGTCAGATAAAAAACTACTAAAAGGCTTAACTAAATTTATTTTTTTATTTTTTATTTAGTCTCCACATAAGGCAGCACCCCGCTTGATGTTAAGCCGAGGTGTGGTCCATGAATGAATGTCACTGCTACTACAATTCAATAACTGTGAGGAACAATCACATCCACTATGCCGGCCTAGATGGAACCGGCAACTTACATGCTAATCTCGAAACGTAACCAAATCACTTCACGGTCCGTATACTTGTAAGTGGTGGTACTACCATATATAATAATAAACTCTTCGTAAAGTATAATGAAATGACGCGTTTCTGGATCAGCCGGTTTTAACTAGACCGGCATAAAGGTCGTGACTACTACTAACAGTTATTTCACTGTAGTAGCAGTCTCCTCTGTAGTGTATGCAGCAGATACACACATAAATATAGATGTACATTTAGTAGATGTACATTTACACAGCTTCGAGGGCAACAAGCAGAACACGAGGACCGTACGCGAGTGTGGAGGCATTGTATGACCTTCGACGAACCTGCGACTACAGTAATCCCGTGTTATCTGATGTGGACGGATGCGTTAAACAAGGCAGGCCCAGGAGGGTGTTTTCCGACCAAATCGAAGACATCCTCAAGAAAGCTGGGTTGCCTAGTGCCCATAACCGTAGAGCTTGTATGAGGAGAATAGTGGACGTGAAGGAAGCGAGGGAGTTGGGTCAGGATCGTGGCAATGGCGCTCCATTGTCTCTGCCTATCCCCGTGGGAAAGAGGCGTGACAATTTGATTGCTTGATTGATTGATCAGTGTTACTACTGCAGGAGGTACTATACAAACACTACATCCTCCATCTTTGACCACGTTCTAGCTTAATATCAAACGGGTTGGGGTGATGTCTTTCTTTTTTAAATGAGTCACCATTTAAAGTTTCAATCCGCATATAGTTAAAACACGCCTTTAGGGAGTACAACGACAAACTATTACCATTTATATAACATTAAAACTTACACAAGGAAACTAGAGACGGATTCCGGGCGTACTTAGTGGCGTATTTACACTTAACAGTATAAAATTATTTTGATGAAATTCAGTCCCTGTTTGTAATAGAGGAAGGTCGATATTTGCTTGTGTTTATGATTTAAATTTACCTAAAAACGTGACTTTGTGCATGTCACAAGTTACAAAGGATGTCACCCGCGCGTATGTACGAGTAGCATACTTGTTAGGAATTTCAACTATGCGATTTACAGTTCTGGAGTTCCCTTTAAAGGGTTAACGTGTTTTGTTTTTATATTGTTGGCGCTGCTTAGTAACATTCTGACGGTTTTCAATCTCAGAAGCGAGGGAATATTTGAAATATAATATGTTTTTATATTTTTATGCTAAATGAAGCTGCTGCCAAGTACATAGGATGGCCAAGGAGGGTTTAAAAACTACTTGCCGGTACCAATGTATCTTTGTTATATGTTCTTTGGTCGTACTGTTTCTATGATATTTTATAGCTTAGTATAGAAATGTAAATAAATAAATAAAATCTAGAAGTTGCGAAAATCTCCCAAAAAGAAATATATTTTTAAAGTGCATAATCCCAATCTGCCGATCCGGGGTAGCCACGTTTCGGGATCAGATTGAAAGTTGCCGGTTCCAACTAGACCGACATAATGAAGGTCAGAAGTATAAGTCAGAATATTTCATGGACAGCACTCTAGCCTTACATCAGCGGGTGCCGCCATATTATGACCAGTCAATCAATCAAATTGTCACGCCTTTTCCCACAGGGATAGGCAGAGACAATGGAGCGCCACATCCACAATTCTCTTCATACAGGCTCTGTGGTTATGGGCACTAGGCAACCCAGCTTTCTTGAGGAATTCTCCGATATTGTCGGAAAACACCCTCCTGGGCCTGCCTTGTTTAACGCATCCATCCACATCAGATTTACAAATTCCTTTCGTCAATCCACTTTTACTTATCCTTTCCATGTGGCCATCGAAGCATTCCTTTGTCAATCCTTGTCACTATGTCTTAAATGAAACCACATTATTATTATTCTTTTATGATCAGTCACAATAAAAAATAAACATGTATAAACCTGGTAAACGTATGTTAAAATGTACGATAAAATTTAGAAATAAGGTAAAATAAAAATAGAAAATCTTGGGCAAATAAATCAGACGTCTCATCAAACACTTGCCTCTAGACTATTCGGTTGCTGAAGCGCTGCAAAGCCAACAATGAGTGTTTAAGGTTACTTACATTGTTTGACCTTTAGGGATTTTTTGACCCTTTTCCTAATGTCAAATCGAAATGTTATTGTGTATTTAAATATTGTTTACAAAACGAATTATTGTTATTTATTAGTTTAAAAAAAATATTTATTAAATTATTTAGGACGAATTGAAAGGTACGGTATTTATCTTGTATTACCAGTACTTGAACTTACCACAAGTTTAGTTACTGCAAAGCTTTCAAACTCCGTGGTCCCACAGACTGTGTTCTGTGGTGATGGCAAAGTAATTGCTGGAGTTTGCTGGTCTCCCATCGGGCGCATCCCCCAGGTGGCGGATAGGGGAACGCCGCGACGGGACCCGGGCGTAGTGACCCCGGGTTCCGGCGCGGACCAAAACCAGCATGTGCTTCACACCGCCCTCACCTCGTCCTCTTCTTGTTAGCCTCTGGCTACCAGAGGCGCATCGGGAAGAGGACCCGAGAGGATTGTCCCAGCTGGGTGTCTAGGCGCCTGGCTGGGATGGAGAAGCGAGTGCGTCGCCCAGGCAATGACCGAACATTGCCTGAGCGGCGCACTACTAAAAGATAGCGCGCCCGAGCAACCGCTCAAGGTTGGCAAAACAAGGTGCTCATTCGGGCAGTGCTTTTTAGCATAGCCCAAGGTGGAGCGATTGGTGGATGCCGCTGCTCAATCTGGGCAGCGGCAGTAAGGGAGAGGCGTGCAGACGTTTTTGCACTTCTCTTCCAGAGAGAGGGGCCCGCTTGTCGTGTAAGCAATGTCGCGATCGCGCGGGCAACATTGCTAGTTGGGGCCCGAAAGGGCCAACGTTGGCGGAGTTACGCGGGTTTGCGTTACCAGTGCTCCGCCGATGATGGTCTGTGGAAACGGCGTGGGAGGTTTTAGCCGGTGAGAGCCCGGCACTTCGGCTGGTTGAGCTTTCCTCCCACGTTAATTAAAAAAAATCTTTCAAATCGTCAGATTACAATTGTTAAAATAAACAGCGAAGTATAAACACGAAATAACTTGGATTTTTCTTTTATTATCACCCGACATATTTGACAGCTCTCGACTAATGTTAAGTTTAAGTGCGGTTCATGAATGGAGGTGACTGCTACTACAGTTCAATAACTGTAAATAGTAATCACATCCACTATGCTAACCTAGTTGAAACCTGCAACTTAGAAGCTGATTCCGAAACGCGACACTTTACGGTCTGTATACTTGTAAGTGGTTGTACTACCCCGAATTGACTGCCTGCCTATCATTCTTAATTTTTTTTAATTATTTAATTTTAAAAATCAACTGGAATTTTTGACCTATTTTTTATTGTAACGCAACATCTCACTTCGATGAGCAAGGGGAGGTGCGAACGCGCCGACACATGAAAAAACTTACGTTTACGTTTTAAGAAAAGTTAACGGTTTCCTCAGTTACAGGCCTGAGGTGTTTATTCACGCTTCGCCTTAAGGATCTAAAGTTACAGAGGAAAATCACACAGACTGGTAAAGCATTCCACTTGTAGATTGTATGATAAACCATTCAGTTCGGTCGTGGGAGTAAAAAGACGATGTAGGAACAGAGGTAGTTATTTAAAATATTTTTAGTGGTACAGGCGATAAAAGTCATATTTTTGACGTCTACTAGGAAAAAAATAGGAAAGGGTCAAAAATTGTATACACGCATAGAGAAAGACTGCAAATAGAGGTACTGTCGTACTTCGCTAATCAAGCAGCGCAGCGTTTGTTTGTTCAGCTAACGAGACGGATCTCACTTCTTGCTGTGTTTATGTCGATATTCTACTCATAATAGAAACTGAGTAGACAAAGAAAGATAAATTTATTCCGAACGGGACACTTCGACTTGTTTAAGCCTCTCTCCAACTTGATATAAATTGAATTAGATTTATTAAAACAATACAAGGAATAAAATATAGAGTGAGGGATGAAAGAGAGAGAGAGAGAGGTAATTGTATGACATTTCTTTTGTATAGATGGATAATTCCTAAATATTATTTAAATTTTAGGAAAACTTTTTTTGAGAGACATTTGACCTCGAATTGAAAGGACGCGCATTAACCACGCGTAAAGGATCCTAGATTATAGGATAGGTAGGTATAAACATAACAATATGATTCTGTGTTCATGTGGATAGAATTGTATCCGGAGACCTAAGTTCGACATCGATCATTTAATGAAATATTCCTGCCCAGTCGTCTGCTAATCACAATACGTCAGGCCTAACCTACTCAAACGTATCTGGAATAACAGGCTCTATCTAAAATTTAATTTAGACCTGATAAATGATTACATAGTTTGTCATTAACTGGTTATTGCTGCCGCTTATAAGTATTTGCAATATGTAGTCACATTCGCTATTCCCTCGCTCGCTTTATTCCGTTCTGCTTTAAGCTAATCCGGTAACGTCACTGAGTTACTTAATAATATTTACTTACTTTATTGTGACTCGACAGTAACACGCCTGATGTTAAGCTGTAGTGCGGCATGTAACTGCTACTGCTACAAGTAATAAACAAACTCGAAAATTATCATTTCCTAAGCCATTCATCTAAGGAAACTGTTTACTACTGTTTTATTCTACAGAATAAACCTACACTCATGTAACAAATGCAAGTTATTAAGATCACACACATCATAGTATACATTATTTTTATCAAAAACCATTTATATGAAAACGGTAAATTTAGAAATGACAAAAGTTGTGCCCCATTAAAATAAAAATAAAAAAACAATTTTACAGTAATACATAGATAATTTTATTTATTCCTATAAGTACTAATTGTTTTTTTTATCGTTAATCAGTCATTATGCCGAAAGTTTGTTTACTACTTTTACCAAGTAAGGAAAAATGTACAATACCACTATCTCCCTACTCCAAGAAGATGATGGATACAGTATAAATAGCATAGTAAAGTACACCTACTAAATGCTAACACGCATATAGTGTAGGAATTTCCTATCAAACTCGAAAGCTGGAGATTACCTTAACAGTTGGTATGCACAAAGGGCTATAATAGATAGTATTGTATCAACAGCAATCAACTGGTGTGGTAATTCACTTACAATGCTTAGTTGCGAACACAACATAGTACGCTTCGAGCTATTCTCTACTACATACGAGTGCATAGAGTTTAGAAGAAATAGAAATGACAATTTATTTAATTTGAGTTATTATTACATAGGTGAGCAACTAAGTTCTGGCTGTTTTTCAAGAGACATAACCAAACCGCCATGAACCAAGCTTAGACATATGTTAAACAAGCTAAATAATAATTGATTAATGAGGGCCTCTATCCACAGAGTTAAGCCGAGACAAAGAAGCGCCACCTACCACGATCCTTTCATAACTCCCTCAATTCCCTAACATTCACAATTCTCTCTATACAAGCACTACGGTTATGGGCACTGGGTAACCCAGCTTTCTTGAGGATGTCTCCGATTTGGTCTGCCTCTTTTAACGCATTCATTCACATTAGATTTATAAATTCATTACGTCAATCTATTTTCACTAATTAATAATTGTTTTTTTTATTTTTTATTGTGACTCGACATATGACAGCACCCCGCTTGATGTTAAGCCGAAGTGTGGTCCATGAATGTATGTCACTGCTACTACTATTCAATAACTGTGTGTAGCAATCACATCCACTATGCCGGCCTAGATGGAACTGCCGGTTCCATCTAGGCCGGCTTAGAAGCTGATCCCGAAACGTGACCAAATCACTTCACGGTCTGTATACCTATAAGTGGTGGTACTACCCGGGACCGGCAGACTGGGTACCACTGCCTACCACTCTTTGATAACCAGACCCGAAGCAAATATCCATCTCTTTTTTTTATTAACAAATATTTGTAATATTTAATATTATTAAATATTACAAATAAAAGCTATGAAACATATATTTGCTTCGACCGGGGATCGAACCCGGAACTTTAAGCGCAATAAACCAATCGCTAAACCGTTCGTCCACGCCTGTCGTCGTTTTTTATTGTTATGGATGAAAATGATTGCAGAAAGTTTATAAATCAAACGCGAGTGAAACGATAAAACCGGGATAATCATATGATTAATCCTTGATCAAATCGGGACATTCTTAGTAATGCATGGATCTACGGGATCAATTGATATTTGTAAAAAGAGAATACTCGATATGAAAACGAGAGAGTTGTTTCGTTTTCAAAATGGCGCTCCGTTGTCTCTGCGTATCCCAGTAATAATTTAGGCTTGACAATCGATGATTATCAGTATTTAAATAAATATATGTTTTGTTCATATTTAGTTATAGTTTAATTTTATATAACAAATAAATCGACACTTTGTCGCCCAGTGTCTTTGATACGAGTAAATTTTTAGTAGCTTAGTTTACATTAGGTACTTAAAAAGAAACCCTGCTGGACATGTTACGAAAATCGCGCAAGATCATAGCAAATAAAGTTTATAATAGTTTTAGTATCATACATAATAATATCTATGCCCTTTACTAAAAAAATATTCATAAAACCGAACAACTCCAATTGTCACGTTTTCCGTTTTTCGTTTTCCACAACAGATCACGATCCTGATACAATCTCTTCTTCCTTCACTCCTTCACATCTACAATTCTATTCATCATGCTTTATGGTTACGGCCACTGAGGATCCCGCTTATCAGGATTTGAATTTTAAGATTACATCTATATTATTAACAATAAAGAAGGACATAATTTAACTTTATTCTAGTCGCTTGGTCATAAAATGTGACTGTAGAATCATCATATTGTCTAAAATAACCCGAAAAGCACCAAAAACACTCATTAATTAAACCAAAGAGTAATTACCTATTTTATTGTCGTAAATGAACATTAATTTAGACAATAAACAAAAACAATTTAACTATAAATCCCTGTCACCTGTAATTCTACATTTCGGACGTATATTCATCTCTGTTCTACACTTCAACAAAGTCATCAGTTAGACAAGGCACGCTATACTCGTTGAGTTATTTCGTTTTTCACGTCTCGTAAATAAGTACTGTTTTGAATTACATCTAAGCCATGGATATACTGAAAATCTGAAACTTTATTGCGATTGTAAAAAGGTTATTTATTTAAACCCAAGAAGGATTCATTTAAATTAAACTCTAATTCAAACTTTAATGGTATATAAATAGTACTTAATTTTGAATGCCAAAGATAAAAAGATGGAAAAATCCTTGTGTACTTAAGTGATGGAATTCTAGAACTTTGTGGAATTTTATTTCAAAAAAAATTTTTATTTCAATTATTTTCTTTGATGATTTTTATAAACACGGTTTGAGATACGATGTTGGGTTGGTTTGGGCAGAAAGAAAGAAGTTAATGGGAACAACCTATTGACAAACCTGGGGACAGCGTATAGACGTTTGTTCCTTGATCAAATTGGTTTCTAACTATAAAGTCTATATGAAGAAGATTGTAAATTTAATAAAAATATGATAGTGTTGTCTCAGGATCTTGACAGAACTAAATATAATAAGTTTGTAAAATACGGACACCTCTAATTTATTCTTTTAAACACATATTTTTATAGAAAGTACCATTTCTTCGTTATTTTCTACTGTTTTTTATTACGTTTGTTATTATTATTGGCACGACATACGACGGCACATCGGTAAAGTAGTCCGTACTCCGTACTCGAAACGCTACTGTGCTACTTCATAATCTTTAGGCCTAAAAGTCTGAGGTAACAACTATCTACAGCGACTACGAATACGATAAATCTCTATAAATCACAAAATCAATTAATCAAATTGTCACGCTTATTTACCACAGATATAGGCAGAGACAAAGAAGCGCCACTTGTCACGATCCTGACACAACTTTCTCGCTTCCCTCACATCCAAAATTATCCTTATACAAGCTACAATTATGGGCACTTGGCCCCCCCTTTCTTGAAGAAAGCCGGAAAACACCCTACTGATATTTCCTTGTTTAACGCATTCATCCTCATTAGATTTATAAATCACAATATCTATATTCTATATACTTTTATAATATAGATTTAAATATATTATAAAAGTATATAGAAAATTTCTTATACATAGAGTAGTTTCCTGATCAAGCGTTAATTAATATTCAAGACACGTCATCATGTAGTATGCATTAATACGGATCAACAATCACGTCGGATCTTTACAGTTTAACTCTTCATACATATTGTAGTCCGATGAGTATGCCTAAACTCAATGCTTGATTTTTTAGTAAGTCGATTTAATAACGGCCGGCATAGTGACGACAACTGGAAAATTTGAACCTTATCAGTTTTTGGCGGTCTTGGACCTCCCTTGACTTACTATCAGGCAAGGTGTAGCGACTTAATTTAATTTGAAAAAAAAAATGTTCATCGAAAGCTTGAGCAGAAATTTATAATAAATACAAAACAGTAACTAATGTTTACAGTAAATAACTTATTATTAATATTTATTTGGTATAATAACTATATAAAAATAATAATGAAAATTGGATAGAATTAAAGCGTGCAGACTTTTTGAACCAATATTTATTACTAGATCAATTGATAGGTGGAATGCTTTGCCTGCCCATGTGTTCTCTCCATCCTATGACCTTGGATCCTTCAAGCGATGCGTGAAGAAGCACCTTTGGCCGGCATAGTGACGGCGACTGGGGCAGCCGTGAACAAACCCGGTTTTCTCAGTCGTCGTCACTCTTGGACATCCTCTTGCTTATCATCAGGCGGGACGAGGTCAGATGTCGTGTCACAATAAATAAAAATAAATAAAACTAATTAATGCAGTACCTAATGTTTATTTTAGCTATGATTCTTTTATCTGATGCCAAAAGAGCAACTGTATTTACTTACATTTAGAACTTAACTCAAGTGTGCCTAAAATATTGTTTATTTACATTTTTATATTAGGCTACTAAATCGTGCTTGTACCATAAAAACAGAACGATTAAAGTAGATATATCAAACATACCTTAGTACCGGCAAGTGGTTTTTGAACCCGTGCTCTCGGTTTGCGTAACCATTGCACTACCAGTACACTACGGTCGCCTCATGTAATAAAAAAAATTGCGGCATTGTATCGCGTTAAGTTCTTTTTTACCCAACCACAATAGCTGCCAAGCTTCAAAACCACGGATTAAAATAAACACGATCGTAAGTGGCAAAAGTTTTAGACAATGTTCGCGCAAACCTCAGAAAGTACGAGTACTATGAAAAACTTGTTGTATTAAACGGACTATGAAATAGGTGTCGTAAGCAAGACACGTCCTTTTCAAATGATCACTGTAAAATCTTAGTCGTTCATTCAGAAGTACTCAATTCTTCTTCACGTGACATAATTCTTCTTCCTACCACTTGGAATTCTCCAGAGTATTTACTGCAACTTTGACTTTAGCTACGAGTACTTTCATTGTTTTATATTTTTTTATTCTGTAAAGAAGTTTTGTAGCTTATCTTTATAATATTTATTATTTTATAAGTTCCTCATGTATGTAAACTTGTTTTCAACACGTTACAGTAAATTCTCTCTTCAGTCATTCTCTCAGTGTTGATGCTTGTGACTATTTGATATTTTTACCACGCTTTACTTCACCCTATCTTCCACTCGCTGCGCGCCATTGTAATGTTCTGTTCTTTTTTTTTTCATTTCTCTGCTAAGCTCCTTAATAAACTTGTATTATAGAAACATGACAACCAAAGTACATATAACAAAGATACATTTGTACTCGGTTTTACGTGACAATTGTACCACCACTATTCCACGGTCGCCATATTTAACTATATAAAAGAGCCTTTTTGAGTATTAAAAAACAATTTTCGTTTCTATATTTAAGTTACATTTATTTAGCCGGCATAGCAGATCTGATTTCTGTATTACGGATGACACTCTAGCAGTAATACGCGATCATATTATCAAACTTTTTATTTATTGTGACTCGACATAATATGTCATAATTATGACAGCATGTTAAGCTGGAGAGCAGTCCATATATGGAGGTCACTGCTAGTACGGCTTAATAACTGTAAGCAGTAGTCACATCTACTATGCCGGCCTAGTTGAAACCGGCAACTTACAAGCTGATCCCGAAACGCGACCAAATCACTTCACGGTCTGTATACTTGTAAGTGGTGATACTACCCCGGATCGGCAGACTGGACACCGCTACCTACCACTATTTGGAAGCCTAAACATATTATATACAATATCTTAAAATTATTCAGATTCCAAAACCTCTGTAGAAACCAAACTTGTATAATAAATCTCCAAAGACTAGAGGGCACTTCAAACAAATCCAAATGTCAAACAACAACCTTTGAATTTGATATTAAGTACCTCCTTGTTATTTCTTTTTAGGCATTAAATATCTAAGTGAATAAAATATGCGATAAACAAAACAAGTGCTATTGATCTTTTATTTACAAACAGAATTATTGAAATTACCTAAATGAAAATAAATTATTAGTATAAGCATAGGCTTAGCATGAACTTACTCATAGACAATCAATCAATCAAATTGTCACGACGTTTTCCCACAGTAATAGGCAGAGACAACGGAGCGTTACTTGCTACGATCCAGGCACAACTCTTTCGCTTCCTTCCCATCCACAATTCTCTTCATACAAGCTCTGTGGTTATGGGCACTAAGCAACCTAGCTTTCTTGAGGATGTCTCCGATTTGGTTGGCAAACACCCTCTTGAGCCTGCCTTGTTTAACGCATCCATCCACATCATAAATTCCTTTCTTCAATCTACTTTTACTCATCCTTTCCATGTTGCCAAACTATCCAAGTATTCCTTTATCAATAGACAAATTCTATAATTTATGACTTTGGAATGTCGGATAAGAAGAAGACTTGGATAAGAAGAAGGAAGAATTTCTTGAGGATGTCTCCGATTTGGTTAAGTAGATTGACGAAAAGAATTTATAAATCCCATGTGAATGGATACGTTAAACAAGGCAGGCCCAGGAGGGTGTTTTCCGACCAGAATTATTTTCAAACTAGACGTAAAAAGATAAGAATACCGCATCTACTAGTACACTGCCATAACATAATTAATATGTACACACAAGCACAAAATATTAAAATTAACAATTCATAGCTCCTTTACGAAGCTAATTATAAAATATAAATTAATACGTAAATTATTTAACATAATTAGTACACTGAAACTAGATGTTAAAATTAATCCCACTCAAGTCAAGTAGGAGCATGAAATATCTCTTGCGAAATTCCATAAATTTTCACATACATTTTGCACAAGAACTAACTAAACCTTACACCGCGAATTCTAACTTGAACCCAGTTTTTTAATTTGAAAGAAATAAATCAAAACTAAGTAACTAAACCAAGGCGGTCCAAACCAATGGTCACGCAAACCGAGAGTCCCAGGTTCAGAACCACTTGCCAATGTACCAATGTATCTTTGGCATATTATATACTTAGGTTAGCCTGTTTCTATGATTAACTCATAGTAGCTTAGTTGTTAGTATAGAAATAAAAAAAAACTATAACCAAACTAAAACTGTAAGCAAGCAAAGTATAAGCCGACCGGGGCGTAGTTACAGTGCAATGGTTACGCAAACCGAGAGCACGGGTTCAAACCACTTGCCGGTATCAATGTATCTTTAAAAGAATGCCAAAAGCACCGGCGCGACGTCCACAAAATATATATTTTTCGGTTGCTTTAGTCATCACCACTATGGCCGCCAAAGGTAATTTTAACGCTTTGCTAGAAAGATCCAGCGTTAAAGAATGGAGAGAACACGTGGGCTTGCAAAGCATTCCATGTGTCGTTTGTTCTTCAAAGGAATGACGCGCCGAACCTTACAGTTCAAGCTTCCTTTATATACGAGTATAATGAATTTCTGCTTAAAATATCTCAATAAATCATTAAAACGTAATAAATTTCAAAATGGATAACAAATTTTCGTCGAGGCATATAAACGATGCTACTTATCATAAGTGGTAAAATTCTTTGGCAACTATCCAAAGTTAGTCATTTAATCGATATACCCATAGTTTGCAACGAGTTGTGCCACACTCCAGAGTCATTTGCCTCTTCATCAAGAACTTGTTCGAATTTGAAAGGCTAAGTCTTTTTTATCCAAAGCCTTTAAAATAAACTTAATGAGTTTTTTCAGATAGATCTTTTCTATGTTAATAAAATAATTATTTCCATAAGCCATTTATTTCCAATCTTAAATTACATGCAATCCAATTTTATTTATCCACACAGTTGATCGGAACCCTTGCTTGAGTATAGGCCTCGTCCAGCTTGTTCCTGCTAATGTTTTTGTATCTTCTATCCACCTTTTTTTAGGACGTCCCCATCTCCTTTTTCCTGGTGGTCTTTCCCATGTAGTTGTCTCCAGTGTCCACCTTTTTTCAGTGCGTCTTGCTATATGTCTTGTCCACCCCAATATTGTACCCAGCATATTGTAAGACGTCTATAAACGATTATTTTCTGTGTTATTTAGGTTAATTAAGATAGACTCAGAGATATAATAATTTAAACCAGTAAAAAATGTGGGTCTAAGGAACGGAACTCAATGAGCTCGGATTCTCTTAATACACAATAGCAAAATGACATTTCCAAGAACAATCACTGTTTTATCAACGTGGCTTTTTGTCAACAGAATTTCAATGATATCAATGCGTTGATATTCGTCATTCTCGTAGGTAACCAATCTTCTCTTTGAATTGCTATCAATAAATATTGTTATGATATTATTGATAAAGCAGTAATAGTTCGTGAAAAAGTCATTTCGCTGTTGTGCATTAAGAGAATTGCGGTTCATCTCTACAGATGCTTAAATGTTTATACTCCTTAGAAACTTTCGCATCCGCTGTGCCCGGTCTGATTCTTTATGTTGGTGTTATTATTATTCTGTATTAGATATTGGTTACGTCACATTTGTATACTAAGCAAATAATAGTGCTTCTTTATATCATAAAAAAACATGACGACCAAAGTTCATACTTGAAGATCAAAGGATACATTGGTCAGGTGAACTTTGGGATCTTGGTTTGTGAGATCATTATACTGCCACTATACCTTAGTTGCGATTTTTATGTTTTTTAGATATAATAAATTTGTTCTATTTTTTATTGTTACAGAATCTCAAAGATCAAATTCTTACAACAAACGTCTGGCTGGAACATGTAAGTTTATTATTATTATTGATATAGAACCTAAAACGCCTGTTGTCCACTGGCCTTCAGGCCGACCGCGTAACTCAATGACAATAAGAATGAGCTTCGTTTTGTTAGATGAACTCTATTAATAAGCTTTAAAATTAAAATTGCGACCGCGCAACACACCGAGAATCGATATTCATTTTCATTAACAGTTCAAGTTCATTAAACTGATTGTCCGAATGAATAAAAGTTGTTTTTGGCACTAACAGCGACCGCGTAACTTTTCGACAAACGGGAATGAATTTCATTTTCATTTCCATTAAAGTTGCGCAGTCGGCCCGCTGTTGGTACATTGTTCTGGCTTGATCGACGTTTAATGTGAATATATGGGAAATAGAGCGATATAAAACCTATTACTGCCGCCTATAATGTTGCTTAGTACAATTTAGCCTTGTCTTTGTTTGAGTAGTGTGGTGCGGTTATTAGGCATAGTTAAATCAAGCCTAGTATAGTTTATACTATGAAATAGAAAGTAATTATTGGAATAGAAAGAAGTAAGTATTGAATAAATTCAACAAATTAAAGATTTTTAAAGATAGATACGAAATTGTGGTTCGTCATTTAAAAGCAAAGCCTAACGCTAAGCTAGAATGCGGTCTATGAATGTAAGTGACTGCAGCTATAGTTAAATAATTGCAGTAGCAGTTGCATCCACTATGCTGGCCTAGACAGAATCGGCCTGTACACTCTAAAGTAGAGGTACTATTGCCTGGACCGGCAACTGTCTGCCAATCTTAACCACAAGCAATTATCTGCCCTCTTTCTTTTCGTTCTTAATAACTACTCGTAAAAATGAATGTAAATAGTTTATAAATATTAAATATTAACCATAGAGCTTGTATGAGGAGAATTGTGAATGTGAAGGAAGCGAGGGAGTTGTGTCAGGATCGTGGCAAGTGGCGCTCCATTGTCTCTGCCTATCCCTGTGGGAAAAAGGCGTGACAATTTGATTGATTGATTGAAATATTAAATATTAAGTAGATACAAATCTCATATCCGGGACTACGCGTATCGGACCAATATGCAACGCAAAAATAAATGAGTTAATACATACTATATTATATGTTTTATGACTGAAGTGTAAAAAAGTACAAATATAATTTCTTATTGTACAGGAATGGGAAGATCACAAGTTTAAATGGGATCCGTTAGAATATGGCGGTGTGAGGGAATTGTACGTGCCATCAGAACATATTTGGCTGCCTGATATTGTTTTATATAACAAGTGAGTATTTATAAATATATATAACGTGGTTGCGGACGATGGCTGCAAAGCTCTAGAAACGTCGAAATAATAAAATAAAATTGTCTGATCAAAACCAAAATAAATGCGATAATTAGCCGCATAAAATTTATTTAATTCATTAATCAATGTTCGCGCAAAATCTAAGAAAATCGTAATGCTTGTGTGTGGAGAATTGTGGATGTGAGGAGGAATGCGAGGAAATTGTGTCAGGATCGTAGTGAATGGCGTTTCATTGTATCTGCCTATCGCGGTGATATAAAGTGACAATCTGATTAATTGATAATGTTTTTTTATATATTGTTACTTGATATTGTATATATGAGATAGCACCCGCCTGATGTTAAGCTGGAGTGCGGTTCATGAATAAAAGTGACTGCTACCACAGTTTAATAACTGTAAGAATAGTCATATCCACAATGCCTGCCTACTACCTGTAACTCACAACTGTAACGCGACTAAGTCACTTCACAGTCTCTATACTTGTAAGTGGTAGTACCCCGGACCACTGCCTACTCTTTGACAACTTGACAACCAGACTCGAAGAAAAGATTTGCTTTTTTTAATAATAAATAATTGCTCCGACGGGGAATAAAACCTGGTAGCACACCACTACGCCACACCTGTCCTTAAATGTTAGGTACTTCTAAAGTATTGGTTATATTTTAAATAAGAATAAGTAGGTACCCATCCGCAGTTTTAAGTTAACATTATACAGGTTACAAATGATTATATGTCAAGACAAGGAGGCTCATCTCCAAACATGTCCGGGATCCTTACAAAGTCATTAATCACAATATATAGCCAGGGATTAATCTTGTAAACCAATACGATATTTTCCAATATTTCTCATATCATGTTTTGATGAAGATATTTTGGATATATTTTAGTACGGGTAATTGACGTAGATAGATGCGTTAAGCAAGGAAGACCTAGGAGGATGTTTTCCTAACTAATTTGGAGACATTCTAAAGAAAGTTGGGTTGCCTAGTGCCCTTAACCGTAGAGCTTATATGAAGAGATTTGTGGATGAGGGAAGCGAGGAAGTTGTGCTAGGATCGTGGCAAGTGGCCACCAATGTCTTTGCCTATCCCTGTGGGAGAAGGGCGTGACAATTCGTAGGATTATTTTGATTTCTAATCAAATAAATCAAAATGTTACGTCTTAATTTCCATAGGGATAGGTAGGGACAACGGACAACTTTCCAGGACAGAATTCTTTTATTTAAATTGTATTTTAATGAGACGCGACATCTTATCTCGACTTTCCTTATAGTAAGCAAGGGGAGGTCCAAAAGCGTCATGACTAACCCCCTCGATGTTATAAAGGCCTATAAATGAAGGCGACTGCTACTACAGTTAAATAAATTCACTATGCCAGCCTAGTTTGAAATAGCAACTAACAAGCTAATCCTGAAACGCAACTAAGTCACTTCGTCTGTACTAATAAAATTTTAAACGATATTATAGTGATGGATTCTAAGATATAAATTTACATCGTGCATTAATTAATTCTCTTAGATAATTTAACTGTCTAGATAGAGCATATGATGGCGCACGGGCTAAAAAAAATACCGGCCAACTGTTGGCCGATACACTCTCTCGCGTTTGTCAGTTGCGTAACAGACACCGTTCGGACGCCACGCGAAATTTCTCTGTGATTTTTTCGATAATAATGACTGTTTGCGCCATTAAATTGTGCCGAACTTACAAAGGACGCTTGAGAACAACCAAAGCTGTCACTTATCATCATTAAGTAGATTTTAAATTACTATAAACAATGGAAATAATTATTTAAAAAATAGTTCAATTTTTTACCTAAGATGTTAAGAGTGTTGCCAGGTTTTGAATCAAAATATTCCCGTGAATATTTTGGTTTTTATATTGAAGTAGATTTGTTGTATATAAAAAAAAACAAGTATCACTTTAACACTGTTATTATATATAATAACATGTTATAACATTTATATTACATTACCCACCTAAATGTGTGTTCTGTATGTACAACAATATGTTTATTAATTACAATATTATTTACAAGTGGATGCACTGTTTACCATTCATGACTGCACTTCGGCTTAACATCAAGCGGGGTGCTGTCATATGTCGTGCCATAAAAACAATAATAATATATCATGCTTAGACAAGGCAGCAATAAATAAACTGTTGTTACAGAATACCTAAAGATCCAGTTTTTAGGTAGGTAGGAAACTATGTGACACTAGAAGACATAAGTGTTCTAACGTGCTCTTCATCAATAAAAAGTATAAATGAAACTGTTCCTTCGTTAAGGGAAGAAGATGAAGAGGAACATGACGTTGACGACGAAATTCTCTACAACGATGCCGGCATTATTTACTATTCGGAATTATGTGAATATACACAGCAAATCGACGGCTACATAGCAGGCTTTGTTGTTAAATGTTTGCACAAAAAAATAAGTGTATTAATTGTTTGGACATCAAATGAAAAATTGCCGCACCATTAATTGGTTAAATTAAGAGATGAAGGGACTCATCTATGCCTCTCAGGATGTATATTTTATTTTCTGATCTGCTGAATACATAATTCGACAGTTTTTAAAACAGGATTTTACTATGACTCCCAAAAAATATGCAAAAATAGTATCTACTGTAATGAAACAATTTATTGGAGGCCCAAATTACTGTGAGGTAAAAGCTGAGCATGTTTGTGGCCACCTCCATCAAACTAATTTGATTAAAAGTGTTGTAGAAAAATATTTATTATAGATTTACGATATTATTACAAGATAAAAATTAATAACAACAATCGTGATGCAGCATCAAAACTTTTTTATTTATTTGTATAAATAAAAAAATATACTCTTATTCTTTTTTTTATTACCCCTATCAAATATTGTGCACTGGACTATTAAAATAAAGTATATGTGGTATTTATTATCATTAGTAATGCTTATTCACATAAAAGTACGGTTTTGTACAAGTAGAGTGCAATTTCTTGCACAAAACCGATAATTCTTCAATTTCGTTAATTTTGAAGAAAAGACCACTATTAGTGGTTTCGATAGTTCTATCAATTTACCAGGTCAGTACTATCAATAATATTACTGTTATTAATAGTTTGCGCTGTCTATAGCCCTATCGGTTGAGTAGATGGTTTTGGTGTTTACTACCGATAACAAAACTATCGAGTTTTTGCAAACACTACTTGCTGCTGTTTTTACATCCATTGCCTACCTCCCTATTGTTTTTCCCAATTCCTAGGTTTCATATATTTCTGGTAACATATACACATACTATAACAAATTAAATAGTAAACAAATCCACATTATTATTAATTTATGTATGTATAAAACGCATATCAAAAGTGCATATTTTTCCCTACTTAGTGGGTAATATCGATAAGCTGGTATCATTTCACACACGCAGGCGTGGCCCGACGCACTTGTAATGATATCGTAATGGAACGCATCTGTGTGTGTGACACGCACACAATCAGTTAAACGTTGGCCTATGTTTGCATTGCGATTGAATCGCGACACTCTATCTAGACAGTTAAATTATCTAAGTTAATTCTGTATATGTAAGAGATGTTTGTATGAGCTTGATAGATTAACGGGTACCCTCTAAGGCGTTTTATGACAAATTTAAGCTCTCTTACTCTATTAGAAGGGAGTATTTTAATAGTAATGAGATTTCCAGGGAGTACTTAAATACTCGTATAAAATAGTGGGATAACAGGTATATGCAGTAAATTAATAAATGAAATAATAATTAATAAATAATTAAGGATTTAATAGAAATAAATAAATCGAACAAAATTAGAAAATTTATACTAACGGATAAATGTATTATTCAAACTGATTATATAAATGACAAAAGCATGAAATAAATTTATTAAAATTATTAGGACGGTTTTCTTATTAAATACTAGTATAATATAATTAAGGAAATCACTTAAATAAAAAGGTCTAATGAATAGAATGAAATGAATAAACAAATCGAATAAAATAAATTAATAAATGGCATTTCACTTATTCTTCATTATTTTATTTTTTAAATTATTTTAAAAATTAAAATAAATAAAAATTGAATAAATTCATGGATTTTCTTAGATTTTGTGCGAACATTAATTAATGAATTAAACAAATTTTATGCGGCTTACAATCGCGGCGGAACGTCGTAATAATAAAATAAAATTGCAAAATCAAAACCAAAACACGATAATAAGCCGCATAAAATTTGTTTAATTTATTAAATTCTTGGAATTGAATAAATAAAACATTTTATTAAAAATTATGCAAACTATAAAAGTCTTCATATTAATTAACTCCTTATAACTCCATGATAATGAATGACTTAAATAAAATGCCACAAAAACAATAAACAACTTCCACCAAAATTAATGTGGACAATTTCAATGTCGCTCGTCACGTCCCTGGTGAAGGGATAGCGGAAGATATTAGACCCACGTGTGTGACGGACATGCCGTTCTGTTCATTCGCCGTACATGATTAATGGACAACTCAGACCAAAATGATGCCACAGCTTATTCTAGTAGCCCTTTTAAATTTTGTTACTAAGCGCTGTTTGGGGGTATTTGATTATTTAGCGCTGATAATTATTTGAATTATTATAGAACATTAAGATGGGAAAAGGATGAGAAATGAGTGTTGGAAAAGCCAAAAACCTTCGTGTGTTTGTGTCGTCTTTCCCTTCCGGGTGTTGTGTTACAATTTTTTTAATTGTCATTCGACATATGACAGCACCACGCCTGATGTTAAGCTGGAGTGTGATCCATTAATGGAGGTGACAGTTACTACAGTCGAATAACTCTCACATCAACAGTTATGCCGGCCTAGTTAAAAAAAGTAACTTAGAAACTGATCCCAAAACGCGACTAAGTCACTTTGCGGTCTGTGGTACTACCCCGGATCGGCAGACTGGGCACCACTGCCTACCACTCTTAAATTTAATATTCATCGTATCTGTTCAGTACATGATACACATTTTCTAAACTAACAAGTTATAGCTGAATTAAACAAATTTTATGCGGCTTACTATCGCGTTTATTTTGGTTTTAATTTTAGTATCCTCGTGACCACAATGGCTGCAAAGCTCTCGAAACGTCAGGATAATCAAAAAAATGTAAAATCAAAACCAAAATATAGGCGATAGTAATCCGCATAAAATTTGTTTCATTTTTTAATCAATGTTCGCGCAAAACCTAATAAAATTTTAATAAGTTATAGCTTTTCTATTCTGATAAAATACTATTATGCATAAGCACTTTTAACGTTTCACTCTCAAAAGATTATATAACGGAAACTTCCTAAAATTGATCAATTTGTTTAAAAGATTAAGATCGAATCGCGTTCATATTTCAAGAGTTAGGCCCTTATTTTGACGGCTTATGATGTATCATTTCAGTACATAGACAAACTATTCCTAGACTCCAAATAATCAAAGAGAATAGGGTAAAGCATTCCACTTGTCGATTGTTCGTTGGAAAAACAAAGCGCGAAGTGGTTTAGTTTGACCGTTGATTCGGTCAAAAGAATACGATGTAAAAGAATAGGTGAAAATCCATCTCTCAGCAATTAGTCGTCTACTGGTGAACATAGGCCTCCTCTAGCGCTGTATACGCTGATTTTTGTCAACATTAGGTCAGTTTATCTTGTGGGTAGACGATGCGTTTTCCTTTACGTAGTTGCCATTCGAGAACTTTTTGGCCTTAGCTGCTATCTATCTGTTCTACGAAGTTAAACAATTTTAAAAGTTTAAAGTGTTTATGAGGTATATTTAAATTTCTCAAAACCTGGGAGCCGACCGCGCAACTTCAATGGTAATTACAATGTTATTCATTATTAATGGAGTTTAACTGTCAAAACAAAGCGAATTGTCATTGTCATTGAGTGACACGGTCAGTTCGAATCTATTTCGTACAGGACTATTATACATGTATTTTGGCAGTTGCTTAGTCACTTGCCATCTTGGGCAGCGTCTAGTGGTTTGTTGTCTACGTCACAGCAAGCTTCTTGTTGTTGGAGACGCAATCAATTAAGTTTATTATAACGAAACTTGATACGTTACTTTGATGATGTTACAGCCCCTTTTTTTCAGGAAAAAGGAAACCTGTAAAATTGCCATAAATTTTATTACTATATTGGCCTTGGTGTAACATTATTTTATTAGTGTTTTTGTTAGATAATATAACTGATTTTAGTGACTTACAAATATAACGGATGTCATAAAAAACTAACAAGGTATCGTTATACATATTTGAGGTGAACATATTTTAGTAGTGGTAAAATAGCCTTCCAAACTAAGTTCGAAACCATTAATGTCTATGGTGCAAGCACGTATTATTGTATTTTTCAATTTGAAGCGGACGTCGCGCGCGTAATCTTCAAGAGTGGCAGGCAGACAGTTAGTGAGCCGACCGCGTAACTCAATGACAATGAGCTTCGTTTTGACAATTGAACTCTAATATGAGCTCTAAAATAAAAAATGCGACCGCGCAACACCCTAAGAGTCCATGTTCATTTTCATTAACAGTTCAAGCTTATTGAAACTTATTGCCCGAATGAATAAAGTTGTTTTTAACACTAACAGCGACCGCGTAACTTTTTGACGAATGGGAATGAATTTCATTGTCTTTACCATTAAAGTTGCGAGGTCGAGGTGGTATCTCCACGTTCAAGTGTTTAGAACATTGCGTTTTAGAATAAACCTAAAAGTTGCTTGTTTCTACTAAGTCTGCTTAGTGGATGCGACTGCTGCTTACATTTGTTAAAATGTAGTAGCAGTCCACTGCACTCCAGCCTAAAAAAACTTTGAATGATTTTATTAATTATTATTTTCTTAGATTTTGCGCGAACGTTGATTAATGAAAAAAACAAATTTTATGCGGCTTACTATCGCGTTTATTTTAATTTTGACTTTATAATTTTATTTTATTATTCCGACGTTTAGAGAGCTTTGCAGCCATCGTGGTCGCGGAGAAACTGAGGTGCTGCTCGTCGTATTGATTGGTGCTGTTATTGTTTCCAAAACCACCCTGTTGATGTTTTAATTTTGTTTTTCTGTTCCTGGTTTAATTAAAACCAAAATAAACGCGATAGTAATTAATAATTTTTTTTATTTGTGCAGTGCGGACGGTGAATATGTCGTTACAACAATGACAAAGGCAGTTCTTCATCATTCTGGTAAAGTACTCTGGACACCACCAGCCATCTTCAAATCCTCGTGTGAAATTGATGTTCGCTACTTTCCATTTGACCAACAAACTTGCCATTTGAAGTTTGGATCTTGGAGTTATGATGGTGATCAGGTAAGTCAAATCATGCATGAATTAGCCAAATTATATGCGGCTTAATATCGCGTATATTTTTGTTATTTAGTTTGTTATTATTTTTAATATTTAGAAATAAAATTTGTAGCCGCATAAAATTGAATTTAAAAAATTGTAGTCGATAGTAATTCAATTGTTTAATTCAATAATCTATGTTCGCACAAATTCTGCGAAAATATATATACTACAAATCATGTACTTTGTTCTTGGCCGGCATAGTGACAGCGACTGAGATAACCGTAAGTTGAAACAAACCGTTTCAGTCGTGTGCGCTCCTTAACTTCTCTTGCTTGCCGTCGGGCTGGTTTAGTTTCAATTTAAAAAGATAGTTTAAAAATTACAGATAAAAATAAAAGAAAAAAAAATGTAATAAAAGTATGAATAATATGTTTATCTCGGATATTATATCTCAAGTAACTGTATTTCAGTGTAAAATATTTAAATTAGCTTATCATAATAAAAGTATTTTTCTGAGGTACTTGAATAGACAAGTAAGATGAATATAAGCTTATTAAAATTCATTTATTTTATTATATTTATTAACATTTGTTTATTTTAATAAGTTCAATTGTTTTTATAAATATGAGTACATACGTATATTGTATGTACTCATATTTATGGATTTTTATTTTTAAATTATTCAAAATTTATAAAAAGATATAAAAATCTATGGCAAATGGCGCTCCATTGTCTTTGCCTATCCCTTTGTGTGATAGGCGTGACAATTTAATTGATTGATATTTAAAAAAAACAATAGTTAATACGATAGCGCCTGGGGCTGGAGTGCTGCAGCCGCATTCACTATGCCCGCCTTGTTGGATTATAGTGAAGCAATCTACATAATCAATGAGTCATTGACTGCTTTCGACTTTTCCGCTGCAATAGTGATTTTAAGAAAAAAATCAAGCAAGCACATGAAAATGATAAGTGAAAGTAGATTGACGAAAGGAATTTATAAATCTGATGTGGATCGATGCGTTAAACAAGGCAGGCCCAGGAGAGTGTTTTCCGACCAAATCGGAGACATCCTCAAGAAAGCTAGGTTGCCTAGTGCTCATAACCACAGAGCCTGTATGAAGAGAATTGTGGATGTGAAGGAAGCAAGGGAGATGTGTAAGGATCGTGGTAAGTGGCGCTCCATTGTCTCTGCCTATCCCTGTGGGAAAAAGGCGTGACAATTTGATTGATGATTTAATTGAATCAAGCACACCGGGGACATTAATAAAAAGTCCGCATCATAGAGTTTGTATCTAGAGAATTGTGGATGTGAAGGAGGCGAGAGTATTGCTAGGATCCTTGAAAACGGTGCTCTGTTGTTCCTGCCTATCCATGTGGGAACTAAGTCGGGAATCAATCATGATAGGGAATTTTCAAGTGCAAATTTTCATCTGCAGCAGGAATCAAAATTGTATTTGTTCATTGTATTTTTTTAATCAAAGATCGATCTGAAGCACATAAACCAGAAGAAAGGTGATATGGTGGAAGTCGGTATTGACCTTCGCGAGTACTATCCTTCGGTGGAATGGGACATTCTTGGAGTACCAGCAGAAAGACACGAGCGTTACTATCCATGCTGTCAGGAACCATATCCAGGTAAGGAAATTATAAACTATTTAACATAAAATTGCATCTATTGTTTTAAAGAGCGTCTAAAGACCTAAGATTGTTTTAAAGACCTAGTCTGCCTATCCGGTTTAGTACCACCACTTACAAGTATACAGACCGTAAAGTGATTTGGTCGCGTTTCTGGATCAGCTTGTAAGTTGCCGGTTCCAACTAGGCCGGCATAGAGGATGTGATTGCTACTTGCAGGTATAGGTCGTAGTAGCAGTGTCATCCATTCATGGACTACACTCCAGCGTAACATCAAGCGGGGTGCTATTATATATCGAGTCACAGTAAAAATAAATATAAATAACGCAATTTTAATGATGTCACCCGTGTTACATTTGGTAACGCTGCAATTCCGCTACGAGTGATATGAAGGGTTCGATTACCGGTCGTAGCAGTTTTATTTCATAGCATCTACGAGTATTTGTAATATTTAAATATAACATTAATTATATATTATATTTTTATCTCATAAAAAGGCACCGAATCTGGTTGTTTAGAAGTGGTAGGCAGACAAAATGGTGCACAGCCCACTATTTGCAGCAGATCTACTAAAGACCAGACTCCCAAACCGAAAGAAGATTTTATTAGATTTCAGCGTATATGAGAATGTAAGTGACGGCGACTGGGGCAGCCGTGAACTGACTCGGTTTTTTCAGTCGTCGTCACTCTTGGACCTCCCCTTGCTTATCATCAGGCGTGGTCAAATATCGTGTCACAATAATAATAATAAAAACACATTTATTTATTTGACTAGTGCCCATATCCTTAGAGTTTGTATAAAGAGAATTGTGGATGTAAAAGAAGCGAGAGAGTTGTGTCAGGATCGTGGCAAGTGGTGCTCCATGGTCACTGCCTATCCCCGTGGGAAGGCGTGACAGTTTTTCTGTTGATTTTTATTTATTTTAAATTAGTGACGTGTTACGATGAAAGCCTGCCGAAATTAATCTCATTTGCAGTCTGTGAATGCAGAAGACTGCTGACGGTACTCTCACACAAGTATCCATATTGATTCCCTTTATACCTAAAGACGCAAATTTGCATAAAATTTACGTCTAATGTATTGTTTAAGCCTTGTTTTAAAACAGTTTACAGTTTAAAGTACTAAAGTACTTTCGAAAGTATCATGGGCAAGATTCGCGTACTTGTAAGTGTAAGTATGACTTACACATATACTAAGTAGTAAACGATGAATACCCTTTGAATATTATGTAAATTATACACCCTAATCGATCATACAGGTAAAGGGGCTTTGCAGTAATGGGGTTAGTAGGTAACGATTGTGCTATTTTGTGCTATCACCAATATCACATTGAAGAAGATATAGAATAATTAGAAAGATGTAGAAATATTAGAAAGATTTAGAAATTCTAGAAAGATATAGAAATATTAGAAAGATGTAAAAATATAATTAATTGTATAAAAGAAAACAGTTTTAACAAGGAATAGCTAGAGAATTACTATTTACTTTATCTAAGATTTTATTTGACGCGCTTTTTTGGTAAGGGTTTAATTAGGTACTTAATCAGTTCAAATCAAATTGAAACAGTAAATATCTGCTACTAAGTTACCTAAGAGACGAAAAGAAAGTTTAAAATAAAGGATAATGATAAGTATAAATAATAATAGAAGTATATCTGATAAAAAGAATATACATATAAAAAATAAATTATTCAATCAATCAAATTGTCATGTCTTTTTTCAACGGGATAGGCAGAGGCAGTAGAGCGCCAATTGCAACGACCCTGACAATTCCTTTCAATATAGCTCTACGATAAAATTTAAAAAATCAATCAATTGAAATATATAGTTTATCAATTTCAGTTTTATTTAACACTTTCTTAAATACATAAGTTTTTACTATGAAACATAGAACTGTAAATTTTCGAAATAGGTTTAATTAGTGTGTCTTATATCGCCTTTTGTTCTTTTAAACCTTCTTTAAAACTCTTTAAATACTTTAATCGAAGCGTAAAAAAGCGTAACTTCTGAGGTAACCATAAACTGAGCTAAACAATCGTATGCTTAACAAAAAAAATAGCGAAAATGTTTAGTAAATTTTACAAGAAAGCGTGAGGTAAACGAATGTATGTGAAATCATGGTTTATACTCGTAACCCTTAGGTTTGCAGGTGTATACTTCGACAGAATTTTTCATTTACATAACATTTGTCTTCACTTATCACAAATGTTCGCCATTCAACAACGATTTTTCACCATAATCACATTCAACAAATTTATTCCCCTTTTCCCTACTCCTTCCCACATGCGTGGTTTAAAGGTGTATTTTTCTTTCCCCTTTTTACGTACCTCTATTTGATATATTTAAAATTACTTCTACCCTATAAAATACATGGGTTTTTTTATTATTGTTACTCGACATCTGACCTCAACCTGTGGCCAGCACCGTGACGACGATTGAGGCAATCGTAAACTGAGACGGCTTAAAAGTCGTTAGTACTTTAGGACCTTTTCTTACTTTTTTTTTTGTTACACGGTATTTGAATTAGACCCGCCTAATGATAAGCAAGAGGAGATCCAAGAGTGACGACGACTGAAACAATCTAGTTAGTTCGCGGCTGCCTCAGTCGCTGTTACTATGCCGGCCAAAGAGGCTTCTTCACGCATCGCTTGAATGATCCAAGGTTATAGGAGGGAGAGAACACATGGGCTGGCAAAGCATTCCACTTGTCGATTGTTCTACAAAGAAAAAAAACAATCAACTTACCAACGATCAAGTCGAGTTTATATGTGTTCACTATAAAATAAAAACAGCGAATTTAAAAATAAATTATAATCGTATTTTTCTGTCGTCAGAGTTCTTTGCTTATATCACCGATTCAGATGCCGAGTCTCTATAAAAAATATACATTTTTTTTTTATTGTGACTCAAAATCTGACTTAGCTCTGCCGAAGTAAGCATGATGGAAGTCTAAGAGTGCCGATGACTAAAAAAATCCGTCTCAGTTCACGCTTCACTATGCCGGCAAAAGATATGTCCTTAGATAACGTTAATATACATCTTACAAACGTGTAAAACTCTCACTGTTGCTTCATTTAACAGAAAATTCACCTTTGTATAAGAGATAAGTGAAGTGACGTTTACGCTTCCCCCGAGGTTGCCTAATTTACGCGTTGCTCGTTCAAAAAAATCTAAACAAATAATTCAGCCACCAAGATGGCTTTTCCGTTTTTACAACATATATTTCCTTTACACGTGTCCCGTTTTGTAAGCAATAATGAAATCGTGATACATATTTAGTATTCTTCTATATAAAATGTTATTTATGTTTTTATTAGTAATAATTTTTTTATAAAAGCGAGAGAGTTGTGTCAGGATCGTGGCAAGTGGCGCTCCATTATCTCTACCTATCGCTGTGGGAAAAAGGCGTGACAAAAAAATTGACTTATTGATTGAATTTTTGATTAATTTAACGATAAATGAATACTATAGTAGTTTATTACAGGCGGGCGTGCTGTCTTATGTTGAGCCCAATAAATGATAGAAATATCAATCAATCAATCAAATTGTCACGCCTCTTTCCCACAGGGATAGGCAGAGACAACGGAGCGCCACTTGCCACGATCCTGACACAACTTCCTCGCTTTCTTCACATCCACAATTCTCCTCATACAAGCTCTACGGTTATGGGCACTAGGCAACCCAGCTTTCTTGAGGATGTCTTTGATTTGATCGGAAAACACGCTTCTTGTTTAAAAATATCTAAAATTAAAAATGCTTTTACAATGTCTATTTTAATCAGCTATGATGTGGTACAAACCGCATCTTACAAAATACCTACATAAATTCGATGGTAACGCCTCCACAATTTAAACTAAGTGGGCGCTTATGACTTTATCTCTTTAAAACCGTTACTCGTACATATGAAAGCGTTATTAACAGCGTTATTAAATATTACAACTCTAATATATAATATTATATATTTTATATAAAATAATTCGCTTTTTGAAGTGACGTGGTTTGTTATCATTACTTCGTTTAAGTTTGTATGTGTTGTAGAATTACATTATGATCTTTGATACGCCACACCTACTTAGCACTAAGACAACGTTTTATAAACTAGGCATATTAATCAATCAATCAAATTGTCACTAGTTTTTCCCACAGGGATAGGCAGATATTAAGGAGCGCCACTTGCCAAGATCTAGACTTGCTCCCTCACTTCCCTCACATCCACAATTCTCCCCAGCATCCTTGACAAGCATATTTTAAAAAGGTATATAAGCAGAATTAATGAGGTTAATAAAGATTGGCATTTCATTGTCACGTCGTTACAATTTGATTGATTGATTAAAAAAAGATTTTAAATATAAAGAAATATGTACGTTTATTTTTTATTAATATTGTACAAAGTAGTCGATTTATAAATGAAGCAAAAAAAACATATTTCACACCAATATCAAATCAATTAACAATGCTAACATAAATTTATTTATTTCAGATATATTCTTCAACATAACCCTAAGACGAAAAACCTTATTCTACACCGTAAACCTTATTGTCCCTTGCGTCGGCATATCATATCTATCAGTCCTAGTCTTCTATCTACCAGCAGATTCTGGTGAAAAAATCGCATTAAGCATATCTATCTTGCTATCCCAAACCATGTTCTTTTTGCTTATATCAGAAATTATTCCATCGACTTCCCTTGCCTTACCTCTTTTGGGCAAATATCTCTTATTTACCATGTTATTGGTTGGTCTAAGTGTCGTCATAACCATAGTGATACTAAACGTACATTATCGTAAACCTAGCACTCACAAAATGAAACCGTGGGTGAGGTCGTTCTTTATAACGAAATTACCAAAATTGCTCCTAATGAGGGTCCCGAAGGACTTATTGAGGGATTTGGCTGCACAGAAAATAGCTGGGAGGAGTATGAAGAAGAATAAATTTGAAGATGCCCTCGCTGCTGTTGAACAAACATCTAATGCTTCTAGTCCTGATTCCTTGCGTCGTAATTTGCCTGAGGGATGCAATGGGTTGCATTCTACTATTGCTACTAACAGGTATTTTGATATGTTCATTATTATCAAATCAAATTGTTACCTTTTTTTCCACAGGAATAGGCAGAGGCAATGGAGCGCCACTTGCCGCGGTCCTGACACAACTCCCTCACGACCACAATTCTCTTCATACAATCTTATGGGCACTAAGAAACTCAGCTTTCTTATCCATATTTTATATCTCATTGATAAAATATTGATAATTATAAATTTATCTTGTATTGGACTTTGAAATTTGAAGTATCTATGTCAAAAATTGTAATCCTCTGGTCAGCATAGTGAAGGCGACTGAGATTAAAGGGGATTTTTCAGTCATCGGCTCTCTTGGATTTATCTTTGCTTACCACCAGGCAAGTAGAAGTCTAAGGTCGAGGAACAATTAAAATATATATAAGTCATTAGACACGCTAAAATTACTAATACTTCGTTGTTTTCTATAGATTTAGTGGCCTAGTTGGAGCCTTAGGTGGTTTGGCTGGAGGATACAACGGTTTACCGTCAATAATGTCCGGGCTTGATGATTCCCTGAGTGATGTTGTTCATCGTAAGAAATATCCTTTCGAATTGGAAAAAGCTATTCACAATGTAATGTTTATTCAACATCATATGCAACGTCAGGATGAATTTAATGCGGTGAGTATTTTCCAGTTCAAAGTTATTTTAGAAAGTTATAACTATTATTTCAAACAT
Organism: Tinea trinotella; assembly: GCA_905220615.1. NCBI lineage: Eukaryota > Metazoa > Arthropoda > Insecta > Lepidoptera > Tineidae > Tinea > Tinea trinotella. Next base: position 1,832,192 of record HG992321.1, on the reverse strand, counting down.
AGGTTTCATAGTTTGTAATAGTGAGAAGTAGTGTTTTAGTACAAATATATCAAATTATAAATGGTTATATATTTATAGACATTATAGACAATAAAATAGTAATGGAAAATATCCATTTTTTTATTAAACATTTCTATACTAAACTACTAAAGTGCTTGTATCATAAAAACATGACAACCAAAGTACATATATCAAAGATACATTGGTACCGGTGGGTGGTTTCAAACCCGTGGTCTCGGTTTGTGTAACCATTGCACTGCCACTACACCACGGTCACCTTTTGTTTAAAAATGATACTAGTTTAATATATGTGAACCTATCTAATACAAATTCAATTATATTGAATACAAAGAAGACGAGTAAATTGTCAGCTAAAATGTCTGATACAAACTTTAAATAAACTCAACCGTAATTTAAATTTAAAATTACAGGAAGATCAAGATTGGGGCTTCGTGGCTATGGTTTTAGATCGTCTCTTCCTCTGGATATTCACCATCGCTTCTATTGTTGGAACTTTCGCTATACTCTGCGAGGCTCCTTCCTTGTACGACGATACCAAGCCTATTGACATGATTCTGTCTTCGGTCGCCCAGCAGCAATACCTTCCTGTTAACCCTGGTGGTGAAAATCCAAATGACCGTTTATTAACTTAATGATAATTAACACTAACTGCTGTTATGTTAATTATAATAAATTAAAATCAAGTATAGACTAATTAATATTTATTATTAGCCAGGTGGCTAATAATAGATAAGTAGAAGATAGGTTATAATAAGAATCTTGCAATAGCAATCTAAGATTATTTAATTTCATAGGCTGATTATAAAATCATTTATTCTAGTTATTTCTTCTAAGTGTAAATTAATTTCTAGTCTTTGATATTTACTATTTTTTACTATTACAATATTTATATTATCTTTATTCTTAATCTTCTTTTCGTGCCAAATATAAAGCTTAATTCTATGTTCATAATTTATAACTTTGTAATTTTAAATATAGGAATTAGGATTTCTTACAATTTGGCTGTGTTTAGAACTAATGTAAGTAGTTATTGTTATTAAAACTATTTCTTAGCGATTTTTGCTTCTCTGGTAGTTTTAGGTAATTTGTAATTTTTATGTTGTATTTTTTTATTTAAGCTCAAAATTATGTTTTCTTTTAAGATTTTTTTTATTGTAAAAGGAAAGAATATAATGTAAAATGTAAACTTGGGTATCTCCTAAAATAACATTCTATTGGCATATTGACACTTACAAAATTAATTATATCAGACCGTAAAGTGACTCGATCACGTTACGGAATCAGCTTGTAAGTTGCCAGTACCAACTAGGCCGGCGTAGTGGATGCGACTGCTACAACAAATCCCTCGCTTCCCTCACATCCACAATTCCCTTTATACAAGGTCTACGGTTATGCGCACTAGGCAACCCACAACTTTCTTGAGGATGTCTCCAATTCACATCAGTTTTATAGATTGTTTTTCTAGATACTTTTACTCATCCTTTCATGTGCTCAAACGATCGGCGCATTCCTTTGTCAATCCTTATCACCACATGTTATTTCGAACCATTTCGAGATTCGAAATCTTAAAATAACAATTTCAACGTTGCAAAAATGAAAGGGTTATTTATAATAGAATAAATTGATTATCTTTGTACCTTTATAATTAAAATTGCTTGTATTTTCTGTATAGAATAATTGGCTCTCGTGAAAATCTTATTTTATTTCTTATTCTCCTTTCATTTTTCAGCGTGGGTACACGGATTCTTCAATTTACATCGACTTTGATAATGAATCTTGATTGAATATTGTTGTCTAACTTAGGATCAGATTTCTAAGTACATTTAGCTATAAAGTTTTAATTGTAGATTAATATTTACTTGTATTGGAATTAAAAAGTTTAAAAAAAATGTTGTTTTTATATCGAGACTTACTTACTTCTTTCTTACTTACTTCTTTCTTACTTACTTTGATTTACTGCATGAGAGTCCAAAAGCAGCGACAACTGAAAAAAAAATAATTTGCCTCAGTCGCCGTCACTATGCCGGCCAAAGAATCCAAGTGAATGGAGAGAACACATGGGCTGGTAAAGTAATCCAATTGTCGATTGTTCTGCTAAGAAACGTCGTGTAAAACCTTTTTCTGCAGATTCGGACGGCCGAATGCGGAAGCTTTCTCCGACCTGTGCAGGTATCACGGAAGTAAAACAGTGAGTTGGGAACAATAATTAAGAGCTCCTGTAACTACTGCGTGCGAACATTTATCTGTGGCACCTTTGCTTAACGAAATTCATCTTTAAACAATTTTTTGCTTGATGTTAAGCTGGAGTGTGTTTCATGACTAGAGGTGACTATTGTTTACAGTTGAATAACTGTAAACAATAGTCGCTCCCATTATGCCGGCCTATTTATAACCGGCAATTTTCAAGCTGATATAGAAACGCGAATGCCTTACTTCACGGTCGGTAAACTTGAAAGTAGTGGTACAGCCCCGGATCAGCAGACTGGGCCGATAACTAACAACTGTCTGCAAACCACTCTCGTCATGGCAATGGCTTGTAGTTACCTGACACCGTCACTTCGTAACTACGAACCAGAGGGCCGATAGCCAATCACAATGAATTTGATTGTCAATGGCAATGACAGTGAAATTCATTCCCTTTGTTCAAAAAGTTACGCGGTTAGTTAGTTAAACAGTTTTCGTTCATTCTGACAATGAGTTTCAATGAGCTTGAACTATTAATGAAAATGATTCTTACAGCCGGTTGTACTGAAAATTTGAATTTACGAATTCGTAAAAAGTTACGAATAAGTAGAAGAAAAAAGGAAAAATGGGTTGCAACACTCTCTCGTGTATGTCTGAAATGTTAGTTAGTTAGTATCTGAATACACACACATATCCTTTCCTAGGTGAATTTCTAGGAACCATTAAACATTCAGGAATCTGAAATGTTAGTTAGTTAGTATCTGAAAACACACACACAACATATACGAGAGAGTGATGCAACCCATTTTTGTTTTTTTTTTCTACTTATTCGTAACTTTTTACGAATTCGTAATTTCAAATTTTTGGTACAACCGGCTGTGTGTTGTGCGGTCGTAATTTTAATTTTAAACCTCATTATTGGAGTTCAACTCTCAAAACGAATCCTATTCTCATTGAGTTACGAAGACGGCCTGCTGTAGGTACTATTAGCAGCAAAATGAATAATTCAAACCTAAATATTGATCTTGGTAGAAATATGAAATGTTTAACCAATCGGAAAATAGTCGCTTGGCTGGACATTAGCGAGCTTACTAAGGTTATAAGTATATGAAATAATAATACAGAAATCGATTAGGTAAACTACTACAATACAAACTATAATGCGTCTTTTCTTTGTAGAACAATTGACAGGTGGAATGCTTTGCCAGCCTATGTGTTCTCTCCATCCTATGACCTTGGGTCTTTCAAGCGATGCGTGAAGAAGCATCTTAGGCCGACATAGTGGTGGCGGCTGGGGCAGCCGGGAACTGACTCGGTTATTCCAGTCGTCGTCACTGTTGGACCTCCTCTTGCTTATCATCAGGCGGGTCGAGGTCAGATGTCGTGTCACAATAAAAAATAAAATATGGATCCTTTAATTCATTTTTTTTAAATTAAGACATGACATCTTACCTCAACTTGCCGGATTGTAAACAATGGAAGTATGTTTACGTTTAAAACAGTGTAGACGACTGAAAAACTAATTGTAAAAAGTAAGTATTACATTATGTACTCTTATTTATATTTCAGTCCCCTACCTTTTGCCAATTTTTACTGCAATGTAGCGACTAGGTACGCTACATTGCAGTAAAAATTAGTTAAACATCTTACCTAATTTAAAATTAACATAAAATAGTTAATAAAAAAAATAGCAAATATCAAAATTATGTCCTAAAATTATTATAATATGTTAATGAGTTATAGTACATCAAAAGATTAATTGATGTACTATAAGTGAAATCCACTTAGAAAATATTTTTTAAAATAAACTCGTCAACGGAGTGATACGTAGTATTTGTTTAAAAGAATATTTTTTAATTTTATTTTAATCAATGCTTTCAGCAATTCTTTTAAAAATGTAAATTTATAAAATATTAAATAGCTTAAATATTAAGTAATATATTTTTTTAAATTACCATTATTATACAGTTAACGTTTGCCTTGACTATGCTGGTCTTGATATTTAATAGTTATTCAATATCCAATTATATACTTTTCAAATTATAAGTTACACGATAACAATCTGTTCGCTGGTCCGCAGTTAGGACAAAAATTCAATTTATTAAGACGAATTCATGTTACTATATATAGCAATATTTTACAGTGAAATACAAGGTTGTAGCCAAGCACTGGATTATGAATAATGTTTTTATTTCCATTATTACACGACATCTGATTTTGACCACTCAGTCACCAATAGCAGTCACCACTCTAACATCAGGCAGGGTGCTGTCATATGTTGAGCCACAATGAAAAATCAGGCTTTCAATGTGCCTATTCTTAAGCAACATACCTTTTGCAATTAGTAACGCGAGTAAAATTTTGACGACACGCGGTTCGATTCCTGGCCGGAGCAAATATTCGTTTCATATGTGTAATATTTAATAATTTGATTTAATATTACAATTAATAAAAAAAGAGTCTGTGGTGCCCAGTCTGCCGACCACTACTTATGAGTAAATAGACCGTAAAGTGACTTCGTTGCGTTTCGGCATCAGCTTGTTAATTGCCGGTTCCAACTAGCTTATTTAACTGTAAGTAGCACCTCTATTCATGGACCTCTCTTCAATTTAAAATCAGGCGGGGTGCTGTCAAATATTTGAGTAAACAATAAAAATAAAACAAATCGTCACGCCTTTTCCCACAAGGATAGGCAAAGACAATTAAGCGCTACTTGCCACTATCCTGACACAATTTCTTCGCTTCCTTCAAAAAATAAAAATTTAAAAAATGTTATATGAAAACCACGGTCTACAGCCCTGAGTGAAAAGTACTTCGTGATTGGTTATTAGATTTGTCACTCTAGTTGCAAATTAACGAAGCATCCCCCTGGGGCGGGCGGACTGACACTAATTTCGTGTCAGACTTGAAAAGTGAAAAGTGATAATTCCGCTTTTCTCTAAACGAGACACTCTTAGCTAAGTGCATCCCTCACTTGATCAGGGCACTAGTTTTTATTTAAATAGTTTGTAGTTTTTATTACATTTTTATACTAAGCTATCTAGTAGCTTAGTATAAAAATGTACTGAATATATCATAGAAACTTGGTGAACGAAGTACGTATATCAAATATACAGTGGTACTAACAAGTGGTTTTGCGTGACCATTTCACTACCACTAGACTACGGTCGAACTCTATTTAAGTACTTTTATGTAGTTAATACATATTTTTGTTAATTGTCTTGTTTCATTGTAAATATAATTAAGTATCTCCATCCTATGACCTTGGATCCTTCAAGCGATGCGTGAAGAAGTACCTTTGGCCGGCATAGTGACGACGACTGAGGCAGCTATGAACAAACTCAGTTTTCTCAGTCGTCGTCACTATTGGATCTCCTCTTGCTTATCATCAGGCGGGTTGAGGTCCACTACTGAACATCTGCCTCACCCTTAGAATGCCATTGGGAACGACAAGATGCCAGTTGCATCCACCGGTTATTTGTGACTTTCACTATGTCGCCAGTCCACCTAGTAGGAAGCCTACCTACGCTGCGTCATTCGGTTCGTGGTCTCCATTCAAGAACCTTTAATATTGAGTATCTAACCTTATATATAGTAATTATATGTAAATTAATCAGAATTGTTTAAACGACATAGTGGTAGCCCCTGAGTCAACCGTAAACCGGAACGGATTTTCAGTCGTCGGCTCTCTTGGACTTCCCTTTGCTTACCACCAGTCAAATACAGTTTTTTTTATGTTACTCTAGATCTGAGGGTAAGAATGATAGAGGTGCAAGAGTACCAACGACTGAAAAAACATCTCCGTCACTATGCTACTATCTGACCGGCATCGGCATTGAGTTTTGAACAATCATCCAGCAACTGTCGCTTTATATACGTAGGTGTATTTTTACGGAACCACATGCCTCTTTAATTAAGGCCGAATGCGTAATATCGTTGCGTGGTAGCACTTAAAGGGGAGAGTACACAATAGATTAATTAGCTTTTGTTAGTTGGCTCGCTACCCCCCCTTATCTAAGCGTTGCGCAACTTACAACAGATAATAGACGCTACGGAAACTATTTCCTACTAATTTGTTAGTAAAACTTAAGGGATACGTACAGTTAGAATAGCATTACAGAGAAATGGCTCGGTTGATGAATATTATCGTGGTGTTAAGCTATTAGGTAAATTAACTTGAATATAAGCTAGGTTGCCTAGTAGTGCATATAACTGTAGAACCTGTATGAAGAGAATTGTGGATGTGAAGTAAGCGAGGGAGTTGTGCCAGGATCGTGGCAAGTGACGCTCTATTGTCTCTGCCTATCCCTGTGGGAAAAAGACGTGACTATTCGATTGAATAATAATTGATTAATTGAACTTAGGAACTTGATTGATTGATTTGATCAACTTAAAAATTGATTCAAGTTTTAGTTTGAATTTGAATTAATTTTTGGCCGGCATAGTGACGGCGACTGGGGCACTTGGTTTTTACAGTTGTCGGCACTCTTGGATCTCCTCTTGCTTACCATCAGGCGAGTTGAGGTCAGATGACGAGTCACAATAGAAAATTAATAGTGGCGTGACAATTTGATTGATTGATTTGGCAGGGACAATTGACACAACACTACTTGCTACGATCCCGACCATCTTATATTCAACATATATTCAACTAATAGAAGATTTGATTAATTGTAGAGAGACATAAGACAAACATCACCCCGCCTGATGTTAAGTTGAATTGCGTTCCATGAATGGAGGTGACTGCTAATACAGTTATATAACTATAAGTATCAGCCACATCCACTATGCCGGTCTATTTACAAGCTGATCCCGAAACGTAGTCCCTTCACAATTTGTATACTTGTAAGTGGTGTCATCGGACATCTGAAGGGGAAGTCTAAGAGCGCCTATGACCTAAAACCGACGAAGTTCACTATGCCAAAAGTGCTTTTGAAGCTTAGCTTGAAACATCCAATGTTATGGGATCGGAAGAACAATTGGGCCCGTAAAGCACTCCACTTGCTAATTGTTTCAAAGACGCGTCGTTTAGTGCAGCTGTTGATTCGGTCGATTCTATCTAGAGATGTAACGTCTCGACTTTTCAACCCGGTTTAAGCCTAAACCGAGTTGGGTCGGTTAACATCTACAATAAACAGGTTTGTTATAAGGTGAATTTAGATTGTCGAATCGAATTGTCAACTCGGTTTGTAAACCGGTTTGAATCGAATTCATCTTTTCGATTTGCAAATCGGGTTATCCATATTTTCAAATCGACCTAACTCGGTTCGAAAAAATTGAGATAGTCCCATCTTTGATTCTATCCATAGGAACATTTTTTTAAGTGGCAAATATTTAAATTCTCTGACTGTACAAGGTGTAGGACAATATGTTGTATCGAAATTGTCTTTTATGTTTGTTTAACATTGGACCTTTGTCTTTTGGGAAAAATTTGCTACTGTCTTCAGGGTAACCAAACCTGTAATAGGATTTATCAATCAAATTGTCTCTGCCCACGGGGATAGGCAGAGACAATGAAGCGCCAATTGCCACGATCTTGACCCAACTCCCTCGCTTCCTTCACATCCACAATTCTCTTCATACAAGCTCTAAGGTTATGGGCACTAGGCAACCCAGCTTTCTTGAGAATGTCTTCGATTTGGTCAAAAAGCACCCTCCTGGGACTGCCTTGTTTAACGCATCCATCCACATCAGATTTATAAATTAGTTTCGTTAATCTACTTTCACTCATCCTTTGCATGTGCCCAAACTATCGAAGCATCCCTTTGTCAATAGGATTTACAGTAGACAAAATAATAAACTATTACTATTATAGTAATCTAAATAAAAATATTCTTTATTGAAAATCAGATAAAATTAAAAGTATATTAACTATAATCAAACTATAAATAAATAAAATGATTTATCATAAGAGATAGCCCTAAGAAGACTTGCAACGTTCTAATTATCGTTGTCAGATTGTTAGACAACTTTCATAGACTGATTTAGCGAGAATGCAATTAATTTAATTAAATTTTATATAAAATGTCATTATAAAACCATTGTCTAGTTCGTACAATGTGTAAATATACGAAAAAGATTTCAATTTCTCGTCGTGAAGTACCACTCACAGGAACAAACAAAAGAAACGCCTTCACTCCATTAGAAATATCCAGGAACGTGTGCGGAATGTTAAAAGCGGGCTCCTCTAAACCCATGCTACCCTGGTACTTTTGATATCTATTCTCTGCGGGAAATTATAAAAAAAATCGTTTATTTGAACAAGTACGATAAAAGGAAGTTTTACAATTTACTTTTTAGGAAATTCTTCCTCCATATTAATTTTGATCTGACTTTTTTAATGCTCTTATTTTATTCCTAGTAACTTATTCATCATAATAAATAAATAAATATCATATACATATGATATTTGTATGATATACAAATATTAAGTTTTCTTGGATTATGCGCGAACATTGATTATTGATTAAACAAATTTTATGCGGCTTACTATCGCGTTTATTTTGGTTTTGATTTTACAATTTTATTTTATTATTCCGATGTTTCGAGAGCTACTTCTCATTTTTAATTAGTGCCTATGCTTTTAGGTGTTTTTTGTAAACTAAATCGACGTCCCTGCATAATATTAAAACTTTTATCTACAACAATCAAATATTTAATCTAAACATACATATAGTTGGGACCGAGCTAAATGAATTCGGGGGCTGAGGTTCGGTGGGGCGTGAAACGACCACCACCCGTATCTTAGTGGCCGCTTTTAGTGACGCTCATAATGTCATTTAATATCGATATAAACGTGTCCATATTTTCTTTGTTTGATTATTGAAAAAATTGTGAGTTAATTAAATAAAAGAGAGTCGTCATCCGTAATCAGGCTAGAACCATTATTAGAAACGTGATTAAAATGTCTGAAAAAAAAACATGCAGTCACTATTCTTAAAATTAAATTAATATATAATTCATTAATAATTGTTGCTGTCTAATGTTTATAGTTCAATTTAATACACATTTATAATTTTTAATAACTAAATCTATTTGCATTTTAAGGAAAGTGTGTGTTTTTTGTTATCGACATTTTGCATGTTACTTCACTATTCATAATAGACACGTGACCATGACGTCACAACTGCATTCCTCGCACGTTCCTTTAACTCGTTCCCCTACTATACAACCATATCGATTACACACAACTAAAACATGAACTAAACAGTTTATCTTCAATAAAAAACGGGATCACTCGAAACGTCACGATTATGAAGATTGTTATTCGAAGTCTGGATGAGTCAACTTTTTTTTATTGTCTGTACTATGGTTGTTGCCAAAGTTTGAGGATTGTGACGACACTTACTCTATGGGTTATTCCTATTTAGACCGTCTTCTCTGTGGATATATATATATATATATATTATTGTCACTCAACATCTGACCTTGACTCGCGACTTGACGATGGTAAGTAATAACCGTCATCATAAAATTGGTTGGTTTAATTAGCATACTGTAGTAGCAGTCACCTCCATCTATGAAACACGCTCCAACTTAACATCAGGCGGTGACATATCTAATCTAAAACATTATATAAAAGCTTCTCTGTTTTCCGGACCAATTTCTTTTTACATTAGGCGAATATTTACAAGTTGTATAATAAATTCAGCAAGCGGTGGAAGTAAAGACAAACCTCGGGCAAAAAAAGTTTGATGTTATACGTCATTATGACATCAGTCTTATCTAGTGTTAATAATAAATGTATATTATAACTTACGAGTACGTATAGTTCTTAAACTCGCCTATGTACCAATTTTTAAGTTTATTTTGGTGCAATAAAGGATTTAAATAAAATAGTTCTTTTATGCTTTGAATTATTGAAATATTTGCTATTATTTAAAAATTATATTAATATTATATTAATTAGTCAATCAAATTGTCACGCACTAATTCTTATACGGGTAGACAGACACAAGACAGCGCCACATTCCACGATCTTGATTTTTGTTATGTAATGGTAAGCTGAAGTGCAGTACATTAGCAGTCACATCCTCTATGCCGGCCTAGTTGGAAAAGGCAACTTACAAGCTGATTCCGAAACGCGACTAAGTCACTTCACGGTTTATAAGTGGTGGTATTACCCCGGATCGGCAAGACAAGACGGCGCCAACCACTACATTAGTTTCGACATACCGATGATCCTCGCAATAAAGAGTCGACTAGTTTTGGAAACAATCATAGCATCGACCAATAGGACTACCAACACTTCAGTCTCTCCGTGACCACGATGGATGCAAAGCTCACGAACCGTCGGAATAGAAAAAGTCATTAACCAAAATAAACGCGATAGTAAGCCGCATATAATTTGTTTAATTCATTTATCAATTTTCGCGCAAATCAAAAAAAATCTAAAGGAAATCCTTTAGCGTCGTCTCCGTATTATCCTTTCATTTGCCATATTCATTCATTGATTTATAAATCTTTTTTAGTGCAATTTATGAACTTTTTTATCAATTTTGAATTTTCTGCTTTTTGCGCCTTGATAGGAAGGAGTTTTTGATATACAAACGAGGTTTATATCTAAGCATATTGAATAGCTAGATACGTATAGAGTAATTTAAAGGACTGCGATTCAATACTTAATATGCTAATGAAACGGTACCCGAGGGAAAGATCGAAGTCTTTCCCGAATCGGAAGTTAAATCATCGGGAATATTTATTAGTCTTGGTAACATCAAGTTAAACCTCAATTTCGTTGCTATTGTAAAGTATCGAAGGCTCTTAAGTAAACAGCCGACTTGATTGAAGATATTCTGCTAAATTCACGGTGCCGTATTTGTGTTCGTTATTTCAGGTGCTCAGTATTAGACAAGTTTTTTGAGATAAAATTTTTTTTTGTTATTATTTTGGCTTGAATAAAATCAGCTTGAGTATCTACTCGTAGTACGGAGGCGACTGCTACTACGGGTAAATAACTGCAAGATTTCACTATGACGGCCTAGTTGAAACCTGAAACTCAAGATAATCCTGTAACGAAACTATAAGATATCCGAAATTAAAACCTATCCGTAACCGAATCCGTTATAAAAGTTTCGGATAATTTTGGATTGAGGTGAAGATAAATTAGGATTAAGATGATATATAAAATATGTCATCAAATATCTTATATAATGACGGCCAATATATAAAATATAGAAAGTTTGAAATTTTGAATAGAAATAACATAGACATCGTAAATTTTTCGTTACTTTTTTGGCCGGCATAGTGACAGCAACTTTTTTTTTATTTTTTTTTTTTTTTTTATTATTAACGTGGGAGGAAAGCTCTACCAGCCGAAGTGCCGGGCTCTCACCGGCTAAAACCTCCCACGCCGTTTCCACAAACCGTCATCGGCGGAGCACTGGTATCGCGTTAGCAAACCCGCGTAACTCCGCCGACGTTGGCCCTTTCGGGCCCCAACTAACAATGTGGCCCGCTCAGTCGCGACATTGCTGACACGACGAGCGGGCCCCTCTTTCTGGGAGAGACGTGCGGAAACGGTTGCACGTCTCTCCCTTACTGCCACTGCCCGGCTTGGGCAGCGGCATCCTCCATTCGCTCTACCCCGGGCTATGCTGAGAAGCACTGCCCGAGGGAGCACCTTGTTTTGGCGCTGCCGAGCAACCGCTCAAGGCAGCGCCACCTCTTAGTAGTGCGCCGCTCAGGCAATGTTCGGTCATTGCCCGGGCGACGCACTCGCTTCTCCGTCCCAGACTAGGCGCCAAGATACCCAGCTGGGACAATCCTCTCGTGTCCTCTTCCCGATGCGCCTCTGGTAGCCAGAGGCTAACAGGAAGAGGACGGGGTGAGGGCGGTGTCAAGTTCACCGCCCTCGGGTTGCGCCACGCTGGCCGTTAGGCCGGGGCGCCCACACGCTGGTTTTGGTCCGCGTCGGAACCCGGGGGCACTACGCCCGGGTCCCGATACCGCGACGGAGTACACCGTCGCGGCTCCCTATCCGCCACCCGGGAACGCGCCCGATGGGAGACCAGCAAAACTCCAGCAATCACCTGCGCGTGATTGCTGTCGCCACAGACATAGTCTGTGGACGACCACGGGATAGTGACAGCAACTGAGGCAACCGCGAACTGACTTAAATTTTTCAGTTGTTGGCACTCCTGGCCTCCTCTTGCTTGTCTGGCAAGTCGAAGTTTTTTTTTTTTTTTTTTTTTTTTTTTTTTGTGACTCGACATATGACAGCACCCCGCTTGATGTTAAGCTGGAGTGTGGTCCATGAATAAATGCCACTGCTACTACAATTCAATAACTATAAGTTATTGATAATAACTAAAGTCAGATGACAAGTCACAATAAAGAAAAACTGGAGTGATATCTACAGTTAAATAAGTATAGGCAGCAATCGCTACTGGTCTAGCATCAGCAACTTTAAAGTCACTTTAATGTTTTCGCAATGAATTTCGTATGCAATTACCAATAAAGATGTAACGTAAAATGTTTTATTTTTATTGTGACTTGAAATATGACAGCTTGATGTTAAGCTCGAGTGTTTTTTTTTTTTTATTGTGACTCGACATATGACAGCACCTCGCTTGATGTTAAGCCAAAGTGTGGTCCATGAATGAATATCACTGCTACTACAATTCAATAACTGTGAGTAGCAATCACATCCACTATGCCGGCCTAGATGGAACCGGCAACTTACAAGCTGATCCCGAAACGTGACCAAATCACTTCACGGTCTGTATACTTGTAAGTGGTGGTACTACCCCGGATCGGCAGACTGGGTACCACTGCCTACCACTCTTTGATAACCAGACCCGAAGCAAATATCCATCTCTTTTTTTTTATTAACAAATATTTGTAATATTTAATACTATTAAATATTACAAATAAAAGCTATGAAACAGTCCATGAAGTAGTCCATGAATGGATGTCACTGCTATTACAATTACAATTGGTCCATGTGGTAACAGCTACTAGAATTTAATAACTGTTAGTAGCAGTCACATACACTATACCGGCCTAGTTGGAACCGGTAACTTACAAACTGAATCGCGAATAAATAATCACTTCACGGTCTGTATACTTGTAAGTGGTGGTACTACCCCTAGTGCCCCTAGTGCAGACTGGGTACCACTGCCTATCACTCTTTGTTAACCAGCCCCGAAGCAAATATCCGCCTCTTTTTTTATTAACAAATATTTGTAATATTTAATATAAATTATTAAATATTTGCTCCGACCGGGTATCGAACCCGGGACTTTACGACCAACAAGCTGATCAATCGGCCGCGCCTGGCATCAAAGTATCGGTATAACGTTACATTAGCAAGCAGTTTTGTTAACAAAATGCATCAACCGGCTGCAAATTAACGCAAACCGCCGCTCTCAATTCCCAATAAACAAGCAACTCCATCTGCAATTCAATTTTAGACAAAGTTAAATTGCTTTTGCTACAACTGTCGCAAATTGTAACAATTATTGCCAACTGTTATAACACAATACTCTATTATATTGATTAACAAATAAAACTAAAAGAATATTATCAATCAATCAAATTGTCACGCCTTTTTCCCACAGGGATAGGCAGAGACAATGGAGCGCCGCTTACCACGATCCTTACACAACTTCCTTGCTTCCTTCACATCCATAATTCTCTTTATACAGGCTCTGTGGTTATGGGCACTAGGCAACCTAAAAGAATAATAAATATAATTAAACTAAAACTAGAAAAAGTAATAAATTATTAAAAAAATCTTTTTAACTATGTACTATATTAAGAATGCTTCGGTGTTTGGGTACATTTTCCTTATTTTACACTTTTATACTAAGTTGTATCATAGAAACAGGACAACCAAAGTACATATATCAAAGGTAGTACCACCACTTACAAGTATACAAACCGTTAAGTGATTTGGTCGCGTTTCGGGATCAGCTTGTAAATTGCCGGTTTCAACTAGGCCGGTATAGTGGATGTGACTGCTACTCACAGTTATTGAATTGTAGTAGCAGTGACATCCATTCATGGACCACACTCTAGCTTAACATCAAGCGGGGTTCTGTCATATGTCGAGTCACAAAAAAAAAAGTACAAGTTGATTCCGAAATGCGATTACTAACTACTACTACTATTTTTTTTATAAAAAAAATTGTACTATACTATACTATACTACTACTACACTACTATACTAATACTACTACTATGAAGTTAAAGATACAAGATTTGAGTTTATTTAAATTTATTACTACTCGTATTTGCAGTAATAAAGCGCATTCAAAATTAAATTGTAAACTAACCAAACAGTCTCCGTGTCTGTTAAAAAGACGTAGAGAAAAAAAGCGGGAAATAAAAGCGAACTTTTCAAACTTGAGTAATTTTTCTTATGATCTGATTTATTCACTTCGGTAGTTCCATTAGGGATAAATTGAACATGGAAATGTTTTAGATATGATTCTGTTAAATAAAAAAGGATTTTAAAGGAGTTTCTTTTATTTATTGAGACGCGACATATGTCCCTGACTTGCCTGATGGTAAGTAAGGAAAGGTCCAAAAGCGCCGTCGACTAAAAATCATTTATTTACAGTTGCTTCAGTCGGTGTCACTATGCTGGCCAAAGGTGCCTTTTCATGCTTTGCTTAAAGGATTCAAGTTACTATTTTACTATATACTACTATACTATTTACTATTTAAGATTGTCAACTATACAGTTGGTCGGGCTATGATACTATTATCACCGTTTTCAAGTGTACAAACCTCATGGACTAAATCACTTCATAGTGACTCAGTCTCATTCCGAGATCAGTTCAATAATCGTTGGCCGACATGGTAAAAATGAATTTTGGATGTGAGGGAAGCGAGGGAGTTGTGTCAGAATCGTGGCAAGTGGTGCTCCATCGTTTTTGCCTATCCCTACTGGAAAAAGTGATTGATTGATTGAAACGGTAGAATCGACGAATTTCATCGGCATAGTGACGGAACCCATAAACTACATCGGATTTTTCAACCGATCGTGACTCCTGGATGTCCCTCTACTTACCATCAGAGAAGCTAAGTCAGATGTCGAGTCTTAA
This sequence comes from Tinea trinotella, assembly GCA_905220615.1. Lineage (NCBI taxonomy): Eukaryota > Metazoa > Arthropoda > Insecta > Lepidoptera > Tineidae > Tinea > Tinea trinotella. The sequence goes on along the minus strand of HG992321.1, from coordinate 1,816,935 downwards.
TTTTAAAAAAATCAAGATCACGTAAAGCCCATTTCTGAAATATGCTATGATCTTTAAGCATCACCCAATAAAAAAGATGAACAGTTATAGAATAAAAAAACAGTTACCAGAATGTTTGTAAAAACGTCCTCGCGCGAGCCAAACGATTTGGCTTAAAGCCAGTTGCATGTAGGCAGCCTATGCTAAAATTTTAGTTATAAACCCATTTCTGAATGATAATTTGACCTCTTTTAATGCTACTGGAATCATTGTTTTAAATTTTATGCAGCTTTAAAAACTACAATTATTTTAACCGTGTCCAAATATTTATTTATCATTTTATAAGTTTTTTTGATGTGGCTCGACATAATGACAATACTCATACAGTCCTTTACTTAATAACCGCATTTTAATAACGTTAATTTGATTTTAAACATTCAAAATAAATAACACAAATATTTGTTAATAAAATGGGAGGCAGATATTTGTTTCGGATTAGCGTTTAGAAGTGGTGTAAAGATTGGATTAATGAATTAAACGAAGTATTTTCTTAAATTTTGTACGAACATTAATTATTGAATTAAACAAATTTTAACAAACAAAAAAAACGAAACGTCGGAACAATAAAAAATTGTAAAATCAAAACTAAAATAAAACAATTAATTCTTGAATTAAAATTTGTTTTAATTCAAGAATTAAACGAATTTTATGCGGCTTACTATCGCATTTGCAGATCACGATGACTGCAAATAATAAATAAATGTAAAATCAATAACCAAAAATATACGTGATAGTAAGCCACTTAAAATTAGTTCCATTATCCATTATTGCCCTAATTTTCGTAATAAAATGGGTCGAATTTGAACACCGTACTGCAACCAGCCCTAATTTGAAAGCCCAGTCTCACCACTAGGCAATGTCCTGAGTCTTTTAATCACTGCTCTGTCGCCGACACAATGATCGAGTGTTGCTCAGAATTTGGCTAAAACTGATAAAGTCTCCATAGATAACTTAGACTCGTTTAGTGGCTCACATATGAGAGCACCCCGCGCTCTAGTGCAGGTTTTATTTTATTATTGTGACTCGACAAATGACAGCACCCCGCTTGATGTTATGAATGAATGTCACTGCTACTACACTTTAATAACTTTGAGTAGCATTACATCCACTATGCCGGCCTAGTTGGAACAGGCAACTTAGAAGCTGATCCCGAAAAGTGACCAAATCACTTCACGGTCTTGTAAGTTGTCGTACTACCCCGGATCGGCAGACCCGGATCTCTTTTTTTAATAACAAATATTTACAATATTTAATATATTAAATATTTTGAAACAAATATTTGCTCCAACCGGGAATCAAACCCGGGACTTTACGCGCAACAAACCAATTGCTAAACCGTTCGTCCGCGCCTGTCGTCGAGGGGACTGCTATTAGGTATAGTTTAATAATTATCTGCAAGTAGCAGTCACATCTGCTATATCGGCCTAATTTAGGCCGATATAGCTATTACTATATCGGCCGATATACCACCACTTACAAGTATACAGACCGTGAAGTGATTTGGTCACGTTTCGGGATCAGCTTGTAAGTTGCCGGTTCCATCTAGGCCGGCATAGTGGATGTGATTGCTACTCACAGTTATTGAATTGTAGTAGCAGTGACATTCATTCATGGACCACACTTTGGCTTAACATCAAGCGGGGTGCTGTCATATGTCGAGTCACATTAAAAAAAAAAGTTAATTTCTATTCTTTATTGAGAAACATGTTTAATTAAAAGTATATTTACTATAATTAAACTATAAATAAAAAATATCATCTAATGACGTCGCATCAGAGATAATCCCAAGAAGACTGGCAACATTTCCCCTTTGTAAAGCAAGGTAAACGTTACGTTGGCAGAAATAGTTGGTAGCCTTTCTGTCTCCAGACTTCTCCGTCAGCCGCTTGGACAACTCCTTGGCTAGGCGCTTAGCTGAAGGATCCATTAGCTAATGGCTCATCATCTCGACCCCAAACGGCGTAAATTCGTAACCAGTACCGAGGTTGGCATATTTGCGCAGCATGAGGTTCTCAGCAGAAAGTTTGTCTATGAAAGTTATTTTTATTTTGATGGGAAATCGAATCGAACTGGCGTGGTTAACACTGCGCCAGTAAAGTCGCCCGTACCTTGTGTAACTGTGATTTGAACCCGTGAACTTCAGAATGCGAGTTCACACTCCGAATCACCCATCCATGGACGATCTAAGTCTAAAAAAAAAAAAAAAAAAAAAAAAAAAAAAAAAAAAAACTCTTAATAAAGGTTTCATAGTTGAATGCAGTTGATTCCTTGATGAATAGTTATTTTCATTGTAATTTAGTGTTAAAGTTTATACACTATTAATATTACTTGCTAGTTTATGAAGAATAATATCTACGTGGTTGCAATATTTGTGAGAATTTAAACTAAGTATTTTTGTTTGCCATTAATCAGTAGTTATTATTACTGTAAATTTTATTAATAAAAATATAGGAAAAATCGAACCCGTTGTCTTAACACTGTACATCACTCATTCGCTCGCGTCGAATTTCTATACAAACATTTTTTATTGTGACTCGACATATGACAGGACCCCGCTTGATGTTAAGTTGGAGTGTGGTCCATGAATGAAGGTAACTGCAACTACAATTTAATAACTGTAAGTATCAGTCACAACTTTGCCGGCCTAGATGGAACCGGCAACGTACAAGCTGATCCCGAAACGTGACTAAATGACTTCACGGTCAGTATACTTGTAGATACTACCCGGATCGGCAGACTGGGTACAACTGCCTACCACTCTTTGCTAACCAGACCCGAAGCAAATATGCGCCTCTTTTTTTATTAACAAATATTTACAATATTCATTATATTTTTATTTATTAAATATTACAAATAAAAGCTATGAAACAAATATTTTCTCCGACCAGGAATCGAACCCGGGACTTTACGCGCAACAAACCAATTGTTGGACAATCGGCCACGCCTGTCGTCGTATACTACAATATACCGCCGACTCCAAAAAGACTGTCAAATTATGGTTAACAACACAATAATTTTCAATAATTAAATATTTTTTTGGGAGTTGTGTCAGGATCGTGGCAAGTAGAGCTCCATTATCTCAGCCTATAGCTGTGGGAAAAAGACGTGACAATTTGATTGATTGATTGAATTTATTTTAAAGCAAAAACAATCTTTAGAGGAGTGATGTTCTATATAAATTTTAAGCTTGTCACCGGCAGACAATTTGAATGAGAAAACTTGAAGAAAACCAGAACTTAAATTGAACGCGGTCTTAATCACAAATACGTACAACTATCTACTTATTTCGAAGAACTTTTAGAATGAACTTCCCGACTACCTAACTCGAGTAGGTTTAAGTTAAGTCATTAGCAAGAAGCAGTTGTTAGAAACGCCTTGTCCAATCAGTGCCACAAACAATTAGGGTTTCTTAATTGCAAAGTCAATTACTACAGCCGGCACTCAAGTAGCGATATTATTAATTTGCCAAATTTACATACAATAGTTTTGATTTATAATGCCTTTTGGAACTCACTAGGAAACTCTGTTTAGGCTTTGACTTTACGTAGTGAACTATATCTATTTGGGTACGTTGAAATTGGTTTTAAATTAGGAACAATTTTATTCTAATCCTTAGTCTGTCCCATATAAATTTTCATGCGTCTTCGACCTGGTGTAAGTCTATGTTTATCGCTTTTGGCGATAAACATGGTTGGCTTTTTTTCTTAGTAGGCATAACTAGCTCTTACGAACTCTGAGGGCTAACAAAATCAATAACACAATATAAGCTGTGATTTGTTTATCTGTCCCTTATAATCTAATCCTTTATAATTTCGGCCTGGTGTAAAACTGTTTACCGCCTGGTTAGCTATTTTCTTAGTAGGCATAGCTCTTACAAGTTCTAAAGGCTAAGAAAAACATGAACAAATTTTAAGAAGTGGAAATTTTAAAGTTCCGTTTTTTGTGGCTTGTTTCCCAAAAGTTACAGATATGCTTTAATTCATATCATATAAATTATCCCCTAATTTCATAATTGGCCTCGCGATTGAATTGCGACCTGACTCTCCTTCGCAAGCTCTTTCCGACAAATATATATCATCCTTCCATGATTTAGTTTACTCTAAGCAATTGTAAGTTAGACTATTTAGTGAAATCAGACATAAAACTAAGCTAGTTATCCAATAATAACGAGAAACAAGTAACAAAAAAGAATAATATAAGTGAGGCAATAGTTAAGCCTGTGATATCGCATTTTCCTTTTTCCTTATATTGGTTCATTAAGCTCTTTGATAAAATACCGTTATTGAGTTTCGTACCCTCGGAATAGCACATCATAGTTACTGCCTTCGGCGTTCATTGCCTCACGATATTGATTCGAGAGGAGCGCAGCGATAAGCGTCACGATTAGAACAAAAAGTTTTTTTATTAGTCGAAATATTTTTTTTCTTGTATAACTTGTATATAAAATAATATAATAATTATCCTGAGTCAGAGAAAAGAGTATAACTTAAATGTCTTACAATTTAATATATTGTGTCAGCATCGTGGCAGGTGGCGCTCCATTATCTCTGCCTATCCTCATGAGAAAAAGGCATGACAATTTGATTGATTGATTGATTATTGTAATTAATTGCAATTGCCCAATGACGTTACTAGCTATGCTATCTTTAATGGACGTTATTTCTTATTACGTCCTAAGTTTCTGATAAAAAAAACTGAGCACATTTCAGAGCATATGACCTCGTTTTTCCAGCATATTTCTTGGTCCTTTTCAAGATAGAACGGGGAAATATATGCATATGGCATTTTTAAAAGCGCCTACAGAAGTTTTTAAAATATTTTTTTTTATTGTGACACATCATCTAAACTCAACCAACCAACCACCATCATGATAAGCATGAGGCGGTCCAAGAGTGACGACGACTAAAAATATTTATATTTGAGAAAATATTGTGCATTTATGTTATGTCATAAAAAGCGATAAAAATTAGTATTTTCTTAGATTTTGCGCGAACATTGATTAATAAATCGTGGTCATCATAGCTGCAAAGCTCTCGAAACGTCGAAATAATAATAAATTGTACAATCAACGCCAAAATAAATGCGATAGTAAGCCGCATAAAATTAGTTTGATCATTTTTATTTTTATTCCTTAAAATACTATAATCGCTTAGCTTAGATGGAACTACAACTGAAAACTCCTGCGGTATCTATTGTTTCGTTTTTGTGAGGAAGACGAAATAAATTTATTCTTATTTTCCTGTATTTGTCTTTAGTTCTTTTGTAAAAGTGCTTTTTGTTGCATTCATCGTATTTAATATTGAATAGATTCTTGTGTTTGTTCATTTAACATTTTTTGTGGTCAATTTATTGGAGTTCCGGCGGAGTTCATATTTCAATCACATTTACGTACTTATTTAAAAAAGGTCGTAATTTTTTTTTTTTTTTTTTTTTTTTCAAAATTTTTGTCGAAGGTCGTAATTAATATTAGATATGTTTTATAGGTTTTATGGATGTAGGGTGGGAATAAATTACCAAAAAAATATATATGAGACCGTGTCCATGACAACGGAGCTTGTATGAGAAAAATTGTATATTTAAAAGGTGCAAGAAATTGTTGTAGTAGTGGCGGTCCATTGTCTCTGTCTACTAACAATATGAGTCCTTTTTTGCCCTTTGGAATATAGAAATATATTTTTTAAATAATATTTCTAATAAATAAGTTTTTTAGCTAAAACAATAAACGCAATTAAATCTCAACTATTTCATTTAAAACCTTATATAGATTTTAGCGAGAATGCCAGTGGGAACAAAAAGTTGTTAGTCCCCATTTTCAATTAGAAAGCACCAGAATGACTAAACAACAAAAGTTTTAAATTGGGATCAAGAAATTGTGAAGGCACAAAAAAATATGTATAGACGCTTAAAAGGCTATTCAACTTAAGCTCCAAAAAGACAACTTTTTAGAAGAGATACTTAAAGTTTTTGAAAAGTATTATAAAATATAAATGAATTTGAAACACAACATTGTCGACAGGTGTGGTGCTTTAGTTAGCACACCAGTCTGTTACGAGCAAAGTCCCGAGTTCGATTCCCGGTCGTAGCAAATATTTCTTTGATATCTTTAATATGTTTTATTCGGACACATCCTCAAGAAAGATACGTTGCCTAGTGCCTATAACCAAGAGCTTGTATGAAGATAATTTTTATTGTGAAGGAAGCGAGGGAGTTGTGTCAGGATCGTGGCAAGTGGCGCTCCATTGTCTCTGCCCATCCCTGTGAGAAAAAGGCGTGACATTTTGATTGATTGTTATATATTATATATTAATTAGATTAGATATAAATTACCTAAATAAATAAATAGACTAAATGTTATAAATATTTGTAAATAAAAGAGGCTGATTTTCGCTCCGGGTCACTTTGTATGTGTGGTCATAACCAAGGCACTACACATACAAAGTGACACAAAGTCGCTTATATCTGTAATCTTTCCACCGCTCATAATAATATTACTTGAACAATTTACGAGTATTACAATTCTAAGTAAGATTTCGTAAAACTTTTTCCATTTACAAGTTTATTTTATTTTGTAATTACAATTATATTTTCTTTGATTATTTATTTAATCATTATTATTATCGTTTTCAATTGTCATGCTATAATTTCTGACCACTTGCAGGTACCAATGTATCTTTGATATAATGTACTTTGTGCGTCCTGGTTCTATGTTCTAGTACTTTAGTAGAATAATATAGAAATGTAAAAAATATCCAAAATAATAGATCCAACGAATTATAATAACCGTTATAGCTTTTAGATTTTTAAAGATCATTTCTACTATTTTTTAACCCCCGACTCAAAAAGAGGGGTGTTATAAGTTTGACTTGTCTGTTTATCTGTGTGTCTGTGTATCTGTGTGTCTGTCTGTGGCATCGTAGCTACAATTGATGAAGATCTGATCAGGGGTTTCAAGGTCATCAGCTCGTTTTGTTAGCTGCGGTAGCGATCTTAGACGCATAATCGATATTTACTTGACTTTTAAACATATCTGTGACTTAACATTTAAAACATTAACGTATACAAATACATGGGTGTTTTAACTGGTACCGCTGATCTATTCTGATGATGGAACTCGAAGGTAGGAGACTAAATCCTCAATAGGTTTAAATTTAATAAGTTTACTAAGTTTGGACTTATTAGATTTATCTTGACTGTAGGATACTAAGTGTAGAAAAGTTAGTGCGATGAAATAAAACATTCTGGAACCCAAAAATCTGATCATGGATCCTCTTAGATCAGCGAATCAAGAAGAAAAGGAACTATAGTGCTTTAACTAAAATTGTTACTCACTATGAGCCATTAGCTTGACCGTTATCAAATTGAAGACCGGGAGTATCTGATGATGCACCATTATGAATCCTCTCAGATCAGCAATTCAACAAGAGATAGAACTATAGTGCTTTAACTAAAGCCTTTAGCTGGACCGTTATCAAATTGAAGACCTCGAGTATCTGATGATGCACCATGAGGATGCAAGGGATATAACTATTGAGCCATTACTAATGTAATTTATTACTATAAGGCTGGTGATATGACTAAAGTGGTTTCAGGCGTTTCGGAGTTTCCTTTAAAATTTTAATATGGTGCTCTCATATGTCGAGTCACAATAAAATAAAATAAAAAGCTCTCAAAAATATCTAAAATACGAAAAATAATAAATAATATTCCAGATAATATCAAAAAGAAATCGTCCTTCACTGCGTAATAACAGCAAATTGACACCCGTCTCGAATTAAGTATCCCAGGCGCCCGTTAAAAGTGCTCAACAAAGTTTAATTCTGTCCAACAAGTACCATTTCTAACAAGAAAACTTTCTCCGCCAACCTCCGATGATCCTACCGAGAATTATTAAACAAAATTATGAGGTCACTATCTCTGCTATGACAACTACTTGTACAGTTTAGCCATCCATGATTTCACAGCCGTTTGAGAAGCTGTTTCAGTTGGCTAACAAGCCATTGAATTTTATTTATTTAAAAAATATATATTGTTGTCTATCTGTATGTTGTTGCCAACATACTTAACATTCTCGACCAGTAAAACTTTAGGAATGTTTCGAAACGTTAATAAAAATGAGTAAATAAATGAGTAAAAAATTAATAAAATAAGGGCTGAAGCAATAAATATATCTTTTAGTCGGCATAGTGACGGCGACTGTGGCAACCGTAAACTGACACGTTTTTTTTTCAGTTGTCGGTACCATCACGTATCGTCACAATAAATAAAAAGTATACACATACATAAAGTATACAAGTCGTATACTTCAAAAATGGTGTGGGATGCGACTTGTGTAGACACATTGGCCCCATCTCACATCCAAGCGACTTCGTTAAGCGCGGGAAGTGCGGCGATTTCTGCTGAGAACCTCAAGTTGCGCAAATACGCTAACCTCGGTACTGGTTACGAATTTGCGCCGTTTGGGGTCGAGACGATGGGCCCTTGGGGACCATCAGCTAAGCGCCTGGCCAGGGAGTTGTCCAGGCGGCTGACGGAGAAGTCTGGAGACAGGAAGGCTGGCAATTATTTCTGCCAACGTATTAGCCTTGCTATACAAAGGGGAAATGTTGCCAGTCTCCTTGGGACTATCTCTGATGCGACGTCATTGGATGATATTTTCTATTTATAGTTTAATTATTACTTTTAATGAAATTTAATTGTAAATATTTATTTTGTTTGGTAACTATATTAAATGCAGTTATATTTTAAAGTCGTACACATAGGTTCAGACATATATACCCATACACAGCCAAATTGTAGTAGCAGTCGCCTTGTTTGTGGACTTCAGGCGGATGCTGTTACATGACGAACTACATTTTTTAGTAATTATTAGGTATTATTCCTCAAGAAAGCTAGGTTGCCTAGTGCCCATAGCCGTAGAGCTTGTATGAGGAAAATTGTGGATGTGAAGGAAGCGAGGGAATTGTGTCATGATCGTAAAAAAAGGCACTCCATTGTCTCTGCCTATCCCCGTGAGAAAAAAGGCATGACAATTTGGTTGATTGATTGATTGATAGGTATTATTCGATAAGTAATAAACGCGAAAACAATTCATAATGTTATCTTTTGTAACATAAAAGCATTACAATAAAATATTATATTCCTATCTTAGTACGTAGAAAAAAATACAATTGGAAAGGCTTAACTTTATTGTTACCTCGAAAACGAAATAACAATTTAAGCCAAGGAAAACAACAAGCATTGACCCTATCATCGCCACGTTTATAATCTGTCCCCGTTGCAACACAAAATTTCATTATAACTGAGGAAAGAAAACGAATTTCTTTTATTTCACCGCGAAAAATAACGCTCGAGATAAGCCGAGGAAACGAAAACAATTCTAGATACGAGAGATAATGCCAGTTTTCTTTGTAGTGATTCACACCGCATACAGGCAAAGCTTTAAGCGCGTTTCAAATCAACTTCCCTACTCCCTAAACATTTAACATCGTTTTCATAACCCCCCGATGACAGCACCCCGCTTGATTTTAAGCTGGAGTGTGGTCCATGAATGGATGACACTGCTGCTACAATTCAATGACTGTGAGTAACAATCACATCCACTATGCCGGCCTAGATGGAACCGGCAACTTACAAGCTAATCCCGAAACATGACTAAATCACTTCACGGTAAGTGGTGGTACTACCCCGATTCGGCAGACTACCAGTCTTTGATAATAGACCCGAAGCAAATTACCGCCTCTTTTTTTAACAAATAGCTATGAAACAAATGTTTGCTCTGACCGGGATTCGAACCCGGGACTATACGCGCAACAAACCAATGTTACTGCTACTACAATTCAATAACTGTAAATAGCAGTCATTATCACTATGCTAATTAAAAACAGTATTTTACGAGCTGATCTAAAAACGCAACTATGTCACTTCACGGTCTGTAACTATACTGGTGGTACTACGGATCGACAGACCAGGCACTACTCTTTTTTTAATAACAAATATTTGTATTATTCAATCTAATTATTAAATATTACAAATAATAGCTTTGAAACAAATCTTTACTCCGACCGGGAATCAAACTTGGTACTTGGTACTACTTTACGCGTAAAGAACTGCTGCGCCAATGCGCCACGCCTATCGTTAGTAATAAAGCTATTTCCTAATAGGCCTAGAAAACAATATGCTGGTAATAGATAAACGTGATTTAATGTCAAACATAACTCATAACAAACAATTTTGGCAGAGATTTCCAGCCAATTATGAGGTGTTAGTCGCACAGCGTTTTCACAGCTTAAATATGCATTCGAGCACCGCGATCATATTAGGTGAACGATACACTAACGAAATATCTCTCATTCATGAAAACTTGTTTCCTTTACTTTTCCTTTCCTTTACTTTTTTTTTTCCTTTATAAAAACGTGACGTCAGTCTCTGCGATAGAGTCCGAAACGAGGATATTCGCCAAAGAACCAGAGTTACGGACATAGCTCGTAGGATTTGGGAGCTGAAGTGGCAATCGCCCGAAGGCCACATCGCTCGAAAAACCGACAACCCATAGGAAAAAAGATGACGAAGAGATGACGAATTGGAAGACATAGCGTAGGTAGGCCTCCCCTAGGTGGACTGACGACATAGTAAGAGTCACGAATAACCTGTGGATACAATTAGCTTGTTGTTCGTTGTTCAGCCTATGTTCAGCAGTGGACGTCTTCTGGCTGATTATAATGATGACCTCAGTTTTGGTTACAGTTCAACTTGCCGTAAGCAAAAGAAGATTTAAGAGTGCCGTCAAAAAACATCTATCTCATTTTACGGTTGCCCATGTTTAAGCCGCCGTCACTATACCGGCCAAAGAACATGACATATTGTTGGAATGACGTTATTGACACCGTTCGTATTATTTTATTATGTGATTGCTACTTACAGTTATTAAATTGTAGTAGCAGTGACATCCATTCATGGACTACACTCTAGCTTTACATTAAGCGGGGTGCTGTCATATGTCGGGTCACAATGAAAATATAAAAAAAGTAGTGGTACTACCCCGGATCGGCAGTTTGGGCAAATGACAACCAACTGTCTCATCATTATCATCATCATCAGCCAGAAGGCGTCCACTGATGAACATAGGCCTCCCCCTTTAAACGCCATTCCGAACGACAAGACGCCAGTTGCATCTACCGGTTACCCGTGACTTTCACAATATCATCAGTCCACCTAGTGGGAGGCCTACCTACGCTGCGTCTTCCGGTTCGTGGTCTCCACTCTATAATCTTTCTTTCTCATTGGTTGTCGGTTCTTCGAGCGATGTGGCCAGCCCATTGCCACTTCAGCTTGAGAATCCTACGGGCTATGTCGGTAACTGTCTGTCTATCACTCCTAAAATATTATCAAAAGTGCATATAACGCCTTATATCATAATGCATACGTCATTGTAACTCCGCCTCGCTTATTGGGATTATTTGTTATATAGAAAGCGAGTCACCAATTTGCAATTTACATTTCTAAAACACACAAGTTGCTTTGTTTTGAAATGTGCATCGCCATTTTGGGTAACTGTTTGGTTACATGAACGTGTTGTTCAAAATTTCTAATTTATTGCTCAGAAATTGTTGGTTCACATCCTATTGTATGTATATCTGCAAATGTTCATATGAATTTTATAGTTTTAAAGCGATGCGTGAAGCTTTGGCCGGCATAGTGACGGCGACTGGGGCAGCCGTGAACTGACTCGGTATTTTCAGTCGTCGTCACTCTTGAACCTCCTCTTTCTTACCATCAGGTCGAGGTCAGATGTCGAGTCACAATAAAAAATGTCGGATTTATTATTCCGAATTAAACGTCGGAATAATAAAATAACCAAATAAACGCGATAACGTATAATTTGTTTAATTATTCTTATTTCTATTTAGCCATCAATGTCATTTCTATCTTGCCGACCAATGTCCAATGAATTGAATCTTTTAATATTTCTAGACTACGATGAATATTCTAGGTAACCTATTATTGCAGAATCAAAGACACCGCTCAGTTTTAAGATAGAAAGATTAGAACTGGTATAAGCTCTGTGTATTAAGTACTAACTTGTAGGTAAAACTTCTAATCGCTGGGGCGCATATTTCGTCTCTTCAAACTCTGACATACTGTCTCTTTGACATGAATTTAAGTTTTTATATGGATATGGTTGTTTTTAATTAAATATTATGGATTGCTATAAAATTAAATAACATAAATAAATATTTTAATGGCGGCATAGTGAATGCGATTCACTATGCGTAGTCGCATTCACGTGATAGTGAAGAAATAAATTATTTATTTATTTATGGGTTATCTACAAAATATACACCGATACAACTTGATACTTACAATAACAAAAAAACCTAAATCTAAGTGTTATTTTATTTAACGATAACCACAGCATGCATAATTTAACAAGAATTAATACGAACTTAAAAACTAGTTAATATATGAAATAAAATGAATTAATTATTTTGAGATAAAATATAAAATAAAATGTATTAATTATTTTTAGATTGAAATATAACAGAATAACATGTATTTTATGGGTCTTCAACCAAATTAATAATTTGTTGTCTAAACTTGGCCAGGCTAACACTTAAGTCCAACATGTTGTTTTTGTTAGCCATAACATTTAGACATAGAAACCATAGTAAGCAATGAGATATCTAAAAAAGTATAACTCAACCGTAGATTCGTTATAAGTTATGGAATCGCAAAATAAAATTTTGAATTTAAAATGTATTTAATGTGCTTTTCAGGGCAAGACGACGTCTGTCGGGACAGCTGGTAATTATTATAAATATTACAAATACTCGTAAATACAATGAAATGAATCTTTGCTTTAACCGATAATCGAATACGAGATTTATAGTATATCCGCGTTGTGAATTGGTTTGTTAAATAATTCGCCTTGCTTAGCGTTAAATTTATTTGCTTTGCTTAGCGTAAAGCTATAATATATAAATTACGTTTAATAGGTCTCGTCTTAACAATCTCTAAACGTTCAAATTAAATAAATCATAGTACAGAAACTGTATCTTTTTTATTTTATTTTATAGTGACCTGACATATGACAGCACCCCGCTTGGTACTGCTACTAAAATTCAATAACTGTGAGTAACAATCACATCTACTATGCCGGTACCTAGTTGGAACCAGCAACTTGCAAGCTAATCCCAAAACGCGACCACTTACAAGTATACAGACTTCACGGTCTGTATACTTGTAAGTGGTGGTACTACCCCGGATCGGCAGACTGGGTACCACTGTCTACTACTCTTTGCGTTTTCCTATGCGTTTCCCTGTGGAAATAAAGTTGTTGAAAACATTTATTAATTTGAAAATAAATCACGAAGTTACTTAAATTAGATATCCAAAAATTAATATTAAAAATCTTCATAAGTGAATGTGAAGCAGAGGAACGTGCTGTGTAGTCGCATGTACAATGCCTCTACAACGTTCGTGTACAGAATAGTTGAGAAATTATCGCGCACCACAGACTGTCGACTTTGACACACCTATACTTTGTTGAGATTATTATTATATTTTATGTAAAATACCACCTTCGCATTTATGTTGCCCTAGTACTTAGGTAAAAAGCTTCATAAATATTGTTGGCTTGTATATTGTAATATTGTATGGTTTGTTATATTGTTCCTTAGTCTTATTAAATCAAATCAAATTTATTACAATTAGGCTGGTTTCAGCACTTTTGCACGTCATAATAATATCACTACAGGTATATAAAAAAGTAAAACTATAAAATGTGCTAGCTGCTGTAAAATGACATTATCAACAGATTCGTATATGTCGTAAAACATTGAAGATATCAATCAACTGTCTCAAGCAGAGATAATAGAGCGCTATTTTTTACGTTCCTTGCTTAATCCGTCGCTTACTTATCAACAAATATTTTTATACAAGCTCTATGGTTATATGATAATATATATTTGTTGTAAAAAGAAAAAAGGCGTGACAATATGATTGATTAATCAAAGATATATTGGTACCGGCCAGTTTTGAACCCGGACTCTTGGTTTACGTAACTACTAAGTGGGCACTGCCATAGCACGACTATCGCCATATACAAATTAAAACAGAAACCATAAAACATATTGAATTAATTTAATTTAAATTCGACACGATAACAGAAAGCACTTTAACCAAAATTATTTGTAAAATTCAGGGCATTAATTCATTTCGGTCTTCCATTCTTCAATTTGGCCACGCAGATAATCCGCGATAAAATCCGTAGAGCAGACGATTCGAGGTGGCGCTTTATTGAATATTTATTTTTTACTACAACGAAAATACTTTTAATTTGGAAATAAAATAAGTGTTAAATAAAAAAATTGAGGACAGGCGTGGCCGAACGGTTAGCGATTGGTTTATTGCGCGTAAAGTCCCGGGTTCGATTATCGGTCAGAGTAAATATTCGTTTCATAGCTTTTATTTGTAATATTTATTTAATAATTATATTAAATATTGCAAAACATTGTTAATAAAAAAAGAAGCGGATATTTGCTTCAGGTCTGATTATCAAAGCGTGGTAGGCAGTGGTACCCAGTCTGCCGATCCGCCGATTACAACTAGGCCGGCATAGTGGATGTGATTGCTACTTACAGTTATTAAAATTGTAATAGCAGTGACATCCATTCATAAACCGCACTCGAGCTTAACATCAAGCTGTCATATGTCAAGTCACAATATAAAATAAAATAAAAATACTAGTGGTACTCATACATTTGGTGGTCATCTAACCAGTGTACAAGTTTCATATATACAGTTCGTAAAATTACTCGGTCGCGTTTCAGGATCAGCTTGGAACAATTGATACTTACAGTTATATATACTTACAGTTATATAACTGTAAGTATCAGTCGCCTCCATTCATGGACTGTACTCCAGTTTAACAGTTTAACATCGGGGTGCTGTCATATATCGAACCAAATTTTTTTTATTTTTTTTTTTATTGTGACTCGACATATGACAGCACCCCGCTTGATGTTAAGCCAAAGTGTGGTCCATGAATGAATGTCACTGCTACTACAATTCAATAACTGTGAGTAGCAATCACATCCACTATGCCGGTCTAGATGGAACCGGCAACTTACAAGCTGATCCCGAAACGTGACCAAATCACTTCACGGTCTGTATACTTGTAAGTGGTGGTACTACCCCGGATCGGCAGACTGGGTACCACAGCCTACCACTCTTTAAAGTTCATTTAGCAATGTTAGGAATTGTTTATGATAAAAGAATAATAATTTTATATTGTATTTATTTTTGTCATTACATGAAATTATTTCCAAACAATATTTTCTATCCAATCTCTAAAACTAGCAACCCTTGTGTAAATCCCTGGTACATTAGGTAGACCACATTTGAATCCGAATGAGGTGACACCTAGTATCAAATACACATCGTGCTTAATATCACTCGATACATTCATTTTTACTTGAATTGGACCACCTGAATCACCCTGAAACAATATTAATTAATTAATGTAAATTTTATAAGGCCACCGTGAAGTACAGGTTGCGGATTGGCCTCGCAAACCAAGAGCTTTTTGATATATGTACTTTGGTCGTCCTGTTTCTATGATACAAGCACGTTCTATAGTAGCTTAGTATAGAAATCCAATAAAAACAAACCATCGCGCCATGTATTTCGGTCGGCTGCGACCGGGAATTGAACACGAACTCACGGCGTTCTCTGCCTATCCCTGGGACTAAGGCGTGAAAATTTAATTATTTGAATATTTTTTAAACCTTAATAAAAAATATTTCCAACTGAATTAAATAGAACAAAAAATATTAAATGTAACGAAATAATTCGACAGCAGTTGCATAAATTGCCTTCTTTGATATGGTTAAATCTCATTAACCTCCGTTACTTAGGAAAAATTTAGTGTTAAATAAATTTGCCTTTTAAACAATCTAATTGCCACGCCTTTTTCTTACAGGGGTAGGGATAGGTAGAGACAATGGAGCGCCACTTGCTACGATCCTGACACAACTCCCTCTTTTCCTTTGCATCCACAATTTGATTGATTGAGAATCATTATGTTAAATTAGGGATTAAAATGCATTAGTTACCTGACAAGTGTCTGTCCCTCCAGCTAGAGTACCTGCACAAAGCTGGTGACCCCCAACACCGCACCAATGGCGATTACAATAAGGTTCTAATAAAAAGTCACACATTAATGAATCTACCAAATTTACTTCAGCTGCTTTCAGTTCCACGGAAGTCCTTTGATCTCCTAAAAAAAATCATATTATAATCTAGGGATGTTATTGAGCTTCGTAACGGAAACTATCGGATATGTGAAATTAAAACCTATCCGTAACCTTACACAAATCTGTTATAAAAATTTCGGACAGGGGTGGGGAGCTGCCGCCACTATGCCAGCCCAAGGTGCTTCTTTACGCATCGCTTGAAGGATCCAAGGTTATAATGATGGAGAGAACACATTTTTTTTATTGTGACATGACATCTGACCTGAACCCGCCTGATGATAAGCAAGTGGAGATCCAAGAGTGACGACGACTGAAAAAACCAACGCTTTGCCACATAAGCTGGCAAAGCGTTCCACTTGTCGAATGTTCCACTGAGTTCAGGTTTGCTTATTAGCATAGTTTTACCGTGCCTCTTCCGTACAGAATATAAAGAAAAAATATTACCTAATTTCTCAACACCCCATCCAGTGACCGTTCCGTTGAATCCAGAACTCTGTAAACTCATATCAGTCCAAAGACAGGCAGGATAGATATCGCTATTAAAAATTATTTCTTCTTCCACCCTCAATAAGGCTATATCGTAATACTTTTTTGGCGGTGCATACATAGGATGTGGAATAATTTCTGATATGTTTACGTCTTTTGCCTTGTGATTGCTCATAACCTGAAAAATAGTTTTTTTTTTTTATGTGACTCGACATAATGACAGCACCTGCCTAATGTTTAGCTGGAGTGCGGTCCATGAATGGAGGTGACTATTGTTCAATAATTGTCAATAGTAGCCGGCCTAGTTGAAACCGGCAACTTACAGGCTGATCCCAAAACCCGACTAAGTTACTTCACGGTCTGATACTTGTAAGTGTTGGTATTACCCGGATCGGCAATCTAGGCACCACTGCCTACCACTCTTTTACAACTAGACCCGGAGCAAATATCTGCTTTTTTTTAACTAACAAATATTTGTTATATTTAGTCTTACTATAAAATATTACAAATAAAAGCTATGAAACAAATATTTGGTCCAACCGGGAATCGAACCGACGGGAGCTACGCCACGCCTGTAGTAAATAATCATTATTTAGCCTGAGAAGCAGCTATGGAAATCCAGGAGCTCTGACGATGATAGCTATCAAATACTTACGACCATTAAAGGTTACTTTAGGTCCACTTAATCACTTGGATCCTTCGAGCGATGCATGAAAAAGCACCTTTGGCCGGCATAGAGACGGCGACTGAGGCAGCTTTTTCAGTCGTCGTTTTGGACCTCCTCTTGCTTATCATCAGGCAGGTCAAGGTCAGATGTCGTGTCACAATAAACTTCCTTACGACGCTATGCAGCGTGTCCCATTAATCAAGCCGGGAACTGGTGATAGTCCAGGTAGTGACAGAATTTCAATTAATCAAAATAAATTATCACGCCTTTTTTTCACAGGGATAGGCAGAGACAATGGAGCGCCACTTGCCACGGTCCTGACACAACTCCCTCTCTTCCCTCACATCCACAATTCTCTGCATACAAGCAGAGAATATTTGCATGGTACTAGGCAGCCTAGCTTACCTTTATGACAGAATATTTTATTAATAGATAATAAAATATACAAAATGACTTCTTTTGTTTCGCATAGACTTTTCGGCACCGTTAGATTTCAAGATTTCAGAGAGGCATATGACGAGAAGAAATCACAAGAAACTCAAGAATTTTAGCTTATACAAAAACAAAAACAAATCATTTAAAAACGTCAAACGTCAAAATTGCGTAACTCTAATGACAATGAACTTTGATGACGATGACGTGTTGCGTGAATGTACCTAATCATTATAGCATTATTGCTATTAAAACTTTAGTAGGCGCTAAACAAGGAAAAAATATTTTCAATTTATTCCTTACAGATCTGTCGGACTTGCTATTGCTTTTAATTATATTAAAGTACATTGAAGTAAACGGGGAATGTTCCGAGGAACTCTTTAACCTTGTTCCTACCTCATCATTTCACTCCCGTAATACCCGCACAGGTCGGGGAAAGCATCCGCACTTTATCGACCGAATCGGCAGTCGAACTAAAAAGTTTGGTGCGTCTTTTCTTTGTAGATCAATCGACAAGTGGAATGCTTTGCCCGCCCATGTGTTCTCTCCATCCTATGACCTTGGATCCTTCAAGCGATGCGTGAAGAAGCACCTTTGGCCGGCATAGTGACGGCGGCTGAGGCGGCTGAGAATAAACTCGGTTTTCTCAGTCGTCGTCACTCTTGGATCTCCTCTTGCTTATCATCAGGCGGGACGAAGTCAGATGTCGTGTCACAATAAAAATAAAAAAAAAAACATTATGGTACGTATGGCAGTTATTTTACGCAAAGATAATGCGATATTTGTTAAGATTTTAATATCAACCGCCATTCTGATATCAGAATGGTGGCTCACTTACTTTTGGTGATAACTACGAAATTAAAGACCTACATTGAATTCCTTTTCTCGAACGTTATTTATTCTATCAGTGAGTCAATGGAGTTTAACTGTCAAAACGAAACCCATTCCCATTCTCATTAGAGTTACACAATTACACAAATCGGCCTGCAGACATTCGACCAAATCGTAGACATCCTCAAGAAAGCTAGGTTGCCTAGTGCCCATAACCGTAGAGCTTGTATGAAAAGAATTGTAGATGTGAAGGAAGCGAGGGAGTTGTGTCAGTATCGTGACAAGTGGCGCTTTATTGTCTCTGCCTATTCCTGTGGGAAAAATAGCATTAAAAAATATATAATGACATTCGACAGATCGCTTGTTATCAATTTACAATGACCTTTTATTTACGCATGCGATATTCTGCAGTTTATCTTAATCGATTTAGTTCTGTGTACAATTAGATCATAGCTCGAAATATATAACTATGAAATATCACAAGAAAACCGTACCGTTTCACCAATATTGTTGCGTCCAAGTCTAACTATTTTTGGTTGAAGATCAGCCAGGTTCGTGTCTTCAGCCGCTCTTGTACAATGGCCAGCAGTTAGAATATAACGTTCACTTATTATTGACCCACCACACTTGAATGCCAAAGATCCTGTTGTCGTCCTCCAACCAATGGCAGCCTGTAGATTACGAATAATAATATCATTTTATTTAGTAATACTTTTATTATTATTATGACTTAGCATATGACAGCACGTCTTTTGATGTTAGGGTGCAGTCCATGAATAACTGTAAGTAGCAGTCACATCCACAATGCTAGCCTAGTTGAAATCGGCAACTCACAAGCTGATCTCGAAACGCGACTAAGTTACTTCAAGGTCTGTATACACAGGTGGTACTACCCGGATCAGCAGACTGGGCATCACTACCTACCACTCTTTAACTTCTACCACTCATCATCATCATTATAAACAGCCAGAAGATGTCCACTGCGGAACATAGACCTTCCCTTTAGAACGCCATTCCAAACGACAAGATGCCAGTTGCATCCACTGTTTAATCGTGACTTCACTATGTCGTCAGTCCACCTAATAAGAGGCCTACCCTACGCTGCGTCTTCCGGTTCGTGGTCTCCTCTTAAGAACCTTTCTTCCCCATCGGTTGTCGGTTCTTGGAGCGATGTAGCCAACCCCTAGCCACTTCAGCTTGCAAATCCTACGAGCTATGTCGGTAACTATGGTTCTTTGGCGAATTCTCGTTCCGGATTCTATCACGCAAAGATACACCAAGCATAGGAGAGACCATTGCCTGCTGAGCGACTGAGCTTCCCCAACAACCCAATAGTTGAGGACCACGTCTCAGTGTCTGTCATCACTGGCAATGTCATGAACTTGCATGTTGGCCTTTTATGTTGTTTATATTATTAGGGCGACTGTATAGCAAACCGAGAGTCATTTTGAATGATAACTTTTTGGTTTTTTGGTCGTCCAATTTCCATGATGGAAGCTTAGTATAGAAATGTGAAAATAAAATTACCATATGTGGAAACTCTCCTCGCTTTGATAATCTGCCGCCCATAATTGCTTCACCGCCCTTTCGTATAATTTCCTCTATAAAACCTAAAATAAACAGAACGAAAGGTCGAGTAGGTATGACGAAAAATACATCTATACCTAACTCCGCGGCCACACATCCGACGAGAGGCGAGAGAAATAGCTAGAGAAAGGGGCAGAGACATAGTGTGGCTGCGTTACTCGTCAAGCTGCTCGTCTTGCTCGACGATCCATCTTTTGTTGGTTTTTTAGTGCGAGTCAAAGTTTCAATGTTGTCGTCCATCGGAGCAACGCGTTGAACTTTACGAGTAGGGGAGTGTGTAGCTGTAGCATAAAGTACGGCTAACTTTTGCTGCACCCAAAATCACTCTGTTTTTTTGCATGCCGACCTTGGTTGCCGTTAAATCAGTTCGAGCAAAATTTTTTTTTTTTTTTGTTCAAACACATGATCTACACTAAGTTTTATTACTTACAATCATCTGCTCTCTTCATTTGTATTTCCTCATCATGTATTTTCCAGATGTAATCGTAACATTCTAAAAAAAGTTAGAATAATAATATTAATATGAGTATCTTATTTATAAATTTTCAAAATAGGTATTTATTTCTTATATCAAAGTTTAAGCTCACTTTTAAGCTTGAGATCCCACTCTAATTATTAATTAACATTTAGGAATGTGGAAAATATTTATCTTATTTCGATAGATGCATTTTTTTATTCAAATATTCGGATTGTTATCTGAATCAATTGTTTTTAGGTATAACTATTCACTATTAACATGTACATGTACATTCTTATATTTAGGTATCGTTTATTATTATTATATTAAGTGCGTTTTCAAACCAGCAGGTCGACCGCGTAACTCAATGACAATAAGCTTCGTTTCGACAGTTGAACTCGCACTAAGAATCGATGTTCATTCGATGTCACTCATTGAAACTCATTGTCCGAATGAATAAAAGTTGTTTTTGACACTCACAGTGACCGCGTATCTTTTTGACAAGTAATGAATTGACATTCCCATTGACGTTGCGAGTTTGGACCCCAGACGAACTATCTGCGCGTATGGCGCCGTGTGTATCCACTTTTGGTATGGCATGTACTATTCTATTAGAATAAGAATAGGACGGGCTGTTGACTAACTTCACTTGACTGATTCAAAAGTGTCTTGAGAGAAAGTGCAAAGAAAAGACACCATACTTAAGTGAATTTAGTTGGAGAGTTAGACGTCACAAAATAGCGCCGATTCTGTCCTATTCTCATCTTAATCGCATTATACGCGCGTTGTCGCTTGCATGCTTAACGACAATCGAGCTTATACGCGCCGATAATACGCCACCTTTTTCAGCGCGTAGTAATAGTTTGAAAGATATGACCAATTTCTAATAATACATGGTCATAATATCTGGTTTGATAATAATACCAATACAACGTTGTTTGTCTAAAACTATACGAGTACATCTAAAAGCACATAATACATATTATTACTCGTAATTAAACCTAACGTTAAACCGCATAAAATATAGGTATTTGTTATTTGGTTAAACGTGGTCGCAATGTCGAAGTACGTCAAAAGTAAATAATTTTAATTAATACACGGAAATCCAGATTAAATGGAAAATACCAAAGGCTAAAGGTCATTGATAACTAAGAAGTAATAAGTATCTTATCTTACATTTCACATGAGATGTAATAAGAAAACCACTATTTTGAAGTGTACAGACCGTCAGTTTGTGTACAGACCGTCAGTTTGTGCACAGACCTCAGATCATATAAGTATAGATCAGATTATATTATATGGTATTTTCTTAGATTTTGCGCGAACATTGATTAAAGTCTGCAGTTTGTGAGCATCAACAGGACGGCGCCAATCACTACATCCGTTTCGACAAACCGAAGATCCTCGCAAAGGAAAGTCGACTGATACCCAGGATGGTACGCGAGGCTATTGAGATTAAAAAGCATCCTAATTTCAATAGAGAAGGTGGTTGGCGATTATCTAACACCTGGGACCCCATAATTCACAAACTCAAGTCCCAAGTCCAGCAAACTGCCAAACCAGATGACACCGTCAGTTATTTTTGCAAAAATTTGAAATAAACCGGGAACAGAAAAACAAAATATGAAATGGGGTAGTTTTGGAAACAATAACAGCATCAACCAATAGGACGACCAACACCTCAGTCTCTCCGTGACCACGATGGCTGCAAAGCTCTCGAAACGTCGGAATAATAAAAAATTGTAAAATCAAAACCAAAATAAACGCGATAGTAAGCCGCATAAAATTTGTTTAATTCATTATATTATATGATCTGAGGTACAGACATTAGGATTTTATATGACAGCCCTCCAACAGATCCTAAACTTGAGCGCGGTTCATGACTGTGTTAAAACCGGGAACTTTTAAGCTAATTCTTTTAAACTAATTCTAATTCAAGGTCTATGTTCTGTACACTTATAAGTCGTGGTAATATCGGTGTGGGCAGACTGGGCAAATGATCACCAGTTACATGTCTACCACTCTTAACACGTGTCATCATCATCATCATGATGACAGGCGTGGACGAATGGTTTAGCGATTAGTTTGTTGCACGTAAAGTCCCGGGTTCGATTCCCGGTCGGAGCAAATATTTGTTTCATAGCTTTTATTTGTAATATTTAATAACATTAAATATTACAAATATTTGTAATAAAAAAAGAGTTGGATATTTGCTTCGGGTCTGGTTATCAAAGAGTAGTAGGCAGCCCAGTCTGCCGATCCGGGGTAGTACCGCCACTTACCGTGAAGTACACAGACCGTGAAGTGATTTGGTCACGTTTCAGGATCAGCTTGTAAGTTGCCGGTTCCATCTAGGCCGGCATAGTGGATGTGATTGCTACTCACAGTTATTGAATTGTAGTAGCAGTGACATTCATTCATGGACCACACTTTGGCTTAACATCAAGCGGGGTGCTGTCATATGTCGAGTTACAATAAAAAAAAGCTAGAAGACGTCCACTTCTGAACATAGGCCTTCTCATTAAAACGCCATTACAAACGACAAGATGCCAGTTGCATGCACCAGATCCACGTGTATAACTAATAAATTACATTATTTTCAGTCTAATGATAGAACTACTTACTAACATCGCTAAGTTTTGTCAGAAAACTTGCATAATCTGGTTTCTGAGACACATATGGGTCGCAAGGGTTGTACGAGTATACACTATTTCGATTGTCAGTTGGTTCAGTAGACGTTGGGACTGGAGCTGTAGGAGTAGTTGACATTACCATTTTCTCCGGCTCTTGTGGTTTGAGCTGTAACGTTTTTTTATAAAAGGAAAATATTTGTAATATTTTATCATTTGGCCGGCATAGAACGGCGACTAAGGCAGCCGTGAGCAGAATTTGTTTTAGTTGTCGGCGCTTTTGGACTTATACTTGCTTATCATCAGGCAAGTCAAAGATGTAGATTTTTTTATTGTGACACGACATTCGATCACGACCCTCCTGGTGATAAGCTAGAGGAGGTCCAAGAGTGACGACGACTGAAAAAACCGAGTTTGTTCACGTTGCCCCAGTCGCCGTCACTATGCCGACCAAAGGTGCTTCTTCACGCATCGCTTGAAGGATCCAAGGTTATAGGATGGAGAGAACACATGGGCTGGCAAAGCATTCCACTTATCGATTGTTCTACAAAGAATAGACGCACCTATTTTTTTAGTTCGACTGAAAATTCGAGACTTAGTCAATATTTCAGACGTGGCACCTCCTCTTGCTTACCATCAGTCAAATCAAGGATAAATGTCAAAATAAAATATAGTCTCCTCCCTGCCTATTCCTAGGAGAAATAGGCAATACTTCGTTTGTTCTGTTTATAGTTTTTTATAGTTTATTTAATAATTACCAATGACGTTCTATGATTTTTATCATAATGTGTTCCAAGGAAGTCGTCATAACCCCAACCTTCCCCACCGTGCTGAAAAAAAATCAATCGCATAAATCAATCAATCAATCAAATTGTCACGCTTTTTTCCCACAGGGATAGGCAGAGACAATGGAGCGCCACTAACCACGATCCTTACACAACTCCTTTGCTTCCTTCACATCCACAATTCTCTTCATACAGGCTCTGTGGTTATGGGCACTAGGCAACCTAGCTTTCTTGAGGATGTCTCCAATTTGATCGGAAAACACTCTCCTGGGCCTGCCTTGTTTAACGCATCCACCCCCCACATCAGATTTATAAATTCCTTTTGTCAATCTACTTTCATTCATCCTTTCCATGTGCCCAAACCATCGAAGCAATCGCATAAAACATATATAAACTTAAATGTTTTAATTAGGACTTATTGATTACTTACATAAGGTTCGCCATGATGATTATAATAATGGTGACCAGCATTCACAACTGCAACAACAACTACTGCTTCAATTAATCTTTTTTTTATTGTGACTCGACATATGATAGCACCCTCTTGATGTTGAATGAATGTCACTGCCATTACAATTTAATAACCGTGAGTAGCAATCATATCCACTATGCCGGCGTAGTTGGAACCGGCAACTTACAAGCTGATCCCGAAACGTGACCAAATCACTACACGGTCTATATACGTGTAAGTGGTGGTACTACCCCGGATCGGCAGACTGGGTACCACTGCCTACCACTCATCAATCAAAATGTCACGCCTTTTTACCACAGGGATAGGCAGAGACAATAGAACGCTACTTGCCACGATCCTAACACAACTCTCTCGCCTAACTCATATCCACAATTATTTTATACAAGCTCTGCGGTTATGGGCACCCAGCTTTCTTGAGGATATCTTTGATTTCGTCGCAATACACCCTCCACGGTCTGCCTTGTTTAACGCATCCATTCACACAGATTTATAAATTCCTTTTGTCAATCGCTCTTTCTTTCCATATGCCCTGCGTTTCAGGATCAGCTTGTTTAATTTGTCACTAAATTCAACTCTCTATATTGAGATTATATGTTTATTACCACCGCTGTTTTCCTATTTTTTGTTTTATAAATTAAATTAACTATTTTTTGTTTTATAAATAAATTAAATACTAAATATAAAATAAATTCACCATTTATCAAGTACACTAAATTAATAACTAAACAGATTGATGTGAACATTATGTTCCGTTTATTTTTCACATAAACAAGTTCTTATCTTGGTCAATGTCGAGGCGACTGTTTTCGTTTATGTTTCGCTAAACAAACTTCTTACTTAAACTTTGCATCATCTAGCACTACTTAAAATCCTACTTTATAGAGCATACATTAAATTTTACATGTAACACCATATCTATAGTTTGTTGTCGGGGTTTTAACTTTTAGAACTTTTAGAAATAAGACATAAAAGTTATTATAAAGAAGATATTAAAAATAATTTAATAAAGGGTACAGCATATCAATGGTACAATATAGTAAGTCCTCCTTATTCAGCTAAGAAAAGCATGCAAATATTTAAAGTTATATGTTAACAATATTTTTTAAGTGTCAATTTGTGGGACACAATCTAAATTACAAAGTTATACTGGCACATCATTAAACTTCTTGATATACAAAAAGACAAGGTTTCAGGGACTTCATTTATTTATTGTGACTCGACATCTCACCTTGACCTGCCTGATGGTAAGCATGATAGAGGTCCAAGAAGGCCGACGACCAAAAAACGAGTCAATTCACGGTTGCCGTCTCTATGCCGGCCAAAATGCTTCTAAACATAGACTCTTTAGTTTTGCTCTTTAGCATTGTTACTATCTCGTCTTTTTATTCCCGTAATTTCACGCACAGATCTATGTAAGTTTTCGCATCCACATGGATTCGTTCGATAGTCTTGATATGACTTTAAAGATCTGGAGTACGTAATGATGGACCACGAGGATGCAAGGGGTTCTGTTATGTACTCACGTTACGATTCACAGTTTATAAACGCGGTGAACAGCGAGTAAGTATTAATTATGCTCAAACAGGTTTATGAAGAAAATATACACGCATTAGTTCTACGAGACGATCGACTTGTCTGTTGATAGGCCGGTTCCATATAGAGTAATTGAAATATAAAATAGCACAGGAAATCCACATCCATCGCGTGACAGGCGGGAGGAAGGCGGCGATCCGGACTTGTGACTGAAATATAGGGGTCAAAGCTAAGATTCTTTAAAAGATGCTTCGAGGTTTTTGCTGGTATTCCTCTTGCACTAACTTCTAGAGCTAGGTTTTGGACCTATCCCTTGTAATCTCGTTCGTGAGATTATAATATTTGCTAGGCTTGATGTTGTGGTTCTTTGAAATGTTTGTTTACCACGGAACGGTCTATAGACTGTTACTGCTAGGTATCTTGTAGTGTTTCTGGAAAGTCACATTTTATCATTAGCCAGAAGGCGTCCACTGCTGAACATAGGCCTCCCCTTAGAACGTAATTTCATAGTAAGAAATAATTTAAGTCAAAACACCATAAGTCGAAAATACGCCTTGGATCCTTCCATCGTCAGGTACTTCGGGTGTTTAATTTAACAGCTTTTGAAATTACTCGAGCCTTTTAAAATTACTACATGGGTAATTTTAAAAAAACAATCCTAATATGAGTTTATTGAGACTCGACTCTGACACACTTTCCACGATCCTGACACAGCTCTTAAGATAGTTTAATATAGTTTAGACGCTTTTATAAATCAACTTAACCAGTTATTTAGACATACCAACTAACTAAAACGTTCAATTTTTTGCTAGAAAAATACAAACGTTGTACAAGTATTGTAGTATTTATTTATAACCAAATTGTTGACCCTTAGTAGTTAGACAACTTATTTTTTACGTTAGTCACGAAACGAAATGCATGAGAGTGGACGCATTTTAGTTAAATTTATGAATTGAGGAAAATAATAATGGAAAATAATATGCTTTTGTGTTTTATTGTTTTAATTAGTATACTACAAACTGGTATGTAATTTACTTATTAGATTTAAATTATTTAATAAAGTTATTATGTTCTTTATTATTTTTAATATATTTTTTTATTATTTATTTAAAAACTTTATTACATTTTGTAATAAACTTAATGCCGCTGGACATTATCTTCCAGTTCCTTCGGGACAGTCGAAAAGTTAAATGGGAGTATGAAATTTAAAACTGAATAACACAATATAACATAATATAGTACAATATAATATAACACAATACAATATAATACAATACCACACAACATGTATTTTATTATGTTAATTTATATATATATATATATATATATATATTTTACATTTCTATATTAAGCTACTAAAGCATACTAAGCATGTATCATAGAAACTGGACGACCAAAGTACGTATATTAAAGATACAATATACATTGCCCAGCAAGTGATTTTAAATCTTCTCAGCTTTTAAATCTTTTGGAGACCATTTTCTAAGGACCTAGTCTAGAAAATGTAGTCTAGTTAGTAATGCAAAAGTAATAAAAAAACATCACGCACATCGGCTGCGACCGGGTAATGAACCTATCTTCTGTTTAACGCACCGGCTTGCCTTGACCATGCATAAAAAACTAACATTTCTTTACAAAGCTACTAAGTGCCTTGTATTATAGAAACAGCACAACCAAAATACATATATCAAAGATACATTGGTACCGGCAAGTGGTTTTAAACTCAGCCCTCGGTTTGGGTAACCATTCCACTACCACTTCACCACGGTCGCCTTGATTGTGGATTTAAAGCAAGCAAAACACCAGCTGATTGCCAATACTGTCTTAAAGTAATCTAATTATTATTATTTTTTAAATTTTAGTGACATTACAAAAAGCAAATAGTACATACAATCCATGTGAACCTTACAATCCTGGACCACCCAATTTTTATAAACATGGTCGAAGATTGAGCACCATAAGTAAGTTAATTTATTTAATTCGATCGCAAAAAAAGTTTATATCAACTAATTCTAAACTAAGTCCCGAATTCTAACTTAAATTACATTCTTAAAGTGAAGCCACACGCTGCGGTGTCCTGCATATAAAAACAATGATGTGCCAGACGGTGCGTTCCGGCGCATGCAACGCGCTTGATTGAGATGCGAGGAAAAAAGGGGAAAAAAGGGGAAATGTTGCCAGTCTCCTTGGGACTATCTCTGATGCGACGTCATTAGATGAATTTTTTTATTTATAGTTTAATAATAGTTATTATACTTTAAATATCTGTTTGTCAATAATGATTGGAAATTAAATTACATTCTAATGGAATCTGACGACCAACGTGGCGCATTTGGTAAGCACACCAGTTCGTTAGGCGTAAAGTCACGGGTTCGATTTCTGATCAGAACAAAAATAGAAAAACATCTAAACAATGCCTTTTTTGTTTAAGAATAATATTGTACTTTTTAATAATGCACGATTTTTTTAAATCCACTATAACTTTCCAGAATGCTTTGAATATATCTGGAACATCAAATATAGACAGGAATTGGTGCAAAGAAAAAGAGACTGTGAGTATGTTCGTAGCCAAAACCCAACCTGGAGGGCGATTGTGTAACTCTAATGACAATGAATTTGAAGCCCATAGCCATTGCGATGAGAATGGACATGAGTCCGAGCGATTGTGTAAGAATTTTAATGGCAATGGGCTTCGAGGTACATTCTTGGTACATTGCTTTCATACTTACTGCATGCATATTCGTTGTACACTGCCATCATGATGGACACTCAAACGTTGTTTATTCTGTTAATGAGTTTCAATGAGCTTCAACTGTCAATGGTAATAAACATTGCGTTGCCCCGTCGCTATTTAAAATTATAAGTTTAATAATGGAGTTCAACTGTTAAAACCAAACCCATTCCCATTGCCAGTAGAGTAACACAATCGGCCGTCTGGTTCTTCTCAGGAATAAGTTAAAACGGGTCTGTCTGCTGTTCAGTACGTATCGTTACTAATTTTGTGATTTTAATATTATCTTTATACACCGCATCAAAAAATAGGTTATTCTCTGAATTAAACATGTTTTATGCGGCTTACTATCGCGTTTATAATAAAAAAAATGTTGAATCAAAACCAAAATAAACGCGATAGCAAGCCGCATAAATATTGTTTAATTCATTAATCAATGTTCGCGCAACATCTAAGAAAATACTAGGTTATTCTTTCATACTTAATTACCCACTGCACCCAAGAGTTATTACTTACTGCAATTAAAACTAATTTATTTCCTAATTTTACCCACCACAATAAAAATAGGGTATTCCCTCATGCCTAATTATCAACCACTATCAGTGGTTACTCAATGTGGTTTACTTTACTTACATTAATATGCAATTCAAAAGGGGCATTCCCTGTTAGAAAGACTGTTAACCAACAGGTTATAGAAAGGTGTTTCATATTAAGGTGTTTAATGACCCTAGCTTTCTTATTTATATGAATATAATGAATAAATAGTGTTTACGAAAATAATGACGTCATGTTCGTGAACACCATTTTGTCTACTATTGTGTCACGACATAATTATGTAGTACAGCGCCAGAGCAACGATTCTCCTAATACACGGCAGCTAAATGACGAACTTGCACTGATATTTAACATCTTCGCAACCAATTAGCGAATAACAAAACAAACAAATAAAATACGTTGATTTGTCACTTTTTATATTTTTTATTGTGACAAGACATCTGATCTCAACCCGCCTGAAAAAATCGAGTATGTTTACAGCTGCCTCAGTCGCCGTCACTTTACTGGACCAAAGTGTTTCTTCATGCATCGCTTTAAGGAAACAAGGTCATAGGATGGAGAGAAGACATGGGCAAGCAAAGCATTCCACTTGTCGATTGTTCTACAAAGAAAAGACGCACCGAACTTTTTAGTTCGACTGCCGATTCGGTCGATAGAATACCCGCACAGGTCAGGAAAAGCATCCTTTCCTGACCTGTGCGGGTATTGCGGGTGTAAAAAGTGTGGTATGGGCTATGGAGGACGCACAGAGCCGCCACGGGGATGTTTTCGTCAAGAACACGTACGAGTATTAAGAGAATCGGAGCCCTGGAGGACGACCCATGCCTCTTTTATGTTTAAAGTCTGCAATAAACTACAAGTCCCTTCACTAGGCTGCCCTGGCTGAATTCCGCAAACTTTTAAGCTGACCCAGTATTCCAGTATCTGTAGGGTGATAAAGATCCACTATCATTGTAACGACCTTAACGACAGAATTTTAAGTGCCCTCTCCATCTTTAATTATTTTTAATCCAAATATTAGGATGAAGATTAATTAATTTTAATAATTACAAATACAGGTGACAGACTCCAGGGTTACTTTACTGCCAGCGGCATCGGAGGTCGAAATACAGATGAAGGGGAATTCCCTCATATGGTATGGATTCATATTTTATACTATTTTACTTATAAAAATCACCATGTCAGGATTTTTTTAATTGAAACTCGACACATGACAGCACCCCGCTTGATGTTAAGTGTGAGTGTGATCCAAGAATAGATGTCACGGCCACTACAATTCAATAACTGTAAGTAGCAATCACATCTACGTTGCCGGTTCCATCCTAGTTGGAACCGGCATCGTGGAAAGTGGAAAATGGCCTTTTCATGACTCTTCCTATCCTTGTGTGAATTAAGTCGTATTTTTTTTTGTTGATTAATTAAATAAGGCTATGATTGATCATGCAACTTTAATTCCACTAAAAATTATAATGTGTTTACAAATAATCTTAGAAAACAGTTTATATGAGCATGGATCATTAAACCATTATAATGAACAATTAAAATCAATATAAAAACAATTCTACATTATTTATCTTAATGTTTTCTTTATTCAAAGGCGGCTATTGGTTGGCAGTCAACGGATCCTTCCAAAAAATGGATATTCAAATGTGGCGGATCATTAATCAGTGATCGTTTCGTGCTAACAGCTGGACATTGCGGACGATCATTTGAAGACACGACCATTGCTGATGCAATACCTAAGATTGTTAGAATTGGGAATAAGAATCTTGGGGATGATGTAAGTATTGTACTTCACTTCAATTATCACTACAATTATCATCGAACTTCACTTAAAGGAAAGTTCGTTTGATTCTCAATTATAGAGAATTAAATTAGTCTATCTGAGCGGGATTAATACAAAATAGGCCAATATTTTGTTTGCCAGGTTCATTTCTTTTCTCCCACTCTGGTCGGCGGACAAAATTGTTCAGGTCAGAACTATTGTCGTCTGGTGATAATCAACGATCTAAAGCGGGACAGCTCAAAACGACTTCGATTTAACTATCTTTGATTATTTTATATAATGTAAAATAATCCTATACCAATCAAATGTGTTTCAATTACTTTAATGTCATCTCTGAGCCTAATATTAAAATGTAATATTGTCCAAGTCAATAACACGATCACGGTTATTCTATGAACACGACATTAATTTTGCCATTTTTCACTCGGGGAATCCCGTGTAGTACATGTAACTATGTAGTCGACACCACGAGAAACTACCTATTTATTAATACCTGTTAATAAACTTGTTTTCCTAAAAGGTAATAATTAAGCGAGGCCGGCTAAAGGCATATTTGTATATTTGGTAGTCATTTGCCTCGTCTACCGACACTGGTTCAAGTCCTGACGGTTAAGTCATTCAATCTCGTTTCGGGATCAGCTTAAAAGTTGATGGTGTTAGTCGCTGCCAATGCTTCTTGCAGACATTTCGCAACATTCGCTTTAGCTTATAGATGAAACTCCAGCCTAATATCAGGCGTTATGCGATTAAACTTAATATAAATAATTTTGCAGCAATCCCACGTAGATATTGATATAAAAAGGATAGTCAAACATCCACAATACAAACCACCTAAGAAGTATTACGATATTGCATTAATTGAATTGAATAAACCAGTAGAGTTCACTTACTTAATTCATCCAGCTTGTCTCTTGATTCCAAGTGACATTGAACGTCTTGGGAACCAGGCTACTGCAACAGGATGGGGAGTGACCAAATACGGTATTGTATAATTATATATATTTTAACTTAGGTAGATCTATAATCGACTATAGGTGAACTGACGACATAGTGAAAGTCACGAATAACCGGTGGATGCAACTGGCATCTTGTCGTTCGGAATGGTGTTCTAAGGGGGAGTCCTATGTTCAGCATTGGACGCCTTCTGGCTGATGATGATGAGATCTGTAATCTATATGTTCCAATCGATCAGATGTAAATTTTTGTAATCCCTAAACGAATGTGATTATTTTTTAACTGATCTATTTATTTTGCCAAATTATTTCCAAACCAACTGATTTTTTTAAGTAGTAGGCAGTGGTGACTCGGTGCCGATCTGGGGTTGTGACAATACTTACAATTATACAGACCATAAAGTGACTTAGTTGGGTTTTGGATCAACTTATAAGTTGCCGGATTCAACTAGACAGGCACAGTGGATGTAACCGCTACTTAGAGTTATTAAACTGTGGTAGCAGTCACCTCCATTCATGAACCGCACTTCAGCTTAATATCAGGTGGGGTGCTGCCATATATCGAGTCACAATAAAATAAAAATTGTTAGCCTATTTTCTTAATCATGTTGCTAATGGGTTCAGCTATCTCTAAATTGTTTTTGTAGGTGGATCAACAACTCTAGAACTTCAAGCAGTACATATAAATCTACTAGAATCCAATATATGTAACAATTATTTGGCTGATGCCTGCAATAGACATTGGTGCGGGCTGCAGGACCATCAGATATGCGCTGCCAATCTTACTGGGGGAGTCGACACTTGTGAGGTACCTAATTTTTTTATTGTGGCTCGATATTTATTCACAATTCTCTTCATACAAGCTCTATGGTTATGGCACTACCTAGCTTTCTTGAGGATGAATGTGATTGTGAATATGAAGGAAGCGAGGGAGTTGTCTCAAGATCGTGGCAAATGGCGCTCCATTGTCTCTGCCTATTTCTGTGGGAGGGGGGCGTGACAGTTTGATTAATTGATTGATATTTATAACAGAATGTTAAGCTGGAATGCGGTTTATGAATAGAAGCGATAGCAGTCGCTTCCAATAATTAAATAATTACAAGTAGTTTTAGCATCCACTATGCCTCGGAAACTTTTTGGCACATGCAGAAACGCGCCTAGTCACTTCACGGTGGTGGTACTACCCTGGATCGGCTAACTGGATAAATGACCACACAGTCTGCCTTCCACTTATTTTACTATGTGACTTACATTAAGCTTTTTTTATTTTATTTATTTACATTTCTATACTTAAATGATTGTATCATAAAAACAGGACAACTAAAGTACATATATCAAAATTGGTACCGGTGGGTGGTTTCGAACCCGTGCTCTCGGTTTGCGTAGCATTGCACTGCCACAACACCACGGTCGCCTTTGATTGCCCCTTTGATTGATTAATTTCTTTGAACTTATTATTTAAAATCAGTTGAGTTATGAAAATGTGATAAGGGAAAATCTTAATAATTCTATTGTTCTATATTAGATTGATTATTCTTTATTCTTATTTACCTGCATATTATAACCATTAATCTCATAAACTCGTTTTACAAGGAAAATATATTTTAAATAGTTATTGTACTATAGGATATTCCTCAAGTGAAACCAGTCTGAGTTCTCCTCAATGATCGTCATGATAGATGGACTTTTTAAGACAATAATTTTTCGAATTTATATCTATATCGAATTTACAGGCGACTGTGGTGTAGTGGCTATAATAACTAGAACTTTTTTTACATTTCTATACTAAGCTTCTAAAGTGCTTGTATCATAGAAACAGGACAACCAAAGTACATATATCAAAGAAACATTGGTATCGGTGGGTGGTCTCGAACTCGTGATCTCCGGTTTGTGTAACCATTGCGCTGCCATTACACAACGGTCGGTTTGTTTAAAATATTACATAATTTTCATAATAAAAAATTATATTCTCATACGAAGGAGAAAGGATTGAATTACAAGCTGAGATCTTAAAATTGCGTCCATTGTCTCTGCCTATATCTTTAAGCAAAAGGCTCGACAATTTGATTTGAAAATAATTAATGATTTTATTAGGCTTGAACAAAATTCTTGAGGAAATTCGGTTTATTATACAAGGATGTCACCATTATTACGTACAGGATAATATCATGTTTACAAACAGTGCTTGAAAGGTGCGGTTGAGTCGATGACCGATCTCACCTATCCATGATGATATGCCAAATAAGATAAAAAACCGTTAGTAATAAAAATGTATCTTTATGTTAATATCTTCTTCGTCTTGTTTTTTATTGCTGACATGTTTGTAAAATTTACGCGATGTGACTTTATAATTATAATTGACAAATACTTTGCGCTTTATTAGGATCATTTTTTAAATAATTAAACTTGACATTTCGATTCAGGGTTTCGGCACCGCGCAACTTCAATGTGAATGAGAAAGAAATTCGTTCCTATTTGTCAAAAAGTTACACGGTCGCTGTTGATGTTAATAAAACTATAGTTTAAAAAAATAATAATAAAACACGCTTATATGACATGACAGTATTTTTTTTATTAATGTATTGTCATTGGTTTTTAATACGTGTACAATTTTTTAAATTATTTAGACCTCTAGAAGTGGATGGAAATTAATTTGTAAGATTCTGATACATACATACAAGTCTAGCTAATAATAAAAGCGTGTTAAAAATAACTTTTATTCATTCGGACAACGTGTTTTAATTAGCTTGAACTGTCGATGAAAATGAACATCGATTCTCAGTGTGTTGCGCGGTCGCAATTTTAATTTTCAATCTCATTAATGAAGTTCAAGTAACAAAGTAAAACTGATTATCATTGTCATTAAGTTACGCGGTCGGACCACTGATGCAAGAGCCTTAGACATTTTTTTTAATCAATTCTATTAGGGGAATTACGCACATAAAATGGCGATGTCATTCCCATTATAAACTAAACCTAGACTATTTACAGATACAAGCTCATACAAATATAATGTAGATAAGGCTAGTAATACAAAACATAAGAAACAACTCACACGAAAATAGAATACAACGAACAAAAATAAGTTATTAAACCTATGATGCATTGGTGTTAGGGTCCCCAAAGCATCATGCCACATTTGCTCTCTCCTTTAAGTACACCGCCACAGCCTTAGTCATGAGAAGACTGTCTTCTTTACGGATGCGCTGATAAACTGTCTCTACTCTATATTGTCTTTAGGCAACAGGTAAATTAAATCCATATGTAATTTGATCAAATCTGCGGGTAGATCCCTTGATTCTTCTTTCACAACCAGTCTGGCGAGATTGTTTGGTTACCTTTGCGAGATGTGACTAAAATAACCAAGGACCCGTAGGTTATAATTATTCCCAATCGTGCATATCCTGGTTTTGCATATCGTGCATTTGAAGTAGTTCAGAATCAGATCATTTTGCTATGGGCAGCAAGCGCAATATATTTTTTTTTACATCACATATCTCAAGACGGTTTGGCAATCAATGCGATTAGATACAGACAGATACAGCAGTTTTATTAGAGATACCAAAATCAACAAATAATTAAATAATGGCGTAGTTGTTCGAACACCAGTCCGTTCGGGATCAGCTTGTAAGTTTCCGGCATAGTGAATGTGACTGCTACTTACAGTTATTTAACTGTAAGTAGCAGTTACTTGCATTCATGGACCGCACTGTCATATGTTAAGTCACAATAAAATAATATAAATATTTTACAGGGCGATTCTGGAGGTCCTCTTCAGCTGAACATCCCGCTGCCTACGAGTGCGCAAGAGTCGAT
Organism: Tinea trinotella; assembly: GCA_905220615.1. Classification (NCBI taxonomy): domain Eukaryota; kingdom Metazoa; phylum Arthropoda; class Insecta; order Lepidoptera; family Tineidae; genus Tinea; species Tinea trinotella. The sequence continues at coordinate 1,780,922 of HG992321.1, read as the reverse complement.
GCATGGCATAGTTGGCGTGACGTCATTCGGATTTAAATGTGCTCTCGCAAATACTCCAGGCGTTTACACCAGAGTTTCACACTTTCTGGATTGGATTGAAGACAATGTTTGGAAAAAATAAATAAAATTAAATGACAAAAACCATTGACTACTTCCATCTCTGTTAACTCAACAAAAATGCTAAACCTTCACGCCATTCACATGAATGTTTAGTTAGCATTTTTATAGTGTAACTCGACATCTGACCTGGAACTGCCTGATGGTAACCAAGAGTGCCGACTACTGAAAAAACTAAGTTAGATCACGGTTGATCCAGTCACCCTCACTTTGCCGGCCAGTATAATATCGAACCTAATATAATATCGTATTAATTATAATAAAATTGCATTTGCCTATTCAAGTAACAAAGAGACGAGAATTGTCTCCGCACAATATTACCTGAAAAAAGATTAGAAACAAACGGTCAGGCGATAGTAATTAATTTGGTCTAATTTAAACGATGTTTATAAATGATAAATTATTGAAAATGCTGTAATCAAAAATCTTGCGATTAAATAAATGTTAGTTAGGATTCAATTACCAATTATTTCAAAACAAATCTTATTCATTTAAAATGAAGTCCAAAATTGTATATCAAATATATAATGCATATTTAAAAAATCACCATAATTTAGCATTTTTAAAATTAAGGTTTAGTTTGTTAATTATTTTATTTAGATAAATATAATGTTCATAATTAATAGGTACAAAATAAATTTATTATAAAAATTACTAGTTTTGTGTATTATTTGTGTGCGGTTAAATGTGGACTGTAATTAGCTGGTGGATTAGACGATATTTCTATTAATTAGACACAGGCAAAATGCATTCGTCGATGGGAGAAAATGGAAAGGGTACTCACTGTTTTGCGGTGCAAGAACGTCTCTTCGACATCTTGATTTGACATCGGCGGTACAACAGGCGCGCCATCTAGTGGCGCTCGCGGGATTTACTTTTAAATTAACACTTTGCGGATACGGGATTTAAAGGGACAAAAGGGATATCGATAAATGCGTATTATTAAATCAAAACATAAATGAATTCAGGCGCGAACAATTTGTATTTATATCATATTAAAAAACAATATCTGTTATTAATTAGGATGTCTTAGGATACCAATTTTCATTTCCACCAGAGTCAGTCGACATCTGACCTCGACTGTAAGTAAGCATGGAAAAGTACAAGATTCAAAGTTCATCAAAGTTCAACCTACTTAGTTCACGTCTGCTTTAGTCGCTATCTCTATGTCAGCGGAGAACTGAAGGATCCAGAGATATAGGATGAGGAGAATATATAGGCTGATACATTATTTCACTTGTCGATTTTTCAACAGAGTAATGTATCTCCGAACCATTTAGTTCGACTGTCGTTTTGGTCGACTCCACATACGTCACTCCACATAGTACACTCCTTGACGACTGTATTTTTATAGCGTTAATTTTACTCTTTTGCTTCTTCTACCACACCCAATATTAACTTCCATAAAACATGTGGAAGTTACAGGAACAAGCACCGCGTTATAAACAGCCATCCCTGACTTTTGGGACTTTATTTGGCTGTTTAATATACTATAGATGGCACCGTTCACTACGTTACCCTTTTGCTCTCTTCTCTCACACTTCCCATCCCTTGTATACATACTCCCCAAGTAAACAAATTGTTGACTTGTTTCACTATCTTTCCGTCTATCATTATTCTGTCATTTTATCCTCTCTCAACAAAACCACTACTTTGGTTTTACTTAAATTTACTTTCATACCTTTTTTTTCTAAATTATGAATAGTAACCATTTCCTGTAACTCATTTAAGGAGTCCTCTCCATTAATTAGCCCTGATGTGAAACTCGAGTGCAATCTTTGAACGTAGGCGACCACAGATTAATATTTGCAAGTAATAGTGCTTAAGAGTGGTAGCTAGTCGGTTGTTGGACAACGCACATTTATTTATCTATTGTCAATCAATCACATTGTCACGCCTTTTTAACGGCCTCTGCCACAATGGAGCGCCACTTACCACGATCCTGGCATAACTTCCTCGCTTCCAGCACATTCACAATTCTCTTCATACAAGCTCTATGGTTTTTCTATTAATTGACTATATAGTGTACTTAGTACATGTAAATCACTTACAATTCCCAGGATATTATTACCTAACAAATGAGATTGTTTCCTTGTCATAGTCTAACATGCAATTGTTATGTTTAGACGTAAATAAAGTAAGAAATAAACATGAAGCGTACAGTGTTGTGTATATTATTAGTTTATTTCTTCCAAAGTGGTAATTATATATGTTTTTAAACTTAATACCAAGTTACGGGCTTGTATCATAGAAACAGGACGACCAAAGTACAAAGTACCGGCAAGTGGTTTTGAAGGTCTGCGTAACCATTGCACTACCACTACACCACGGTCGCCATAAATGACAGCATCCTACTTGATTTGAGGCTTGAGTGCGAATGGCGGCGACAGATACTATGGTTTTGCAGTTAGCAGTCAGATCCACTATGCTGGCCTAGTTGGAACCGGCAACTCTTAAGCTGACCCGAAACGTGACTAAGTCTCTTGAAGCGGGAGGGAGCTCTTGGTTGGCAAAACCATTTATTCACTAGTAGAGTACGGTTACCTTACTTTGCTTAAACAGGGAATTGAATAAAATATCTTTTGCCAACTCCAAAAAATAGTTGTAATTATTACACAATAATTTGTAATGCATCAAAAAATTGTTTATTATATTGGTAAAAACATAGTACCCAAACGGGATTTTAGAATTTAGAAATTATTCAATCGTATTAAAATCATTAAGCTTTTTGTTTATACTGGTAACTTTGTGTAATTGGAGTTGGCTGTTTTGCGGATTAGGACGACGATTCATTCTATATTTTTAGTACTTATTTATTTTAATTTATCTTTATTTGTATTTTTTTATTCTTTTATAGGATTGTCGGAACTTAAATTAAATTCAACATACAAACCATGTGATCCGTGGAACCCTAAAGTTCCAGATTACTCTGCTCCTGGTCGGAGATTAGCAACGAAGAGTAAGTATACTAATTTTCAATCAATCAATCAAATTGTCACGCCTTTTTCCCACAGGGATAGGCAGAGACAATGGAGCGCAACCTGCCACGATCCTGACACAACTCCCTCGATTCCTTCACATTCACAACTCTCTTCATACAAGTAATACTAATTTTATTTTCATTATTACTATTGTGTCTCGACATAATATGACACTAGTAACGGCGACTGAGGCACTGAACTAACTAGGTTATTTCAGTCGTCGTCACTCTTGGACCTCCTCTTGCTTATCATCAGGCGGGTCGAGGTCAGATGTCGTGTCACAATAAAAAAAAGTAACAGTTGTATCCACTATGCCGGTCTAATAGGAACCGACAACTTTTAAACAGATCTCGAAACGTGAGTAAGTCGCTTAACGGTTTGTATACTTGTAAGAGGTGGTATTACTCCGGATCGGCACCACTGTCTACCACTCTTTAATAACCAAATCAAGAGCAAATATAATTTGCCACAAGCATGCGGTACCTTACTCAAATAGGTTGATGGTAATTCATCTAGTTTTCCGGGGTAGTGTTACCATTTTTAAGTGCAAGACCGCAAAGTCACTCAGTCGTATTTTGAGATCAGGTTGAAAGTTTTTGACACCTTAAGGAAATGAGAGCTCAGCACTTTAATAAAAAAAAAAGTATATAAGTTGACAAAGAAGATATTCCATGTTTTTATACATTTTTTATTATTATTAAGACTATCAGCCGGTTGTACCAAAAATTTTAATTTACGAATTCGTAAAAAGTTACGAATGAGTAGAAGAAAAAAGCAAAAATAGGTTGCAACACTCTGTAGTGTATGTTGTCTAAAACACACACACACACACACACACACACAACATACTCGTACACGAGAGAGTGTTGCAACCCATATTTGCTTTTTTCTTCTACTTATTCGTAACTTTTTACGAATTCGTAAGTTACAATTTTTGGTACAACCGGCTGTTACTGTTTTGATGGTTTGGAAAAGGATGAGTGAAAGTAAATAGATGAAATGAATGAGGATGGATGCGTTAAACGAGGCAGGCGCAGGAGAGTGTTTTCCGACCAAATCGGATTGTATTCGTATTACTTACTTATAGCTTATATGGAACTAAAGGCGACCGTGGTGTAGTGGAAACAATGGTTACGCAAACCCACTTGCCGGTACCAATGTATCATTGATATATGTACATTAGTTGTCCTGTTTCTATGATACTAGCACTTTAGTAGCTTAGTATATAAATGTAAATAATAATGACACAAAATGAGATGTCTACTGCTTGTGGATAGTTTACCTTTATTAAAACCCAGACAATAAAACTATAATTATCTGCAATTACACATAGTACATAACTACCTACATACAAAGGCATTGTGTAGAATATGTTTATTATAACTTAAGTTGTTTTTTATATTTCTATGTTTTAAAAATGATTTTACATTCTATTCTAAACTAATAAAAAACTGATGTAATAATTGTATCATAGACATAGGGCAACCAAAGTACATATATCAAAGAAATTTACATTGCATTGGTAGAAATTTACATTCTACCGGCAAGTGGTTTTGAACCCGTGTTCTCGGTTTGCGTACCCAATGCACTGCCACTACACTACACTAGATTTATAATTATATATTACTAATAATTATAAATCTAATTATTAGTAATAAAAATTGCAAGGCGAAGCATTTCAGGGCCCTCTTTCTAATCGCAGTTGACTATACTACTAGCGCTTCACTGAGAAGGTTCCCGTAGCAGTAGAGCGGTGCGTGTGGGGCGAGATTTGTACGTTATCCCTCCCATACGGCTCCACTACTTCTGTAAGTACCCACTTAGTTAAGCGCTAGTAGTATAGTCAACGTTCGTGCGTTCGGAAAATGGCGTCATATCTTCTCGTCAAACATACCGCAAAGATGACATATGGCACTGAGACGTGGCCCTTAAATGTTGGTCTGTTGGAAAAGCTCAGAGTCGCTCAGCGGGCAATAGAGAGATATGTTTGGGATATCCTGCGCAACAGAATCCTGAACGAGTATATTTGGCAAAGAACCCGAGTTACCAACATAGCTCGTAGTATTTGCAAGCGGAAGTGGCAATGGGCAGGCCACATCGCTCGAAAAATCGACAACCTATTGGGAAGAAAGGTTCTAGAGTGAATACCACGAACCTGCAGACGCAGCGTAGGTAGGCCTCCCACTAGGTGGACTAACGGCATAGTAAAAGCGCGAATAACCAGTGGATACAACTGGCATCTTGTCCCTCGAAGAAAGGCCTATGTTCTGCAGTGGACGACTTCTGGCTGATGATGATGATGATGATGAGTATAATCAACTGTGACCGGGGATCGTGTCTCCTTTTAAGAATGTCTGGCAATTGTCGCGCGATAAGCGACAGCCACCAATCGCGATCATAAATTAGGTCTTTCTTTCATCCAATTATCTCATGCTATAATTTTATTGCAGAGTGTTTGGAGTACATTTGGATGATAAAAGTGAGAAGCGACAGAGTTCAAAGAGAAAGCGATTGTAAGTGTAAATAAAAATCTAGCCTCATATTAAGTTTTACACAAATTAGATTAATAATTACTGTGACCTAGACTGTATATTCTTACCCATATAGCCGTGTCTACCAAATAATAGTTTAACCATTTTAAAAGAACATTAATATCCAGATATATTAATAAAGTAATAAATTGAAACAAACGTTTTGCATAATGTATAAGTTTATGTACTAATTTTTAAAAGAAAAGCCTAAATTAGATTATAGTTGAAAAAAAACACACTTTTATGACAATGTGAACTAAAAAGTAAATAAATGGTAAGCAGAGGAGGTCCAAGAATGCTGACGACTGAAAAAACCGAGTCAGTTCACGGTTGCCTCAATCGCCGTTACTATGCAACTGTAACAAATCACCGTGGACCGTGAAGTGATTTAGTCACGTTTCGCGATTAGCTTGTAAGTTGCCGGTTCCAACAGGGCCGGCATAGTGGATATGACTGCTACTTACAGATATTGAATTGTTGTAGCAAGTGACATCCATTCATGGACCACACATATGTCGGTCATATGTCGAGTCACAATAAAATAAAAAGTTCGTCGACATATCATTAAGCTGTGGTCTATTAAGAGAATCGGGTCTGAGCTTGTGTTAAATAGCTTTTTCACCTTTTTTAGGTTTTTATAGCACTTGTCCAGGTGTGTGTTCAAGAGGAGGCATCGGAGGTAGAGACACAAATGATGGGGAATTCCCTCATATGGTATGTATATTGTTTAAGTGTTTGTATTTATTTATTTGTTATAATAATCAATCAATCAATTTCTTACGTCTTTTTCCCACAGAGATAGGCAGAGACAATGGAACGCCACGCCGCGATTCTGACACAACTCCCTCGCTTCACTTAAATTCACATTTCATTTCATACAAGCTCTACGGTCATGGGCACTAGGCAACCCAGCTTTCTCGTGGATGTATCCGAATTGATTTGTTATGTAATTATATTACATTTGTTTTTAACATGTAATTTTTTTATTGGTTTGTATAGACGCTATAATATTTCAACCAAATTTTAGTTCATATTCATTTTATTTATTTATTAATATACATTTCTATATCAATTTATTTTGACGACAGGCGTGGACGAACGGTTTAGCGACTGGTTTGTTGCGCGTAAACCGATCCCCGGTCGGAGCAAATATTTGTTTCATAGCTTTTATTTGTAATATTTAATAGTATTAAATATTTGTTAATAAAAAAAAAGAGATGGATATTTGCTTCGGGTCTGGTTATCAAAGAGTGGTAGGCAGTGGTACCCAGTCTGCCGATCCGGTGTAGTACCACCACTTACAAGTATACAGACCGTGAAGTGATTTGGTCACGTTTCGGGATCAGCTTGTAAGTTGCCGGTTCCATCTAGGCCGGCATAGTGGATGTGATTGCTACTCACAGTTATTGAATTGTAGTAGCAGTGACATTCATTCATGGACTACACTTTGGCTTAACATCAAGCGGGGTGCTGTCATATGTCGAGTCACAATAAAAATAATGAAAAGCAACATAAGTGTTTACAACTATAGAAAAAAGACGACCAACGTAGATAATTTTGATTTACAGTTCTATACCATGCTAATAAATTGCTTGTATCATAGCAATAGGACAACCAAAGTACATATATCAAAGTGGATACAGGCGAGTGGTTTTGAACCCGTGCTCTCGGTTTGCATAACTATTGCACTGCCACTACACCACGGCTTTCGGTCGTTTACATGTTTATAAACAAAATTACACGTTGTAGGTTGCACTAGGTTGGCGAGCCAGGAATCGCGCCAAAAAATGGAGATTCAGATGTGGAGGCTCTCTCATAAGCGATAAATTCGTCCTAACAGCTGGCCATTGTACATCGTTACCACTAGATGAAGAAATCAGTGAACGAATACCAAGAATTGTTAGACTTGGCAACAAGAATATTAATGAAAAGGTAACATATTTATCATCATTAGCCAGAAGGCGTCCACTGCTGAACATATTGTATTTATTTATTTATTTAAAAACTTTATTGTATTTTTTTTTACAAAAGGCGGACTTAATGCCCCATGGCATTCTCTACCAGCCAAACCTTCATATATGGTGAACGTTAAGATGATGGTGGGTAGTGCAACAAAGTTTAAAATATGGCTATATAAGTATTAAAATGAAAATATTATTTATAAGTTACTAAATATATAAAAGCCAGTTGCATCCACCGGTTATTCGCGACTTTCACTATGTCTTCAGTCCAGCTAGTGGGAGATCTACCTACGCTGCGTCGTTCGGTTCGTGGTCTCCACTCTAGAACCTTTTTTCCGATTGTCGGTCTTTCGAGCGATCGGTAACATAATCCGTATATATAATTAGGCCAGCATATCGGAGGTGACTGCTACATACCGTTATTTAACTATATGTAGAAGTCACCTGCATTTACGGACCGCATTCCAACCTAACATCAGGCGGGGTGCTGTCTGTATAAGAGATGTCGAAGAAAATGGCAGCGGCTGTCTGTATTAGAATAATAATTTATTTACAGAAACCGCATCTCGACGTTGGTATTGATAGAATAATAAAGAATCCCAATTATAAACCACCAAGGAAGTACTTTGACATTGCTCTGCTCGAATTAGCTGGCCCTGTCGGATTCACCAAACTTATACATCCAGCTTGCTTACTTGTGCCAAAAGATATTAATAGACTTGGCATTAAAGCGACTGCTACTGGATGGGGAGTCACAGAAATTGGTAAGAAATTTAAAGGATAATTGTCTATTATGTCTTTATACATTAGATTATGTCTTTGCATGAGAGTAGATGGAGAGTAGTGGGAGAATCTATAAAAGCTGCTTGTGACCGGAAAGAGCGAGGTATATTTAGTCCGAGAGAACTAAACAAATAGTCCACAGTCGGCTTAAATGATGAGGCAGCCAGGTTAAAAGATAGAAAGACGCGCAAAAGATAAAGAGGCGCGGAGAAGAAATCTAATGAATGTTAACGAAAGCCACAATCCTTAACACTGTAGAAAGAGAGAGCATTGTTTTTAAAAGGAATTATTATCATCATCAATTATAACGCCTCTATTTCCACGGGGACGTGCAACTTTATTTGATACTGATAAACTCCTTTGCTTTCTATACATCCACAATTCTCTTTCATTCAGACTATGGACGATAGGCACTGTAGCGTATCCCTGCTTTTTTTCAAATGTCCCTGATTTGATCAAAGAACGATCTTTTAGTTATGTCCTCGCACTTGCCTGTGATTTTTAAATCTCTTTCTGCAAACTCTTCATCCATCCTTTTAATGTGCCCAAACAAACGAGTATCGTTCTCAATCTTTGTCACTAAATCTTCTTTAAAATCACATTTATCACGCACAACTGTATTTTTTATTACACACCCCTTAATTACTGCACTACTACAGCATTATTGTTTAATATTTAAAGAATTAACTTGATTCTCTTCGTACAAGCTCTACGATTGTGGGTACTAGGCAACCGAGCTTTTTTGAGGATGTCTACGATGTGATCGGATAACACACTCCTGGGTCCGTCTCCCTTAAAGCATCCATCCACATCAGATTTATAAATTCTTTTTGTCAATCTACTTTCACTCTTCATTTCCATGTGGCTAAACCATCGAAACATTCCTTTGTCAATTCTCATCACTACATCCCATTGCAAACCACAATGTGAAACAGAATTGTGGATGTGAGGAAAGCGAGGGAGTTGTGTTAATTTCGTCGCAAGTGGCGCTCCAATATCCTTGTGGGAAAAAGTCGTGACAATTTAATTTTTTAAATAACTTGATTTACCTAATTACATCTTAGGTGGGGATACAACGGAAGAACTGCAAGCAGTGGACATAGATTTGTTGGAATCTGACTTTTGTGACGACGCTCTCAAATCGCTATGCAATCGTAATTGGTGTGGTGTGCGGGATCACCAAATATGTGCTGCCAATCTTAGTGGAGGAGTGGATACGTGTCAGGTTTGGTTAACACTTTTAGCCTTTTTAATTGGAACATGTGTAAAAGTAATATCACTTTATTAATAGTACTTTGATATTATTTTAATGTAAGTAATCTTGATTAATCCAAACCGCACTCCAACTTAACATCAGACAGAGTACTGTCATATGTCGAGTCACAATAAATAAATAAAAATATCATTCTTTAGGAGTTTGGTTTCCATTAAGCAAGCACGTTTAATACAAGTAAATACAATAGTTTAAAATTGTAAAAAAACTTGGACCCAGGACGTCCGAAAACCACCGGAGGATGGGCAGCAGCATCCGAAAGCTCTCCCCCCCTTCTAATAATGAATTTGAGTTCTGAGGGGGAGGCCTATGTTCAGCAGTGGATTTTTTCTGGCTGTAGGTGATAATAAACTTTTATTCCTTAGGGTGATTCTGGTGGTCCACTGCAGCTTCATATTCCATTGCCTAAGCCAGTGAGCTTCAGTGGGCAAATACATGGGATAGTGGGAGTGACGTCATTCGGATTGAAGTGTGCTCTTCCAAACACACCCGGAATATATACAAGAGTTTCTACCTTTTTAACTTGGATTGAAAATAATGTATGGAAAAGTTAATTAACACATAGTATGTATCGATCCCTGCAGATAAAAAGAGCGTTGGCATTTAAGCTGCGAAGTATAAGGATCCGCAGATTAGAAAAACGCTGGATGAATGCGGTTGTACAGTTGTGCATATAATTGATATATAATTGATTACCTTGGACCCCATAATACACAAACTCAAGTCCCAAGGCCAGTAAACTGCCAAACCAGATAACACCGTCAGTTATTTTTGAAAAAAAAAGAATTAAACCGGGAACAGAAAAACCAAATTAAAATATCCAACGGGGTCACTCCGTGACCACGATGGCTGCAAAGCTCTCGAAACATCGGAATAATAAAAAAATGTAAAATCAAAATTAAAATAAACGCTATAGTAAGCCGCATAAAATTTGTTTAATTAATTAATCAATGTTCGCGCAAAATCTAAGAAAATACTAATTGATAATATACACATTCGATAGACAAAAAGTATGTAAGTAACAAAGCTAATTACTGCGCAGCTTGAAAGCCAACGCTCTTTTTATCTTCCGAGACCTATTACCATACATAGTTTAAAAGTTCTTTTAATTGTTTTGGTGAGGGTAGTCGTAAAATTCACATGTATCACTTATCACTTTGCCTTATTACAACGCTATAATATCTTAGATTGACGAAAGAAATTTATAAATCTTATGTGGATGGATGCGTTAAACGCGACAGACCCAGGAGAGTGTTTTTGGAACAAATCGGACAGGCGTGGAAAAACGGTTTAGCGATTGGTTTTTTGAGCTTAAAGTCCCGGGTTGGATCCCCGGTCGAAGCAAATATTTATTTTATAGCTTTTATTTGTAATATTTAATAAGTATATTAAATATTGCAAATTTTTGTTTTAAAAATAAGAGATGGATATTTGCTTCGAGTCTGGTTATCAAAGAGTGGTAGGCAGTGGTACCCAGTCTGCCGATCCGGGGTAGTACCACCACTTACAAGTATACAGACTGTGAAGTGATTTGGTCACGTTTCGGGATCATCTTGTAAGTTGCCGGTTCCAACTAGGCCGGCATAGTGGATGTGATTGCTACTCACAGTTATTAAATTGTAGTAGCAGTGACATTCATTCATGGACCACACTTCGGCTTAACATCAAGCGGAGTGCTGTCATATGTCGAGTCACAATAAAAGAAAAAAAAACATCCTTAGTCCACAAGAAAGCTGAGTTGCCTAGTGCCGTAGAGTTAGTCTGATGGTAAGCAGGAAGAGGTCCAAGAGTGCCGACGACTGAAAATACCGAGTCAGTTCACGGCTGCCCCAGTTGTCGTCACTATGCCGGTCAAAAACTGTATACAATTTGTGATAAAAACAAGAACTGAATTTTATTTAATCAAACCAAAGGTATACCTAAGAAAAGCTTATTTGAAAGCACCTAGTTTTAGGATAACAATTTAATTAAAAATATCTCACAAAATGTTAGGATTAAAAGAATTACATAATCAAAGTTTTAAAATATTTTTGTTTTATTTTTAAAATCCCCTACAATTCCTTTACATACCAAAAATAGTCTGCTACGTAGACTAACTACATGAAATGAAACAAACAAAAATCTTTATAAAGCGATCGGTATAAGGAAACTGAGTTGCCTAGTGCTTACAACCGTAGAGCTTGTATGAAGAGGATTGTGGATGTGAGGGAAGTGAGGGGGTTGTGTCAGGATCGTGGCAAATGGTGCTCCATTGAGTCTGCCTATCCCTGTGGAAAAAAAGCGTAACAAATTGATTTGATTTGTTAATTTTCTAAATATTTGTGGAGGTTAGATTGATTCAGGTTTTGGATTTTGTTTTTTATGTGCTTATTAGATGCCTGTTAAAAACAAATCTTACAAGTTGATGCACTTTTAATTTTTAAGGGTTCCGTACAAAATTACAATATATACGATACGTGTTTATTTTACTACTAGATGTATTAATGTTTTCTCTGATGATAATGATGCATGAACAAATTAAATAAATTTTGTAAAATTTGTACACGGCTATCAAAACGAAAGTATTTTCAATCTCCCAGCCACCATTAAAATAACAATTGATGCAGATGCAATTATAAATATCCTACGAAACTCTAAAACAATTATACACTTGTCTATTTATCATGTTTTCAAGGTATGTATTTACATAACATGACCTATGTTTCCTTGTATTTTACTTGTATATTATATATAGTTTAAGTGTTCAGACGTACGTGTATAGCTAGATTATTGAAGATTCAAATGAAAATAAAAATGAAACTCAATGTTATATTTATGTTTCTTATATTATTTGTCGTGAAAGGTAAAATATATTTCTCTGGTAAATATTTTAACAAATATCGCATGTCAGATGTATTATGGGGAAAGATGATTACTAAGTTATTACTGAAGACGGCAAAAGCTATCACGGCAAAGAGTCGTTAGCTGTAAAAAGGGAGCATGGTCTATCTCAGGAGGATGACAATCGAGAAGACTTAAAAATCTCCTACAATAGTTAGTAGCGAAAGAAGGCAGTTTCATGAGTCTTTGAAAAAAGAGAGAGAAACCTTTGTCCAGTAGTGGGACAACTTAATGATTTTTTTTAAATAATTATAAAGCTATACTTGGTTCTTGGAACTAATATGCCTTTTAAGCAAACCTTATATTTATGCTCTCACAATTAACTTATGATTCATAAATATTAATAATTATTTTTTTCTTACCTTAATTATATTGATGTGTTTGGACTAATAAAAAACAGATGAGTCGTGTAATGTTCGTAAAAAGTGGCGCTCCTTTGTCCTCTCGAGAATTGAGCATAACAATTTGATTGAATAAGACAGAAGGCAGAACGAAATACACTGCTTAACCATAAATACAATCCTAAAGAGAAGAATGTGGAAAAAGTCTGCATACAGCAAGCAGATAAATTTCAAACTGATCCCGGATCGAGACTATAAAGTCACTTCAGCGGTCTTCACATCGGATGGGGTTTTACTTAGGCTAGAACCTGTGGATCTGATCTGTGTCCACACCACTATTGAGCAAAATGTAAAAACAATAAATTAACCATTATTTATTTTAGCCTCATCATTATCACGATTTAATGACACATATAAACCATGTGAACCATGGGACCCCAAGGTTCCTGACTACTCCGCTCCAGGTCGCAGATTGGCAACTATTAGTAAGTTTATATATATTTTTTTTAAATGCGTATATGATTTTCAATTCAAACTTATCTGAAGATTAAAAATAAATGTACACCTCTCTCGCTTCCCTCGCTTCCACAATTCTCTACATACAAGCTCTACTAATGTAGATGGATGCTTCAAACGAGGCAGACCCAAGAGGGTGTTTTCCGAGCAAATTAGATTAGATTAGATTTATTTATTAAGTAATTGGGCTTGTCACTTTTACACGTCAAAAATTACACAATAATAATTAACATAACATAATAATTACAACACAATAAAATATTAGAGACATACGTATACAGCATATTTACAATATACGTAAAAAAAATACGCTTACCAACTGCAAAAAGAAGATCGTGAAATAATTCCCATTATTTTACAATATCAAATTATATATTTTTTTATCATGCTTACAGAATGTTTGGAATACATATGGATGATACAAATAAGACAAGATAGAGTGCAACGAAAGCTTGATTGTAAGTAACTAAATTAATAGTACATTCTAAGCATACCGGTTACAACTAGGCCGGCATAGTGGATGTGACTGCTACTTACAGTTATTGAATTGTAGTAGCAATGACATCCATTCATGGACCACACTCCAGTTTTACATCAAGCAGGGTGCTGTCATATGTCGAGTCACATTAAAAAACTGATTTTTTTAAATAAATAATAATAGGTCACAATTATAGTTCTACATAGCATCGATTTTTTGTGGCTCGTTATGACTGTAAGCCCCCCCCCCCCTCCCTGGTGTTAAGCTGAAGTGCTAAGTAGCAAAGTCACTAAATAGCAGTCGCATTGACTACTATAGTCAATGCGACTAAAATTCACTATGTTGAAACCAGCAACTTTCAAGCTGATCTCTAAATTACTTCACGATCTGTTTTTTGAAATGGTCGGCTTGACATTTTGGTCAGCATAGTGATGGCGACTAAGGCAGCTATAAAATTAAACGGTTTTACAGCTTTTGGTTACCATGAGGCAAGGTCATCAATGTCGCTGATTTATAAAAAAAAAAGATTAGCAGACTAGACGAACTGGTACGAATGTAAATGCAACTAGCTAAAAACGATTTAAAACAAGTGTTAAAAACTGTTTACAGGTATAATAAGCCAATGTACTGGCCCCTGTGGTGGTGGAGGAATTGGTGGCAGAGACACAAATGATGGGGAATTTCCTCATATGGTATGTGATCAATATTATTTATGTCCTTTTTATTTAATAAGGAGTAATTTGTAGAGTCACGATTGCAGATAGAGTGAATAATACGGTCGTGCATGATAAAGGTTTGGTGCGTCGCTTCTTTGTAGAACAATCGATAAGCCAACCAGCCAACGTGTTTTCAACATCCTTTAACCTTGGATCCTTCAAGCAATGCGTGAAGAAGAACCTTTAGCCCGTGTAGTAACGTGAAGAACTCTTTTTTTCATTCGTCGGCACTCTTGTACCTCCTCTTACTCATTTTACATCAAGCATTTTAAAAAATCTAATGGAGAGAATTAAAACTATTAGAAATAACATTCAAGAGACAAAATGTATCAAGATGTGTTTCCCTATATCATACGATTAGTATAAGTTGAAGATATTCTACTATAATTGTGAATCATTCACAGGCTGCTCTAGGTTGGAAGGCTTCTAATGGAGGCGATTGGATATTTAAATGTGGCGGGTCTCTCATCAGCGACAGATTCGTACTCACAGCTGGTCACTGTACAAGAATACCATTAGACTTTGACATTATTGATCCATCCCCTAAAATAGTAAGACTTGGAAATAAAAATATTGCGCCTCAGGTCAGTTTAACTTTCATTGTTAATAATTTTATTCTATCTTTATTTAATTAAATATATATATATCTTCATATATTTAAAAAAAACATCAAAAGGGATGCTGTCATATTATGCCAGCCACAGTTTAAAAAATCCAAATTGTACGAGTATTCCTTTCTTGGGAATATTTTTGTAAAAACCGTCCTAACGCTATTAATCTTTACACTCTTTTTTTCTTCAGAAAACTCACCTGGATGTTGGCATTCAAAGGATAATAATCCATCCAAATTATCAACCACCAAAGAAGTACTATGATATTGCTTTACTTGAATTAGCTGGTCCTGTTTCGTTTACAAAACTTATACATCCAGCCTGTTTACTTGTACCACAAGACATACAAAGATTTGGACCTAAAGCAACTGCCACAGGATGGGGAATCACTAAACTGGGTAAGAATTAATCGATATAATCAAAAAAGATGTAATTCTCTTTAAAATCGTATAGTAAATTCTGTTTTTATTTTTCAATATGTAGGTGGTGAAACAACTCAAGAGCTACAAGCAGTTCACATAGATCTTTTGGATTCAGATTTTTGCGATAATATCCTTTCTGATCAATGCAGTCGTCATTGGTGTGGACTGCAGGATCATCAAATTTGTGCTGCTAATCTTTCTGGAGGGGTCGACACTTGTCAGGTAAGGATATATTAGTCTTACACTGCGTCGACGATATTAAAAGTTATGTATAATATACCTACGTACTATGTATAATATATCAGCAGCACGCTATGATGGCCGTTTTGACGTTTGACCGCTAATGAAGTTTCGTATAATTTATTAATTACATGTGAAGGAGCAAATTTCTGTTCTATATATTCACTATAAAGATTTTTTAATCATACGTAATTATTAATTTATACGAAATTTCATTAACGGTCAAACGTCAAGACGGCCATCATGGCGTGCTGCTAGTATAGTACTCGTACGTAGGTATACTTATATTAATTTATATTGGAACAGCATATGACGCTTGGTGTCATATTTCACACATATATTTGCCGGAGTCCGAGCTATGAATGGAAGCGATGTCTTAGATAAATAGTTAATACGTTTTAAAAAATATATTTTGGTATTCCTCAGGGTGACTCTGGTGGTCCACTCCAATTGCACATTCCTTTACCTCGGCCAGTAAGTTTTAGTGGTCAGATACATGGTATAGTTGGAGTGACGTCATTTGGAATACGATGTGCTTTGGCGGATACTCCAGGAATATATTCGAGAGTTGTCAGTTTTTTGAGTTGGATTGAAGATATTGTGTGGAGATATTAGTTCGAAATTCTTTTGACAATTTAAGTATTATATTTAAAATTATAAAGTATTATATCTTACTTAAGACTATGGTTTTATTTTATGCTACTATAAATTAATCAATGCGACACTACCACCATTTCTATATTCTTAATATCACTTATACTAAATTGACAGCTAGTGCGGAATAAGTTATACCAGCGGCACGTTACCGTTAGCGGTACATGGCCGTTTTGACGTTTGACCGTCATTGTGACTCGAAATTTGACCTCGCGTTACGTGATGTTAAAAAAGGGAGTTACAAGAGTGCTTGCCACTGAAAATACCGCTACAGTTCAAGACTGCATTGGGCGCCGTCACTATGCCAGGCAAAGGTGCTTCTTCACGCATCGCTTGAAGGATCTAAGTCTCCAGGTCTGCAGATTCCAGATTTTCAGATTCGGGCATGTACCACGTCGATGTGCTTACGGTCTGTACACGTGTACAGATCATGAAGTGACTCAGTTGCAATTCGGAATCGGCTTGTAAATTGCTGGTTTTAACTAGGCCAGAATAGTGGGTGCGACTGCCACTTGCAGTTAGTTAACTGTAGTAGCAGTCACCACCATTCATGGACCGCACTCCAGCCTAACATTATGTACAATGATGTACAAAGGCGGACTTAATGCCGTTAGACATTCTCTGACAGCCAAACTTTTAGGACATCAAGACATTATTAATGGTAAGTAGGTGCATTATTATGATGACAATTTGGAAGAATAAAACAACAAATACATAATAATAATACTTAATAATTACATTTTAATACACATAAGTACATAAATAAGTTATATATATATAACACAATAATGCACATAAAATAAAACTACTCATGTCATGAAAGATGTGGAAAAGAAGGAAGGTAGTGTTTGTACACATAACTCCCGAATTTTGCACGATTAGGAGCTTGTCTAATATTAGAGGTTTGTTTTTTAAATTACGTTTAATTTTGACACAAATTAGAATCACTCGTTAAATTATGACATCCCGAAACGCGACTAAATCACTTTACGGTCGAAACTATTAATTGCTGTTTCCTTTATTATAATTTAGAAGTTAAAAGTTTTCCTGGTAACATAAAATGTCTTGCGGATCTCTCTTTAAGGTAACATCTTCAGATATCATCAAGGTCGTTTATTAACTTCTAATATTTCCTTATAATACCAGTATTTTTATTAATATTGTTAATAATGTTTCTCGCGGCGACGAACTTGGAACACTAAAACTACATACTTAAGTAATAAACAATGAAATTTAAAGTGTTTTGCTTGTTCTTCGTGATTTTCACAATTGAAAAGGGTATGTTTTTTTTCTATATTTATTACTTAGTGCACAAATAGAATACAGCCTATAACATGATTTAAATAACAATACATCCAGGTGACCGTGGTGTAGTGGCAGTGCCGAAACCACTTGTCGGTACCAATTTAGCTTTAATATACAATATGTACTTTGGTTGTCCTGTTTCTATGATATATATTCTATGATATTTTTATTACTTTAGTAGCTTAGTGTAGAAATTTAAAATAATAAAATAAAAAAATAGTTTGGGTAATAATATTACACAGTCACACTTAAGGAAAACATATACCTATTTTTTATTTTTTATTATTACATTTATTTATTTTTAATCTTATTTTTTATATTTTTAAAATAAAATAAAAATTAAAAATATAAAAAATAGTTGTCCACCGGCATCGGGAACAGGGTCCAAGCCACCGGTGGTTAGGGCTCCTGAGAAAGGAACCTCCTAACAATACGCGCCGTGTCCAGGAGTACTGCTTTCTGAATCAATCGCTTGATCCAGCTACCTAACCTCTTTAGGTGTTCATCGAGGCTCTTGCCAAACCATTGGCAGTGACGACTATTGGCACAATAATTGCTGTATCCACCTCCCACTTTAATATGACTAAAAGTTAAAATATTAGAATAATAAAAACAATACAGAGAACAAATTAATATTTACCTAAATCTACCAAGGGCTCTACGGTTATGGTCACTAGGCAACCTAGCTTTTTTGTTACATAAATAGTTGACAAATATACTTTTTTTATTATACATTTCTATACTAAGCTACTAAAGTGCTTGTATCATAGAAATAGGACAACCAAAGTACATATATCAAAGGTACATTGGTACCGGTGAGTGGTTTCGAACCCGTGCGGATCGGATTACATAGCCATTGCACTGCCACTACTCCACGGTCGCCTTAAATACAGAGTCAATTATTTTTTATGTGAAAATTGTCCAAGATAGCCATTTGAACACAGCTTTTATCTCCTCTTATATAAATACTATTTTCGCATTAAATTGAAAAAAAATCTTCTCAATCTACAAAGGGCATAATTAATAAGAGCATTTTATATTATTTAAGGTTCATCGACTCCTTTTAATAGTACCTACAAACCATGTGATCCGTGGAATCCTCCTCTGCCGGATTTCTCTGCTGCGGGTCGAAGAATTGCAACAAAAAGTAAGTTTTCTAATACATAATATTTAGACAACATCCTACCTAATGGCGTCCGTGGTGTAGTGGCAGTGCAATGGTTACACAAACCGAGAGCACAGGTTCGAGATCACCCACCGGTACCAATGTATTTTTGATTGTACTTTGGTTGTCCTGTTTCTATGATACAAGCACTTTAGTAGCTTAGTATGGAAATGTAAATAAAATATATTAATAATAATAATGGGATACCGATATATTTGTTAATAATGTGAATATTTAATTTTGATTCTGACAATAAAATTATTAATATTTAGTTAAAAGAAAATTAAAGGTTGATGTTGTATTGTAATTTAATGAAGAGAATTGTAAATGTGAAGGAAGCGAGGGCATTGTGTCAGGATCGTGGCAAGTGGCGCTTCATTGTGTCTGCCTATCCCTGTGGGAAAAAGGAGTGACAATTTGTTTGATTAATTGATATAATAATTAATTTGTGTATGGTTGAGTTGGCAAACTAGCTGTAAGTTGACTAAATAAATAATTAGGGATCGGCAGACTAGGCAAATTATCACAAGTGAAACTAAGGGTGCCTATACACAAGCGACTGCGCTTTTGTTTACGTTTACCTGACGAATGCGCAACGTACAGGTTGCGTTCTTACAACGTGCTAACCACGCGATAAAAACTTTGCGTCGACGCAACGTCAGCGCTTCGCTTACTGGCATGTGTTCGATCTATAACTATCAAATCTATAATCTATCAAAGAGTGGTAGGCAGTGGTACCCAGTCTGCCGATCCGGGGTAGTACCACCACTTACAAGTATACAGACCGCGAAGTAATTTGGTCCCGTTTCGGGATCAGCTTGTAAGTTACCGGTTCCATCTAGGCCGGCATAGTGGATGTGATTGCTACTCACAGTTATTGAATTGTAGTAACAGTGGCATTCATTCATGGACCACACTTCGGTTTAACATCAAGCGGGGTGCTGTCAATTGTCGAGTCACAATAAAAAAAAACTACACTTGCATCTGGATAAAATGGCGGCCCCGTCTGAAGTAGATAAATTGAAGTTTATACGGGAAATTGATCGGTTTTATATTATAGGATATGCCAATTAGAGAATTAGTCAAATTAGTCAATAAATTTTCAAATATGAATACAGTGAATTTCGTCAGAATTATTTTACGTCCACCTTTTACCATGAACAATTACAAACTAGGTCATCTGCTTTTCGCAGAAATCAAAATCAAAAAATCTTTATTCAAACAAGATTTTTTACAATAATCCGGGGCCCCTTGTAATAGTCATACATAACCTGTATTATTGGGTGCCCTGATGACAGCATAATAATAAAACTTAACCGTATAAATTATATACAGCAGCTATATAGATAATAGATGAAAGTAAACATAAAATATAATTTTATTCATATTAAGTATAAAGAAATAAATGTGATAAAATGTAAAGGAACATAAAAATAATGTTGCGTCGTCGCAACGTTGTTGTTGCGCCTACTAAATCGTAGAAATGCAACGTATACGTAGCATCTACTTAATCGTAAACAGAGCGCAGATGCTCGTGGAAAAGCGCCCTAAGCAGTTGAAGCAGTGCATTGTAGGGAGGTGATACAATGCAATAAATAAACAATCAATCAATCAATCAAAATGTCACGCCCTTTTCCCACAGGGATAGGCAGAGACAATGAAGCGCCACTTACCACGATCCTTACACAACTCCCTTGCTTCCTTCACATCCACAATTCTCTTCATACAGGCTCTGTGGTTATGGGCACTAAGCAACCCAGATTTCTTAAGGATGTCTCCGATTTTTTTTGGAAAACACTCTCCTGGGCCTACCTTGTTTAACGCATCCATCCACATCAGATATTTATAAATTCCTTCCGTCAATCTACTAATCTATAAATAAACAATAAATAAATAATTATTTTCAGAATGTTATGAACACATTTGGTTATTTCAGCAAAGACAAATAAGATTCAAAAGAGGAATTGATTGTAAGTTTTTATGAATTAATTAATTAGTTCTAAGGGGCCTGCCTATGTTAAGCAGTGGACATCTTCTGGCTGATGATGATGACCACGACCTTAATGACAACGGTCGTTCGGTGATCGATGAATCGGGAATCGAACTCTGGACTCACACGCAGCGGTCGATATGTTAACAATTGCACCATGCGAGGCGACAACTAATGTAGGTACTAACGCATCATTGTTCATATTATTTGTAAATACAGGTTATGTAAGTCAATGTTCAACTCCGTGTGGGGCGGGAGTCGGAGGTAGAGCTACGAAAGAAGCAGAATTCCCTCACATGGTAAGTCTTATGTATTACATAGTATCATCATTATGTATTTTGTTTACATTTTATTTATGTATCTTTTTTACATAGTATAAAATAAAGTCGTTTCCAACGCCCTTTGGTAATAACCTTAGATCTTTTAAACTACGCAAAGGATTTTTAATAACATCCATTAACATGATATTTTATCTGATATTGATATGTGATATCTGATATATGATCTTTGATACTTTTTTTTTATTGTGACACGACATCTGAACTCGACTCACCTGATATTTTGCATGATATTGCTACATGATATTTTCTTAGCTTTGATTATTGAATTAAACAAATTTTATTCAACTTACTATCGCGTTTATTTTGGTTTTAATTTTACAATTTTATTTTATTATTCTGACGTTTCGTGTCTCTCCGTGACCACGATGGCTGCAAAGCTCTCGAATCGTCGGAATAATAAAATAAAATTTTAAAATCAAAACCAAAATAAACGCGATAGTAAGCCCCATAAAATTTGATAAATTCATCAATCCATTACATGGTTTATAAATATAGATAATTGATACATTCGTTTTATATTTTTCATTAAATATAAATAAATCAGTGTCTAAAAGTAAAATGTGGAACACTTTCATTGCCAATGCGGACTAAACTTTACAAGATTTGTCAAAATGTGATAGTATGGAATTGGGTATTTCAAAAAGATCTACTAAAAGTTTGTGATCTACGTTAAACCCACAGTGACCATTTTTATGCGATGATGCGTACAATTGAGTACCATCATACCACCAATGCGGATGTACCAATAAATTAATAATAAAACAAAGAAAAAATAATTCTAATAATGACAGTAATATTATTTGCTCTATAATAATTACATTGGTACCTACATTGTTTCTGTGTGAAGCCGGGGCGGGCCGCTAGTGTAATTAAATAATTATGTTTTATTCTCTAATTTATGTAGGTACCCTCCATGGTTTTTTTTAATGTTTTATTGTGACTCGACATATGATAGCACCGCTTGATGTTAAACTGGAGTGTGGTCCATGAATAGATGTCACTGCTACTTCAATTCAATAACTGTGAGTAGCAATCACATGGATGCACTATGCCGGCCTAGTTGGAACGTCGGTTTCCCGCTTACAAGCTGATCCCGAAAAGCGAACAAATCACTTCAAGGTCTATATATTTGTAAGTGGTGGTACTACCCCGGATCGGCAGACTGAGTACCACTGCCTACTACTCTTTGTTTAGCCTCAAGCGAATGCCTAATAGCATTTAGCCATTGTAATGTACTGTATATTGTAGTGTAATTAAGGATTATTATTGTTATCGTACTTTATTTTATATTTATATTTCTTTGGCCGGCATAGTGACGGCGACTGGGGCAGCCGTGAACAAACTCGGCTTTCTCAGTCGTCGTTACTCTTGGACTTCCTCTTGCTTATCATCAGGCGGGACGAAGTCAGATGTCGTGTCACAATAAAAAAAAACCTCTAACATGAAAACAAAATTAATATGAGCTTGTATGTAGGGAATTGTGAATGCGGGGGAAGTTGTGTCAAGTTCGTGGCAAGAGGCACTTTAATGTCTCTGCCTATCAATGTGCGAAAAGACATAACAATTTGATTTGAATAATTGGTTGATTGATTGATTGATTGAAAAATCATTTACTAAAAAATAGTTGTGTTTTCAGGCAGCATTGGGTTGGGTATCTGCAAATCGAAGTGGTTTTGTTTTCAAATGTGGCGGCTCTCTCATTAGCGACAGATTTGTGCTCACGGCTGGCCACTGTACAAGCATACCAGTGGATTCAGAAATTAGTGAAACAATACCCAGGATAGTGAGGCTTGGAAATAAGAACATAAAATCAAAGGTCAGTATTTTTAGACTGAGTGACATACCATTTAATATACATAAATAAATTTAATGAGGCTCAAAATATTATTACAGCATCTCGATTGATGTTAAGCTATAGTGCGGTCGATGAATGAATGCCAATGCTACTACAGTCTAATAAATGCAAGCAGCAGTCGAATACACTATGCCGGGTTAATTGGAACCGGCAACTTTCCAACCAATCCCGATGAAGTGGTAGGCAGCTGTGCCCAGTCTGCCGATCCGACGTTGTACCACCACTTACTCGTACAATTATACAGACTGTGAAGTGACTTAGTCGCGTTTCTAGATTATTTTGTGTGATACTAGTCTGTTCTACTGTGAAACAACAAAAGAAAGTTGAGAGTTGCGACAACAATAGGCATAGAGGACCCATAAAGGCATCGAGCTGTTTTCTTTGCAAGAAACAAAACCACGCAGAACACGACTGCGAGATATTTAAGAAAGCGGACTCAAAGACAAGGTGGGAATTGGCAAGGAAGAATAGAATGTGTTATCGCTGCCTGCAATATAAAGCAGCCAAGCACACTTGTCCCAAGAAGAGGTGCGAGAAAGACGGGTGTCTCAGAACTCATCATTCTCTTCTACATTTCGACCCACCTAGCACAGAGAAGAACGAAGTAGTGGCTTCTACTTATTCCCGTACTTACACATATTTGAAAATAGTTCCGATCAAGTTAACGGGACCCAAAGGATCCGTCGACACCTTTGCACTGCTTGACGATGGATCAACGGTCACCCTCATAGATGAACGCATAGCTCAGCGTATCGGCGCAAAGGGCACAGTAGGTGTGACTGATAATTACAGTCATTGAAGTGTACTTAAAGTCGTCTCTATTCATGAACTGCACTCCAGCTAACATCAGGCCTTAAAGTGATTTGGTCACGTTTCGGGATTAGCTTGTAAGTTGCCGGATCCAACTAGGCCGGCATAGTGAATGTGATTGCTACTTATAGTTATTGAATTGTAGTAGCAGTGACATCCATTCATATACCACACTCCAGCTTAACATCAAGCGGGGTGCTGTCATATGTCGTATCACAATAAAAAAACATGACAGCGGAGTGCTGTCATGCCCCTCTGTGTAGTATCACAAAAAACTACAATATAAATTATAAAGATCTATCAAATTGTTCAATAGCCTTCATTAAGAAAACTTTTTCTTCTTTTTGTTTCTATTCTTCTTTTTGCAAGTATTTTATTTAACTTTTTTTTTTAATTTTATTTTATAAACTTATTCGCACTGATGTGGTGTGTAAAGTTTATTTTTAAAATGTTTGTTTTTTGAGTATGACGTGTTCACTGTTTATAGAACTTACACAAGGCAAGTAAATTGTGTTAGTCTATAAGATGTATTATAATGTAAGATTATGTTTGTGGACCTAATAAATAAATAAATAAAATAGAAAAATAAATGTCAAGTCACAATAAAAATTGTGTTTCACAGGACCACGTGGACGTGATTATTAAAAGAATAATAAGGCATCCGAATTATAAACCACCAAGGCAGTACTATGACATCGCTTTACTGGAATTAAGAGATCCATTCAATTTCACTCAATATATACATCCGGCCTGTTTGCTTATACCTGGAGATATTAGGAAACTTGGAGTTAAAGCTACTGCTACTGGATGGGGTGTCACGAAAGTTGGTACGTTTTTTTTTTTGTTGAGACGCGACATCAGCGGGCCGACCGCTTTATTTAATGACAATGGGCTTTGTTTTGAGAGTTTATTCAATTGATGAGCTTTAAAATTAAAAATGCGGTCGCGCACGCACTAAAAATCGATGTTCATTTTCATTCTGAATAAATAAAAGTTTGTATTTTTTTAGATTTTGCGCGAACAACAATAAATGAATTAAACATATTTTATGCAGCTTACTAACGCGTCTATTTTGGTTTCGATTTTACATTTCATTATTATTCCGACGTTTCGAGAGCTTTGCAGCCATCGTGTAAGCCATCACGGAGGTTGTCGGAAAAATACATTTAAAAACTGTAAAATAAAATCCAAAATAAACGTGATAGTAATCCACTATGCCGGAACCTAGTTGGAACCGGCAACTTACAAGCTGATCCCAAAACTTAATTAATAAATATTACAGAAAAAAAATGCACGATCAAGAATAGAACCCGGGACTTTACGCGTAACAAACTAGTGCTAACCAATGCGCCACGCCTGTCGTTAACATACGAATAATTGTTCTTGTTTAGGTGGTAAAACCTCAGACGAACTTCAAGCTGTACACATAGACCTAATCGATTCGAATACATGTGATGATGCACTTTCTGATAACTGCAATCGTCTTTGGTGTGGTCTGCAAGAGCATCAAATTTGTGCAGCTAATCTCACTGGAGGAGTGGACACTTGTCAGGTAAATAATTTATCATTTTATCATCATCAGCTAGAAGACGTCCACTGCTGAACTTAAGCCTCCCCCTTAGAACGACAAGATGCCAGTTTTATTTACCGGTTATTCGTCGTCGGTCCACCTGGTGAGAGACCTACCTACGCTGCGTCTTCTGGTTTAGAACCTAGAACTTTTCTTCTACATCGGTGCAATCCATAAATGCTACAACAGATAAATAAATGCAAGTAGTAGTCACATCCACTATGCCGGCCTAGTTAGAACCGGATACTTACAAGCTGACCTCGAAACACGACTAAGTAGACTGTCTGCCACTCTTTTGAGTTGATGTAGCCATTTTTTGTTTTTACAGGGTGATTCTGGTGGGCCACTCCAGTTGCATATCCGGTTACCTCTCCAATTCTCGTTCCTAGGACAGATGCATGGAATAGTTGGAGTTACGTCATTTGGTATAAAGTGTGCTCTTGCAAATACACCAGGAGTATATACAAGAGTTGCCAGTTTCTTGGATTGGATTGAATCCATTGTGTGGAGAAGTTAATTTTTAAAATAAATTCATACGTTTATGTGTATTTTTATTTTAAATCCCAATCTTACAAATCTGATTTCGACTTGTTAGATAATTGGCAAGGGAGGGAAGGGACATCCAAAAGCGCCGATGACCATAGGTACTTTTTACGCCTTTCTTGAGAGTTAATAGTAGGGAGAACGCATGCATAGGCGGGTAAACCATTGGTAATTTAGGTACAAATTATTATTCTTTATACCACTCTATGGCTACTGCCATGTCGAATGATATGCCTAGTTCAAACTCCTCATAATCCCTCTACCCAATATCGCTTGCACCAAAAATGGACTGCCCTAAATTAAACTTTTGCCAATTTTCTTCTAGAGATGTCTCTTGAATATCCTTTGTTTTACAATCTAGGAACCTTTCAATGCAAGGTAAAGAGGCACCAGGCCGTCAAAGTGGATGGGATTGTTGGCACTGCCTCTTTGTTCGTCACAGCACTATATCACTATTAGCATTTATTACTGTTTAAAAGATTAGCAGGTATCTTTTTTTGTTCTGTTTTGCTATGTTTTCCATTTGGACTTTTTTTATATACATCTCATAGCATGCTGTATGAGTCAGGCAAAGACAGGGTTGTCCTGTAACATAGTGTCTCACGCAGACCTAGTACAGGGACCTTTAATTCACAGATTTATAATGTAAAACTAGATGTCAATAAAAAAAAAATAAAAAAAAATATATGTTTACATCAATTTTTGATAAATTATAAATAAATCATATATTCTTTTTTCAAATCTCGACCAATGGATCCTAAATTTGATCCTCTCTTTATATTCCTTCTTAATATTGAATATTGCATAGTCTATCGTCCCATTAATAAAAATTTAAATAGGAAAATAGCTTTGGTTAGGTTTCAAAATACTAACAAAATCAAAATAATAAAATTAATTTTGTATCAGTTTTTTACCATATTTTAATAATTTTTCCATGCATTATTTTGTTTGTATATATCGTAGAAACTAATAATTTTTGCATGTGCATAACCCTAAAATCGACATCAGAGCCAAATAAATTTTAAATTAGACTAAATATTTTTCATTTCATATTTTTGTATTTAACAAAGAAAATCTCGTTCACCTCAAGAACCTTAATCTATCCTACACAAGAGAGATTTAATCGAAAAATAAAAGTTAGACAAAGCGAATATAAAGCCTATGTCATATGGATAGAGGTTCAGGTTAAGTGGGTTCGAACTGAGAGCCTCCATCTATTTACTAGCGCCCGGAACAAATCGGTCCATCTCAAACTACGGATTAAGTTAAGCCAAGAAAATCTAGTTTACTTTGTATGAGCTATTGCTCATGTGTGTGGGATAATTGAAGATATTGCTTAGATTAATGTAGATGAATATGCTTTATTGTACGTACGTACTGCTTTTGTATTTTACTCATTAGAGAATTATTTACTATTTTTTTTAATACAATAGTATCTTATTTTTATCCTCAGATAACAAAATATGTTTTTTTTATTATGTCTCGACTTCGCCAGTAACAGCACTTTGCCTGATATTAAAATGGGGTACAGGTTCATAACAAAGAAAAAAAAATAACTATTGCAAATATTTCGTAATAAAAATAGGCGGATATTTGCTTTGGGTCTGGTTGTCAGAGTGGTAGGCCGTGGTGCCCAGTCTGCCGATCCGGGGTAGTACCACCACTTACAAGTATATAGATCGTGAAGTGATTTGGTCACGTTTCGGGATCAGGTTGTAAGATGCCGGTTTCAACTAGGCCGGCGTAGTGGATGTGATTGCTACTCACAGTTATTAAATTGTAGTAGCAGTGACATCCATTCATAGACCACACTCCGGCTTAACATTAAGCGTGGTGCTGTCATATGTCGAGTCACAATAAAAAAAAAGTCTTACACAAACAAGTAGTTCAGTCTGCAGTCTGCGGTTCTCAGTCGCCTGGTACGGTTGCCTCAGTAACTGTCATTAAGTCGGCTAAAATATGAATAAAATAAATAAATAAAATTATTTAATTAATTTATTTATAAAACTCAATAAATCATTCATACTGTTATGCCTTTATTCTTACAAGGATAGGCAGTGACAAAAGAGATTAGATGTCATCTATAATAGTAAACGACAATTTTCAATCAAACAATCAATCAAAATGTCACGCCTTTTATTCACAGGGATAGACAGAGACAAAGGAGCGCCACTTGCCACGGGAATTTTCTAATATAATAAAAAATTAAGGCGACCGTGGTGTAGTGGCAGTGCAATGGTTACACAAACCGAGAGCACGAGTTTGAGACCACCCACCGGTACCAATGTATCTTTGATATATGTACTTTGGTTGTCTCGTTTCTATGATACAAGCACTTTAGTAGCTTAGTATAGAACTCAGATCATATAAGTAATATTTTATGATCTGAGGTATAGAAATATAAATAAATAAATTGTGCTGTTCCGTTTTCGGACCGCAAGTTCGGCCCAAATCTTTAATTACCTACGTTTTTTTCCTCTTTCGGCCCACCTATATAAACTATGTCATATTCGTCCTGCTTCATATTGCCTGAGAATTAAGAAAGTATGGATGGAAAGTTTGCATTATTAGAGTAATATCACGTTTGTGATATGGCTATACGGCTATATGGCTATACGAGGGATAGTAAGTCGAAGTACTAGGATATCATAAATTTCTAGGAGTCATTCTTATAACCAAATTTTCAATTCAATACACATGGTATTTTAGTGACATTGATTTGCCGACGCTTTCTTTGTGTTCATTAAAAGAAATAGTGGTATGTACTAGAGCGAGAAGACGTATGTTGTTTTACTTGTTAATTGATGGGTGACGTAGTTGTTGAGTTAGCTCAGTTGTGTGATAGTTAAATATTTTATGTGCTCAAGAAACTTGCAGCTTTTAGTGACTATATACCTACATTATGTAACCTCTACTTGGCCAACTTAACTTACGTTGCTCGTGTTAGAGATCGTTATTTCAAACACTTAATCTTAGCTTAAGTTTCGAGGTTTGTTTAACAAATTAGTTGAGCTATATACTAAACTTACTTAGCAATCCGTGACGGAAATGTGCTTGTTTAATGAACTGAAGTTGGTCAAACTAGCACTGAATGTGGCAGCTGTTTGCAGATATTTATTTGTACCAGCACTCGCTTCCGTTAATGGATCATACGCTAGGTTAACATCAGAAAATATGTGTTCGTAGGTCGTGACAATAATATAAAAGAAACTATTCAACATCAGCTTATAATCGTCCCACCATTTAGCACAGAGCTCTGTCCAGATCGTGGTTATCCAGGCAGGATATGGCTGTTCACTGATTGTTTTGTAACAGATTACGATTTTAACGACAGTTAAAACGATCGAAACCGGAGTATTTTTTTATTATTGTGACTCGACATATGACAGCACCTCGCTTGATGTTAAGCCGAAGTGTGGTCCATAAATGAATGTCACTGCTACTACAATTCAATAACTGTGAGTAGCAATCACATCCACTATGCCGGCCTAGTTGGAACCGGCAACTTACAAGCTGATCCCGAAACGTGACCAAATCACTTCACGGTCTGTATACTTGTAAGTGGTGGTACTACCCCGAATCGGCAGACTGGGCCGTATATTCACAATTCTTCCCATATTTAATGTCGAGTAGCAATAAAAAAATCACAATTAAAGTGCTATCTAGAACATGAGTGGTTCTAGATAGCACCCATCCTATTACCGACCGCACCATTCATTGCTTGACCCGCACAATCAAAAGATCTTCGCATTAACCACTCGGTTATGACCCTATCAGAAAATACAAATTATTAAGTATATATTAAAATATTATACAATTCGGAGATAAAAGATAATTTAGGATAATTTTAATAAAACAATATATTAGGAGTGCCTATATCGAAACAACCATTAACCTAGACCATCAATTTCTATCATATTGAAATACCGTCTCTTAGTTCGTTATTCATGGTAGCTAGTGTGCAACAAGTGTTTTCATAATTGAGCACACCTGCTGTACCTTTTTGTCTTTACAGTGTTGTTTTAGTTCACTTTTCTAGTTTTACAATAGCCTTGAATACTTAACTATACACTTGCAGCTAGCGTATTACTCCAAGTAATAAGATAGGGCTCTTACTGAAAATTACATTACCACTGAGCACCTAACAGCAAACAAGCACCTCTGTGTGGCTAAAAATGCATGATTTGGTACCATGCCCAGCAGGTCGGCCGCGTAATTCAATGAGAATTGAGAATGAGCTTCGTTATGACAATTGAATTCCATTAATGAGCTTCCAAATTAAAATTTGAATGAGAATCGATGTTCATTTTTATTAACTGTTTAAATTCATTAAAACTTATTGTCCGAATGAATAAAAGTTGTTATTGACACTAACAGCGACCGCGTAACATTTTCACAAATAGGAATGAATTTCATTTTCATTCCCATTGAAGTTGTGTGGTGGGCATCAAGGTAAGTAACTATCGTGTCGCTTGAACTGAAAAAAAAACTTGAACTTTTGTTCCTTTATTTCCCTAGGAATAAGTAAAGACAAAAGACCCGGATTGCAACAATCTGGACACAATAGTATTTTCTTAGATTTAACGCGAAAATAATGAATTAAAAAAATAAACACTATAATAAAATTTGTTTTATTCAATAATCTGGACACAATTTATGCAATTTATTTGTTTATGAAGATTGTCTACATGTCTAATTGTAAGATGAACTGTTTAATAACGCTCGACGGTAAAATAACTAAAGATAGTATTTTCTTAGATTTTGCGCGAACATTGATTAATGAATTAAACAATTTTTTATTGCTTTTATTTTATATTATTGCTTTATTATATATTAAAGCACTCTAAGCCGGCATAGTTATGGCGACTGAGGCAGCCGTGAACTGACTCGGTTTTTTCAGTCGTCGTAACTCTTAGACCTCCTCTTGCTTATCATCAGGCGGGTCGAGGTCAGTTGTCGGGTCATAATAAAAAATAATAGTAAAAAATCTGCGGCTTACTATTTACTTATTTTTTAATTTTACTGTTTCGAAAGCCATTGTAGTCGCGGGTCCACTTTTAAACAGTAAGCCGCAAAAATCGTTTGTTTCATAACATATATTCGCACTCAGAAAATACTATACTTATGCAAAAATTAATACAAATAATTATTGTATTAAATACCTTAATGTAATGTAAACAAAACCTTAAGATATTTTATTTCTCAACCTCTGTAAGTTTCTCTTAGAGTCACTCCCATCCAATAGGAGATTATCTCAAATCCTAACGGTTTGAGGATCTCTTTAAATGGGAACGACTCGGGCGTTCAAATCTGCACTTCAATAAGACTAACGAAATAAATACGATTTGTTTACTATGCGCATGTTTGTGCGTATTTTTATAACGATAGGTTTTTTATTATTTAGGTACCTACAATAAGTCGGTGCGTCTTTTATTGTAGAACAATTGACAAGTGGAATGCTTTGCCAGCCCATGTGTTCTCTCCATCCTATGACCTTGATCCGTCAAGGTCAGATGTCGTATCACAATATAAAAAAATATTTATTGTGACTCCACTTATGACAGTATCCCACCTGATATTAAACTAAAGGACGGTCCATGATACCTCCATTCGTTAAATAACTATAAGTAGTTATTATGCCGGCCTAGTTGAAACCGGAAACTTATAAGCTGATCCCAAAATGCGAGTTACTTTACGGCAGACAACCAGACCCCTGTAAAATATCCGCCTCTTTTTTTTGTATTAACAAATATTTGTATTATTCTTTATCATTAAATAATACAAATAAAAGCTATGAAACAAATATTTACTACTACCGGGAATCTAAACCAGGACTTTAGGCGTAACGAACTAGTGTGGTAAACCAATGTGCCAAGACCATGCCGTATATTCGAAAGCTCGACCATAGAATAATTTAATATTTTTTTTATATTTTAAAACGATTTAGTGCATGCAAAAATAGAAGAAAATGTTAAATGTTCGCGGTTTTTCAATTACAGAAGAATAGATTAACTTTTTACTGTTATTGATATACGTACTTAATCGATTAGTGTTTATGATACAATAACAATTAAAGAACACAATTTAAAAATAAAAGCATCGAAATTTAAATTGAAACAAATTGTAAGAGTAACCGTGTTACTGTGCTAAGAAGATTGATTCTCCTGTTTTTTTCTTCCTTTGCGTAACATAAATCGTTCGTTTCTATTTACAGAGTAGAATAAATGCGCTTCTTTGAAATGTTGATAACGTACTACGTTTAGTTACGCTAATAAAAAAATTAAAGGATAGAAAGATAGATACACTGTTTATTGTGCAATATTGTTCTTGTGTTTGTATAGTACCTCATGCAGTAGTAACACAGATAGCTAAGGATTACTGTAATCACAGGCTCGCCAACGTACTCGTATTATGCCACGCGTCTACCCTCGTCGCAGGAGACCGTGCTACGTGCATCTAGCTATAGCTATTTATATTTATATATTTGTGTATTCCTCATACACTACAATTGTAATTTGGTGTTTGCCGACCAAATCGAAGACATCCTTAGGAAAGCTAGGTTGCCTAGTGCCCATAACCATAGAGCTTGAATGAAGAAAATTGTAAATGTGAAGGAAGCGAGGGAGTTGTGTCAGGATCGTGGCAAGTGGCGATCCATTGTATCTGCCTATCCGTGTGGGAAAAAAAAAGCGTGACAATTTGATTGATTGATTGTAACTAAAAAGCTACAGTTACAACACACAATTATCACCTAATCTTTTTCAGGCAAACGTGAGAATGGTTAGCACAGCTGTCCGTTAAGCTTAAAGTCCCAGGTTTGATTCTCGGTTGTTTCATAGCTTTTATTTGTATTATTTAATAATTTGATTAAATGTTACAAACATGATAAATGTTGTTTTATTATTGATAGTTTTATTAAAGTTAATATTCATTTAATGTTATTTGTTTATTAAATAAATGAATTGATTTACATTTGTTTGGTAATAAAAAATTAGATATTTGATCCGAGTCTGGTTGACAAAGAGTCGTAGGCAGTGATGTCCAAAAATTTTTATTTCAAAATCTCCCAAAGTAATATGTAATTTTAGTTAGCCATTTGTCTGGCTACACTCTCTAGACGGATTGACAATGTCTTCACAGCATCCCACTTGATCCTTACATTTGTTTGCAAAACATTGCATTGTCATAATAAATATAAACTACGTGACTTGGAAATGGTTTCGTTAGGTTCGCTGATATGCAAATATATACGTAGTTTTTGTTTAAGAGATGACTTGAATTTTTATTTTAATAAATGACGCCACATTTGACCTCCACTTGCCAGTTGGTAAGCAAGGGAAAGACCAAACGCCTACGACTAACAAAACCGTTTCATTAACTAAAAAGTTCGGTGCATCGTTCCTTTGCAGAACAATTGACAAGTGGAATCCTTTACCAGCCTATGTGTTCTCTCCATCCTATAGCCTTAAAGCGATGTGTGAAGAAGCACCTTTGGCCGGCATAGTGGCGTGCACTGGGGCAGCCGTGAAGATTCCGTTTTTGCAGTATTCGGCACTCTTGGATCTCTTCTTGCTTATCATCAGGCGGGTCGAGATCAGATGTCGTGTCACAATAAATAAAAAAACAGTTGCCTCAATCGCCGTCACTATGCCGGTCAAGTAGTAACTATTAAAAAGCGCCAGCTAATTATAATTATAATAATAATTAATTAATTTAACGAAAGCGCAAAGATAAATAAATTAAAACTTTGATGTAATAATTGTTTGGGCATTTACGTTTTTCTAATTACGCTTTTCTTTTTACTCACTACAAGTATACAGACCGTGAAGTGATTTGGTCACGTTTCGGGATCAGCTTGTAAGTTGCCGGTTCCATCTAGGCCGGCATAGTGGATGTGATTGCTACTCACATTTATTGAATTGTAGTAGCAGTGAAATTTATTCATGGACCACACTTTGGCTTAACATCAAGCGGGGTGCTGTCATATGTCGAGTCACAATAAAAAAAAAAAATTTGAATAATTCGTTCCATGTGAATGGATACGTTAAACAAGGCAGGCCCATGACCAAATCGTCTTCCGACTAAATCGAAGACATCCTCAAGAAAGGTTGAGGTTGTCTCCGACAATGGATCGCCACTTGTCACGATCCTGATAGAACTCCCTCGCTTCTATCACATTCACAATTCTCTTCATACAAACTCTACAGTTATGGGCACTAAGCAACCTAGCTTTTTTGAGGATGTCTTCGATTTGGTCGGAAAACACCTTGCTGGACCTGTCTTGTTTAACGCATCTATCCACAAATCCTAATAAACTTTATAATATATTAAAATCCACAAGTATAACAAATTATTATAATATCCACTAGTGAATTTGTATTGCAAATTGCATAGTTTATTTTGAGACAAGTGCCATTAATCATAACTGAACATTTGCGGCAATGGCTGACGTTTAATATTTCAGTTCGTTTCAGTTCCTGACCTGAAACCATCCAAATATATTAATGTTGCAATATAAATCTAACTATTGTACAAACTACAATATATTCTTTTCAGTTTTAATATTTTTTTCTTTAATATTACGTTAGAGCTTGTATAAAGATAATTGTGTAATATGTGAAGGAAGCGAGGGAGTGTGTCAGGATCGTGGCAAGTGGCTTCATTGTCTATGTCTATCCCTGTGGGAAAAAGGCGTGACAATTTGATTGTTTAATTGACTGATATTTCTTTTCTGTGTATATTTTTATATTTCAATTGTGACTCGACACGTGACAGAACTCCGCCTGATTTTAGGCTGGAGTGCTGTCCATAATGTTACTATAATTCAAGAACTGTAAATAGCAGTCATATCCATTATAAGGTGTCGGTTCCTAGTTGGATACCGTGCATACCGTGAAGTGACTAAGTCGCGTTTCGGAATTAACTTGTAATTTGTCGGTTCCTAGTTGGAGCGTTCTAGTTCCTAGTTCCAGCAAGGGAGTTGTGTCAAGATCGCGGCAAGTGGCGCTCCATTATCTCTGCCTATCCCTGTGAAAAATAGACGTGACAATTTGATTGATTGATTAAAATTAAATCTGTTATAAAATGTAAAATAAAACCGAGTACCCGTCTAATTAAACATAGTTTATTTAAATAAAAGTTGAACATTAATTTGATTCTAAAGTTAAATTACGAAAGTTTTAAGCCTAAGTAATAAAAAATAATAAAAATATATTCAAAATACATACAACTGGACCGGCCAACTCGTACACATGTATCGCCAAAACAAATTTATGCAACATAAAAAAAAAATAGAATAATAAATGAGATATACGCTGAAAGTTACGACGACAATTTGGCCGGGTGTAGAAAATCCGGCGCCCGCACTCACAACAAAAATATTATTTCGGACATTATTTTACTCACATGCTTATATGTAAAATTATAAACTATAATAGAGAAGAATGCTTTGCCAGCCCATGTGCCTCTCCATCCTAAAACCTTAATCTTTTAATTGAAGCGTGAAAAAGCATCTCTGACCGGCTTTGACCAAGAGCGCCGAAACTAAAAATCCGACTTAATTACGGTCGCCTTAGTTGACGTCGATATGCCGGTTAAGAAATAACTGTGCTGTAAATAAAGAAATATATAGGCTTTACTATTTTTTTTTTATTGTGACTCGACATATGACAGCACCCCGCTTGATGTTAAGCTTAAGTGTGGTCCATGAATGGATGTCACTGTTAATACAATTCAATAACTGTGAGTAGCAATCACATCCACTATGCCGGCCTAGATGAAACCGGCAACTTACAAGCTGATCCCGAAACGTGACCAAATCACTTCACGGTCTGTATACTTGTAAGTGGTGGTACTACCCCGGATCGGCAGACTGGGTACCACTGCTCTTAGATAACCAGACCCGAAGCAAATATTCATCTCTTTTTTTTAATGACAAATATTTGCAATATTTAATATTACAAATAAAAGCTATGAAACAAATATTTGCTCCGACCGGGGATCGAACCCGGGACTTTACGCGAAGAAACCAGTCGCTAAACCGTTCGTCCAAGCCTGTCGTTTTTTAGTAATAATGTATATTTTTAACAGGAAAAATCAGTCCTGTAATAAATCACGTAAATACCAACATTATTTTCTTTTTATATTAAAAATGAATGTAGACTCTATTGGATTTGAAATACGGTTTTAATTGCATTAAACAAAAAATTGTATATACTTAACATGTAAATATAAAACATCAGAGTGTGTTTTTAAGAAAAAAATGCAAATCAACTAAAATCCTTTTTATGGAATTCATTATACAAAAAAAAGGGAGAAAAAATTAAAAGTCTTTAAAAGTAACGAAACGATAATTATATTCACGGACGCCTTTTTTAACCCTTTTGCGGGTAGGTAGGACCTTAAACCTTGGGCTTGTGTCCGTTTTTATTATAATCTTTGCTTCTTGTTTTTAATTCCAAAGAAGGAATTAATATTTATTTAATTTTTAGTAATTAAATAAAAAATATTGATTTAAATAAACCATAAACCAAAACCCATAACCTTAGAGCTTCTATAAAGAAAATTGTGGATGTGAAGGAAGCGAGGGAGTTGTGTAAGGATCGTGTGCTCCATTGTTTCTGCCTATCCCCATGTAAAAAAGGCGTGACAATTTGATTTGATTGATTGATTTGAAGTAAGCTTTAAACTCTCTAGCATGTCAGCCACGGTCCACGAATGTCTTTTACGTATAAAATTTGATATTAAATCAATGGGAACATAGGTGTTAAAGTAATGATTATAATAAATAAGTAGATACGTCACCTACACGAGTTTTAGTGTTCGCAAATAGCACGAGTTTGAACGATATACTACGACTAGGACACAAGTGGAAGTAGGACGCAATGATAGTTATTGAGAGCGAAAAAGAGGCAAATATATGTTGCTCTGCATCGCGACACTGAGTTCAGGTTTGCTTATTAGCATAGTTTTAACGTGCCTCTTTCGGAGCGCCTATAACATATCTACGTGTTTTCTTAAAATATCATTGTGTTAAAGTATTTATTATTATTTTAAAGCACAATTGAAGACTGACCACAACTGCCAAGACTGATGAAGACTGATGTCAAGCTAGAGTGCGATCCATGTGTGGCGAGTTGTGGGGGTGTCTGTCTAACTCTAATTCTACTATTCCCATCTATCTGAATTCCGGCTAGGTTTAATCTAACCCTAAATAAGCGACCCCACTGTAGTGGTAGGGCAATAGTTACGCAAACCGCGAGCCCGGTTCCAAAGCTTAATATCAAATATTCAATCAATCTCACCGGGATAGGCAGAGAAATAAGCGTCACTTTTCATGATCCTGATCCAACTCCCTCGCTTCTCACATCCACAATTCTCTTACTACAAACTCTACGGTTATAGGCAAAGAAATGTATGTAAACAAATAACGCGACCGAGTCTCTTTACTGTTACACACTTTAAATCAATGTCTTCTTACCACCCAAATCAGCCTCCTAATTAGATTTGTTAGAATTATTAAACAATTTTTATATTCCTTTGGCCGGCATAGTGACGGCGACTGAGGCAGCCGTGAACTAACTCGGTATTCTCAGTCATCGTCAATCTTGGACCTCCTCTTACTTATCATCAGGCGTGTCGAGGTCGGATGTCGTGTCATAATAAAAAAACGATCTGTAATCACAAATTTAAAAAAAACTGCTATGAAAATTATAATCAAAAAAGTTTTTGAGCAAAATAATTTATAATCAAATAATTATACTTTAGCCTGTTGGGTACATTTTTCCATCTTACTGATAAATTAAGCATCCAAGTTATGAACTTAATTAAACTTACGCTCGATCTCAAAAGAATAAGCTCACGATTATGACGTTCATTCATAAATTACAAAAATATGTTTTATTTTTCAATTATAAATCAGATTTTCACCTTATAAATTAAATTCTTGTTAACAAATTTCTTATTTATTTGTTAATTGAAGAGCTTTGAATTTGAACATGGTGAATCGCCATCATCGTCGATTTCGCGCACTATTTCCTACGGAGATAGGTAGGAACGAGACGGAGCGACATTTTCTACGATCCTGACAAAATTCTCTTGTTTCCTTCACGTCCACAATTAAAAAAGCAAGGGGTTTGCAGTGTCCAAAGGGAATTGTGGATAAATTCGATAAAGTATTAATATTTTATATTTTTATATAGTTTTTCATCACGACATTTATTGTAGGTCTTCCCCAGCGATCTTAACAGGAGTCTACATTCTGCGGATTCCTGCTACCCGCCCAAAGGTCTTCAGGCCAACGCTACATCGTGCCGTACGTGGTCTCCATTTTAGACTCGCCTTGCTTTTTACACCCAAAACTAATTTAAAACGTCTATTAAAGCAAAACAAAAGGCTGTATTCATTTAGTGCCCAACGATACATATAGTAGGGGAACGAGTTAAAGGAACGTGCGAGGAATGCGGTTGTGACGTCATGGTCACGTGTATATTATGAATAGTGAAGTAACATGCAAAATGTCGATAACAATAAACACACACTTTACTTAAAATGCAAATAGATTTAGTTATTAAAAATTATAAATGTGTAATAAATTAAAGTATAAACATTAGACAGCAACAATTTTAAATTAAATATATATTAATTTAATTTTGAGAATAGTGACTGCATGTTTTTTTTCTTTTTCACACATTTTAATCACGTTTCTAATAATGGTTCTAGCCTGAATACGGATGACTACTCTCTTTTATTCCATT
This sequence comes from Tinea trinotella, assembly GCA_905220615.1. Lineage (NCBI taxonomy): Eukaryota > Metazoa > Arthropoda > Insecta > Lepidoptera > Tineidae > Tinea > Tinea trinotella. The sequence continues at coordinate 1,742,084 of HG992321.1, read as the reverse complement.
AACTCACTAAATTTTCAATAATCAAACAAAGAAAATATGGACACGTTTTTGTCGATATTAAATGACATCGCCGAGCTATGAGCGTCACTAAAAGCGGCCACTAAGATACGGGCAGTGGCGTGCGGTCTAAATAGTCATAAAGACTCTGCCTACCCCCGGAAAAAACTGTATTATTTATTTATTTTATTACTAAATAATACACAATTAGTATACATTCAATATATCAATCAATATTTAATTGCAAAAATAATAAGCGCCTGAATATAAAATCCATCACGACGCGTAAAGGTTCCCCCGGTAACACGCAAAAATAAGGCGCTTATTAAATATTCAACGTTCAGTTTTTGTTAGACCGATTTAAAAATGTCTCAAATCCACGCACACTAATGCAATTTCTTGTCTTAGTGTGACGCCGGTGTTGTCAGTCGTATAAGAACAGACCGTCCATGTGTGCGTGAATTAGAGCCACGGTCTTCAGTATTACCCTACCAAATTGAATGGCTTCTTATTGTATTTGTTTTTATGCTTGTTTTATGTGTCAAATGCATATATTTTGTCGTGTTATACCGATTGGTGTTTTTATTTTTTCGTTCTTTGTTTTTCTTTTATTGTTTTGACAGAAGTTTGTGTAATGATTGTTTGCTCTCGTTTTTTAGGTTAATTGTTTAATAGTTGAGTTTAATATTTAAATTAATTAATCGTTTGATTATTTATATGGTAAAAAAAGAAATATAAAAAATGTTTACATGTGCATAAAAGATATGAAGGTTATGTTATAAAATTAATTGATTATTTAGGTTATTATTTGTATTTTGTAATATTATTTATAATGAAGTCTTTATTGAGGGTTATCTTGTGCAGATGTTACTTGGTATGAATATTTATTTAATATATTTTTAATTATGTACAAAATATAGGTTATGTATATTGTAATGTAAATGTATATGTAAGTGTATATTGTAAAATTCACAAAATACTATTTTATACTATATAAGGTTTATATTTAGTATAGTACAAAATAGGATATCTTTTTTGCCTACCCTTTGTAAAATCCCACCGCACGCCACTGGATACGGGTGGTGGTCGTCTCACGCCCCACCGCACCTCAGCCCCCGAATTCATTTAGCTCGTTCCCCAACTATACGTGGTCTCCATTTTAGAATTACTTTGATTTACGTCCAAAACTCTGTTTTGAAACGTGCAGTAAAGCAAAACATAGGGTGGAATACGTTTAGTGCCAAAATAAAATGTGTAAAATCGTTTTAGTTCCGGAATAAAGTACGGAAAGGCATTGTAGCAGTATTATATAGTAGGTAATAATAATAATAATGTGCACAATCACTTTAAGTATACTCTAGACCGCTGATAGATTCTTTGAGGCTATTTTATGACGCTGCCGAGCAATAAAGAGTGCCTGCAGCGCCAACGTGCTAGCCTTATTAAGGTTACTGTTCATCTATGCGATTTAATTTTTTGCCGCAGGATTTTTGTCGCATTACTTAAATGGTTGCGTCGTTTCTTTGAAGAACAATCGACAAGTGGAATTCTTTGCCAGTAAACGTGTTCTCTCCACCCTATAACCTTAGATCTTTCAAGGGATACGTGAAGAAGCACTTTTAGCCGGCATAGTTGTAGCTTTGAACTGACACGGCTGCCCCAGTCAGCATCCTAGGACCTTCGTCATGATTATCATCAGACAGGTCAAGGTCAGATGTCGAGTCATAATAAAAAAAATACAATAACATTATTTACAGCTTATAGTGAAAGAATGTACTACAGTAAACGCTGTTAATCTTCATTGGCTTTCTTATCCCTGTGGAAAACAGGCGTGACAATTGATTGATTGATAAGAACTTAAGTAGACAATATCCATCATGTACCACTACTGAACAAAGGCCTCAACCAGTAATGTTGATAGGCGTGGCGCGTTGGTTAGCACACTAATTCGTTGCACGTAAAGTACCGGTGTCTATTTTGATTTCATAGCTTTGCTCCGGCGTCTGGTTATCAAAGAGTAGTAGGCAGTGAGACTAGTAGCCAGTACCATAGTGGATGTGTCTGTTACTGTTATTTACCTGTAGCAGTCACATCCTCTATGCCGGCCTTGTTGAAACCGGATACTTACAAGCTGATCCTAAAATGCGAAAACTCTTTTATTCATATATGAATAAGCTTTTATTTGGTTTTATTCATATGTCCCGTGGTCTGTCTGAGTTTACAACTGTAAATTGTAGTACTACCCCGGGTCGACTGAACTGGACACCACTACCTTCCACTCTTAAAAACCTCACCTCCGGCGCGTTTATTTTAAATGTATAAAAAAATCTATGAGGAGTACTTTTATTCAAAACCGAAAGATAAGCTGTTGTTGTATGAATGTGTCAATACACAACTTAACTAGCTTGCTTCGATTTAACGTTAGTGATAAATGATAGTGTCCCGAGCAGGTTTCAGCCAATATATTTATCTCATAATGCTCTAACATTACCTTACTTACGTGGGAATTAAGCTAATTGCATTAGAGTCGATTTTGTATCGAATTTACGATCACAATTTCGTCCAGACCTTTTTTATAAAGGCGTAAACTTTGCAACGTCGAATTCTTTTCCTGGTTTAAGAAGCAATGCGCTCTTTTTGATCAAATCGTGCGAATTATTAATATTCTTTAATAAAAGTAACGAAATAAAATAATAATATTATAAGGCGACTCGATCTCGACTCGACTTTCCTCGATCCTGTCATATCATTTTATAACTTTTCAAGTAGACTACATTTACAATATTTAACAGCTTATTAGTATTGTTATTTTTGTTATTTTAATATTTATTAAGTGATGTTATTTAAATAAATTTAAAAATGTTAGGGATATTATAAACTATGTTTGCGCAAACATTGTTTATAATATACCCTAATAAAATACTAAACAAGAGTTAAACAAATTTTATGCAGATTACTATCGCGTTTATTTTGGTTATAGATTTTACATTTTGTATTATTCCCATATTTCGAGAGCTTTGCAACCATCGTGGTCACGGAGAAACAATAACCAAAATAAACGCGATATTTAGCCACATAAAATTTGTTTAATTCATTAATCAATGTTTGCGAAAAATCTAAGAAAATACTACTATAAACATATATGTATCTACATCTACATTTAGATAGATATACGAAGGCTTTGCAACGGAAATTGTTCCCAAGTATTTAAGTAATTCTTAGTTAGGAAAGGTCTTAAGTTTAACTATTAACACGGACATTTATGTTCACAAATTCATTTAACAACCACCTTTATTGTGGTCGTAAATAGGGGTCAGTGTGCTAAAAGACTGTATTTAAACAGCCGTTAAAGATCTCTGTTAATCTTAGTTTCAGCTAAGATACAACCTAAACCCTGCTCAAAATATACCTAATAAGTAAGCTAGATTTATTTTTTATTATGGCTTTTCATCCCTAAGAAAGCTACGTTACCTAGTGCCTATTGCCATAGAGCTTGTATGAAGAGAATTGTGAATGTGAAGGAAGAGAGGGAGCTGTGTCAGGATCGTGGCAAGTGGCGCTCCATTGTCTCTGCCTATCCCTGTGGGAAAAAGGCGTGACAATTTGATTGATTGATAAGTCATATGACAACACATATGACAACTCGCCATATGACAACACCCGCCTGATGTTAGGCTGAAATGAATGAAGGCGACTACTACTACAGGTAGTAGTCGTGCAATATAAAACCACGAAAGCATAGGTATAAAACCACTTGCCGGTACCAATGTATCTATCTATACTAATATAATAAAGCGGAAGAGTTTGTTTGTTTGTTTGTTTAAACGCGCTAATCTCAGGAACTACTGGTTCGAATCAAAAAATTCTTTTTGTGTTGGATAGATCAATTATCGAGGAAGGCTTTAGGCTAAATTACGTTGCGACTTATATAAGCGAAGAAACAGTCGAAAATGTGGAAAAAAAAGGGAAATATTATTCGTCTTTGAGGGTTTCCGGTGCGTGCGCTGCGAAAACCGTTCGAGATACCCAAAAAATATGTACAAAAGAATTATTCCTCTTTAAATTATCTAAAAAAATGTCCGCGACCGTATATGTCTATCTTTTAAGATTAACTCACAATAACCGTTTTTATGATAGTCAAATTTGGTCTAAATTAATGCATTATTACAAATTATTAGTCATAGTTGTATTAACATAATAATATTATTCTTTATCGAAATAAATGTGTTATTAATTAAGAGTATTTAACTGTGAACAAAATTGTCATTGACATCACCTAATTTCAATAAACATCTTATAATACAATTTTAAAATAACTCTGAAACAAAATTCACACGCGTCGCATGATGAGCGCTAAACGGCGGGCGAGGAGAGGCAATGCTTGCGAGCGAGGCGGAGGGGGGTGAAGCTCTACGAGGTATAGTCTGTCTAAGCCGAAATGACGCGCCCCTCCACTGCATTTACGCATACGAGCAAATATACGAGAACACTTTTTTTGTTTTGTTGTAAATAATACCTGTAGGTGTCATCTACATTCTTTCAAGGTTAGGTTTTACAATTCTTATTAGGTTAGGTTTTAGTTTAAGCATACAGTTAGTTTGGTTAAGTTTTCATTTCCTTCGTTCTTTCATCGTCACTGTAATGCCTGGAAAAAGGACTCAGCGTTCTCGGCAGACTGCTGCTGCAAAGCGGCTGCGAGTTTTGCGCACAAGAAAAGTAAAACTGAAAATATAATTTACGCAGAAGTAAGTATTTTAAAATATATTCTTTTTAAAACTACTTTAAAATATATTCTATTAGTTACGTAATTTAATCGTCTAAAATAAGTCGCGGGTAACAGCTATAGGTAATTTATAATAAAGCTGAGCAGGTAGGTAAACAAAAAATTAATATGATTCCCAAAATAACTATTCCACGCGGACGCAGTCGCGGGCACAGCTAGTCTTTGATATATGTACTTTGGTCGCCCCGTTTTTACAAGCACTTTAGCAGCTTAATATAGAAATGTAAATAAAGAAATAAAAAATATAGTAAGAATTAAACAAATTTTATGCGGCTCACTATCCCGTTTATTTTGGTCTTTATTTTACAATTTTATTTTTATTATTTCGACGTTTCGAGAGCTTTGCAGCCATCGTGGTAACGGAAATATAATCAAAACAAAGATCAAAATAAACGCGATAGTAAGCCGCATAAAATTTGTTTAATTCATTTATCAATGTTCGCGCAAAATCTAAGAAAATAATAATATAGTAGTAACAGTTAAATTAACAATTAAAACTACATTTTCCATTGAATTATTTATGCAGAATAACTAGGATTTTTTACAAAGTAGAAAATGCATTTTAATTACTTCCTTAGGAGTTATTTCTTTGACACAAAATTTAACCATTTATGTCCATTTTTACTTTAATTAGTTCTCCTATACCATTTGAAATCGTATTGCACAAAAAATCAACGGCTTTAGTACTGGCATGGCCGTTTTGACATTTTACTTTTGACGACAAGCGTGGACGAATGGTCTGCGGTTGGTTTGTTGCGCGTAAAGTCCCGGATTCGATTCCCGGTCGGAGCAACTATTTTGTTTCATAGCTTTATTATATTAAATATTCTAAATATTTGTTAATAAATAAAAAGAGTCGGATATTTGCTTCGGGTCTGGTTATCAAAGAGTGGTAGGCAGTGGTACCCAGTCTGCCAATCCGGGGTAGTAGCACTACTTACAAGTATACAGACAGAGAAATAATTTGGTCGCGTTTCGGGATCAGCTTGTAAGCTTGTAATGTAGTCGGTTACAACTAGGTCGGCATAGTGGATGTGACTGCTACTTTATTGAATGGTAGTAGCAGTGACATCCATTCATGGACCACAATTCGACTTAACATCAAGCGAGGTGCTGTCATATGTCGAGTCACAATAAAAAAAATTAAAAAACCGGGGTGGTACCTCCACTTTCAATTGTGTAGTGAAAAATCTGTCGCGTTTAGAAATCAGGCTGCCTAAGTTGCATTTTTTTAAACAAGACTTTCCTGATATGCAAGTCGGCGACAGAAAAAAAACGATTCATCTTACGATGGCCAGCCAAAACTATCGGATCGGCAGACTGGACACCACTGCCTACCACCCATAATTTTAGTTTAATCTATATTCACTTTAAGTTTTTTTTTATTGTGACACGACATTTGACCACGTCCCGCCTGATGATAAGCAAGAGAAGGTCCAAGAGTGACGACGACTGAAAAAACCGGGAATTGGTTCACGGCTGCCCCAGTCGCCGTCACTATGCCGGCCAAAGGTACTTCTTTACGCATCGCTTGAAGGATCCAAGGTTATAGGATGGAAAGAACACATGGTCTGGCATGTGACATGGACTGCTTCCCCCGACCAGTGCGGGTATTACGGGTGTGAAAAGACGAGGTAGGACAGACAAGGTTAAAGAGCTCCTCGGAACATTCTCCGTGGTATAGGCGATAGAGGACGCAAGTAGTTCAAAAGCCTTATTAACTTTAATGGAGGTTACGTACTCGTGTATAGTTAGTTAAACATTACCTAATATATGCATCGTCACGACTCTTACTTACTATGGGGTGACTTTGCTAGTTGACTTACCTATCTAAAGATATTATTACTGATAAAAATATTATATAAAAAGGTTTTTGACCATCCGAATAGCTTAGTGGTTAACAACGTTCATTTGCAACTCGTTCAATTCCTATTTTTGATGTAAACATCTATTGGCACGCAGTAAAATCGATGCCGTGACGACAAATGGTATGACGCTGCATGCCGTGATGCCCGCACGCAATAGAATCGATAGCCGTGACGCTGCCTTGCCGTGAGCCCTCACTACTTGGTGGTGGTGGTATTCATAAGTCTCAAGAAGATACATTTCAAGTAAAGGTAAAGGCCAAAGTAGTCGAGGTAAAGATCAAGATTCATTTCCTTTAATCCTATTATGCATATTTTTTATACTAAATAGTTTTGAATTTTCTATGTTTTACATCTTTTAGACGTCCCATTACCTATTTTTTAGGCTATGGGTTTGTTATTGTTATGGCACGGTCTCTTTTCTGCACATGAGACTTCGCGGCTTTAACAGTTTGCTCTCAGTGTAGCCACCCGGTTTCCTTCAAGAAGACCAGGAGACCCTTCTTGTTGCTGTAAACTTCCGGAAGCGACCTTACGTTGCCGAGGAATTTCTGTCTCGCTATGGCCACGCTGCTGCAATTCAAGAGGACATGCGCGGCGGTTTCCTCCTTATTCAGGCAACATCTTCAAAGGCTCTCTAATTAAAAAATTAAGGGATGCGTTACTGGGGTAGGTTCTTTGCCAGCCCATATGTTCTCCCTTAGTTACGCCATAAGGCAAGTCGTGGTCAAATATCGTGTCACAATAGAAAAGGATGTCTAAAATAAATTACTCATAAACTAAAAGTAAATGATTTTAGCGTAGGGGAACTTTTTATATGAAAAGTTTCCCCAAAGCTCTACCAGTGTGATGGAAAATAATAGCGTAGTAGTTGAAATAGCAACTTTCCACTTTCTCGAGGCATACATCTTGTTAAGTATGAAAAGTGCAAAGTTATGCAATGTTATTGTGCTAACGTTATGTGACGGTTGCTTTTATGCGCCTGTCTTGCTACCAAAATTCAAAGTAGCAGCTAAAATATTTAAATTCAACGTACCATTTTTAAAATTAGCCACACTTTTTGTTGGCCTGTTGACGCGATAGAGAGAATAACCAGGGTTAGCTCGTAGGATTTGCAAGCTGAAGTGGCAATGGGCTGGCCACATCACGCGAAGAACGGACAACCGATGGAGAAGAAAGATTCTTGAGTGGAGACCACGAACCGGAAAACGCAGCGTAGGTAGTCCTCCCACTGACGACATAGTGAAAGGTGGATGCAACTGACATCTTGTCGTTCGGAATGGCGTTCTAAGAGAGAGGCCTATTATTAATATTTTATTATTATTTTTATTTACATTTCTATACTAAGCTACTAAAGTGCTACCATAGAAACAGGACAACCAAAGTACAAATATCAAAGATACGTTGGTACCGGTGGTTGGTCACGAACTCGTGCTCTTCGGTTTGCGTAACCATTGCACTGCTACTACACCACGGTCGCCTATGTTCAGCAGTGGACGCCTTCTGGCTTATGATGATGATAATGACACTTTTTATTCCATATTTGCACAGTTTGCTGAACTTTAAAGTGTAGTGAAGTCGCGTTTCAGAATGAGATTAAAAGTTGGTGCTTTCAACTAGAACAACATAGCCGATGCAACTGCTACTTTCATTTATTTAACGTTAGCCTTCATTATAGATCTATCTGGCAGGGTATTGAAAAATGTCTAGCCACAAAAATCGCTAAAAATAATATTAAATAATTATTTATTTAATTTTAATTTCTATTTATGTTTTTAGTAATTTAAAGCTACCAAGCAATCATAAATTAGTCGGAGTTAATTTACAAGTATTTTGTTACCTCTTTAATGTATCTCTAACTTATTCCCTTTATAGAATAATTAATTATACTTTTATCTATCCACCTCATCGATGATCCACCTCTACTACTCTTATTTATTTTACAAATAAACTACCTCAACTCATTTTAAATAACATATTTTATTCTTATATATTTTGTCAGAAAGGTGTTGCTGCTTGTGTTGCTAGTCTATCCGTGTAGAAACGAATACGAGTATGTAGCAGCTGACTTGTATGTATGTAACTATGTAACGGGATCTTGCAAATTAATTTTCACCCCTTCTGAATAATTTGAATATTCAATTTGTATACAAATTAAAAATCGATGACAATATAGAGTGAGTAAAAATACGGTGAAGTGATTTGGTCACGTTTCGAGATCAGCTTGTAACTTGCCGGTTCCAACTAGGCCGGCATAGTGGATGTGATTGCTACTCTCAGTTATTGAATTAGTAGCAGTGACATCCATAAATAGACCACACTCCGGTTTAACATCAAGCAAGGTGCTGTCATATGTCGAGTCACAATAAAATCATTAAATATATTTTTTGGCCATCATAGTGACGTCGACTGGGGCAATCATGAACTGACTCCGTTTTTTTATATATTTGCTGTTAGCAATGTGTTTTAAATGTTTAATTTAAACAATTTAAAGTACCAAGCAAACATGATTTGGAAGGAGTAAAGTTCTATATAATGTTAGTCTCTGAATATCTGACCCTTATCCAGTCCGTCGGACACGCTGTCCACTACTGTTAATATCTTGTGTCACTTCTAAGCACCCTTTTCATTTAAAAACTTAAGCAAGAGAATGTAGTAAAATTTACGATTTATTTTTAGAATTAAGGTCCACGTTATAAACCTCACTCACTGAAACTGAGTAACCATGAAGTGACTTAATTGCGTTTCAGGATTAGCTTAAAAGTTGCTGTTTCGGTATGTTAATGGAAGCGACTAAAGCTACTGTTATAAGTGTACTATACCGGCCCAATTGAAACCTGGATTGTCTAATGTATCCTTTAAAAAATGTCTATTATCACTGAGACTATTTATTGTTGACAGACATTTTTTAAAGGATACATTAGACAATCTTGACGTATACATATAGACATAAATAAAATTTTAATATAAAATAAATCTCAGAGGTATAATGTAATATATAATCAGTAGGCTCAATTTTAGTAATAATCATCGCGACACCATACTGGTCAATACGAAATAGAAAGACGAAACAAAAATATCTGGCTTGCTTTCTATGAGAGAGAGAGAGAGAGAGAGAGAGAGAGAGAGAGAGAGAGAGACAGAGAAAACCGCGCACGCCGCACGGCTTACAACTATATCAAAAAAGTGTCGTTACAACTTTTGGTCTTAATTTTTTCCGTCCAGTCCCCTTTCGCAACGCGCGATAAGGAACTATGTTTAAAAAAAATGCACTGAAGGTCAAACAACTGTCATATGTTTTGACAATGCAGTGGCTTGTCATTAAAAGACATTTCGTTATTTATTATTATTCTGAGACATAGATTTATGATTGGTCCTGCTGACGCTTCGACGCTTCTACGCTTCCTCGTAGCGCGGCCAATCGTTAATTGATGTCGTGTCACAATAAAAAATAAAAAATAAAAAAATCTATGATTTTGAGAGATACTTGATTTTGATTTTCTAAACACATTTACATTTTTTGTATAGTTATAATATTTTGGGTAAAAAAAAATTATTGTGAAGTAAAATTAAAACATTATTATTAAGTAAGTCCAACACACAAAAGAGCATCAGTTAATTAGTAACCACTGCGAGAATGTCAAATTCATTGTGCAATTTCAGTGCGTTTTTAACGCAGTCAATGTTTTGTAATAGTCACGTCGAAAGTTCGTGGAAAATCTAAAATGTTCTAAAAGTTCGACAAACAGTTCTAAAAGACCACAAACATATTTAGTAATAAATACAAGCCTTTGCTATAATAATACGTTACGTGAATGTCTGTTAATTTGCTCACCATACTTTATTTACCAGATTTGCTTTAGAGAAAAATTCTCCAATCAAATGGCTTTTTCCGTTTATATTATTATTTTTTTCATTTTGCAACTTAGCACTTTTTGCACTTCGATTTAAAAGACCCTCGATACTAAAATTGATTAGCTGTTAAAAAAGACTGAAAGTACAACACTTAAGAAAAAGAATGAGCTCAAATACAACACTGTAGGACCTACCGAAGAGGTAACAATTAAGTTGCAAAAAAGTGCTTTTTTAATTATAAAATGGAATTTTACAAAAAAAACTTGAAAGAAAAAAATTCCAAAAAAGTACCACCAATACTACACGTCAAAGTCTACAGTCAATTAAAATTGGGGACGTCTAGGTATAAAATTGTTTGTTTAAAACGTTATTTAAAAAACATCGATTTTTAGCGGTTTTCCGCATTTTGTAAAAAAACAAAAAAAAAACAATTTAAACTCAACTGGTCTCATTTTGTAGATATTTTCAATATCTACAAGTCCTTCTCGCAACATCTAAATAGTCAAGAAAAAATTATAATTGCGATAAACTACGTTTTCGCAACTTAACCGGCGAATAAAAAAAATCTGCCATAGTTCAGCTGTTGGATTTTAGGCTCATTATTAATACATCCGGAGACGAACCTAAATCCGTCAAAATATCTCGGTTCGCATTTTTTTTTAACACTGGTGGGGCTCGACTTCTTTTCCCGGTGTCGCCTATTCATAAATTAGCCTTAAATTAAGAAAAAAAAGGAATAAAACTCAATTTAAAGTACCAGAGAAACATAAAATTGTTGAAATAAAATTGTGACATTGCGCTAGTTCTCCTATTAAGAATAAAACATTATTTGCCGTAAAAGTACCTTAACCTACTTATATTCACCTTATGCCTGTTTACATAAGATACATTTTTCACTAGCACCCCAATTTATTCACATTATAATATTTCGTATCAATATAGACTCTATACTTTACGTCATAGGATTTATAATGGTTGTACAGGTTATATTTGTGGTGTCATTACAGACGATACCGATACGTAATAGAGGTCGAGTCCATTATTTAGCGAAGTGCACTGCGTCCGCGACCCTTGTCCACCCTCCTGTCAACGTTCACGGTTATTAGCACTTTTCACTAGGTTTTCTATACTTTTTTCCGAAATTTTAGAAGTAAATGTTACTTTAGTTTTTGTTAAAAATAAATTCCAATGAGGCATCAAGCTACTATCTCACTCTTGATATACGAGTATTTCTATTTCTTTACTAGCTAATAGTGGTAGGTATTTACAAGTATACAGACCGTAAAGTGACTTAGTCCCGTTTCAGAATCAGCTGTCATATTCGTCATATGTATCAGAAGCGATATGTTGTCATATGTGGAGCCACAACAAGAGAAATAAGCTGTGCCCCCCGTTTAAGAACTGAGTTTTATAACTTGAGTAAAAGTTTCACAAAAGTTATTATATTGTCAGCCAATACTCGTCTTCTGCTGGAGATAGGCCTTCTACAGCAATCTCCAAGTAGCAATCTCCACGAAAGTACCTAGTCTTCTGTTTCCTTTATCAGGTCGATCACCTTGCAGGTGAACGTCCACAATATTTCATTCGAAAACCTTTCAGATTTAATTTATGTACTTTTTTAAATTATTTATTGAGATGTGACTGATGGTTTTAAAAAAATAAATTAAATATTCTATATTAACATCAAATTTAAATTATAAATCTGTGAATTGAAGGTCCCTGTACTAGGTCTGCGTGAGACACTGTGTTACAGGACAACCCCGTCTTTTCCTGACTTATACAGCAACCTATGAAATGTATATAAAAAAAGGAACAAAAGGAAAACAACACAAAATAGGAAAAATAGGAAGTCGACGCCTTCTGGCTGATGATGATGATGATTTAACGCGGAGTACTGTCATATGACGCCAGGCCAAAAAAAAATATGAAATAAATATTTTGCCATACAAGTTAATCCATTAAACCTACAAACAATGCATACGTGCATAAAGCATTTTCATTAAATTGAGAGTGGATTTGTAAGTGATTTATTATAACCGGTATAAACGATCATGTTTATTTTATATGCATTTATAACAAAACATACAGAGAGGTTTTATTGATTCGGCGCGCCAATCAATTTCAAATAGTCGCGCCTCGCTAAAATTTGTCCTTCTTTCGCAACAATAATTTATTTAAAAACTAGCTGTGTCCGCGGTTTCACCTGCATAAAATTAGGTTTATAACACCGTCATAAAAAAGGAGGAAATCTGCTAAGTACCTCTATGTAAATAAGATTCTTAAATGAAATGTAAATTATTAATTAGAATTGGCACGGGCTTGCCATGCACTTGCTTATCGTCTAATTCTACCGTGGCTTCTGGAAGGCAGGCATATGATGAGAAGAAGGCCGCAAGAAATTCGACAATTATAGCCTGTAATTGAGATTGTTTAACTTAACATATAGGTATAGAAAACAGTACATAAATTATGAACCGCTAAAATAATATAAATATATCACTCATGCAGGCTTTTCACTACTAGCAGGCGTAAAAGAGAACCATGGCACCACCCCCACCCAGCACCGGCTCACTAGTATAAAGTCCTGGACAGCCATTATCCCCGTCAACAATATTTTAGGAAGGGGGCAAAAATACGTTATAGCTTGTCTAACTATAAATGACGCGCCCCTCTACTTTATTAGTTTATTTCAATGTGTGAATACAAATATTAATAACTTTATTACTATACTTTATCATCGTGATCCTCCTTTTGTGTCCAACCAGCAACTGAATGACCAATTACAATTGCATTTTCAGTGTGGTGCATTTATATTTTATAGTCGCACGTGTGCTTAAATGCAGTGAAGGGGCGCGTCATTTCGACTTGGACAGACTCTACCTAATGATAGGATTATCATAAAGTTAAGTTAGACTGGATCAGAATATCCTAATAAGCTTAAATATTTATTCTAGTACTAAGTGAAATAATAAAATAAAAAACTAAAACATTAATTTATTATCCTTGGGGCAAAACTTAGGCTATTATTATTTAAACTTTTAACTGACGTTCTAAATTTTAATTTTAATCTAAAAGTTAAAACTTCTAAGAGTGGGTATAGGTATACCCATACGCAATCACGATATTGGCGCATAAGTCACTTCTATTGTCATACGTTGATTCCGTTTTAAAATATCAACATTCATTTGACCGCAAATTATTGCTAAGGGCTGAGATAGACTCGTATATAACAATTTAAGGGTATGTAGCTTAGGGCAGGGCAAAGTCACGACTTTTACATAAAATTTTGAAAGCACTCCTGAGTTCGATATTTAGTAATGTAATTAAAATTGCCATTTAACTCCTGGTTTTAAAATATATTACATTATTTCGGAAATTTACTTAGAAATGAATTTATCAAATTGTCACGTAAATGAATTCCAGGGGTAGGCAGAGACAAAAGAGCGCCCCCTTTTTACGATCCTGGCACAACTCTTAAGCTTACATCCACAATTCTCTTACAAGCTCAAGGAGTTAACGAATATTGCACCACTAGAGATATTTTTATTAACATCTGACCTCGACTTGCTCTGTACCCAGGAGGCTTCAAAGGCGCCGACTACTGAAATAAACGATTCAATTTACAGTTGGCTTATATTTTTATATGTTAAATCAAATCGAAGACAACCTTAAGAAAGCGAGGTTGCCTAGTGCCCATAACCATAGAGCTTGTATGAAGAAAATTGTGATTGTGAAGGAAGCGAGGGAGTTGTTTTAGGATCGTGACAAGTGGCGCTCCATTGTCTCTGCCTATCCCTGTGGGGAAAAGGCGTGACAATATGATTTATTGATTGATTGATAAATTTAATTTTAATTATTTTATGTGTATATTTATTAATTATTATTTTCAGTTTTATTTTGAGCTTTAAACTCTCTGGTTATGGGCACTAGGCAAACTCGCTTCCTTTTTTTCCGACCAAATCGGAGACATCCTCAAGAAAGCTATTAGTATTTAAAACCGCGTTTTAACCGCGCATAGATAATGCCTAATACAGACTAACATTAAAACTGCAAATTGCCTTTCCATTATGATTACATTCTCTGTTATGGACATTATCAATTTCCATAATTACCTCAACTTTCTCCCGTAATTACTCGCCCCGGGGTATTAAAGTGGGCAGGTGTTCAGTTCAAATATTATTTTCATTTGAACTTCTTCCCACTTTTATTTCTATTTTATTTCTCCCACTTATATCTTAGGTGAATTTACGTGTTGTTAAAAAGATTTGGACGAGATAAGCTCAAGACAGTTTAGACCCAGCATAATTTGTTTTGTTAGCTAATGTTCTAAGAGTGGTAGGCAGTGATGCCTAATCTGCCAATCCGGGGTAGAATTTCAAGTATACAAACCGTGACTAGGCCGGCAGAGTGGATGCATAGTTTTCTAACTGTACTAGCAGTCGACTCGATTCATAGACCACACTCCAGCTTTTAGGGGGGTGTTGTCATTTGTCGAACCACAGTATAACAAAACTTTATTGTTAAACGATGAAATTGAACGTTTAGCTCTATTTCGTGACTAATTTAAGAAAAGTAAAGTTGTCGAGTTGTTACTTACGAAAGCCATTTTAAGTTGAGAATACATATAATTAGGTTAATAACTCTGATTTGTTTAGTAGCAGACTTCTTTATTTGTCACATTATATAATTTAAAAAATATAATATTAGGTCAAATCATAGCCGGCATAGCTACTAAGGCACCCCGTAAACTGAAATGGTTATTGTAGGCGTCGTCGAAAACCTAAAAAAACGAAAAAAGTCTGGTCTAATAAATAAAAAAAAACATGAATCCATTGAAATTCAAGAATAAATATAATAAGGTATTATGTATCGGTCTATTATTTGTGCCTATCCCTATTATAATAATCAAACTTGCTATCTTAAATATAAAATGAATTTAGTGTATAAAACGAAACATTTACTGCAAACAACAATTTATAAACTTCAACGAAATAGCTATTGTAAAATAATGGACGAAAATACCAGGAGAGCAGGACGGCACAGGAAGTCTTGCCACATCTGTCTTGACATTTGCATCATAAAGTGGGAGCGGACTCCCGGGAACAGCTAACTATTCCTTACGGAGAATAGTTTCGAGAAAATACTGCCTTTGTCCTTTACTTATATAATATTGAAACTTTGTTATGTGATACAGTGTTACTAGCACTTTCCTGTTGAAATATATTTGTATGATATATAATTATTTATTGTTTATATGCTTAGAAAATTTTATATTATGATTTTAACTGATCAACGTTTAAATAATTAAACGTTGTTTAATCAAATCAAACTGTCACGACTTCCTCCCACAGGGATAGGCAGCGACAATGGAGCGCCACATGCCACGATCCTGACTCAACTCCCTAGCTTCCCTCACATTCACAATTCCCTCTCAATAGAAGCTCTATGGTTATGGAGGACATGGTTATAGGATTTCTCCGATTTAGTCGGCAAACACCCTCCTAAGCCGTTGTTTAAGCGCTTGTAAATACTACTTGTAATTCAAATACGAAAATAAGTATCTAAATATGTAAATTCAAATGCAAATAAGGATTTTCCTGTATTTTTCAATAATTTACATAAAGCAGGTACCTATGGTTTACAAAACATCGGAACTAAAGTAATCTGAAAAATTGAATGTAAAAAATATCCATTTTAAAATATTCTTAAAGAATTATTTGCGGATTATGAGCGGATAGGAAAAGGACGTGAACCACATCTATCACAGTGCGTGATAGATGTGGTTTGAAAATTGATGTAATGACAAGGATTGACAAAGCAATGATTCGATAGTTTGGGCATATGAAAAGGATGAGTGAAAGTAGATTGACGAAAGGAATTAAACAAGGCAGGCCCAGGAGGGTGTTTTCCGACCAAATCGGAGACATCCTCAAGAAAGCTGGGTTGCCTAGTGCCCATAACCACAGAACCTGTATGAAGAGAATTGTGGATGTGATTAAAGCAAGGGAGTTGTGTAAGGATCGTGATAAGTGGCGCTCCATTGTCTCTGCCTATCCCCGTGGGAAAAAGGCGTGACAATTTGATTGATTTTATTATTATTTTATGTACTATCGGGTGTTAGTTATAGTATATAACGACCACATGTTAGAATATTTTTTATTAAAGTTGAATTAAATAAAAATGTCATTATTACAATTCCAATAACCAAATTCATCAAAGTCGAGAGTGTCACAAAACAATTTCAATATTTTAGGAAAGTCGTTTTTGCTAATTTCATTTTTATCAGGACATCATGGCCCTCATTTATCACAGCTAAAAGAAAGTTTGCCGTGTTAATGTTCGTCCGTGAAGGATCATTTTTCAACGCTTCGTTCATCGGACGAATCGGGTCGGATGACGTCATAATTCGTTCCGGTTTAAAATCGTTAATTTAAAAATGAAGCATTGAGATAAAAATTCTATATTTTATATAAAAGATTATCGGGAATTTATAGACCATTTTCCATTATATTTGACATTAGTTTATTAACTAGTAGGTAGATCTATTTTTTGTGACGCGACGTCCGAACTTGATTTGCGTTATGAAGGTTTTAGAACGCCGACGCTTAAACAAACCAACTCAATTTACGGTTGTCTCAGTCGAGGTCGCTCTTTGCTTGTGGGATCTAAGGTCGATCCAGGCGAGAACACACTGGCTTTCGTTTGACAAAGAAGCGATGCTTCGATATGTCGTAGGTATCAACATAAAATTGGATCCGATCATCGAATTATCGAATAAGTGAAAAACATTTTTGGTAAAAAAGCATTATTCAATCAAATTGTCACTCCTTTTTCCCACAGGGATAGGCAGAGACAATGGAGCGCCACTTGCCACAATCCTGACCCAACTCCCTCGCTTCCTTTACATTTACAATTCTCTTCATATAAGCTCTATGGTTATGGGCACCAGGCAACCTAGCTTTCTTGAGGATGTCTTAGATTTGGTCAGCAAACACCCTTCTCGGCCTGCCTTGTTTAACGCATTCATTGACATGATGCTCGAAAAAGTATTAAACCTCCATAAAAATGACAAATTAGACGACCAATACCTCAGTCTACTCGCGACCACGATATGTGCAAATCTTTCGAAACGTGAGATTAAAATAAACCACAAAAACTTTTTACAAAATGTATATTGACGACAGGCGTGGACGAACGGTTTAGCTATTGGTTTGTTGCGCGTAAAGTCCCGGGTTCGATCCCCGGTCTGAGCAAATATTTGTTTCATAGCTTTTATTTGTAATATTTAATAATATTAAATATTGCAAATATTTGTTAATAAAAAAAAGAGATGGATATTTGCTTCGGGTCTGGTTATCAAAGAGTGGTAGGCAGTGGTACCCAGTCTCCCGATCCGGGTTAGTACCACCACTTACAAGTATACAGACCGTGAAGTGATTTGGTCACGTTTCGGGATCAGCTTGTATGTTGCCGGTTCCATCTAGGCCGGCATAGTGGATGTGATTGCTACTCACAGTTATTGAATTGTAGTAGCAGTGACATTCATTCATGGACCACACTTTAGCTTAACATCAAGCGGGGTGCTGTCATATGTCAAGTCACAATAAAAAAATAAAATGAAAAAATAGAATTAAGAATGTTTGCGCAAAACCTCCGAAAAACTAAAATTATCATTGTTAGTAAAGAAGTTTATCTAGTCCGGCCTAAAAAGAAACTAGAAGAAGCACTTTTAAAGACGTGTACAAAAAGAGCACGTCTCACTCTAACGTAATAATCACATTTCTTCAGAGGAAAGGGTCCTTTTCGAGTTTGGACAAAACGTCTCTAAGTACATTTTGAGGAGGCCTTTGGCAACGTCACAAAACGTTCTTTAAAAATAACTCTGGTAATAGCTGGACCTCACCAACTACACATCTATTAACTAGTGTTTTTTATAAGACAGCACCCCGCCTGATGGTAGGCTGGAGTACGATTCATGAATTAAGGCGACTGCTACCATAGTTGAGAAACTAGCCAGCCTAGTTGGAAACGATAACTTACAAACGACTCCTGAAACGCGACTTTACTTCACGATATTAATTAATCAAATTGTCACGCATTTTTCTCGCAGGGATAGACAGAGACAATGGAGCGCCACTTACCACGATCCTTACACAACTCCCTCGCTTCCTTCACATTCACAATTGTCTTCGTACAGGCTCTGTGGTTATGGACACTAGGCAACCTAGGTTTCGACTGCTACCATAGTTGAATAACTGCAAGTAGCAGTCGCATCCATCATGCTGGCCCAATTGGAAACTTACAAACGCGACTTAGTCACTTCACGATATGTACACTTATGTAGATGTAGATTGACGAAAGGAATTTATAAATCTCATGTGAATGGATACGTTAAACAAGGCAGGCCTCAAGAAAGGTAGGTTGCCTATTGCCCATAAATATAGAGCTTGTATAAAGAGAGAAGTGTGAATGTAAAGGAAGCGAGGGAGTTGTGTCAGGGTCTTGGCAAGTGGCGCTTCATTGTCTCTGTCTATCCCTGTAGGAAAAAGGCGATTGATTGATCCAGATTGATTGATACACTTGAAAAAGGTGGTGAAAACATTGTTTTACTTTCGGACTGGACAACGCCTGTCGGGTCCGCTAGTTTTACTACGTTTTGTAGAGTAAAAATTGTCTACGAAAAAGTATACCAAAAACTGTAACAAAATGAGAGGTATTTTGGTTCCACCACTTTGACGTGAGTGAAGAACCCTTGCGTGGACATTGTAGAAATATAGTAGCAGAGAATTGGCTCCAATTCAATTACTTATTGGCTTTCATAGTGTTTGGAAATCGTTAGGTTAGGATGTCTCCTTTTATTTATTAAGTACTAAAGTTTGATTATTAAATTTTAATAGTGGCCAATTTTATTATTATTCTTAATTTAATAGTCTCATCTTAACCGAAAATAAACTAAATAGAGTAACTTAAAAAAAGGTTTGGGCACATGGAAAGGACGACTAATAGTAGATTGACGAAAAGAATTTATAAATCTGATGTGGATGGATGCGTTAAACGTGGCAGACATAGGAGAATGTTTTCTGACCAAATCAGAGATCCTCAAGAAAGTTGGGTTACCTAGTGCCCATAGCCGTAGAACATGTATGATGATAATTATGAATTTGATCTCTCCATCCTATAGCCTATAGATCCTACAATCGATGCGTGAAGAACCACCCTTGGCCGGCATAGTGGCTGCGACGGGGGCAGCCGTAAAGTCTCGTGCTACCAGAGGTCTTCACACATCGCTTGAAGGATCCAAGATTATAGGATGGAGAGAAAACATGGGCTGGCAAAGCATTGCACTTGTCGATTGTTCTACAAAGAAAAGACGCACCGAACTTTTTAGTTTGACTGCCGATTCGGTCGACAAATTGCGGATGATTCCCCCGACCAGTGCGGGTATTACGGGTGTGAAAGGACGAGGTAGGAACAAGGTTAAAGAGCTCTTCGGAACATTCTCCGTGGTATAGGCGATAGAGGACGCACAGATAGTAATAATATATTTTACAAGATATGTGGTCTTGTAAATTTTGGTATATGATTTATTTTTCATAATAAATGTCTCTTAGTTCCTGCAGTGCATTTGCGTGCAGACGACAGCTCCTTGATTTAAGTGTCCCGGGTACAAAGAAAACGTACTACATTTAGTTTATAGTGAAGGATGCTGGTTACACTAAATTTAACCCAAAATGTTTATTTCAAACATTTTAAATGTGTTAATAAAATAAATACAATATTAATTAACAATTTTTAATAAATATGCCATTTATTCGACTAGTGGAGTGCTTTACCAACCCATACTTCTCCCCGTAATTCTTTAAGTGATGCGTGAAGAAGCACCTTTGACCAGCATGATGACGGCGACTGAAGCAACGAATAGTAAGTTAAATATACAAATATTTGTTATTAAAAAAGAAAGAGGCAGATATTTGCTCCGGGTGTAGTCGTCAAAGAGGGGTAGGCAGTGGTGCCCAGTCTGACGAAGCGAGTAGTACCACCATTTACAAGTTTACAGACCGTGAAGTGACTTAATCGCGTTTCGGGATCAGCTTGTAAGTTGCCGGTTTCAACTAGGCCGGCATAATGGATGTGACTGCTACTACTGTTATTGAACTGTAAGTAACAGTGACCTCCATTCATGGACCGCACTCCAGCTTAACATGAGGCTGTTATATGTCGAGTCACAATAATTTTTTTTTTTATTAATAATGTAATCACCATTAATACAGCTGAGTCATGAGTAAGGTGGAGGAAGACAATTCGCGTAAGTAGCAGGAACATGGTATTATCTATGAAAACGTAGTGATATTTAGACAGAAAACTCACTAAGTACTTGAACGTCGTTGCGGTTCATTGTAGGGTGGGTATAATCACTTATATGTGTAGGATGTTGTACCGTTTGATTTTTGCACTGAATTTCACTCAGACAGCAGCATTGAATTGAACCACATTTTTACGCCCTTTGAAGGCGTTAAAATTTTAAAGGCTGCAATAATATGATCTTTAGAATCGCTTTGGCGCTAAAAAGTTCTCCAATTAAGATCACGTACAGGAAAACGCAGCATGGGACATCCATCCGCAATACGGACTGACGATTTGCTAGATATCACAGAGGGGTCTGTACAACAGTAGACGACTAATCGCTGATACGAGGTAATAATAAAACGAAATATCATGCGACAAGAAGGGGAAATTTTGAACGCCCGAAAGTTTTAATATAACGGAAATCAATTATAAAACACTCATTCCAATAGTTACATCTACCCGCTTATTCATTGTTTAAAAAGAATAAGCGGGTAATAGTAATGTCAAAGAAATAATAGGACTGATTTAATATTTTTAAAAGAAAGACACCCTAAACTAGTCTTAACCTGAAAGACTTAATTTCCTGTAACCATAAAAAGTAAACTGTGATTTATTTGATTTACAAAATTAAAATTGTTCCAATAAAAAATGTTGAAACAATGCTTGTGTGCCGACTTACAAGTGTGCAAACCGTGAAATGACTTAGTCACGTCTCGGAATCAGCTTCAAAGTAGCCGGTTCCAACTAGGCCGGCATAGTAGATACGACTGGTATTAGTGCAAGATTTCGCAGTCACAACTATGGACTTTACTTTAACATCAGATGGATGCTGTCATATGTCGAGCCACAATAAAAAAAACTAATATAATTCACCTGTAATTATCCTGTGTAATTATTTAATTTCATGGTTGCCCTAGTATAACAATGAAGTTAGTAGTTATGGCAGGCGACGCGAGACGTTAAGATTTGGGGAAGTCGGAATCGGAGCTTGTGTAATGGGATGAAGTGTTCTACAAACTTTGATTTTCAGACTCTTTATTGTCACAGAGTAAAAACTAAATTATACCAGAGTAGTATTATGGATAGATTTATTACAAAAACTTAGTATAAGTATTATTCTATGTTACATTTTAGTGCTAAAATACATAGGCGGTCTAACGGTGGGGCGAAAGAGGGGGCCCGCCCCGGAGGCTTTCAAATGTCTAAAAGTTCCCTTGATTAAATCCTAGACTAGGCTTTAAAATATGCTTAGTACTCTTTCTTCAGTACAATTTCTTCAGCCTTATTTAGCTTTGCCGCTTTGGGCCTCTGCTAAAATAGTATTGTAGCGACCGCTACATGCTACCGCTAGATGGCGTTGCATGTGTCCAATATGTCGCATACGATTTACTGACAAAGTAATCAATATATATGCGCTTCAATGAGACGACGTCACTGGCTAAGTAGAGCCGAGTACGCAACACGCGTACTGTAGGAGATCTCCTTACCTTTTCTGACAAGCGAAATAATGCTCCGCTAAAGTATCGATGCCCTAGGCCCTAGACTTATTGAAGATGCTGAGGTCACAAATACTCTAAAGTCCCTGCAATTTCGCAGACATGGCGGCTCTATGCGTTCTTTATCGCCTATACCACGAATAATGTTCGACATATGATAGCACCCCGCCATATATTCAGCTGGAGTGCGATCCAAGAATGAAGGCGACTGCTACTACAGTTAAATAACTGCAAGTAGAAATCGCATCCACTATGATGGCTTATTTAGAACCGGCAAATTAGAATCCGATCCCGGAACACGACTAAACCTCCCTTAAAATAAATGGAATACGGGAACACATGATCTGGTTAAGCATTCTACTTGTCGATTGATCGACAAAGAAACGACGCGCCAAATCTTTAATTTCGACTGACGATTCAGTCGAATTAATGCGGCTACTCCCAAACTGTGCGGAGTAAATATACGAGGTTTGAACAAGGTATAAAGTGTCATTGTAGAAACATAAAACAAAAATTCCTGTTATCGTTATTCGTGCATAAAGCGTAAAAAAATACCAAAAAAAATAGATTTTGTAACAAAACGCGTATCCCCCACCTCCTACTATCAAAAAGTTGACAAAAAGTTTCATTCTAATAATTTTCAATAACGTTCAAACCTTTTGTTGTTTACAATTCTTGTTTGCTATTCTTTTGTTTTCATTTTTTTATTGTTTATACTCATTCATATCAACTGATTGTTGTAAAATAAAATTGCCTACATTTTACAGGATCAGAATACTGGTTATAACTGCCTTTTGACGACAGGCGTAGACGAACGGTTTAGCGATTGGTTTGTTGCGCGTAAAGTCCCGGGTTCGATCCCCGGTCGGAGCAAATATTTGTTACATAGCTTTTATTTGTAATATTTAATAATATTAAATATTGCAAATATTTGTTAATAAAAAGAAGGAATGGATATTTGCTTTGGGTCTGGTTATCAAAGAGTGGTAAGCAGTGGTACCCAGTCTGCCGATCCGGGGTGGTACCACCACTTACAAGTATACAGACCGTGAAGTGATATGGTCACGTTTCGGGATCAGCTTGTAAGTTGCCGGTTCCATCTAGGCCCGGCATAGTGGATGTGATTGCTACTCACAGTTATTGAAATGTAGTAGCAGTGACATTCATTCATGGACCAGACTTTGGATTAACATCAAGCGGGGTGCTGTCATATGTCGAGTCACAATAAAAAAAATAAAAAAAACTGCCTTAAATAATGTCGGAAAAGTCACAGATGACTGTTCATAATGCGGTGCTTGTTCCTACAATAATGTATGGAAGTGTAAGTTGGGTGTGGCAGAAGCTCGCAAGTAGAATTAACGCTGTAGAAATGCAGACTTTAGGAAGTGTATGTAGACAATAGCAGATAAACCACATCTAAGCACAGTGCGCGATAGATGTGGTTTAAAAGAAGATGTAGTGACAAGGATTGACAGAGGAATGTTTTGATGGTTTGGGCACATGGAAAGGATGAGTGAAAGTGGATTGACAAAACAAATTTGTCTAAAGAAAAAAATCTGATGTAGATGGATGCGTTATACGAGGCAGGCCCAGTAGGGTGTTTTCCAACCAAGGGGTGGATCTGTACTTGAAAGTGATGGTAACCCAAACCGGGTTGGTTGACTGGACAAATAACAACGAACTGTCTGCCTTCCTCTCTTAAAAGCTTTCTAATTTCTTGATGAAACTACAGCATTTAAATTTACGCTCTAATCAGGCACGTGATTATCTTGAAATGAAATTTACTCGCGTAAAGAGAGAAATTTCCTTAATATTTAGAAACATACATAAATTTGTAGTTTCTTGTACTTGTAATTAGTATGAGAATGAAAGTACCAGGATCTCATAATTGCGAGTATATACGTCACAGCAAATAATTACGCTAGACGCGGCATAACCGCACACGCTCGAAGCGGCCACTATGCAAACTCGCAATATATCTCGACAGCAATATCACGCGGTGTTATCTGGTGAAATATGAGAAGGAGCCAGTGAACTGTGCGGTTTTGTATTGCGCACATCACATGTTACCCTGCTACCGTAGTTCCTTGTAATGACCTATGACATTGCTGTCTACGCAACTTCCTCTTAAAGCTTTTAAATATTATTTATTTAAATCCTTTATTGCACCAAAATAAACATAGGCGAAAAAACCTATTTTCGGATGTAGAAATAGGTACATAGGCGAGCATTCTCTAATCCCTAACCTTTGGGATCATTACATTTTTTTATTGTGACACTACATTTGAACCCAACCCGCCTGATGATAAGCAAGAGGAGGTCCAAGAGTGACGACGACTGAAAAAACTGTCAGTTCACGGCTGCCCCAGTCGCCGTCACTATGCCGGTCACTACAAATAAAACATACAAATAATTTACATACAAATAAACAGTAGATGCTCTATTTTAAATTATCTTTTCAATAATGTACCTAATCTCATCTGCGTAGGACATAGTTTTTTAAGTGTATTTATTTCATTTCATAAACAATTTTCTAAAATATATACATGCACGATATTTCTGAAGTGTTGATTTTGTTCGGTGTTGATTTTTAAATACGAATATCATACTATTGTTGTTTGTTACTATACTAAACTAAGTAAGTAGATATATGACAGTCATTTTCATGTCCGTAAAGTAAACGAATAATTCGTCATAATAAGCATAATGTATGTTAAGAAAAATCATTTTCCTTTTTTTTTCCTGGTTATAGCGCAGGTCCAAGATCGCCGACGACAGAAAAACCTTTTTCAGACTACTATGCCGGCCAAAGTTGCTTATTCACGATTAAAGATTTTAGGATAGGGAGAACACATGTGATGATAAAGCAAAGACCTCAGTGCAATGGTTACGCAAACCATAACCACGGGTATAAAACCACTTGCCACTCGTGTATCTTTGAAACATGTACCTTGGTTGTCCTGTTTCTATGATACAAGCACTTTAGTAGCTCAGTATATAAATGTAAATAAAAATATACATTTTGTACTAAGCAAATAGGAAGTGAAATCTCATCCAAGTAACACGCATACCTCAAACGTTTACATTCGTGGGTTACTATTAATATGTTTCACTCGTAAGATAGGTAAGGTTTTAGTGATTATAACTACCGGCAGAAAAAAAGAGCATTAGATGACTGCGGTCGCTTACAGTCGTAAATAAATATTAATAATTTCAAAGAACATCATTTTGTATGGGGACTTGAGCTTAATTGTATTAACAGCTACATATACATTTTAAAATAGTTTGATGTACGAAGATTACAATGTAATTGGAATATATCCTTCATTTTGCATAGTTTAGGTGTGCAAAATAATCTAACTATAATTATGACAGTTCAAGGCAGAACTGTTAATATGGCGTCTTTGTGATTGACAGACGATACAAAATCCATATCTTATTTTACGAATAATAATAAATTGCACAGCGAACTACAATTTATACATTTTTCATTATTGGACATTAAAAATAAGCCCAAAATGAATAATGGCCTTTATAGTCATTCGCAAAACTAAAAGTTACTGCGTAGAGTGAATAGCAGCGCGCTTTTTGTCTGCCGGCATCTTTAAACATTGTCACAATTTGCCACTAAGGTTTATTGCTCGCAACTATTGCCAATGGTAGGAACTAATTACTTTGGAGCGGTGCCCCCGAGCACACGACTAACTCCTCCGCAGCTGTAAATTAAAGTTGTGTTTGCAGACAACAAATTCCAAGTCTTATATTATATTAAATTTTATGAAGTCATAAACGACCGGTTGGGTGTCCATTTCGACGGAACTTGAGCGGGTCATATTAAGATGGTAGTTAGCTATATTATACATATACCTATAACACCTTTTCAGATAGATAAAGATACTATATAGAATAAGGGTTTCGGTATATACCTAGCAAATAAGGTAAGAACCATTTTTATGTATTTTGGCTTAACATTGGAACTACAAACAGATCCTGAAACGCGACTGAGTCACCTCTCGATATTCACATTTTAAGAGTTACAAGTAAGTACAATCAATCAATCAAATCAAATTGTCACGCCTTTCTCCCACAGGCATAGGCAGAGACAATGGAGCGCCACTTACCACGATCCTTACACAACTCCCTTGCTTCCTTCACATCCACAATTTTCCTTATACAGGCCCTGTGGTTATGGGCACTGAAACCTAGCTTTCTTAAGGATGTCTCCGATTTGGTCGGAAAACACTCTCCTGCGCCTGCCTTGTTTAACGCATCCATCCACATCAGATTTATAAATTCCTTTCGTCAATCTACTTTCACTCATCCTTTCCATATGCCCACACCATCGAAGCATTCCTTTGTCAATCGTTGTCACTACATCTTCTTTCAAATCACATCTACTCGTATCACGCAATGTGCTATTCCTTATTCTATCCGCCATCGTCACTCCACATACACTCCTTAACGACCGCATTTCTACAGCGTTAATTCTACTCTCATGCTTCTTCTGCCACACCCAACATTCACTTCTATACATTAATGTAGGAACAAGCACTGCATTATGAACAGCCATCCGTGACTTTTGGGACATTACTTGGCTGTTCATTATACTATGGATGGCGCCGTTCACTACGTTAACCTTTTGCACTCTTCTCTCAATATCTTCATCACACTTTCCATCCCTAGTAAACAAAATGTAGTAATATACTAAATTAACAAATATTTGTTAATAAAAATTAAAGATGCGGATATTTGCTCCGGGTCTGGTTGTCAAAGGGTGGTAGGCAGTGATGCCTGCCGATTCGGTACCATCACACTTACAGGTACACAGATCGTAAAGTGACTTAGTCGTGTTTTGTAAGTTGCCGGTTCCAACTACGCCGCCATAATGGATGTGACTGCTACTTGTAGTTATTCAACTGTAGTAGCAATAACTTTCATTTATGAACCGCCCTAGCTCGAGCTCAGGCGGGGTGCTGTCATATGTCGAGTCACAATAAAAACAACTATTGAACTATTTTAAAACCTTTGTCATATTTTTATTTCTTAATTATGGATACTTATTATACTTTGATCATCTGGTTTCTATGATACAAGCTCTACAGATTAAAAATGTTTGAATTCTCTCTTAAAAGTACTAGGACTTCATAACTTACATGGAAATACAAATCATTATTTATTTGAACATGTGCACTATTGAAGGGAAGATTTGAATGTTTGATCTATTTACTGTCAGTTCATCTTTCACACAATTGAATTCCACTGAATGCATCGCATATATAACTCTCTGGCATGGCTGCGTCACAATCACAGATTTATTTGAATATATATTTTTATTTATAGCTTTTGTTTGTACGCATATAACTCTTTGCGAAATGTTATACAATAAAAAAGGCGGATATTTGCTTCGGGTCTGGTTATCAAAGAGTGGTAGGCAGTGGTAACCAGTCTGCCGATCCGGGGTAGTACCACCACTTACAAATTTATAGACAGAGTGATTTGGTCGCTTGTAAGTTGCCGGTTCCAAATAGGCTGGCATAGTAAATGTGTCTGCTATTTACAGTTATTGAATTGTGGTAACAGTGACACCCATTCATGGACCGCACTCCAGCTCAACATCAAGCGGGGAGCTGTCAAATGTCGAGTTACAAAAAAAATAACAAAAATGTAAACAGCATAGATGCCTTTTTGTTTATGCTGTTTACATGCAAACTGTGATGATATCCATTTGTCTAGAAGTTACGCGGTCGCTGTTAGTGTCAAAAGCAACTTTTATTCATTCGGACAATGAGCTTGAACTGTTAATGAAAATGAACTTCAATTCTTAGTGTGTTGCGTAATTGCAATTTTAATTTGAAAGCTCATTAATGGAGTTCATCTGTCCAAACAAAGCCCATTCTCATTGCCATTACGAATTGCCTTACGCGGTACGAAGGGAATACCTACGAATAAAATCGAGTATTGAAATTTTTCGTTTTTTTTTTTAAACAGTCGTCTTTGCGACATACCAACGAAGGGAACACTTCATAAGTAATGAAACTTTTCGGTTGATATATCCTTCGTCGTAAATGTTGTATACAGAATTTTTAGTTTTACAGTTAAAAAGCATTTTTGAAGAACATTGCACTGCACCAGTGGTGAATTCAAACTTGAATATGTTCCAACGACATACCAATTTTCTGCTCGTTGTCAGACAAAAATACCAATTCATTTTTGATGATCCCACAACAGTGGCTCTTAAACTTTTTTTATTTTATTTTATTTTATTGTGACTCGACATATGACAGCACCCCGCTTGATGTTAAGCCAAAGTGAATGATGAATCATTCCATGAATTCTGTCCATGAATGAATGTCACTGCTACTACTATTCAATAACTGTTAGTAGGCCGGCCTAAATGGAACCGGCAACTTACAAGCTGATCCCGAAACGTGACCACTTCACGGTCTGTATACTTGTAAGTGGTGGTACTACCCGGATCGGCAGACTGGGTACCACTGCCTACCACTCTTAAACTTATGCTAACATTTTATTTATGTTTGTGTATTATTATTATTATATATTATATATAACTTATTTATGTACTTATGTGTATTAAAATGTAATTATTAAGAATTATTATTATGTATTTGTTGTTTTATTCTTACAAATTGTCATCATAATAATGCACCTACTTACCAATAAAACTCTCTTAATGTCCTAAAGATTTGTTTTGGCTGTCAGAGAATGTCTAACGGCATTAAGTCCGCCTTTATACATAGTGCAATTAAGTTTTAAATAAATAACTTTTAATGTAGTAGCAGTGACATCCATTCGTGGACCACACTAACATTATTTGCTGAACTTGTTGAGCCACATTAATAAAAACTTTAAAAGTGTGATGTGTATTAAATTTCCGCTTACATTTAGCCATGATTACATTAAGGTCATGATGGCATTAAGGTCGCCAATGTATTGTAACTTCCTTTGGTTAACAATTATAAAAAATGCTTTTTAATTATAAGGCAAACGTGGTGTAGTGGCAGTGCAATGGTTACACAAACCGGAGAGCAAGGGTTCAAAACCACACACAGGTACCAATATTTGATATACTTGTATGTACCTACTTTGGTTATCCTGTTTCTACTTTAGTAGCTGAGTATAGAAATGTAAAAAATAATAATATTATATTTTATCTGGTTGATAGTTTGGAAACAAGTGTAGTGAAGCGTTCGATATTCATGCCATGGCGGGACGTGCTAACGATCGAGAAATAATGCACTAGGAAACACTTAGCTCTAACAAACTCGAAAGTAATGTGGTCGAAGATTGATGAGGGAACTACAACTAAATGGCAACCGGGCTTTAATACAATAAAGTTATTATCTCACGGTTTATTCATCATCACCATCAGCCGGAAGACGTCCACTGCTGAACATAGGCTCCCCCTTAGAGTCGTTCCCATTCCGAACGACTAGTACCAGTTGCATCTATCGGTATTTTGTCGTTCGAAATGGGGGGGTGCCAAAATCCCCACGCTGGGTCTTCATCCTCGGGGGATCATCCTCAGGTTTTAACAATACTTTTAAATTAAATTGCATTCTTATGTGTTTTTATTACTAAGGTACGATATATGACTGCATACAACTTGATGTTAAGCTGGGGTACCATTAAAGAGCTGATGCAACTAATGTCACAAGTGAATATTTATTTCCAAATCGCCTCAATCGCCGTTACTATGCCGGCCAGAGGTGACAATTCACGCTTCGCTTGAAAGATCCAAAATTATACTCGTATGATAGGAAAAATACATGAAAGGGCATTCCATTTGATCCAGGGATTGTTTGCGGAACGATGCGGCGAACCATCTATTTTCACAACAGAATGCAAAAGCTTCCCCCGACCTATAGAACTGTCTCTTTAGCTGGCATAGTTACAGCAACTGATGTAGCCGTGAACTGCTTACCATTGAGATCAGATGTCGAATCACAATATAAAAAATCCTGTGACTGGTATCACTAGTGTTGGAGTTCCTTCACAACAAGAAGTTAAAAAGTACAATGAAATGTGTACCGTGGTGTAGTGGTAATACAATGGTCACGCAAACCGAGAACACGGGTTTAAAACCACCTACCGGTACCAATGTACCTTTGATTGTGTATTATATATTATATACTTTGGTTGTCCTGTTTCTATGATACAAGCACTTTTGTAGCTTAGTGTAGATATGTAAAAAAAAATTATTTTTCAATAGAGCCACGTAATAAATAAACACTTAAAACGTTAAGCTACTTGTGATATATTTTCTTATTTGAAAATAAAGTAACATTTTTAGCAAGTAAGTTTATTATCTCGTTTACCAATACGAGACAGTTTCTTATAGAGTGTACGCCTTTCTTCATGAGAAATAACGGTCAGGACGTGACTAGAGAACAACGTGGATGTTGTAAAATTGTATTGCAATTTTTATTATTACATTTAGGCAATTTTTTTATTGTGCCTCGACATTTGACAGAATCTCATCTGGTCTTAAGCTGGAGTTGTGCGGATCTTGAGTGGAGGTGACTGGCACTACATATAAATACTTGACGACAGGCGTTGGCGATTGATCAGCGATTGGTTTGTTGCGTGTAAAGTCCTCGGATCGATTCCCGGTCGGAGCAAATATTTGTTTCATTACTTTTATTATGAAACAAATATTTATATTAAATATTCTAAATATTTGTTAATAAATAAAAAGAGTCGGATATTTGCTTCGGTCTGATTATCAAAGAGGCAGTGGTACCCAGTCTGCCGATCCGGAATAGTACCACAACTTACAAGTATACAGACCGTGAAGTGATTTGGTCGCATTTTGGGATCAGCTTATTAGTTGCTGGTTACAACTAGGCCGACATAGTGGATGTGATTACAGTTATTAAAATTATAATAGCAGTGACATTCATTCATGGACTACACTCGAGCTTAACATCAAGCTGGGTGCTGTCATATGTCGAGTCACAATAAAAAATAAAAACTTACAAATAGTAGTGGTATCCAGTATGCAGTTGGTACCGGCATTTTACAAGCTGATTCTAAAACGCGACTTATACTTGTAAGTGGTGGTCTTACCTCGGATTGGCAGACTAGGCACCACTGCCTACCACTCTTAAATTTTTTTTTTTCTATTGTGACTTGACATATGACAGCACCTCTCCTAAGTGCCTGTTGAGCTGGAGCGCCATCCATGAATGAAGGTGACTGCTACTACCGTTAAATAAATTATAAGTCACATCCACTATGCCAGCCTAAGCAAACTGATCCCGAAACGCGACTAAGTCACTTCTCGATCTGTATCAATCAAATTGTCACGTCTTTTTCCCACAGGGATAGGCAAAAAGTAAAGACAATGCAGCGCCACTTGCCACGATCTTGACACAACTCCCACGCTTCCCTCACATCCACAAGTTTATTCCTATGTAAATATTTTGTCTCTAGCTATCCACGTGGATACGCAGGCCTAAAGCCATTATTTGCCGCCTCCATTGTGAGACACAATTCTTTGACAGTGTCTAAAAACAAATGCTAGCGAGCAAGTCCTGTTGATCCCTACTTCCTTTATTCTAGACTTAGCAATCCTCTTTTCGAGTATTTGTGTTGAACAACGCTTTTACTTACTATACGAGAATTTCAACAAAACATTTTTGACCTGCATAATGACGGCGACTGAGGCGACCGTGAACTAAGTCGGTTTTTCAGTCTCTTGGACCTCCCCTTGCAAGTCGAGTTACAATAAAACAAAATAATTTAAAAATTATTGAATTAAATCTCATTCTATTTTCTTAGATTTTGCGCGAACATTGATTAATGAATTAAACAAATTTTATGCGGCTTACTATCGCGTTTAAATTGTAGAATCAAAACCAAAATAAACGCGATAGTAAGCCGCATAAAATTTGTTTATTTCATCTTCTCATTCTTTAAAAAGAAGTATAGGTACCTAAGTTAAGAAATGTTCATTATTGGTGTTTTTCTGATAATAACATTTTTTCACGGGCAAGCAGTAGCTATAGTAAAGAAATCAAAGTAGAGGCTAGTAGATATATGAGGATATTTATTTATAACTTAAATACCCACCTCATTAAGAATATGAAGTAACCCGACAAATTAGGAAAGTAACTTAACAAACAGACGTTTCTTTAAGGCTGAACTATGGAAGAGGCGTCTAATACATATGTAAATTGGTAGTATAAAAGACAAACTTGTCGCATAAACTTTGAAGAAATTCCATTTAACTTCTCTGAAGGAAGGTTTCTTGAAATACGCAAATTTTTACCTATGTTTGTTTTTAATACCTTTTTTTTTATTGTGACTCGACATATGACAGCACCCCGCTTGATGTTAAGCCAAAGTGTGGTCCATGAATGAATGTCACTGCTACTACAATTCAATAACTGTGAGTAGCAATCACATCCACTATGCCGGCCTAGATGGAACCGGCAACTTACAAGCTGATCCCGAAACGTGACCAAATCACTTCACGGTCTGTATACTTGTAAGTGGTGGTACTACCCCGGATCGGCAGACTGGGTACCACTGCCTACCACTCTTTGATAACCAGACCCGAAGCAAATATCCATCTCTTTTTTTTATTAACAAATATTTAATACTATTAAATATTACAAATAAAAGCTATGAAACAAATATTTGCTCCGACCAGGGATCGAACCCGGGACTTTACGCGCAACAAACCAGTCGCTAAACCGTTCGTCCACGCCTGTCGTCAAATACCTATAGTAACTTTATGTTTTTTTATTTATTATAGCTCGGCACCCGCCTGGTATTAAGCTGGAGTGCGGTCCATGAATTGAGGCTAATAGAGAAATAAAGAAATGGGACAAATAGATACAGATATAAATATATACACAATTCAATAAATTTACACATACATAAATACGAGTATCCTAACTAACATATTAAGGCTTTTTAGTAATATGTAAAAACTATAGTTTTTTAAAAATGATCTTGTTAGGAGCTATATGAATACGTCGAGATAATTCCACCTGGAAGCAGTATGGCAAAAACAGTTAAAAAGGAAAACAGTCTGATGGAAAGAAATGCGAGAGTTAACCTAACTAAGGGGAACGAAGGGAGTTGTCATGAAGAGAGGTGAGTCAATAAAACTAATTGGAAGTGTAGGGTTCTATTCTTAACCACATTGTTGTATGGATTACGTACCACCACAAGTAATCGCGACAAATATTATTTAATATTCATTTAATTTGACCGGAAGGAAGACTAGCAATTATTTCTGCCAACGTATTTGCTGCGCTATACAAAAGGGAAATGTTGCCAGACTTCTTGGGACTATCTCTGATGAGACGTCTCTTTGTTATATTTTTTATTTATAGTTTAAATATTATCGGTCTTTTGCAAAAAATAATTAAAACAAATTGTCACAAGTAATTTTGTGCTACTAAATTGACTTAAATCTAATGCACGTTTAATTTTTTTCTGTGTATGTATTTTTAATAATAAAGGAATTCATATTCATAAACATAAAATATATTTAAAATATTATTTTAAGAGAAAATTAATGCGCTGTAATTAAAGTTCCTACGTCACCTCGGTGTTGTCACAAAACTTTAAGTCAAGTGCTTAAAACTAGTTAATTTTAAGTATGTTAATTTAATCAAGGTACCAGGAGAACATAAAATGTTGGCGGTACACTGAGTTATGCGAGTGCTTTATCTAAACATTCTGGAATTAGAAGGATGCGACACAACCTTCCTGAACAACACCGTACCTGGTCCACATAGTTTATTAAATATATATTGTTATAGATATTATATGTAGTATTAACCCTATTATAGGCGACAATTATACAAAGCACATTAAATCCTTTTTTTTTGTTATATTTATAGCGACGGTACATCTGACTATGACTTGCCTAGAGATACCCAAAGGAAAGTCAAAGAGTGCCGACGTCCGATATACTGACTTGATTTCACTATGCCGTCCAAGTCACTATGTCGGCCAAATGTGCCTTTTCACGCTTTGCCTAAAAGATCCAATGTTATAGAATGAAAAGAACACAATATGGCCTGGCTAAGCATGTCGATTATTCTACAAAGTAACGACGCTCCGAACATTTTAGTTAACCTAAAATGTTAATCAAATAATCACCTAAAATTGTGGAATGGCCTTACAAACCAAGAGCCCTCGGTTCAAAACCAATGTATCTTTGTACTTATATACTTTGGTTATCCTTTTCCTATGATACAATCACGGTTTTTTATTACATTTCTATACTAAGCTACTAAAGTGCTTGTGTCATAGAAACAGGACAAAAAGTACATACATATATCAAAGATACATTGGTACCGGTGGGTGGTTTCGAACTTGTGCTCTCGGTTTGTGTAACCATTGCACTGCCAATACACCACGTTTAGTAGCTAAGTATAAAGAAAGAAAGCAAGTGCCCATAACCTTAGAGGTTGTATGAAGATAATTATAAATGTGAAGGAAGCGAGAGAGTTGTGTCAGGATCGTGGCAAGTGGCACTCTATAGTGTCTGCCTTATTTTTGTATAAGGAATATTAAAAAAAAGGTCTGGTATGCCAGTGTTGAATGTAGACAAAGCCTAATGTCACATGTAACAAAGTTTATTTGAATATTCATCAATGTCAGCTTGCTTTAAATGAAAAGTTTCACTGTCCACCCTTTCTGGTTTCACTACCTGAAAACAAACGATGTAGTTATGGTAATTCGTGAATTTTAGACTACGGTTGTATTCAATATGATTTATGATCTACTATCAAAATTACTACTGTTTTACGCGTCTACATAGTACTCGGTTCTGAAAATCATTATACAGTCTAGTCTGTCCAATCGAAGACAATTTATTTCTCTCATTGCTAAGTTAGGAAGGGGATCTATCAATGAACGACAGGCGTGGACGAACGGTTAGCGATTAGTTTGTTGCGCGTAAAGTCCCGGGTTCGATTCCCGGTCGGAGCAAATATTTGTTACATAGCAGTTATTTATACATAGCTTATATATACATAGCTTATATATACATAGCTTATAGTAAAAGCAACAAGAAACAACTCAAAAGAACAAAATCAAGATGCTAAAAGATAACACCGCTGAAGATTACACAGCTCTTAAGAAACTTTACACGGAATTTTCAACAATTTTCAATATAATAACGCTTCCTGAAGTTTGGAGAGACAACTTATCACGGGCGGTGAGTTGAAACTGTTTCAGTTAAGCTTCAGCTTTGCTATTTTCTTGTCACCTAATTACAAAGTCACTGGGGTAGCAAGTAGAGTATTACGCTAACGTCTATTTACTTATAAAGGAAGTCGACTTAAAGAGTAGTAGGCAGTGGTGCCCAGCCTGCAGATCTTGGGTAGTGCATCAATCAATCAATCAAATTGACACGCCTTTTTCTCACAGGAATATGCAGAGACAATAGAAACAACTTGCCACAATCCTGACACAACTCCCTCGCTTTCTTAACATCCACAATTCGCTCTACGGCTATGGGCACTAGGCAACCTAGCTTTCTTTTTGGTCGGAAAACACCCTCCTGGGGGTGGGTAGTGCATGCATATAAAAGTGATTTGTCGAAATCAGCTAGTAAGTTGCCGGTTCCAAGTAAGCTGGCATAGTGGACGTGACTGCTTCTTACAGTTAACAGTAGTAGCAGTCATGGACCGCTCTTCAGCTTAACGTCAGGCAGGGTCATATGTCGAGCCACAATAAAATAATATATACCTATATATATATTATATACTTAGTGTATATAAACTTGTATAATATATATGACGTTCTAAGGGGGAGGCCTATGTTCGTCAGTGGACGTCTTCTGGCTGATGATGATGATGTATAAACTATTGATTTTCATTATTATTTACACACAGATATATAAATAGAAAGACAAATAAAATAAAAGATGATGAAGAATTGGCAGCCTTATCACCAAAACTAGGCAGGCGAAGTAATGTATCATGTTGCGACATAAAGAATAATTTGAATAGAATTAAACAAATTTTATGCGGCTTACTATCGCGTTTATTTTGGTTTTGATATGACCTCTCCGTGACCACGATAGCTGCAAAGCTTTCGAAACTTCGGAATAATAAAAAAATGTAAAATCAAAACCAAAATAAACACAATAGTAAGCCGCATAAAATTTGTTTAATTAATGAATTCGCGCAAAATCTAAGAAAATACTTTTATTACTACAATGTATTTTGAATAGAGTAAGAGAGTGTCAGGAACGTAGAAACTAGATGCAAATTACCCATCTATTCATAAGACTGAACAAAACTTGAAATTAATTGTTAAAAACAACATACTTTAACAAATGCAAGTCATGTAACTTAAATGTTTCTGCTGCTATCCAGTATAACGTTGGTCGTGAACTTAGGTTATAAATAAACAGAGCGCGCAAAAGAAGGATGTTATTAATTCGTTTTAATATATCGGGTCCGCCATATAATTTTTTTTTGAAAATGATATAAAAAAACAACTAATATTTTTTTAAATTTCTTTTTTTATTTGAAGGTACTATCTTTCCGGTTAATGATGGAAAATAAATTCATTCAAATGGCTATTTGAAAGTTATTTGGCGGACCCGATACATTTTTTAAGCTGACTCACAAAAATCGACGTTAAATGAAAAGCACAAGATTTGCCACTCCGTGACTGTAGCTACTTTATATGTGTATATACAAAATATAACTTTTGACTCCACCGAGGTGTGCGAGTTTAAAAGATGTAGAGGTCACGCGAACTCTGGAGCCCCTGCAACTTCGCAGAGACATAGCGGCTTTATACGTCCTTTGTCGCCTATACCACAGATAAAGTTCTGAGGAGCTATTTAATCACTAAAAGTTTCGGTGTTTCGTTTCTTTGTAGAACAATCGACAAGTGGAATGCTTTGCCAGTACTTGTGTGCTACCTTGGACCTATGAAGCGATCCGTAAAGGAGCGCCTTGGGCATAGTCACGGTGACTAGGGCAGCCATGAATTGAGTACCACGACCGTTTTAGTTTCATTTTATATTGTAGAAGC
Organism: Tinea trinotella; assembly: GCA_905220615.1. Classification (NCBI taxonomy): domain Eukaryota; kingdom Metazoa; phylum Arthropoda; class Insecta; order Lepidoptera; family Tineidae; genus Tinea; species Tinea trinotella. Next base: position 1,704,702 of record HG992321.1, on the reverse strand, counting down.
GATTGTGATTTCGACTTTCCTGCAAGAAGAGGTCCACAAGCGCCGATTCTGAAAAAAAAAACAGCTAAAGATGATTTTTTTACGATTCAGAATCCCGGTTTATAGGCGTCCACTGCTGAACATAAACCTCCCCCTTAGAACGCCATTTCGAACAAGTTACCAGTTGCATCCACTAGTTATTCGTGACTTTCACTAATTCGTCAGTCCACCTAGTGGGAGGCCTAACTACGCTGCGTCTGCCGGTTCGTGGTATCCACTCTAGAACCTTTTTTTCCCCATCAGTTGTCGGTTGTTCGAGCGATGTTATAGGATAGAAAGTAGTCTCTATTATATCTATACTCTAAATTGTTGGGTAATTACAACTCCGTACAGCTGGTAACAGTGAGGTGACTCCAGCATTCCAGAGTGCACGACATGAAAACGTGAAAATTCCAACGCGAAATCAAGACTAGAATATTTCTAGAAAATCCCAAATTTATATCCTTTATAATAAATAGAATTGAATCTATTTTCGGGTGCTTTTTAAATCATTATTATTTTATTGTGACTCGTTATATGACAGCACCCTGGCTCATGTTAAGCTGAAGTGCGGTCCATGAATAAAGACGTCGCTAATATATATATATAAATAACGCAGTCGCAGTCGCATCCACTATACCGGCCCGCGGACGGACCGCGTAACTCATTGACAATGAAAATGGGCTTCGTTTTGACAATTGAACTTTAAAATTAAATTTGCGACCGCGCAATATACTAAGAATCGATGTTCATTTTCATTAACTGATCAAGCTAATTGAAACCACGGTCGCCAGCACAGTACGGTAAGTCTGTACACTGCCTACCATTCGTAAAATTTCGTTAGGCTGTAACTTAAAATAATTTCTAACAAAAAAAAACCGACTTCAAACAGTAAACTAAAAAGCAAAAAATAAATTTTCTTCGCACAACGTAATACGTATTTTCATTTAGTTAAATAGAAATGATTAAATAATTATTTTATAATTTTAAAGTCGGTGCCAAGTAAAACAATAACTGTGTACAGATAATTATGAATCTTTCTAACAACTGACGATAATATTAGTAGGTAATTATCACGAAATATCTGTTCTGTGGTAATTATTAGTACTTCCTTATTATCCTTGTTTTGGTTTTGCTAAAAGACATTGTGATTTTTTAAAATTTAATACGTTCATGCTATTATTATAGGTATTAGATAGTTATTCATATTTAAATGTCATTTGATTCCATTTTGAGTATTTCATTTTAGTAAATTCTTTTGTTTTATTTAAACAGTTTTATTTCGAGTACATTTGTTATGTAAATAGCTACTATATGTCTAAGTTGTATTCAGTGTTTTTTCATAATTCGTTTTCATTTACTAGTAGTTTGTAAGCCAGTCAGTATTTAGGTACATAATATTAAAAAAGTTACTTTGATAGTTAGTAGGTACGATTCTTATATTTTTCTAATACTGTTATTATTTTGTAATTGCTTTGATATATTTAATATTGTGTGTACTTAGTAATTTGATATAGTAGTAAGGTTGTTGAAGCATTGACTCGGCACCGACTCCAAAATTATAAAATAATTATTTAATCATTTCTATTTAACTAAATGAAAATACGTATTACGTTGTGCGAAGAAAATTTATTTTTTGCTTTTTAGTTTACTGTTTGAAGTCGTTTTTTTTTTGTTAGAAATTATTTTATTTTACTATTTTAAGTGATCGGTAGACCGAACAAAGATGCTTCTCGAATGAGGAGACGATGATTGCTTGAGACGGAAAATGATAGCGGAAACGATTAGACATAATGAAAAAAAACTTAACAAACGCACTAGTCGCCCCTACGATTTTTTTAGAAGTTCCCCTCGATTTCTCTGGTCTGCCATCTTCAAACCCTGATTTACTTATCATGGGACCACCTTTGAAATAAATATCAAAATCGGTTCATAAACAACGAATATATACGGCTGAATTGAGAAACCTCCTCTTTTTTTTGAAGTCGGTTAAACTTTGATTCCCTTATCATCAAAATCGGTTCATAAACAACGAAGTTATCCGCGAAAAAACATAAAAAAGATATATACAGTCATTTTAGAAACCTTCTCCTTTTTTGAAGTCGGTTAAACCCTGATTTCTTTATCATGGGACCACCTTTGAAATATCTTCTTTCCAATAAAAAAAGAATAATCAAAATCGGTTTATAAACAACGAAGTTATCCGCAAACAAACATGAATTAGAATGTTGCAAATTTAAGACTTATATGATCTTCTCATGGATGCCATTATCAGAACTGGACCAAATTAAAATGGGACCACACGGGAAGCACCAGCTTTCAAATAAAAAAAGAATCATTAAAATCGGTTTAACCAGTCAAAAGTTTTGAGGTAACAAACATAAAAAAAAAAATACGGGTCGAATTGATAACCTCCTCCTTTTTTGAAGTCGGTTAAAAATAAAACAATAAACTAACTATTCAAGTGAAGAATTTATTATTTTTAAATTAAAAAAAAACAAACGTAAAATTATATAAAAAAGCGACCGTGGTGTAGTGGGTCTGGTTATCAGAGTGGTAGGCAGTGGTACCCAGTCTGCCGATCCGGGGTAGTACCACCACTTACAAGTATACAAACCGTGAAGTGATTTAGTCGCGTTTCGTGATTAGCTTGTAAGTTGCCGGTTCCAACTAGACCAGCATTGTGAATGTGACAGTTATTGTTTAGCAGTAGTAGTAGCAGTGGTATCCATTCATGGACCACACTTCAGCTTAACATCAAACGGGGTGCTGTCATAAAAAAGGAAACTATAGGTCTAAGGTCTAACTATAAATGACTCGCCCCTCCACTAAAGTGCTTGGATCATAGAAACAGGACAACAAAAGTACATATATCAAAGATACATTGGTACCGGTGAGTGGTTTTGAACCCGTGCCACTCGGCTTAGCAATAGCAATTTCAGTTGCCGTCGCATTGCAATAGTTTCCTTGATTGCGACGTAATCCCGCACACTGTTGCAATACTTGCAAATATTTAATCGTTCGAGTAATTTTGTTTGTGGCTCTTACTTCCGCCCGTTTACAGAAGTAATTTTGAATTCCTTGTACCTGAAGTGAAATTTTAAGACTTATATATTTATATTTTTCCATTTATACTTCTTTATTAAACTACTAAAGTGCTTGTATCATAGAAACAGAACGACCAAAGTACATATATCAAAGTAAATAGGTACCCGTGGATGGTTTCGAACCCGTGCTCTCGGTTTGTGTAAACATTGCACTGCCACTACACCACGGTCGCCATAAATTTAATATGATATTTAATCATAAGCGAATTTGTCATGCCTGCATTCCTATATTAAGTTTACGTTCAAATAAAAAATCAATCAATCAATCAATTAAATTGTCACGCCTCTTTCACACAGGTATAGGCAGAGACAATGGAGTGCCACTTGCCACGATCCTGACAACAAATCCCTCGCTTTCTTCACATCCACAATTCTCCTCATACAAGCTCCTAGGACACCCAGTTTAAACAAAAAATCGCGTCTTATTATAGTGTATAAGACTACAGAGTACCTATATACAAATTATTTTCTTACAAAAATCTAACTTAAAAGTGAATTTCTTTCACAAATAATAAAAAAAACAACATTATTTGATATAGAAGGCAATAAAGGGACTACAGCACGTAGGGGGTGAAACGTGCACTTTGGCCACACGAACTGTATCTCATTCGAGACGTGATATCTCCTATACTGGAAATGGGTTTAGTAAAAATTTAAATATTTTAAAATATCACTTATGAGCTTGGGTAACAATTATTTTACTTATAAAAAATGTTATCGATCAATCAATCAAATTGTCACGCCATTTTCCCACAGGGATAGGCACAATGTAGTGCCACTAGCCACGATCCTGACACAACTTCCTCGCTTCCTTCACATTTACAATTCTATGGTTATGGGCACTAGGCAACCTAGCTTTCTTGAGGATGTCTCGGATTTGGTCGGCAAACACCCTCCTTACTTATTTTAATATTATAAATATTTGTTAATAAAAAAAGTATGGTTGTTAGTTGTTGTGGTAGGCAGTGTCCAAACTGCTGGTCCGGGGAAGTACCAACACTTCAAGTATACAGATCAGCTTGTAAGTTGCCGGTTCCAACTAGGCTGGCATAGTGGTTCTAAGTGCTACTTACAGTTCTTCAACGGTGATAGCCTTTAATTAATGGACTGCACTCCAGCTTAATATCAAGCAGAGTGCTGCCATATTTCGAGTCACAATAAAAAAACTATTTCACCAAGAAACAAGGTTCATATTTTATTCTTTTAATGACGTCATCCGCTTTCTAATGACCGAATCAACAGCCTTACTAAACTGTTTAGCGTATCCTTTCTATGTTGAACAATTAACAAGTAGAATGCTTTACCCGCCCTTGTGTTCTCCCTTCCTACGAGTGTTCCCCTCCAACCGAAGCGCGAAAAACTCAGCATAAAGAAATAAACAAACATAATAAAATAAAAAGCCAAAATATCAGGCGCACATAAACAGTAGAAGCTACCGTCTGTTCTTCACTCACGCACATAGCTCGTAAAAAAAGTCTTGATGTATATGTATTTTGTCGTCACGCAAGTCCCAAAAGAGAGCTAACTTAATCAGGGTAGAATCATCCCTGGCCACAGGCGAATGATAATCTCCGTACTTTTCGAGAAGAAGTACGTGACTAGGTTACTACATGTGAAGCGCTGGGTTCGATTCTATCTCGAGGGCTCCACGCGGTGACATTCAATATCATGTATAAATAAATACATAACCTAAAGGCGTGAACGAACGGTTAGCGATTGGTTTGATACACGTAAAGTCCCGGGTTCGATTCCCGGTCAGAGCAAATAATTGTTTCATAGCTTTTATTTGTAATAATTAATAATTATATTAAATATTGCAAATTCGGGTCTGGTTATTAATAGACTGCACTCCAGCTTACTCTAAAGTAGTAGGCAGTGGTACCCAGTCTGCCGATCCGGGGTAGTACCACCACTTACAAGTATACAGACCGTGAAGTGATTTGGTTGCGTTCCGTGATCAGCTTATAAGTTCCAACTAGGCTGTCATAGTGGATGTGACTGCTACTCACAGTTATTGAATTGTAGTAGCAGTGACATCCATTCATAAACCACACTTCAGCTTAACATTAAGCGGTGTGCTGTCATATGGCGAGTCACAATAAAAAAAATAAAAAAATTCAACCGTACCTACAGGCTTCAACTACGCGTGCTACGAATGTTTTAAAAACGCAGACACATTTTATTTCGTACAATACAAAAAGATCGCTGAAAATGGGTTCAGCGTCTGAAAAAAATCTCTATTCCATTCTCGTTTTGTAATAAATATAGCAATAACCCTTAAAGGGGATAACTATCGAAAATAAACACCAAAATATATTTTTTCTTTCAGCGACATAAAGATATGAAATATTGTCAAAACACTGTAAATGTCTTGTTTTCAGATGAAGACAACTTCACACTATTAAATGGAATACCTTCTAAATTTACAAAATGATATCTGAACCTAAAATTTAATTTACAATATGTAAAGGTTCAAATTTATTATATACAATATAGTTTAGATCGTGCGTAGTAAAAAGCCACGGGGATAGGCAAAGACAATGGAGCGCCACTTACCACGATCCTTACACAACTCCCTTGCTTCTTTCACATCCACAATTCTCTTCATACAGCCTCTGTGCTTATGGGCACTAGGCAACCTAGCTTTAAATACTAATCTTCCAAAAATGCTTGTATCACAGAAACAAGACTGCCATCTTTTCATTGTAGAACACAAGTGGAATGCTTTGCCAGCCCATGTGTTCTCCCCATCCTTTAACCTTAAATCCTTCAAGCGATGCGTGAAGAAGGACCTTTGGCCGGCATAGTGACGGCGACTGAGGCAGCCATGAACTAACTCGTTTTTTTTTAGTCGTCGTCACTTTTGCTTATCATCTAGTGGGTCAAGGTCAAATGTCTTGTCACAATAAAAAAAACAAAGTACAGATATCCAAGATACATTGTTACCGCCAAGTGACTTGTTCCGAGGCTCCTTCACTACATCTATACAACAGTCGCTTTTAAAATAAGTCGGTAAATATTTAAAGAAGTAATTTACCATTACATCCAAAAACCAATAATTCGAAAATCGAATAAGTTTATTAAAGTAAACAAGTATTCGAAGGCGGGAGTGACATTTATTTTATTCCTACTTGTATGTCAATAAAAACGAGCAAATAACTTTGAAAAATTTTCCTCACAACGTTTGCTCTGCAACCCTTTAATTTGAACCATTCCCAAACTGCTTTATCGAGTAAATATTTGACATACAACACTTGACACTGATTGGAAGCACAAGCACGCCTCTATCTTTAAATACCACTTTTGAAACTACTTTTATAGCAAACATTAAAATACATTACTGCTTCTGCTATTACAAAATAAATTACAAATCGAACTAAAGCAGTAATGCATGTAAGTTTAAGTTAAAATACCGCAATAGATGGTGCTAATAAAATTTGTAGTGAAACCTTCGTTGTTGTTTTCACATTCTGTTGGGAGCCCGATTGTGTTTAAATAATAAATGTTTTGTGAGTATGTAAGTTGGTAAGTTCAGTCGTTAAGGATCTGCGTCGGACGTTTTGTACCTACTTCCAACAATTCGCACTGCTTAACCCTTTGTCAGGCGCCCCTAAAATACTTAGATCAAGCAAGGTATATCTCAATCAATCAATCAAATTGTCACGCCTTTTTCCCACAGGGATAGGCAGAGACAATGGAACGCCACTTACCACGATCCTTACACAACTCCCTTGCTTCCTTCACATCCACAATTCTCCTCATACAGGCCCTATGGTTATGGGCACTAGGCAACCTAGCTTTCTTAAGGATGTCTCCGATTTGGTCGGAAAACACTCTCCTAGGCCTGCCTTGTTTAACGCATCCATCCACGTCAGATTTATAAATTCCTATTCAAGGTATATCTGAGAGGCTTTAATTGAGATTTTTCAATTGTAAAAATCAATCAAAGCCTCTCAGATACTTTGATACATCATATCAATCAATCAATCAATTTGTCACGCTTTTTTCCAGGGAGAAAAAATCTTGCCACAATCCTGAAACAACTCGCTCGCTTTCTTCACATCCACAATTTTGACGACAGGCGTGGACGAACGGTTTAGCGACTGGTTTGTTGCGCGTAAAGTCCCGGGTTCGATCCCCGGTCGGAGCAAATATTTGTTTCATAGCTTTTATTTGTAATATTTAATAGTATTAAATATTGCAAATATTTGTTAATAAAAAAAAAGAGATGGATATTTGCTTCGGGTCTGGTTATCAAAGAGTGGTAGGCAGTGGTAACCAGTCTGCCGATCCGGGGTAGTACCACCACTTACAAGTATACAGACCGTGAAGTGATTTGGTCACGTTTCGGGATCAGCTTGTAAGTTGCCGGTTCCATCTAGGCCGGCATAGTGGATGTAATTGCTACTCACAGTTATTGAATTGTAGTAGCAGTGACATTCATTCATGGACCACACTTCGGCTTAACATCAAGCGGGGTGCTGTCATATGTCGAGTCACAATAAAATAAAAAAAAATCATAGCTGTGCCTTTAAGACCAGTCGCTAAAGCTGAAATGCAGGAAATTTCTGGAAGGAATGAAGAATAAACCCGTGCGTAGTAAATTTTATTTGGAAGAAGATGTAGTGACGAGAATTGAGAAAGAGATTTACCTAAACACATTAAAAGATGGTTGACGAAGAAGGTTGACGAAGAAGTTCTGAAAGAAAAAAACGGGAGCGACTCAGATTTAAAAAACGGAATTCATGCAGAAAGATTGTATAAATCCATAGAGATTGTATAAAAAGAATTGTAGATAATGTAGACATGGTGTGCGGCCATAGGAATGTATAGTTCGCGTCACGTAAGTTGGCAAGAGTAGTTAGATGCACAGAAGTAGTTTTTTAGTTGTGTTTAGGAACGCGGGGGACGCGGGGAATGAGGTAACAAAGTTCCGTGCACGCGATTGGCTGACCAGTCGATCATCGACTCCCTCGTGGGATCCACGCTTCGTTCGCTCCCGCGTACACTTGGTTATGGGCACTAGGCAACCTAGCTTTCTTAAGGATGTCTCCTATTTGGTCGGAGAGCACCCTCCTGAGTCTGCCTCGATTAACGCATCCATCCATAAATTTCTTTCGTCAATCTACTTCCATTTAAACTACTATTATTATTTTTTATGAATCTAAAGAGACCCTTTTTTATTGCACGGCCAGTGTACATGCGCAAACTACGTTAAAATCTTGCAAACTTACGTGCCGCGGACTATATACCTACCCCCTAATGTATACTCAAAGGTTTTGACAATATTACAAAAGTCTCACAATCAAGCGAATTATTTTTGCTAATAGGGATTATACCTTGAACGGGTTGTGAGTCCCAACACCCCGAAGCAATATGTGACCTCAAAAGTTCTTAATAAATGATATCCTTTGAATAAAACAACAAACATTGACGCTACAAAAAAAGTTGTATATCAAAAGAATATACAAGATTTTAAGCTAACAATGCTTTTAAGGTTGTATTAAGCAACATCGAAAGATAAAACAGGGATCTCTGTAAAAGCAGGGGTCCGCAGTGCCCTTAACAACAGAATGGTAAAGAGTTATTAATGCAGTGGTGCCCAGTCTGCCGATCCGGGGTAGTAGCACCACTTACAAGTATACAAACCGGGAAGTCACTTAGTCGCGTTTTGGGATCAGCTTGTAAGTTACCGGTTTGAACTAGACAGGTATAGTGGATGTGACTGCTAAGCTGGAGTGCGGTGACAGCTACTTACAGTTATTAAACTGCAAGTAGCTTAACATTACGCGGGTGCAGTCATATGTCGAGTCAGAACAAAAAAGTCTGTATGAAGAGAGTTGTGTCAGGATCGTGGAAAGTGGCGCTCCCTTGTGCCTGCTTATACCTGTGGGAATCAAGGCGTAACAATTCATCATCATCATTAGCCAGAAGGCGTCCACTGCTGAACATAGGCCTCCCCCATAGAACGCCATTTCGAACGACAAGATGCCAGTTGCATCCACCGGTTATTCGTGACTTTCACTATGTCGTCAGTAGAGGGAGGCCTACCTACGCTGCGTCTTCCGGTTCGTGGTCTCCGCTCTAGAACCTTTCTTCCCCATCGGTTGTCGGTTCTTCGAGCGATGTTGTATTAGGAGAATTGTGGATATGAAAGAAACGAGAAAGTTGTGTGAGAAAGTTAAAATAATTATACCTATTCTTATATTTCTAGAATATAAGGATATTTATAGGATATATCCTTATATTTTATAGCAAGTAGAAGCGTGACAGTTGCTGTTAGATATCACGGCAGTTAATTGTAGCAAACTGATTGGATCTCATGTCTATGTACCTAGCGCACATAGACAAGACCTAGATCCAAGCAATTGGCATGTTCTCACATTAATTACGAACACTGAGGTTCAAAGTAGGGCAACGGTGGTGTAGTGGCAGTGCAATGGTCACACAAACCGAGAGCACGGGTTCAAAACCACCCACCGGTACCAACGAATCTTTGATATGTGTACTTTGGTTGTCCTGTTTCCAAGACAAGCACTTTAGTAGCTTAGTATAGAAATGTAAAAAAAATTAGAAGCATTGCTGTCTTAAACTGTAATGCAAACATTTTTTTTATTGGGACTCGACATTTGACAGCACCCCGCCTGATGGTATCTCAGTTGGCTACCATCAATCAGGTAAATCAAGGTCAGACGTCGAGTCACAATAAAAAGGAACTCTAACATTTATAAAGATCAGTTCTTTTATTTACCTATTTATTTCTATACTACCAAGTGCTTGTATCATAGAAACAGGACAACCAAAGTACATATATCAAAGATACATTGGTACCGGTGGGTAGTTTCGAACTCGTACTCTCGATTTGTGTAACCATTGCACTGCCACTACACTACGGTCGCCCTAATATAATTATTAATTAGGTCATGATGCAGGGGCGGAGCTACCGCCGTATCTGCCGTATCAATTATACGGGGCCCCCAGGCCACGGGGGACCCCAATGTGCTTTAGCAAAAAATAATAAGAAACTTTTTTTATTCTTTTGTTAGTAACTACCCTTCCTAAGGGCCCACAAACAAATTTTTATACGGGGCCCCGCCAAGGCACGCTACGATTCTGTCATGATGCCAATTATCAATCAATCAAGTAAATTGTCACGCCTTTTTCCCACAGGATGCGCCACAATTCTTTTATTACAATTAAATCTAAAAATATTTTTTAAAATATCTGGAGAATAATGCTTTCATTTATTAACAAAGTACATTAATAACAAAATGATATTTATTCGGAGCCCTTAGTTGGTGCGAGCTAATTGCGCGTCTAGTGTTGGCCAGCTTCATAAATTTTCCTCTCAAATTACTACCAACAATAATTACTTTTGTTTCTCGCAGACAGCTACAAGATAACTCGCCTCCGTTGGAGATATTACATAATAACATATAGCACCCGCTTTCTCATATTAAATTTATCAACAGACAACATTTTATAAATTTATTTATTACTAATATTTAGAAGTAGGTATAGGAGACATTCTCAAGAATACTAGGTTGCCTAGTGCCCATAATCGTAGTGCTTGTGGATGTGAAAAAGTTCGGTGCATCTTTTCTTTGTATATCAATCGACGAGTGGAATGCTTTGCCTGCCATAATAAAATGTGTTCTCTCCATTTTATGGTTTATAGAAAAGTTTACGTAATAATCGGAATTCTAAAAGATAATCTTATTAACTCGGTTAGATTTTATTTAGATAACATTAGGGCGCATTTATGGTTTTGTCGTGGCTAGAGGAGGTAGCATTCAAAGGCACAAAGAAATATTACTTTAAACTGGTTAATGCTAATTATTGCTCACAAAGAGTGTTCAGACAACCGTTAGAACAGACTGCTCCTCTGACGCTACCGCCATTTTATTTAAATCGCCATTTTATTCTACTTATTTTTTTCTTTTACAACAATTGCAGTTACTATTTCTTTGGCCATCATGACGGCGACTGAGGCAATCGTGAACTGAGTCGGTTTTTCAGTCGTCGGAACTCTTGGACCTGTCTATGCTTACTACCAGGCAAAAGGGGTCAGATGTCGAATCACAAGAAAAAAAATTATTCTGTTTAACAAAATAAGGCGTAAATCATAGATTTATTATATTTTCAGTAATTCGAGCTGTCACGCTGCAGATACGCTATTATGTACACCACTGCCTCCAGAGTTGTGTCAGGTATACTAGTAACTTTTACATTCTAATTTTTCAACAATTCACAATTCTTTTCTATGGTCTACATACCCTTGCTATTTTAGGAATGTTTCTAATTTGACAGAGTAAATATTTCATTTTCATTAATTTTTATTTTATTTTCTCCGTTTGTCGCCTTTAAAAGTCGCATTTAAAACTGATTGGAAAGTGTATTTTCAAAGGGGTAAAGAGGAAGTGATTTAGTGGTTTTTATTCAAAGCCAATATACATTGAGATACCTGATCATTTCATGAAAGAGTCTGAACCACAACTAACTGCGGAGATAAGTCGAATAACCCTTTTACTGTAATTAAAAACTATTACAGTTTAACCTCCATATCTAAGGTTCATTTATTATATTCATTTATTCAGTGGCGCTCCATTGTCTCTGCTTATCCCTATTGAAAAAAGGCGTGACAATTTGATTGATTGATATTAATTATAATACGACGACTGTGGCAGCCGTGAAGACTCGGTTTTTGCAGTCGTCAGCACTTTTAGACCTCTTCTTGTTTACCATCAGGCGGTTCGAGTCACAATTAAAAAAATACTTATTATGTCTCGACCTCGGCTTACCTGATCATATGCAAAAGGTGATACAAGAGGTTCGACGACTAAAATAATCGAGGTAATAAATAAAAACACTAATATTATAAAAAATATAAGTTCCACAAAAGCGAGACAACTGTATTTTATTAGGCATTCAAAAACCACACAGGGGTAGTCGGACTTCTCTCAAGTGGTTACAAGTTGTTACACTAAATACTTTAAAAGGGAAGTTAAATATAAATACATAATGTATATATGTATAATGTACATGTTCATATATATGCAAGTTTATGATAAATCTAAAAAAGGTAGAAATTATAACCAAAACTATACGATATGAATAAATGTATTAAAATTAACTAAACGGAGATTAGTTGAATAGTCGTGCTTCTATTTTCACTGGGTTATTCCACGTCTTAATAATAATAAAAACACATTTTAGCGCGAAATATTTGATAATTTGACTACAGTCGTAGCACACCCGTTCCGGGTTTTTTCCCGGTAGGGGCAAATATATGTTTTATAGCTTTTATTAGGTGAATTATTAAGATTGAGGTCGTTTGAAGAGTCCAAAACTGGTCCAACTGCCAGTGGGAAAACACCAGTCGGTTTTTGCCTTGTTTAACGCATCCATCTACATCAGATTTATTAATTTCTTCCGTCAATCTACTAATTACACATTGAACGTATTTTTAAAATCACGATATTGACGTCGAAAATTCTCAGAGAGTAAACTGATACATGTATTTACATGTATTAGGTAAACGGGCTTTGCCTTGAATAATGCTAAGTGCGAATATCTTCAATTTATTTAGGTAAATCCACCTTGATGCATATCCGTAACACTTTTAAGATTAGAGAGCGCTTTCTACAACAACCATTAAGACGTAAAACAGAAAGGATTACTTGAATCCCTTATTTTATAGTGTAATTTGTCTTTAAATGTTCTTAACAAATAAAATGTTTCGCTGTAAGTAGCAGTTACATCTTCTATGCCGGCCAAGTTGGAACCAGCAACTTACAATCTGATCCCGAAACGCGAATAAGTCATTTCACGGTCTGTTTACTTGTAATGCAGACTGGGCACCACTGCCTACCACTACAGAACCGACACAACCAGAACCGGAGGAAATAGCCGCCTCTTTTTTTATTAAATTTAATAATTAATCTAATTATTAAATATTATAAAAGTTTTTAAACAAATATTAGATCCGACCGGGAAAAGGAACCCGGGACTTTTTTTTGACACGACATCTGACCTCGTCCCGCCTGATGATACGCAAGAGGAGGTCCAAGAGTGACGACTACTGGAATAACCGAGTCAGTTCCCGGCTGCCCCAGCCGCCGCCACTATGCCGTAAAGGACTGGTGTGATCATCAAAAAGTGTTTTGGCCGGCGGCGAGTGGTGTCAACTGAGGCAACCGTTAACTGCATCAGTTTTACGGTCGTCAGCGCTCTTGGACTTCCCCTTATTTACTAATAAGCAAGTCAAGGTCAGATATCTCGTCTTAATATAATAATAATAAGAAATACTAAGGAGATGTTAGAATGATAGAAATGTATTCTGCGTTTGTCTGGGCACATTGAATCAATGGATGAAAGGAAATTGACGAATCAAAGGTGAGCGGAAAGATAAAACGGATACGACCCGGAACATTGTTCCTCAATCAAATCGGGGACATACTCTCTGACACCACTCTTTCGCTTTCCTTACGCCTTCCTACAAATTCTCTTTACAGACTTTTATCCCATATTAAAGCAGTGGATTGAGTATGAAGGTCGGTCCAGTGTCCAATGTATGCATGTGAAAAATCCAATCAAAAGAACATAAATAAGGCAAGCAAACGACCTCGTAGGTTTAGAAATGTGAAAAGTTCCGTTCCTAATCGATTTTTATAAGAAGTCTCTGAAAGAGCTATCTTTTGGCATCGCTCCAATGTGCTGAACCTAACACCAATGCTTTCCAAACTATCAAAACTATCACTACAACAATAATTTAAAATAAATCATAAAAAAATAATTTAATACAAAATTTATAATTAACGTTCTATAGAAAAAAATAATTACGATAGTGTTATTAAAAGGATTTAAGCAAAAAGTTTGGGTGCCACTGTGCTAGGTCATCCGGCCCGTATTCGGAGCTCTCTGAAAATGCATTCCCATTAGGCCTGCAGGCTCTCTAGAAATCTAGTGCTTGCGAAAGAAGTACCTACTTAGTGCATATTCGGAATATTTAGGCGAAATATTAATATTAGGCTAGATTTTACCTTTTCCAAATATTTTTTTTATAATTATTTATTTTTCTAATAAACAGAAATAATATTTTCTTAAATTTTGCGTGAACATTGAGTAATGAATTAAACATATTTTATCAACCAATAGGACGACAAACACCTCAGTCTCTCCGTGACCACGATAGCTTCAAAGCTCTCGAAGCGTCAGAATAATAAAAAAATGTAAAATCTAAACCAAAATAAAGGCGATAGTAAGCCGCATAAAATTTGTTTAATTCATTAAACAGAAATAAATTGGTACCCAGTCTGCCGATGCGGGGTAGTACCACCATTACAAATATACAGACCGTAAAGTGACTGAATCGCGTTTCAGTATTAGCTATGTTAGCATCATGGATATGACTGTCATTAAATCATTAAAAACAGTCATTAAATTGTAGTATTGATCACCTTTATTCATGGACCATACTACTTAACGTCAGGCGATAACACATAGAATCGCAATTCAGTTCTGTGCGAATGCTAATATCCAAAGGGACGCGTCATGAATGGGTCACTCAAGAAACAGCGGGTGGCTATACTATACATAGTAAATATAAATTTGAGATTAAATGTAGTCGCTTCCAGGACGTGAGAGGAAAATTGATGTGACGGATAAATTATTCGTTGGAGAACGAATCGGTGTACCTAATCATATATGTATGTTTATATATGCATTAATACCTTAAATAAAGCTCACAATTTATACAAACTAAGTGTTTTTGTATTTAATGATAAATGCGACCGTGGTGTAGTGGTAGTGCAATGGTTACGCAAAGCCTGTCATAACATGTTTCATTTAGTCTCCGCCATAACATTAATAGTCTCAATAATAAATTAAAACATCGATGTAAATTAATGATCACTGCGTACCTTTGATTTAAACAAGTGCAACTTTATTAAATCTTGTGACATAGTATTTTCTTAGATTTTGTGCGAACATTGATTTATGAATTAAACAAATTTTATGCGGCTTACTATCGCGTTCATTTTGGTTTAGATTTTACTTTTTTTTATTATTCCGACGTTTCGAGAGTACGATGTTGCTGTTGTTTGTTGTGCTGCTGATGCTGTTATTGTTTCCAACCGCTGTTATTGGAAACAATAACAGCGTCAACCAATAAGACGACCAACACCTCAGTCTCTTCGTGACCACGATGGCTGCAAAGCTCTCGAAACGTCGGAATAATAAATAATTGTAAAATCAAAAGCAAAATATACGCGAAAGTAAGCCGCATAAAATTTGTTCAATTCATAAATCTTGTGAGTTAATTTTCTAAAAATCTTTCCAAAAAGCAAAACGTGCAACCCCCATACAAGTAGGCGAAAATCATCCTTAAGTTTGGCCTGAACCCAATTTTGATAAAGACCGCATATTCAGCTTGATAAGCAAATGACTTTTTGATTATAATGTACTTTAAAGTTCTTATTTAAAGATTTTTTTTCATTGTGACTCGACATATGACAGCACCCCGCTTGATGTTAGGCCGGAGTGGGGTCCATGAATGGATGTCACTGCTCAGGGGCGTAGCTACCGCCGTATCTGCCGTTAACAAAGAGTGGTAGGCCGTGTTACTCAGTCTGCCGATCCGGGATAGTACCACCACTTACAAGACCGTGAAGTGATTTGATCACGTTTTGGGATCAGCTTGTAAGTGGCCGGTTCCAACTAGGCCGGCATGGTGGATGTGATTGCTACTCACAACCTGAAGAACCGACATAGGTCCACTGAGATGCCAAACGCTGTCTATTTTCATATGATGCCCGGTCCAGTCTGCCGATCCGAGGTAGAATCACCACTTACAAATATATAGACCGTGAAGTGACTTAGGGGGGACTCGTGCTTCGGGATCAGCTAGACCGGCTGTAGTCACCCCCATTCATCAGTTTAACATTAGTAGATTATTCAATTAAATTGTCACGCCTTTTTCTCACAAGGATAGGCAGAGACAATGGAGCGCCACTTGCCACGATCCTTACACAGCCCCCTCGCTTCCTTCACATTCACAATTCTCTTCATACAAGCTCTATGGTTAGTATTGTCATATATCTAGCCACAATACAGACATTTAGTAATAATTTGCCCAGTCTGCCGAACTGGGGTAGTACCTCCAGTGGCGTAGCGTGGCGGGGGCGGAGATCCACCTCGGGAGGCAAATTTAGGGGGCGGCAAAAAAAAAATTCGTTAAAATTTGAACCCGAAATTCATATTTTTGTTGTACCTATGATTGAAATTCCTAAATTTCAATCATAGGCGGCATTTTTTTTTCCGATCCGGGCGGCTGACACCCAAGCTACGCCACTGAGCACCTCTACTTTTATTGTACAGCTTGAAAGTCGCCATTAGCAGGCATAGTGGATGCGTCTGCTACTTGGAGTTGTGTAACTGTAGTAGCAGTCGCTGCCATTCATGGACCAGCTTATCAACAAGTATACAGACCGTGAAGTGATTTGGTCGCGTTTCGGGATCAGCTTGTAAGTTGTCAGTTCCAACTAGGCCGGCTTAGTGGATGTGATTGCTACTCACAGTTAACGAATTGTAGTAGCAGTGGCATCCATTCATGGACCACACTCCAGCTTAACAACAAGCGGAGTGCTGTCATATATGTCGAGTCACAATAAAGAAAAAAAACAGGCGGGAGTTATATATTCGGGGTCGTGCGTAGCTTGACGAAGGACTTTAGTTAAATAATAAACAACACGAAGTTTAGGTCGATACTGACCTAATTCAGTGGTTTATATATTGGAGTCGAACAGTTACAAAACAACATGGAAGACAAACTCCCACGATTCCAGCGTTAATAGATTATTCTAAAATTGATTATTTTTAGTGATAGACATAACTTATTATTTTCAAAAGGGTCTGGAGACTGAGGGCAAAGTTAACATTCTATTTCTAGCGATGATTATAATGTATGTCTGTTACGCTAACATAACTCGGGGTACGTAATAAATAATAAAAAAACAAAATAATACAGATATTTCTTTATTATGCCTTTTATAGGCAATAAGATATTTTCAACTTATGTTATTAAATACAAGTATAATTACAAAGTAATTTTACATATAAGCATAATGAGACAATCATATATATATATATATATATATATATATATATATATATATATATATATATATATATATAAGAGCCGGTATAGTGAAGCCGTAACACGTGTCAGCGCTCACGACCGTCTGATGCTTTCCATCAGTGCGGTCCATTTGGACGAGCCAATAAAAATACATATATTCGGTGATTATTTATTCCGTGACATTTACTTCTTGCGATTAAATTGTCTATGCCCTCAACTAACCAAGACTTTGACTCCGTTACCCACGCATACCCAATGCATAATCCTTGTGTTTATATCTAATCTGTGTGCCCTTGATAATTTAAACGCCTATAAACAATAGTACATCTTGGATTTTGCGCGAACATTGATTAATGAATTAAACAAATTTCATACGGCTTACTATAGCGTTTATATTGATTATTGATTTTACATTTATTATTCCGATAGTAAGAGATAGTATAAACGCAATAGTGAGCCGCATTAAATGTGTTTAACTCATTACATCTTATCTGTGAAATCAATTTTCTTTGTAAGTAAACAAAACGTTATGGTACTATTGATAGTTATAACCTAAGATTCATAGGGACCCTTCTAAAGAGCTTCTCCAAGTTTCCGTGACCTCTGCATCTTTAATAACTATTACAGCTTTTTTATTGTGACTAATGGTTAGCATCCAAGAGTGCCGACAACTGAAAAAAAGACTCGGTTCCCGGCTGCCAAAGCCGCCGTCACTATGCCGGCTTAATCCGCTTCTTTACACATCGCTTGAAGGATCCAAGGTCATAGGAGGGCAAAGCATTAAACCTGACGATTGTTCTACAAAGAAACGTGGTTCAAACCGAATTGTCCGATTCGGACGACAGAATGCAGATGCTTCCCCCGACCTCTATGGGTATTACGAGTGTAAAAAGACGAGGTATGAACAAGGTTAAAGAGCTCCTCGGTACATTTTCCGTGGCATATGCGATAAAGAACGCATAAAGACGCTATGTCTCTGCGTAGTTGCAGGGGCTCTAGTTGATTTGAGTCTTACTCGTCGAGGACGCATCGTCTTTTCACAATCCTTTTTGTATAGTGGTATCTAAGTGTTTATGTTATTTTATTACTGACGATATATGAATTTATTTTGTCTTTGGCCAATTTATTAGAGGCACTGCGTAATAATGCGATCATTTTTATTTTTATTTTTATTTTATTTAGAATACCTGTTCTGCCTATTCCTGTGGGGAAAAGGCGTGACAATTTGATTGATTGATTAAAAATATATATATAACACAATAATTATTTCACAAATATTTAGGTATTAAAAAACTTATTTTATTAGCTACTAAGCAAAACTTGCATAAAACTGTAGTGCGTCTAATAAATCGGCCAGCGACCGTCCAATGCAAGTTTTTGTTCACCTCAAAGAAAATTGTATTGGCACAGAGTACATAGAAATAGGCACGTCTCACTTACCACGATCCTTACACAGCTCCCTTGCTTCCTTCACCTCCACAATTCTTTTCACACAGGCTCTGTAGTTATGGGCACTAGGCAACCTAGCTTTCTTGAGGACGTCTCTCTTTGCTTAATCATGAATTTTTTACAATTATAGCATAAAGCTATTATAAAACACAAAATTATTATCATCAATTATTATTTAATTATTATAATACATAAGTACATGCTATAGAGTACATTGCGCCCGCCATACACTATTCCAATATCCACCCATCCACCGTTCTATCTGCACGACTTGTTTTTGATATTTTACACAGTTTATGGTATTTTCCTTAGATCATATTTCATATAGATACACAAATAATTGCAAGTTCATCGATCATATATTTTTACTTAATACACAGTCCCATACGAAATAATGTCATAAAAGTGTCCGCGCGTCAGAATTCACTTACACCGATATAAACTGTGTAAGTGAATTGAATGTTAATTGTAAACTGAACCTTACTACATTGTTTTAAAGTATAAACTTGTCACAAATGTAATGTCACATACGTCATTTTGGACTGAGAACAAATGCAAGTCCAACATCAATCGGAATTATTTTGTCGCTTTTTGAGTGGCAATTCGTGACAAATTTATACTTTAAAAGAATGTAGTAAGGTTTAATTTACAATCCACATTCAATTTACTTACACCGATATAAACTGTGTAAATGAATTGAATGTTAATTGTAAACTGAACCTTACTACATTGTTTTAAAGTATAAACTTGTCACAAATATAATGTCACATACGTCATTTTGGACTGAGAACAAATGCAAGTCCAACATCAATCGGAATTATTTTGTCGCTTTTTGAGTGGCAATTCGTGACAAATTTATACTTTAAAAGAATGTAGTAAGGTTTACTTTACAATCCACATTCAATTTACTTACACCGATATAAACTGTGTAAATGAATTGAATGTTAATTGTAAACCGAACCTTACTACATTGTTTTAAAGTATAAACTTGTCACAAATGTAATGTCACATAAGTCATTTTGGACTGAGAACAAATGCAAGTCCAATATCAATCGGAATTATTTTGTAGCTTTTTGAGCGGCAATTCGTGACAAATGTATACTTTAAAACAATGTAGTAAGGATTAGTTTACAATTCACATTCAATTCACTTACACAGTTTATATCAGTGTAAGTGAATTCTGACGCGCGGACACCTTTATGATATTATTTTGATACTGTGTATCATATATGATCATGGTATTTTCTTAGATTTTACGCGAACATTGATTAATGAAATAAACAAATTTTATGCGGCTTACTATCCCGTTTATTTTTTGTTATTGATTTTTTTATTCCGACGGTCACGAAGAGATAAACCCAAAGGTAAGCCGCATACAATTTGGTTAATTCATACACAGTTTATATTTATATGAACTAACTAACAAATATCAAATTATGATCAAAAAATTAATAAATAAAAACCTTTGAAATTGCTTGTGCTGCATTAGTAAGTTTTTTTCTCGTTAGGCTTCATATCTATTATTTGAATCATATCTATCTATTATCCTTTATAAACTTAAACTCATATATTGAAAGTTTATATTGAAGTCAATTAATCAATCAACTTATCCCGCTTTTTTCCCCACAGGGATAGGCAGAGACAATGGAGCGCAACCTGCCACGGTCCTAACACAACTCCCTCGCTTCCCTCACATCCACAATTCTCTTCATACAAACTCTGTGGTTATGGGCACTAGGCAACTCGGCTTTCATAAGGATGTCTCTGATTTGGTCGGAGCACACCCTGGGTCTGCCTCGATTAACGCATCCATCCACATCAGATATATTAAAATGTCTCAGTAAAAATAGACCTATAATTATAAATATTGGGAACAAAGTAAACTATACTTTATTACGAAGGTGACAAGGGCAGTTTTTATTATTATTTATATTGGAAGTTTGAGTGTATATTTAAAACAGTTTATAGTGGAATGTATTCGCGTATTTGTTTCATTGTTTCTGCATCAATTGATTGTATGAGACGGACGAAGTTCTCACGGCCCACTTGGGATTCTAGGACCTCCAACTGAAATCAAATGAAATTTGCTACATTTTATAAATGTATATCAATCAATCAATCGAATTGTCATGCCTTTTTCTCACAGGGATAGGCAAAGACAATAGAGCACCACTTGCCACGATGCTGACACAACTGAACGCTTCCCTCACATTCACAATTCTTTACACAATCTTTACGATTATAGGCACTAGGCAACCCAGCTTTCTCAAAGATGTTTCCAATTTGGCCGGAAACACCATCCTGTGTGCCTCGTTAAACGCATCCATCCAAATTAGATTTATAAATTAAAAAGAAATATAAATCAGGTTTTAAAATATTATAACCTAATTTAAAAATCGAGAGACATTTATAATATTCAATCTAATGAATTGAATTTGACCGGCAATCTAAACGGGGACTTTATGTGTAACGAATTGATGTACTAAACAATGCGCCACGCCTGTCGTCAAAATGCGTCCACCTCTATTGAATCACTGTTACTTACAGTTATTATTTTTATTCACATTTCCATACTAAGCTACTGAAGTGCTTGTATTATAGAAACAGGACAACCAAAGTACATATATCAAATATACATTGGTATAATGCGATTGAAATAAGAATAGGACGGAATCGACGCCATTTTGTGGCGTCTAACTCTCCAACCAACTTCACTTAACATGGTGTCTTTTTCTTTGCGGATCGACAAGAAAAAGACACCTTTGAATCAGTCAAGTGAAATTAGTCAACAGCCCGTCCTATTCTTATTCTAATAGCGTAGTACCGGTAAGTGGTTTTAAACCCGTGCTCTCGGTTTGCGTAACCATTGACCTGCTTCTACACCACGTCTTCCTAATGATAACCTATTACCTGCGAATGAATAGCCCTCCTCAGGTCATGTTCATAGGCGAGATGTGTTGAGGTGAGCTGCTTTCTCCTTGCTTCGTGTGGGGTTTTTGCTGAGTCTATCGCACCACTATTTCCTTCCCATCTAGTGGTACTACCATGGCCTTCTAATGGGGACGGTGGGCGTGAATCTGGTGGCGCTAGAAGACCACTGAAATGATAGTATTTTCTTAGGTTTGCGCGAACATTGATTGAATTAAAGAAATTTTATGAGGCTCTCCGTGACCACGATGGCTGCAAAGCTCTCGAAGAGTCGAAAAAATAATAAATTGTAAAACTAATCAAAAATATACGCTTACTATCGCATAAAAGTACGTCATTCATTTTGTATTTGTATTCGTTTGTATCATTTGCATTTGCAAGACTACAATGTAATTGGAATATATCCTTTATTATGCATAGTTTAGGTGTGCAAAATGATCAAACTATTATATAATTAGGACAGTTCAAAGCTATGGCGTGTCTCTGTGATTGACAGACGACATAAAATCCATATATTATTTTCCAAATAACTCAATTGCACAGCAATTAAAAGCAAAATTGTTATTAGTTTTATCAATACAAGTATTGAAACTACTAATATATATAATTTTTTCATCATTGGACATTACAAAAGTAGTACAAAGAAGCCAAAAATTGAATGATCCACTGAAATGAGGTATATTTACCATGAAAATGTAACTTTTGGTATAATATTTTTCCCCATATATGCATTATAATTAGTTTTTTTAATGAGAGTCGACATCTGATCGAAAAACCGAGTCAGTTAGTGATTGACGAGTTTTTTACAGTCTTCTTTTCATCAAATACATTTTATAAGCCATTGTAGAAATAGACAATAAGCAAGTACATGCCAAACCTATACTAATCTATTATTTTCATTTCATTCCAATGTCTATTGTTCGACATAAAAACGAGGCGCCGAACCGTTTATTTAGATGTGTAGAAGTACTTACTCTGAATAAGTAGTGCCTGCATCATCCTGTTTCATAACATCATTCAGTACTTCTGTCAAATTCAGCATAATCGATGGAAACTTATCTAGGACACATGTATTCTTCGTTGTTAATAATGCACTCAAGGCAAGGGCTGAAGTAAAAACAATTTTATTATATTAAGCAAACATATGATAAAACGGTCAGGTTAATATGGCGACCGTGGTGTAGTGATAAGTCTGACTAGGTTTTTTATTGTCATCATCATCATCAGCCAGAAGGCGTCCACTGCTGAACATAGGCCTCCCCATTAGCTCGTGTGGAGTTGCTGGTCTCCCAATTAGCGCGTCCCCTGGGTGACGGATAGGGGAACGCCGCAAGTATTCTTGCGGTATCGGTTTTGCCGACGCGGATAATACCAGCCAGCATTTTGTGAGGGCCTATGCCGTTTCCCGAGCGCAGCACTAGCGCCTATGTCGTCCTTAGCCTGCTTGCCGGCCCCCTCCTCCTGTCAATTGCAGCCCGATTTGTCCGGCCTTTCTTTTCCCTCTCTTAACCACGCTCATAAGTCCCATATGGAAAAAAAAACAAACTCCTCCCCCTTAGAACGCCATTTCAAACGCCAAGATGCCAGTTGCATCCACCTCTTAATTGTGACTTTCACTATGATTTTAGATTAGTTGTTTTTAATATGGCTTCGAATGAACGGAATATATGACTATATAAAATATATTACTATATTCAAATTAAAGAATTAATATGCCTTCGAAATTTATCTTTTTTTTTTTGTTTATCTTTTTTCCATATTCTATTATTACTACAAAATAACTTATTTAATGAATAAAATCAAATACAGATTCCAATATTCAATTATAATAACAAATAAAAAGAAATCGATTTTTGCACATCACTAGCAAATTCCTCTAACCCGCAAAATATCGCGTTCGCAGTTAACTTCGGAGACGTCATAAAGTTTGCATATTGTTCTGTACATACCGACAAGTTTCCACCTTTCCACCTGTGTGATGAGATTCATCTGGTCTGTCCATACATTCATCAATTTCGTCAAAACCATGGCAGGGTTACATTCAAACTTAGTTAATCCCACGGAGGCCTCTTGCACAGCCTTGTAGAACAAATCAGTTGATATTAATATAATTCGAGACAAAAGTGACAGTTGCAAAGATCGTATTAATGGTAAATCATCATCTTCTATCATTGTACTGAAACGAAACAATTTTTTAATCCACTTGAGGTGTGTCTTTCTTGTATTTTGTTCCAGAAGAAACAAAGTCGGTGACAGCACGGAACCCTGAGGGACGCCGGCATAACACTGTGTAATGTGCTTCCATCCACTACAACGAAGTCAGCTATCCAGCTACGAAGGCGGTTAAATAAACCGTATGCCTCGAACTTAGAAAGAAGGTTCTTGCGCCAGACCGTTCTTTGGCCGGCATAGTGACGGCGGCTGAGGCAGCCGAGAACAATACTCGGCTTTCTCAGTCGTCGTCACTCTTGGACCTCCTCTTGCTTATCATCAGGCGGGACGAGGTCAGATGTCGTGTCACAATAAAAAAAAAACCCTGTCAACCGATTTGGAGATGTCCAAGCCGGTTTTGGTAGCCGTCGGCACTCTTGGACCTCTCCTTGCTTACCATTAGGCAACTCGAGGTAAAGTGTCACGTCTCAAAAATAATAATATAATGTGTGTATAAAGTATCAATCAATCAAGTTGTCAAGCCTTTTTCTCACAGGGATAGGCAGAGACAATGGAGCGCCACTTGCCACGATCCCTATACAACTCCCGTATAAAGTATGTAAAAAGATTATAGACTTACCGTATAGTCCTAAGAATAATAGGCCAAACAACTTTAACGCCTAATACCATATTTTTATTTGGATACATAACATTTATGCATATTTCGGCCATTTTTAAAATGGCCGTTATGCCTTCTACTTTTAAATCTGACAATAGATCATCTAATAACGTCATACAACGTCCACCAGCACTTGATAGGAATTCTTCAGGGCACAGTAAAGTGTATGCTTGCATTATGTAGATTAATATACGTAGGTGTTCGGTTGATGATTCTGAAAAATAAGAAAATATATTTTTTTTATTGTGACACGACATCTGACATGGACCTGCCTGATGATAAGCAAGAGGAAATCCAAAAGTGCCGACGACTGAAACAACCGAGCCAGTACACGGCTGTCTCAGCCGCCGTCACTATGCCGGCCAAAGAAAATATATTTACATCGCGTTGATTTTTGATTAATGATTGTACAATTGACCGAATTAGTAGTCGTACTAAAAAGTTCGGTGCGTCTTTTCTTTGTAGAACAATCGACAAGTGGAATGCTTTGCCAGACCATGTGTTCTCTCCATCCTATGACCTTGGATCCTTCAAGCGATGCGTGAAGAAGCACCTTTGGCCGGCATAGTGACGGCGACTGGGGCAGCCGTGAACAAACTCGGTTTTCTCAGTCGTCGTTACTCTTGGACTTCCTCTTGCTTATCATCAGGCGGGACGAAGTCAGATGTCGTGTCACAATGAAAAAAAAAAATAAGAAATTGTATAATCAAAACCAAAATAAACGCGATAGTAAGCCGCAAAAAATTAGTTTATTTCAATGGTAATGACAATGAAAGTCATTTCCATTTGTCAAAAAGTTATGCGGTCGCTGTTAGTGTCAAACACAACTTTTATTCATTCGGACAATGAATTTTAATAATCTTGAACTGTTAATAAAAATGAAAGTCGATTCTTAGTATGTGGCGCGGTCGCAATTTTAATTTTGAAGCTCATTAATGGAGTTTAACTGTCAAATCGAAGCCCATTATCATTGAGTTACGCGGTCGGACCGCAGATGTCCCAGTAATAAACACAATGTTTACCTATTAATGGATATATATTATCAGCCAATTTCAGCAACGCAGGACAATGTTGCTCTGATGTCTCAACCAAAACCAGCCACAGCTCAAGAGCATCTTCGAGTAAATACACGTGCGCTGGCTCTGACAGTCTAGTTGCTTCGTCCACAACACTCAATACCCAAGGTAATAAGTTTGGTGTACAGGATCCTACGGCCTGAAAAATATATTGCAATTAAAATAAATTCCTACGGGGCTAGGCAGAGAGAATGAAACGCCACCTGCCACGATCCTCACACAACATCCTTGCTTCTCTCACATCCACATACAAGCCTTCATACAAGCTCTACGGTTATGGGCACTAGGCAACCCTTAAGGATGTCTCCGATTTGGTCAGAAAACCCCCTCCTGGGCCTGCCTCGTTCAAAGCATTAATCCACATCAGATTTATAAATTCCTTTCGTCAATCTACTTTCACTCATCCTTTTCATGTGCTCAAACATTCTTTTGTCAATCCTTATCATTACATATTTTTTTAAACCACATCAGAATTAAATATATTTAGCAGCACAGTTAAATTTTTTTTTTTCAGATTTTTGGCTAGCGGCCACCCAATTTCTGACCGTGCGTTTTATTTTTTCCTAAAATTTTTACACTAAGCTACTAAACGTACTTAAAGAAACGTATCATAGAAACAGGAGGACCAAAGTACATATATCAAAGACACATTGGTACCGGCAAGTGGAACCGGAGGCTACCACTACACTGAGGTTGCTTAAACTTCATATTTTTATTGCGACACGACATCTGACCTCGACCCGCTTGATGATAAGCAAGAGGAGGTCCAAGAGTGACGACGACTAAAAAAAACGAGTTAGTTCCCGGCTGCCCCAGCCGCCGTCACTATGCCAGCCTAAAAAATCATTTCTCAATTAACCACCCGGCTATTACCTAAGTCAAGTTCCAAGCCACTTACCTTAATTAAATTAATAATAGTGGACAGTATGGCAGCCCTGAGCATATTATGGTTGGCAGCATGAGCCCATAGCTCTGGCAAGTAACTAAACACAGGCGAGATAAGGTTAACCGTTGCCGAATTCCCAATCCGCTCAGTTATAAATGATAGTACATGTAGGACGTGCATCTTCGTGTCGCAATCTTCAGAATCTACCTGTACAATTATTATTGTTTTTTTAATTAATTAAAAGAGGAAGCTTACTATCACGTTTATTTTTGGTTGATCTTACAAATTTTTACTATACGGACGTTTCGAGAGATTTGAAGCCATTAGTCTCTCTGTGACCACAATAGCTGCAAAGCTCTCGAAACAAGCCAAAACAATAACCAAAATAAACGCTATAGTAAGCCGCATAAAATTTGTTTAATTCATTAGTCAACGTTCAGACAAAATCTAAGAAAAATCTATTATTGTTATAAATATTTTTATTTAAATTTCTATACTAAGCTAGTAAAGTGCTTGTATCACAGAAACAGGACGACTATATTACATATAACAAAGATACATTGGTACTGGTAAGTGATTTTGAACCTGTGCTCTAGGTTTGCGTAACCATTGCACTGCCACTACACCACGGTCGCCTTGAAATAGGACCATACGAGAAGCACCAGCTTTCAAATAATAGAATTATCAAAATCGGTTCACCCAGAAACAAGTTTTGGTAACACACACAAAAAACATACAACCTAATTGTATACCTCCTCTTTTTGGAAGTCGGTTAAAAAACAGTTTTATACATACCAAGAGATGATAGAGAGCTGTGATCGCATGTCCAGCGTACGGAAGAAACTCTTCAATAGTGAAATGAAAATCGTCCACTGTTGATTTAAGCGCTTCAGCGGCTGCAAGTTTAACAGCCGCGTCCTCAGTAGGATTTGATAATGGCTCTAGTAAAGCAGCATAAAGCGCTGGACGAATTGACTGAGATGCACGCACTGGACACCATTGACCTGGGTAGACGATGAAACTTTATTACATCACTCTCAATGGTGCGTCGTTTCTTTGCAGAACAATCGACAAGTGGAATGCTCTACCAGCCCATATGTTCTCTCCATCCTATAGCCTTGGATCCTTCAAGCGATGCGTGAAGACGCACCTTTGGCCAACATAGTGGCGGCGACTGGGGCAGCCGTGTAGACTCGGTTTTTGCAGTCGTCGGAACACTTGGATCTCTTTTTGCGGATCTTATCAGGCGGGTTAAGGTCAGATGTCGAGAGACAATAAAAAAAAAGCCGGCCAAAACCAACGCATAGCGCATTAGCACAACAGTTCGTTTTGCGTACAGTATCGGCTTCGATACCCGGTCGGAGCAAAGATTTGTTTCATAACTCTTATTTGTATTATTTTATGAGTACAGGGCAGGCTCAGGACTAACCAAATCCGACCGAATCAGAGACATCCTTTAAAAAGCTAGGTTGTCTAGTGCCCATAACCATAGAGCATGTATAAAGAGAATTGTGGATGTGAGGGAAGCGAGGGAGGATAAAAGTATGTGGCGCTCCATTTTAACTGCTAATTCCTATAGGAATTATTAATTTATTGATTATTACAAAAAATTTGCTTCGGTTCTGGTTGCCTGGACGTGTCGTCAGCCGATCCGGGGTAGTACCACCACTTACAAGTATACAATAAAAAAGTAATTACTTGTACTTTATTTTATTATACATTTCTATACTAAGCCATTAAAGTGCTTGCATCATAAAAACAGGACGTCCAAAGTACATATATCAAAGACACATCCGTACCGGCAAGTGGTTTTAAACCCGTGCTTCCGGTTTGCGTAACCATTGCACTACCACTACACCACGGTCGTCTTATAATATGTAGAAACATTTTTTACACTCACCAATTAGTTGACAAACACGTCTTCTTATAATTCTATAATTATCACCTTTGATCTTTAATTCTTGCGTTAATATATTTTTAAACCACTCGTCGAAATCAATCTGTAAATGGCATATGGACATTCACTAAAGAGTATTTTCTTAGATTTTGCGCGAACATTATTTAATGGATTAAACAAATTTTATGCGGCTTACTATCGCGTTTATTTTGGTAATACATTGTAAAATAGTAAAAAAACAAAACAAAATAAACGCGATAGTAAGCCGCATAAAATTTGTTTAATTCATTCCCTAAAAGGATTATAACCTCAAACGACGATTTAGTAGTCGACGCTCTTGGACCTCCTCTTGCTTGCCTTGGCAAGTTGAGGTCTGATGTGGAGTCACAATAGAAAAAACTCAATTGATGAGAAGGATGAATTATGTACTCCACAGCCTATTATAACCTTGAATCCTTCAAAGCGAAGCGTAAACGCACCTCGGCTAGAATACTGATGACGATTGAGGCAAGCTCGAAGAATCGACAACCGATGGAAGAAGGTTGTAGAGCAGAGACCACGAACCGCAGCGTAGGTAGGCTTCCCACTAAGTAAACTGACGACATAGGGAAAGTCTCGAATAACCAGTGGATGCAACTGGCATCTTGTCGTTCGAAATGGCGTTCGAAGGGAAAGACCTATGTTTAGCAGTGGACGCCTTCTGGCTGATGATGATGAGTCGTCTGCGCTTTTGGACCTCTTTGTTTAACATGACGCAGTAGTAGTATAAATATAAATAGTAGTAGTGAGAATGACATATGTGATAGAGCCTGATGTTAAGCTGGAGTGCAGTCCATGAATTGAGGTCTGATACTACAAGTAAATACTGTAAGTAGCAGTCACATCGATTATGCCGGTCGGTTGGAAACCATAAATGGAACCATCAACTTACAAGTCTGATCCCGAAGCTCGACTATGTCACTTCACGATCTGTATACTTGTAAGTGGTGGTACTATCCTGGACCAGCAGACTGGGCACCATTGCCTGCTACTCTTTGACACTCAGACCCAGTGCAAATATCCGCTTCTTTTTTTATTAACAAATATTTGTAATATTCAATCTAATTAATAAACATCACAAATAAAAGCTTAGCAACAATTCTTTGCTTCAACCGGGTATTGAACCCGGAACAGAACGCATAACAAACTGGGATGCTAGCCAATGCGCCACATCTGTTGTAGAACAATCGACAAATAAAATGCTTCACCAGCCCAAGTGAACTGACTTGTTTTTTTTTTCAGTCATCGTCACTCTTGGACCCCCTCTTATCATCAGTCGGGTCGAAGACAGATGTCGAATCACAATAAAAATTTAAAAAATACTCACATCATCATACAAATCAAAAGCGGCTAATCCGACAGCATTGTAAATGGCGTCCTTTTTCAGTATGCCGGCCAAATTGTCCGGCTGAATTGATTGCTCGTGTATTTGTGTCAGTAAGGTCACAAGTTCAACAGATAAGTCCGCGCGATACTCTTGGAATAACTCCAGAAATACTGCTTCTGTGCAGGGCTGTCAAATATATTTAATAATTATTTAAAACAATCAATCAATTAAACTGTTATAGGTGCAGATAATTAGGCGCCATTTGTCACGATCCTGACACTACTTTCTTGGTAATGAACAGCCATTTCCATGCCTTTTTTTTCACCGGCCTGATGTTTAGCATGAGGTCCACAACTGAACCAATTTAGTTCATGGTTGTCTTAATAGTCGTCATATTACCAACAAATAATATATTTTTTTAATGGCGTCATCACAGTTTGATTATTTTTTTGACTAAAACGTTCGGTGCGTCTTTTCTTTGTAGAACAATCGACATGTGGAATGCTTTGCCAGCCCATGTGTTCTCTCCCTCCTATAACCTTGGATCTTTCAAGCGATGCGTGAAGAAGCACCTTTAGCCGGCATAGTGACGGCGGCTGAGGCAGCCGTGTACTAACTCGGTTGTTTCAGTCGTCGGCGCTTTTGGATCTCCTCTTGCTTATCATCAGGCGGGTCAATGTCAAATGTCGTGTCACAATAAAATATAATAAAAAATATAAAAAACATTTCTATACTAAGTTACTAAAGTGCTTGTATCATAAAAACAGGACAACCAAAACCAAAATACATATATCAAAGATACATCAGTGCCAGCAAGTGGTTTTGAACCCGTGCTCTCGTTTTGCGTAACCATTACACTGCTCCTACACCACGGTCGCCTTGATTGATTGATTTTCATGCCCTTACCCTAAGGCTATATTTCCACGACTCTCCAGCTTCATCCGTGGCGAATGTCTCTGGCTCTGCATCCCACAATGCCAAGTCATCACTACTCAACAGGAAGTAATGTGTTACCAATTGCCTGCCTATCGCTGATACAGTTTGAGCGTGAAGGACTTTCGCCTTTGCTTCATGCGCTTGAACACATACTGAAAAAAAGACATTTTTTATTTATATTTATTGAGACAGCACCCCGCTTGATGTTAAGCTGGAGTGGGGTCCATTAATGGATGTCACTGCTACCACAATTCAATAACTGTGAGTAGCAATCACATCCACTATGCCGGCCTAGTTAGAACAGGCAACTTACAAGGTGACCCCGAAACGCGACCAAATCACTACGGTCTGTATACTTGTAAGTGGTGGTACTACCCCGGATCGGCAGACTGGGTACCACTGCCTGCCACTCTTTAAAAACACGTGATATATATACACGTGATGTTAATCTGAAGTTCGGTCTATGAATGAAGACGACTGCTACTAAAATTTAATAACTGTAAGTAGCAGTCGCATCCACTATGCTGGCCTAATTGAAACAGACAACTTACAAGCTGATACCGAAACGTGACTAAGTTATTTAAGTAATGTTAAGCTGTACTGTAGTCTATGATACAGTTAGATAACTGCAGTAGTAGTCGCATCCACTATGCCGGCCTAGATTGAAGAAGCGACTTTTAAACTGAAGCCGAAAAGCGACTGAGTCTGTACACTTGAAAGTGGTGGTACTACCCGAGATGGGAAGACTGGGCACCATACTTTTAAACAACTAGACCTGGAGCAATATCCGCCTATAACAAATATTTACTTCGGCCGAGAATCGAACCTGGGGGGGAAACACAATCAATCAAATCGTCACGCTTTTTCCCACAGGGATAGGCAGAGACAATGGAGCGCCACTTGCCACGGTCGGGACACAACTCCCTCGCTCCCTTCACATCCACAATTCTCCTCATACAAGCTCTATGGTTATGAGCACTAGGCAACCTAGCTTTCTTAAGGATGTCTCAGATTTCTCACCAGAATACAGCAGGTCAGCTGGATACTACTGTCCCTAACCGCATCCACAACACCCAACGCAAACTAGTCCCCAAACGCGACGTAGTCACTATGGGGCATTTGCATCTGAGTAGGGTGGTAATTGCAACCAGCTGAGAACACTTAATAAACCGGAAGAGTCCTCTGCCACTTGGTCCACTCCCTTGTAAACATACTTCCCAAGTAAACAAATTGTTTGACTTGTTATCTCATCGTTATTTCATCCTCTCCCATCAAAACACAAACGGAAACACAAGCCTACACCACAAAATACACAAAAACACTTACAAGGATTAACAATATCTTTGGTGATATCAAAATTCTTCGGCAACTTATATTCCATGCACTGCAAAATACCTTTGATAATATTAAGACACTGTATTGTAAACCTCTCATACAGGAGTGTCATCCCCACCTCCGTGAAACAGTAATAAGTAGCAAATTCAAGCGACGAGGTGATAAATGGTATAAAAGACAGTGGATGCATGGTTAGGACGCCGAGGACCACTTTTGTCAAATGTATAATGAATTTTTCACATAATTCCAATAAATAAATGCCCCTGCCTTTAAGTAGTTTACCTGTAAATTTATATAGGATTTTTTATTAGTGATGTAACGGGTCGTAAATTATTCAACCCGGGTCAGCCGAGTTGAAAGGAACGCTAACCGGGTTGCAACTCGAGTTGACCCGGACAATAATGATATCGAGTTTGATGCATAACTCGCCACTTCAACTCTAACTGGACCGCTACGTGCGCCATTTTGTTTACCGACCGAGTCAACCCGTGTTGGAAATAAACTAAATAAACAAAAAAAAGGAAATAAACTCGAGTAGATGGGTAGGAGAAGAAACCCAGGTTAACCGAGTTATTTAACTCGAGTGGCTCAATGCTATTTGTGATTCGACATATGACAGTGCCTCGCTTGATGTTAGGCTGGAGTGCAGTCCATAAATGGAGGCCACAGATACTA
The DNA here is from genome assembly GCA_905220615.1 of Tinea trinotella. Lineage (NCBI taxonomy): Eukaryota > Metazoa > Arthropoda > Insecta > Lepidoptera > Tineidae > Tinea > Tinea trinotella. The sequence continues at coordinate 1,672,062 of HG992321.1, read as the reverse complement.
GATTAAATAGTTATTTTAACTGTAGTATCTGTTGTAAGTAGTTGTAAGTACGGTTGTAAGTAACAGTCAGATTGACTATGCCGGCCTAGTTGGAACCGGCAACAAAAAGGCTGATCTCAAAACGCAACTAAATTACTTCACAGTCTGTATACTTGTAGGTGGTGGTACTACCCCAGATTGGCAGACTGGGTACCACTGCCTCTGGATGTTAAAATAGGAGTGCTGTCCATGCATAGAGGTCGATGAAAAGAGAGCATCGATTTCTGACCAATTTCGTACACGTTTCTAACTTACAATCAATCAATCAAATTGTCACGCCTTTTTCCCACAGGTATAGGCAGAGACAATGGAGCGCCACTTACCACGATCCTTACACAACTCCCTTGCTTACTTTATTACATCCACAATTCTTTTCATACAGGCTCTGTGGTTATGGGCACTAGGTAACTTAGCTTTCTTAAGGATGTCTCAAGAAAGCTAGGTTTGGGAACATGGAAAGGATTAGTGAAAGTAGATTGACGAAAGGAATTTAGAAATCTGTAGTGGATGGATGCGTTAATTGTGCAAGCCCAGGAGGGTGTTTTTCTAATTATCTATAGTAAAGAAATTAAAAAAAATACATACGACATTCCAGACTGATCTTAGCGCGATCATAAACAACATTGAGAAACGCGAGAGCATGTTCACTATCATCAACTTTCTTATACCCATAAACAGTTAATTTTCTTAAAATCCTAAGACATAATAAGGCTCTCTCTAAGTGTTCAGTTATCACTTCGGTAGCAGCGCTCTCTCTTATCTTCTGCAGAAACAATTCTGTGTTCTCATGCCATAGATTCAAAATGTATGAGTATACGGTGACTGTAAGTTCCTGAAAGTAATAAAAAAAACTGTAGTATTTTCTTATATTTTACACGAACATTGTTTTTTTTTATTGTGACTAGACATATGACAGCACCCCGCTTGAAGTTAAGCCTAAGTGTGGTCCATGAATGAATGTCACTGCTACTACAATTCAATAACTGTGAGTAGCAACACATCCACTATGCCGGCCTAGATGGAACCGGCAACTTCACGGTCTGTGTACTTCACGGTCGGCAGACTGGGTACCACTGCCTACCACTCTTTGATAACCAGACCCGAAGCAAATATCCATTTCTGTTTTTCTTTTATTAAGAAATATTTAATATAATTACTAAATATTACAAATAAAAGCTATGAAACAAATATTTGCTTCGACCGGGAATCGGACCCGGGACTTTCGCGCAACAAACCAATCGCTAAACCGTTTGTCCACTCCTGTCCTCAATTAATGAATTAAACAAATTTTATGCAGCTTACTATACTCTTACTACAGTCTTCAAAGAGACCGCATTAGCGGATACCACTGCTGTTTGCAGACATTTGTATCTGCGCAGTAAGGCAGTGTTCTGCATGAGCGACAAATTACGTGTTGGTATAGGACCCGGCAATCAGGCTGCACAGTAACAATATTTCCTAATTATTAACTTTCGCGTATCGAATGTATCGTTTAAATTTTTACTTTTTAATTTTAACACTCTTAAATTATGATTTATAATTATCAATCAATCAAATTGTCACGCCTTTTTTCCACAGGCCAGAGACAGTGGAGCGCACTAGCCACGATCCTGACACAACTCCCTCGCTTCCCTCAAATCCACAATTCAATTCCCTTCATACAAGCTCTATGGTTATAGGCACTAGACCACCCAGCAGATAATTATGAGTAAATTAATAATGATTAAACATACATTGAAAGTCTTCTTGTCTCCAGCAAGTCGTTTTGATGCGAGGGCTTTAACAACATGATGGAATATGAGCAGCGATCTGTGTTGCGTTATTGGTTGGGGTGCTTTGAAACCATTTATCAGTACGGGAACTAAATCAGGCCATAATGCTGGACAATCCATTCTGAAAGCATCAGAAATACTTCAATGCCCACATCATTAACAAACTGGAAATAATATATAATATGGCATTCTGATGAACGAACCTGCAGGTTCGGCGCGTCATTTCTTTGTGGAACAATCGACAAGTTTTTTATTTAACTGTGACTTTTTTTATTATGACAACACCCCACCTGATGTTAAGCTGGAGTTTAATCTATGAATGGAGATCACTGCTACAATTAAATAACTGTAAGCAGCAGTCACATCCACTATGCCGGCCGGTAGCGTGATCCCGAAACGCGGCATAAAGTGCCGGGTTCGATTCGCACTCTAAGCAAAGATTTGTATCAAGCTTATATTTAATAATTAGATTAAATATTATAAATATTTGTTAATAAAGAGGCAGGTATTTGCTGCGCATCTGATTGTCAAAGAGTGGTAGGCAGTGGTGCTCAGTCTGCAGATACCACAACTAAGTATACAGATAGTAAGTTGCCTGAGCTGCGTTTTGAAATCAGCTTGTAAGTTGCCAGTTTCAAAGAGGCCAGCATAGTGGATGCGACCGCTACTTGCAACTATGTAAGTGTAATAGCATGTATATCGTTTGGAATGACGTTGTAAGGGGGAGGACTATGTTTAGCAGTGGACAATCAAACAAATGCCATTAATTGACTGCACTCCAGTTTACAATCAGGAAGAGTGCTGTCATATGTCGAGACATAATACCTTTACATACCTAGCTATCCTAGAAATGAGCACAGCCACTTGTACTGCGACTTGAGTGACAGGTTCATTTAGGATGGCATTGGAAAGGAGTCCAGCACGCAGCTTAACTTTTTCCTCTTCCGCAATCGCATGCTCAGTGTTCCGTCTCCAATATCTTTCCACACCATTTTTGAAACACATAACAGCTAACCATCTTACGTTGACATCTATTGCATGGTCTGATAGGACATTCTGGAAATATTGATATAATATTTAGAGTCAATTGATTCAAGTGGATCATGTAATTTTCATGGGAATGCAAAATTAAGCTTTTTAAATTTGTATTAATTGACTAGAGTACTGTTGATAAATATGAATTTAAAAAAATATATAAGTTACTAAATGTATTAGTATCATAGAAACAGGATGATCAAGTACATATTATCAAGAATACATTGGAACAGGCAATAAGTTTACTCATAGACTCACAGTTTGCATGATTATACAGATGACTTGATGGGTTGAATTGCATGGAATTATTATATTATTGATTACTGATTGTATTGAATTAAACAAATTCAACTAATGAGACAGGATAGTGGTGGTGACTGAGGCAACCTGTAGTGATTTTTTTAATGAACTTTCCATCACTATGCCAGCCATAAGATTTGTTTTATTTGTCTTGATAAAAAAATCTTTAATGATAACCAATGAGATCAACGGTCAAGAGAATCTTTCATTATTAGGACACAAAATTCCATTGCTGCATATTAAGCTGGATTGTGAAATTAAGAGTTAATAGTTGATAGAATTTAGCTTTGGATTGCAAACCAACTTTCAGCAGATTAACATATACTTGATGTTAAGCTGGAGTGTGGTCCATGAATAGAAACAATTGCTAGTACAGTTAGATACCTGCAGTAGCAGTTTCCTCCACTATCCCGGCCTGGTTCAAACTTTCTGAAAAGAATTTCTTGCTGATCCCGTAGCAGGACTCACAAAAACTCAATTACAGTCTGTACACTTGAAAGTGGTGGAACTACCCAGGAATGCCGGAGTAGGCACCACTGCCTACGGCTCATAGTGGTAACCACATATACTATGATTATAATATAGATTGATTACATTATTCAGCAATAACCATGTATTTAAAAATATTTAAAATATTAGATTTTAGATGTAGCTGAATTGAAATACACCACAGTATGAATATAAAAGTTACCAACCAATAAAACAGAGTAGTATCCAGGTTCAATTTCCCATTCCTGTAATTTCTTCTCTGCAGGTTTTAGCACTGATGTGTCCTGACTAGTAGCTTGGCTCAATGTGTCAAGCACCATGGCATAGATATTTGGATCCATTTTTGATGATTGTTATCTAAAATTTATATAATATAATTTATAAAGAAAAAGAGATTGAATAAAAGAGGTAATACAATTTTGGATTATTATATTTTTTCAATCATATATTTTTATTTTATCGCTACGTTCTTTCAGATAGATAACTCTTTCCAAACATTTTCTAGTCTGTTATGTTAATATTTTCTTAGATTTTGCACGAACATTGATTAATGAATTAAAGTTTATGGTTGTAAATAATTTGTTAAATATCAAAAACCCAATTACTGTAGTAAAGAAAAGAATAGCTCTCTAATAATAGAGGAATGGTGTGGATGATCACAAGGGGCAGAATCTTCTCTGTGGTAGATGATTAAAATGTGATTTTTGAAAAGTATACCCAACGGAACCTCTTTTCATAATTTGTGGCATGATTATAAGTTTTATCAACCCAGATTGATGTTTGGATTAGGTAGTATCTTAAAAAACAATTATATTACTAGACACTCTCCCTTATTTTTCGATAGTAAATAAACGTGCCCTAGACTGTACAGCCAAATACACATTGGTAAAAGTAACCATTTGGAAGTAGGAAAGCAGAAAATAGTTATAAGACCATAGGTCGTTTGTAGAAAAATATGTAGACTATGTTACTGTGCAAAAGAACTAAAAAATAGCAATATTATTTACTAATGTATTAATTTTATTATGCTAACGATTGAGTATGTGTATATTAGTTTATTAGGATTGTATCTGTGTACTTACAATGTGCAATAGCAATCTAAAATATAATTAAAAAGTTGAAAATAAACATTTAAAATGTCAACAAAAATGATAAATGTAATTTTGACATGACATAACCTCTCGCCATTTACACAAATTATTTACATGTTAAATAAACCAGTGAACGATGTTTAGAACAAAATAAAAACATGTATTACAACTTAAAATCGAAAATAACACGCAATTCTGCACATAAGTTGGCAAAAACCTTATCAAAATTCCGCTATCGAAAATTCTTCCGACATTGGACTAGTGAGGTTCCGATTTTGCAGAGTCTGTAAAACTTTTGAATTCAATTATGTTTTTGTCATTGATATCTTAAGTTCGAATAAATAATTATTATAAAAATGCTTTTTAAAGTTAAAATCACCTTAAAACATTAAAATATGATATTAGTAATCAATATATTTAAGTTTTCTGATATAATAGCTTTCCAGTTTAATGTTCTGTGAATATTCTTATAGAATGTTCTTTTCACTATTTATAGTACAATATTTCTTAAGCTTTTGCAGTCGCTTATGATTTGAATATTTCTTCATAATATTTAATTTAATTAATCATATTATTCTACTTACACAATAGTAGCGAACTCTTATCAAATGTTATCACACTTATCTATCAATGTAAAATAAAAACATTATTACTCATTTAGTAGTTTTTCAATAAAATGGTGTGGGAATCTTGCACAGTTACATTAAATACAGGATTTACTGGTGCTTTTTATACTGGTGATATAGTTACTGGATTAATTAATTTAAATTTAAAAAATAAAATAAAATTAGATAGTAAGTAGATGTATCACCAAAACTGGTAATTATTTAGATAAGAGCCGATTAATTTATTAACATACTGTTACTCATTACTTAACTACTAAAATAAATAGGTTAGAGAACGCGATAGTTATTGGATTTAGGGCAGTAATAAATAACATCTATTTACTAACAAAATTATTATTGTAATACCTGCCTAATTGCGTTGGTATCTCGATAAGTTGTGTCATGTGAATCTGTATTAATTCCCACGTAATCTATTAAATGCCTAGTTATCAAGTGGCTGTACTATGCGTCTGGATACAATCCCTTTCCAGTTTCCATAGCTTTATTATTAAGTACCTCATTCATAATAAATGAAGTACCTGAGCTTATGTACTGAAAACCTTCACTATTAATCTTATGTACTCCACTCCACACGACTTTGTTTCATTTCCAATTTCTGTCTCTTGCCTCACGGTGGTTCCACCTCTTAAGTACCACGCAATGAAATCTCACAAGAATAAAACATTTTTTTATATATTCTATCAGTTTACTGGCCGACACAGTTGTCTCAACAGTAACCTAAAATGGTTCTTTCAGTCATCGGCGCTTTTGCACCTGCCTTCAAGAACCCCGATGCGATGTCAAAGTCACTAATACATACATAAAATATCTAAATAAAAAGTAATCTCTCCGATTTGGTCGGAAAAAACAATTCTGGGTCTGCCTTGTTTCCAACGCTTCCACCCACTTTAGATTGATTGCGAGGGAGTTGTGTCAGTAACGCGGCAAGTGGTGCTCCATTGTCTCCGCCTATCCCTGTGGGAAAAAGGCGTAACAATTAGATTGAATAATTGATAACTTTACTTATATATAAAGGGAAGTTAGGTACTATACTACTAGCGCATAACTGTGGAAGTTCCTGTCCTGCGGTAGTGTCCTCCCGGGTTTCTTCTAACATTTTAATTTGTAAGACGATGCGCGGCTCTAGAGGTCGTCTTACAAAATCTTAGGTTTTCTTTCACATGTCTCCACAACCGCAGAAACCTACCCAGTTAGGCGCTATGTCCGTAGTTATTTTTAGTTAAATTTCACTTATTTTTCTAGATATTTCATGTGAAATTATCGGAGTAACAGAAGCACAATGGATAAGATCGAAACCAACGATACCATACATACAAAATTATTCGGAAAAATGTAGAGTTTTCGATCTTAAATATGAACTTGGAAATAATTTTAATAATGGTATGTAGGTACCTATTATAAATTAGTGGCGGAGACTGAGGCAACTGTGAACTGAATTGGTTTGATTAGTATTCGGAGCTCTTGGACTTACCATCAAGTCGAGGTCAGATGTCGAGTCTCAATTAAAATCAAAAGTACATAAATACTAATATTTCTTTTACTACCCTACTTGGAGGCAAACATGTTTTTTGTTTTTTTTTGTAGAAAAAAAAGAATAGGGTCTAATAAAACTGTTCCCTTGATTTTTTTTAAGGAGATAAGGCTATTTTCAACGGTATTTAGGGCCAAATACCGCGAACTTTAGGTTTGGGCAGGCAAGAATGTATGAAAGAAGAATAGCGAAAGAGATTTATATAAATAGGACCATATATGTAAATAGCACCAGGCAGTGGAAAGCATTTATAGCATTTAGAGAGCATGTATGAATATCGTGAATGTAAAGGAGGCAAAAGTTGTGCCAGGATCGTGGATAGTGGCGATATTGTTGTCTCTGCCTGTCCATGGGGAACCTAATTTTCTAAGTTAGGTTGGGTTAGAGAGTTGTGTCAGGATCAAAAAAATAATCGTAGATAGTGGCGCTCTATTGTCTCTGCCTATCCCTGTGGGAATTAAGGCGTAAAATAGCGGTAGATATTCTCTAAGTAACTACTACTACTACTAGAAATTATGTTCAATCTCTTAATGGTGTAATATATTTTCAGAAACTGAATTAAGTCCTGGCTTACACACATACGACCTCCATTTTTTATTACCAGAAGATTTACCTTCAACATTTTACTCCTCTATAGGTAAAGTGAGATATTATGTGAAAGTTGTCGCCAAAACTTCGAGACTATTTAAAAAAGAATGCATACAACCATTTCTCGTTATTGGACGAATTAATTTAAATAATATTGATACTTTTATGGTGAGTGTTCGTTAAATATTCAATACTTAATACTATGTAATATTTCATTAATGTTTTTTTTTTATTGTGACTCGACATATGACAGCACCCCGCTAGTTGTTAAGCCGAAGTATGGTCCATGAATGAATGCCACTGCTACTACAATTCAATAACTGTGAGTAGCAATCACATCCACTATGTCGGCCTAGATGGAACCGGCAACTTACAAGCTGATCCCGAAACGTGACCAAATCACTTCACGGTCTGTATACTTGTAAGTGGTGGTACTACCCCGGATCGACAGACTGGGTACCACTGCCTACCACTCTTTAATAACCAGACCCGAAACAAATATCCACCTTTTTTTTATTAACAAATATTTGCAATATTTAATATAATTTAAATATTACAAATAAAAGCTATGAAAAAATATTTGCTCAGACCGGGAATCGAACCCGGGACTTTACGCGCAACAAGCCAATTAATAATTGTAGTTCAAAGTTAACAACTTTTATGCAGAATCAATTTGTTTTACACGCCAACAAAATAAATAAATTTAGGCTGGCGTAGTGGATGCGACTGTACTTGCAGTTATTTTAACAGTAGTAGCAGTCGTCTACATTCAATGAACGCACTACAGATTTACATCAGACGGGATGCTGTCGTATGTCAAGTAACAATATACACACTTTTTATTGATTAAATTTTTGTTTCAGACACCACTTTACACTGAATTTGTTAAAACTTTATGGAGGTCAAAAGGTCGCATTTGTATGTGTTTGAAAACTTACAAAGGATTCGCGCCAAATCAGACGGTGCCCTTTGAATTAATGATTTCAAACCAAAACAACACCAAAATATCAAAAATTAAAATTAATTTAATACAGGTAATACCTTTTTTGCGACCTCTGACCTCAACTTGCTTTTACATATAAAACGTTAAGTAAGTACAGACAGAAAGTAAGGTCCGGGGTAATACCACAACTTTCAAGAGTACTTGATGACTTTGTGGTGTGGTGTGGTGAATTAGTCGACTTTCGGGATCAGCTTTATAGTTTCCGGTTCAAACTAGGCCGACATAGGGAATGCTATTGCTTCTTGCAGTTATTTAACTGTAGTAGCTGTCACCTCCATTCATGGATCGCACTCTAGCTTATCATCAGGTAGTTCACATAAAGGAAACTGCCGAACTAAACTACAGCTTTTTACTTTGTCTGCATAATATGCTGTACAGTGTACTTTAATTACTGGACCCCAATGTAGATGTTTCGCGAAAAAGATAGAATCTAGCAAATAAGTCGACACGCAAACTAACAACTTCTGGTTTAAAACCTCTTACCGGTACCAATGTATCTTTGGAATATACCTATGTACTTTAGTTGCCTAGTTTCCATGACATAAGCATGTTTGGTGGCTTAGTTTAGAAATGAAAATAAAAAAGGACAAAGTAAAACCTACCTATTAATAAAAACGTGGTAATTATTGCGTAGTTAGCTAATGATAGAAAAATAAGATTATAAATGATAATAATGAAGGAATAAAGCAATCATAAAATTAATCTTTACCTTCCTAGGTAACTAAAAATATTATTACTACTATATCCCTAAAGGAGGTGATCCATTGGCGACTAATTGTTAGGATTTAAAGGAGTGGACTCTTTCGTAATATAGTTTCGGATTTTGTTATTTCGGCAATAAAATTAATGGCCAACATAGTATAAAAATTATAAATTAAGATGTAATATCATTTATCAATTATTTAAATAAAATTTTCAATTACTAAAAATATCATTATTACAGAAAATAGAATATAGGGTTTCCTCAGGGTACGCAAATGAAGAGATACTTATAGCTAAATCAGTTTATAAGAAATGTACGAGCGGAAGTGACGAAATATGTATTTTTTACATGAAAATACCAGAAACTGTACCATCTAGTATTAATCAATCGCAACCTATGATTGAAATTGGATACATTTTTAGGGTGGGTAATTTTAAACTTTATTCACGCTAAGTCAAAATTTAGTACTAAAATACGTTTAGACGTTAAAATGGCATAAGTTTTAACTATATTTAACGTATATATGATGTTATTATTAATGAAGTGAGTTTGTAATGGTTTAAAATTAATAATAAATATTATTTCCACAGGTGGAAGTCAAATTTTCATTTCGATTCACTCATTATGAAGATATTCCAGTGACTGTGGCCTCAGAATATGTAAACCACTACGATTATGAAATTATAAAAGATTATGAACATGCTAAATAATACTTTTTGTTTTATTTCCAATTAAATATGTCTAATAAATACATTATTTTATCATAATAATTATAATTAATATAATAATTTTAGGCGTAAAAAAATTAAAATAAAAAATAATTTGTCTATTTATTGCAACTGGCAACATTGTATACGTGCTCCCCCTACCGGGATTTATCGACAACGAAGCGTAACCCCAAAAATTAAACCGCATTTGGTTATTAAATATACAGCATATCTGCGGTGTGTGTAATTATAGAAAGCAGATAATTTATTAGTTGAATTTATTCTTTCCTAAAATAATAATTTTATATTTAGTCGAACATTTATTTTATTTAAAAGTACTTTTGTGATTTACTTCCGCTTTGGACTTTATTGTCAAAAAGGAAGTGGTTGGTCCGCCATAACGTGTGGGTCTGTGCTTGTGGTTTTGGGTGTCTTACCGGTGCCAACAATTATTTTTATTTAGTAGTAAGTTATGCGTATGAATCAAGACATGGACGATGATGAGAAGGGGTGAGTTTAATCTATATTTTAATATTAATTTTACGCTTTTTCATGATCTTGCCGTGATATTAGGTCAAACTGCAAATTTGCTTGGTGTCTTATGTCGCATTTTACGGCAAGTCGGCGATGCTTTTGCCAAGATCATACTTTCTTTCCAACTATTTTGAAGTTTCTTTAGGTTTTTGAATGGTATTTTTCATGGCCAAGCCTCTTTTTCATTAGGGGATTGTTTGAGATGTTAGATGCCCCTTTAGCTTTTTACCGGCTCGCGGCCACCGACCCCAAGCCTCTCGTGCGGCTTGCATGTATACGGTCATGGCAGTTATTATTTTACCATGCTATGTTTAGTGTTTTTCCCAAATGTCACGGCTAGAAAACCCATGTTTTTTCGATAAAATGTTTATGTAACTATAGCCGACGCTACTAATATTGTGCTACATATTTGTAGATTAATCAGGGCAAATGTTCAGCTTTCTCTTATCTTTTAATATCTTAATGAAAATCGCTAGTAATCAAAAGTATTCTTTGGTGTGGTATTTATTCGCGAAATTTCGTTAATGAGGTTATTGTTGATCGCGGGCGTTCAAAGTGCCGCGTCGCGCGCTCCCATTTAAAACGTGCTGATTCATTTACATATCGTACTGAATCTCACGTCCGAATTTTTCTTTAATATCTCTTAATTAGTTTGCATATTTCCTAATATGGTTAGCGACGTCGCACCATCATGCTTGTTACGCCTTCAATTAGTCCTGGTCAGCTTGTTTGCTTCACAAAATATATTTTTAAAATTATTCAATTCATTATTTAACTTATGGAGACCTAATTACTTGTTTAAAAAATTTGCATGTGGTTTTAAACATCGTCATGTACTTTTTATTAAAAAAATAACCTAAAAAAAATATTTACTTAAATAATAAACAAAATAAAAATGTTTGCAATTACACAAATTATGCTTTTTTAAAATTATTTTGTTTAAATATTTGGTACATCTACAATGTAGTTCCAATGTCAAGAGAATCAAGAAGACTTGGTCAAAAGTGAATGTTACCTTTCACCAACCAAGTACCTTCTGATTCATATTACTTTGTTCAATCTTAATAACACTTACAATGTGACATTTTAAAAAGTGAAATTGTTGCAAATGTGAAACAATATTGCTTACAATATTAATTTTAAACAATTTCTTTTTATTGTAATATTTATTATTATTAACAAATCAGCTCAAAATGTTCCAATAAAGTTAAAATAAAAACATTGTTCAGAAACAAATAAAAATTATTAAAAATTAACATTTCCAACTTGAGACTGTCACTGTGGTTGGCATAATTTTAGCATGATTTCTACAATAGGTACAAAATAATTATATTTACTTGAATGTATAAATTCAACTGGTGTTTGTGTATAGGAATCTCTGAAAGTTTCCACCTTCATCACGCAAGGACAGAAACAGAGTGCTGCTTTGCATGTTCCAGAGGTTCCAGTTCAAGAGTAGATTGCTGATATATGTGTCAGTGTGTGTTTCTATTGTAGAGGCAGAGGCCCATCTCCGGTCAATAGAAGTTGTTTGATATGATAATTGTAGATGTGAGAAAAGCAAGGAAGTTGTGTCAGTATTGTGGCAAGTGACACTTCATTGTCTCTGTTTATTCCTTTGGAAAAATGGCGTGATAATTTGATTAATTGACTAATAATCATTCCAACCTTATTTATTCCCTAACAAAAAATCTATTTATATATTATCTGTTTTTGTTGCTGAGTAAAGCGATTGTGGTCTAGAGATAATGGAGGCTCAAAGAGCACCTGGTTCAAATCCATGTGTAGAACCAATGTATTTTTGATGTATGTTCTTTGGTCCATTCTTTGGTGCAGAATGGACCAATAATAAATTCCCACATGCAACACAACAGAGTTACACATGTAGCTACTACCATGTTACACTTGTCTCTAGCCAGAGAGTGGTAGGCAGTGGTGTCCAGTCTACACTTGTAACCAGTCACTTCAAGGTCTGTATTCTTTTACAGACAGTAAAGTGACTCAGTCTCTTTTCGGGATTAGCTTGTAAATTGCAAGTGCCAATTAGGCCAGCATAGTGAATTTGTAGCACTTAGTTATTTAACTGTAATAGTAGTCACTTCCATCTATGTACTACACTCAAGCTTAACATCAGGTGGGGTCTATCATGTTAAGTCGCAATAAAAATGAATAAGTATTCATAATTTAAGATTCAATATATTTTTTATAAAAAATAGGTGATTTTAAATATAATTGTCCCTTTAGATAAGATAAAAATGGTAGCCATTTTAAAGTTATTCTTAAATATCTATTTACTTTGCCAATTTGTTTTCTTATCTTATCTTTCTTAGAATGAATGATCATTGTAAAGATGTTTCTTGCTTTAAATATTAATGGTTATTAAGTAGTTGCTTTATTTATCTGTTTATTTGCTCAGCAATTTTCCACTTAGATTTCCAATCCTGAAAAAAAACTTGTGTCAAATCAAAATAAAGCTTTTTCATTAAGAATTTTGTCATTCAGATATTTTTTATTACTTCCTTTGAAATGTACATAAAATAAACAGCAGCAATTTACAAAGAACAAGGGTCTGCAGTGCTTATATCTGTGAAGTTTGTATGTGGCAATGGAGATTTGGATGGATTTGTGGCAATGACACTGTGGGAATGTAGGTGTGATAATGGGATATTTAATGGAATTTTTAGTTAATAATGAATAATTAAAGAGGTTCAAAAATAGGTGAGATTGAAGGATAAAATAGACATGACTCAAAAGATTGTTTCTTGATAAAATAATTTAGGCCCATGTCATTGTTTGAGTTTGAAAGTTGTGTATATGAGGATGCTTGCCTTAAATAGTTGTGTCAGGATCATGGAAAGTGGTGCTTCATTATCTTTTTGGTACAAATAGCTTGATATCAATCAAATCGTCACACCTTTTTTGAAGAGCATTGTGAAGGTGAAGGAAGCGAGGGGGTCATGTCAGGATCGTGGCAAGTGACGCTCCATTGTCTCTGCCTATCCCTATAGCTTAATTCTATATTATGTTATTTTAAATTTTAATCCTATATTATGTTATTTAAAAAAAAATGTTTTTGAGTTATTTTAATTCTCATGAACAACATTATCATTTCTTAATATTTTTATTATAATTAGTGTCACTTTAATTAGTCTTAAAGAGGTCATTTTGCATTAATTATGTCTTATTAATAATACAATTGGCTAACTGATGTAATATATAATTATGATTCATAATATATTGATGATGCATTAAAAGTATGTTAATAAAATAAGTAATAATTTTCACTATTCTGCTAAACCATTGTTAAAATATGTGAACCTTTACATTACCACATCCAGGCAGTGCCTTCAGTTTTTTTGCTGATGGTACGTTCAGATGTTTGTGGAACATTATTTTGCTGACATTACTAACCTAGTTTCTAATTGTTACTAGGTCTAAATTGTTAGCTACATTCATATTATAATGTAAAGGTTTTTTAAAATTATTTTGAAATATTAACACAATCAAAATTTCACTCCTTTTCTCCCAACAAGGCTAGGCAGAGACAATAAAGCGCCACTTGCCACGATCCTGACACAACTCCCTTGCTTCTCTTACGTCGACAATTTTTTTCATACAAGCTCTATGATTATGGGCACTACGCAACCCAAATACTGTTTTTTTTTATTGATACCACATGAACTTGACTTGCCTTATGATAAGCAAGGGTAGGGCCTTGAACACCGATTACTGATTGAAAAGACTTAGCTGTCGACTCAGTCGCTGTAAGACTGGTGCTATAGAAATTAATCCAGGATCTACATCTAGTATTATTAACAAAACTAGTATGTCATTCTTTTAGGCTGGCATAGTGGATGCGACTGCTACTGCTCCAGCCTAACACCAGGCTGAGTGCTGTCATATGTGGATCCATAACCCAAGTCTATTCTCAAAGTCTAGCTCCTTACATTAACTTGTCACACTTGACCCCAATGCGGTCCAAACACTTAAATGACAAATGCAAAAAAGCTGGATAATACCACCACTTACAAGTGTACAGACATGACGGGAATAGCTTGAAAATCGACAGTACTAACTAGGCCAGCATAGTGGATGTGACATTTAGTGTTCATTTGCTCCTGAAAATTAAATCTGATATTGATGGATGCGGTAAACAAGGCAGGCCCAGGATGGTGTTTTCACTCCAAATCGGAGACTTTCTCAGAAAAGCTAGGTTGCCTAGTGCCCACAACCCACACAAATTGTGGATGTGAGGGAAGCGAAGGAGTTATGTTAGGATCGTGGCAAGTGGCGCTCTATTGTCGCTGCCTATCCCTGTGTGACAATTTGACTTGACTTTGACTTTTAAGTTACTGGTTGCAACTGGGCTGGCATAGTGAATGCGACTGTTGCTTGCAGTTATTTAGGTGTAGCAGCAGTGGCTGTGTAGTCTGTATGCAAAATCTTTGTTATAACGCCTTGCATTGTAGTGTTTAGATGTACAATTTCACAATGTACGTACACATTCATCTTATATTAGGATGTTGTTATCGAATTAGTGCTATTGGTCGCTCGGACGTAGCGTGCAGGTCGCATTGGGATCTAATTTTCAATCAATCAATCAATCAAATTGTCACGCCTTCCTCCCACAGGGATAGGCAGACACGATGGAGCGCCACTTGTCTCGATCCTGACACAACTCCCTCGCTTCCTTCACATTCACAATTCTCCTCATATAAGCTCTACAAACAAATCTAATTTTAACGTAGTATTTTCATTCTACGTTCCTCCATTATGTTCAGGTCTATAGATTTTTGTATTTGAAATCAAATTGCCTATTTTACTAACAAGATATTACTAATATAGTATGGAGGCATTCCCAAGAAGCTGGGTTGCCTTGTGCTTATATGAAGAGAATTGTGGATGTGAGGGATGCGAGGTAGTTGTGTCAGGATCGTGGAAAGTGGC
The DNA here is from genome assembly GCA_905220615.1 of Tinea trinotella. NCBI lineage: Eukaryota > Metazoa > Arthropoda > Insecta > Lepidoptera > Tineidae > Tinea > Tinea trinotella. The sequence goes on along the minus strand of HG992321.1, from coordinate 1,656,697 downwards.
GTTTTGTTTGCTTATATCTATGGGAATTAAAGCGTGAAATTGATGGTAATATTACATGGTAACAAGCAGTCCTCAAACCTGTGCTAATCAAAAAATAAACACAAACTAAATTTAGTATAAATTTAAGTTTATTCATTTTTCTTTTTTTTTCAAACAGAAAGTTATTCGTGGGCGGCCTGTCATGGGAAACGTCGCAAGAAAATCTACAACGGTATTTTTCCCGGTACGGCGATGTAATCGACTGCGTTGTCATGAAGAACAGCGAGTCCGGCCGCTCGAGGGGTTTCGGCTTCGTCACCTTCGCTGAACCCTCGCTCGTGAATGTCGTTCTGCAAAATGGACCGCACACTCTTGATGGCAGGTGAGGAAATATTTCTTTTATTATTATTAAAAAAAAACTGAAGAGAACAAGTCAATAGGTACAACGGGAAAGAACCTAGGAGATTGTTTCTTGATTATTAATCAATCAATCAAACTGTCAAGTCTTTCCCGCAGGGATAGGCAGAGCGCCACTTGCCACGATCCTGACACAACTCCCTCGTTTCCCTCACATCCACGATTCATTAGATTTCCTTGTTTAAATTAGGGATCCGCGGTGCCTATACCTATAGTCTGTATGAAGAGAATTGATGATGTAAAGGAAGCAAAATAGTTGTGCCAGGATCGTGGAAAGTGGTGCTTCTTGTCCTTGTGGGTTCAAAACCACTTGCCAGTATAGCTTGTCTAACTATAAATGACGCGCCCCTCTACTTTATTAGTTTATTTGAATGTGAATACAAATAATACTTACTATACTACTATACTTTATTAAAGTGCTCCTCCTTTTGTGTCCAACCAGCAACTGAATGACCAATTACAATTGCATTTTCGGTGTGTTGCATTCATATTTTAATATTCACACGTGTGCTTAAATGCAGTGGAAGGGCGCGTCATTTCGGCTTAGACAGACTACCAATGTATATTTGATATATGTACTTTAATTGTTCTGTTTCTACGATATATAAGCGCTTTAGTAACTTAGTATGTAAAAATGTAAATACAAATTGTTGATAGAATTTGTTTCAGCAGGTATTTTTATGACGTCGGTCTAGATACGTGTACAATTCAATATGTTATTGTTTAAAATAGTTGTAGGCGTGTACTTTGGTCTATCTATTTGGTCATGTTATGAGTTGTATTTAATAACTTTGCGAAGTAATTAATTCAAACAGCTATTTTTATTAATCTTTGGTCGACATAGTGACGGCGCTGGGACAACCTTAAAGACTCGGTTTTACAGTCGTCGGCACTATTTGTCCTCCTCTTGCTTACCAACAGGCGGGTGGGTCAAGGTCAAATGTTTTTTTTACTAATCTCGATTTGCCTCGATTGTAAAGGGAGGTCCAAGAGGTGACTTGTTTATGGCTGCCTTAGTCGTTATGACTATGTCGGTGGTGTTTTTTCACGCCTAGCTTGAAAGTATTCAAGGTATTCAAGGATGGGAAGGAATACACGGCCAAGTAAAGTATTCCACTTGTTGAGTGTTCGACAAATAAACGGAGCGCCGAATAGTTTTTGTTGAATCTGTCTATAGAAATACTCCACAGTGATTATGAAAATTGTATATGCAGTAGGTTGCCTAGTGCTCATAACCTTATAGAGCTTGTATGAAGAGAATTGTGAATGTTAAGGAAGCGAGGGAGTTGCCAGGATCGTGGCAAGTGGCGCTCCATTGTCTCTTGCATACCCCTGTGGGAATAAGGCGTAATATTTTGATTGATTGATTGAGTCCTGCTTTGTTTAACGTATTTATTCACATAAGATTCATAAATTCGTTTCATCAATCTACTTCCACTCATCCTTTCCATGTTCCCAAACCATCTAAGCTTATCACAACATCTTCTTTCAAATATTATTTATTATAATTCATGTTAATGTGCGATAAATCCGAAACGCACGGAATGCAAATATACGACCACTGTCATATTTTACAAACACTCTGAACTTGACCCTAATATAAAGTGATAGTAACGATAGCATTTCTTCTTATTACTTGGTGGCATGCGAACGAAACGTGACACGGAAATGGCACCAAAAATAACTAAATTAAAGAATATTGTAGTTTAAGAGACCGTGGTCTAGTGGTAGTAAATTGGTCTCGCAAACCTAGAGTCCCCGGTTCAATACCACCTGCTGGTACCAATGTATCTTTGATATGTGGACTGTGGTCGCTCAGTTTCTAAGATACAAGCTTGTTCAGTAGCATAATAATGGTAATGTAAAAATACTTAAAACATAAATACTCAGGCGGGTGTTTTCCGACCACATCGGAGACATCATTAGGAAAGCTAGGTTGCCTAGTGCCCATAACCTTGGAGCATGTATGAAGAGAATTGTGAATGTAAAGGAAGCGAGGGATTTGTGTCAGGGTCGTGGCAAGCGGCGCTCCATTGTCTCTGCCTATCCCTGTGGGAAAAGGGCGTGACAATTTGACTTTTTTAAAAATCTAGTTGAGGGCCACTGAATATTGTCAGGAATATGAAATGGTAAGCGGCGAGGTCACCGCCCACGCGTTAATTGAATTCCTGGAAAATTACCCGCAATGTTTTCCTTCACTTTACGACCGCCTTTTTGTTGAGAAAAGTACACCCACAATAAACATTGCTTCGATCAATGTCACTAGTCATAAATAGGTCGGCATAGTGGCTGCCTCTTGCAGTTAATAACTAGTATATCGGTGTAAAATCTTAATCCAGCTTAACATCACGGGAAAATCAGTTCGATTAAAAATGATCAGTTTTTCTAGTTGCATCATTACTAGCTTATATGTGACATCTGATCTCATCCTGCCTGATTTTAAGCATGATGGAGGTCCAAGAGTGCGCTGGCAACTGAAAAAACCGTCTCTGTTTCACGGCTGCCTCAGTCGCCGTCACTATGCCGGCCAAAGGTGCTTGATCACGCATCGCTTGAAGTATCCAAGATTATAGGATGGAGAGAACAAATTTACGCCTGACGTTAAGCTGGAATCAGCCCTAGCAAGCTGAGCAAAAAAATACCTAAAAATACTTAAAGAGTGGTAGGCAGTGGCACCCAGTCTGCCGATCCGGGGTAGTACCACCACTTACAAGTATACAGACCATGAAGTGATTTGGTCACGTTTCGGGATCAGCTTGTAAGTTGCCGGTTCCAACTAGGCCGGCATAGTGGATGTGATTGCTACTCACAGTTATTGAATTGTAGTAGCAGTGACATTCATTCATAGACAACACTTCGGCTTAACTTCAAGCGGGGTGCCGTCATATGTCGAGTCAAAATAAAAAATAAATTATTCTGTCACTATTTATAAACTTTACGTTTGTAATTTTATGAACAGTCACAGCCGCTCTAAATACACTTAGACAATAATATTATTAATTTTAGTGTGAAATAGTCACCCCCTAACACCGTTAACAATGTCTGCAAAGGGGAGACCACCCTATCCAAAACGAGAATAGGGTTTCTAAAAAACAGATAAAAAATAACTGCATACATATTCTTGTAACGTTTCGTTTGTGTTTAGGATAATTCTCTATTATACTAGCGGCACGCTATGATCTTAGATAAAAACAAAAGAAGAAGATACGGCATGCGCTTTATTATTTACCACAAAATGTGGAACCGATACCCTCACTACACGCAAACTTACACCCACAACGCCATCTCAGATTTGGTTAACGAAATATTTAACGAAAGAGATGAAAGTTTAAGTCACAGTGCGACGCGAGCGAGACAAAATGCATGAGAGCAGGTGTGCTCTAATGTCAGTAGGTTGTGCTTTGCATTCAAGTGCGTCAGTTGACGCAGTTTGCCTGTACCACGCGTATTGTGTTCGTATCTTCCCATTTTGTCAAATCAATGGCTATGATGGCCGTTCGGACGTTTGACGTTCATGAAATTTCGTATAAATTAATAATTTTGTTTGTGGGAGTAAATTGTCACTATAAAGAACAGCAATTTGCTCCTTCAAACGTATTGTTAATTTATGCGTAACTTCATGAACGGTTAAAACGTTAAAAGGGCCATCATAGCGTGCCCCTGGTAAAATAGGTAGGTTAGTATAGAAAAAGTGTCGCTTTCTAAGTACCTCAGTGCCTTCAAACAGAAGGCGACCGTGGTGTAATGGTAGTGCAAAGGTTACGCAAGCCGAAAGCACGTGTTCGAAACCACTCACCGTTGGTTGTTCTGTTTCTATGATACAAGCACTTTAGTAGCTTAGTAAAGAAATAAATAAAAAGTCGTAATACTAATACTCCAGATCGACAGAGTGAGCGATAGAGTAGGTCCACCTGTCTACCCTAAAATATGTGGTTTATTTTGTAACCTTTATCATTAAATAGGAAAACTACTTTAGAATTATATTTACAGAACAAATAATCGACGTAAAGCGAAATTATTTTAAAGAATAAATTGAATAAATAAAAACTCATGAGTCACGCAAACCATACATTCCTTGTGATAAACTTTGGCGTGGATAATTTTCTACTTGAAATATTTATCGTTAACTGGCTCAATTGTATTGATTATAATCAGTTAAATATAACATTATTTATCTACACTAGAAAATGTGCGGTAATAAAAGTATATGTTTTGAGACATTACTTGAAATTAAAGCTTATCTCTGGAAGAAAATGCCGCCATTAAGTTCACCTTTGTACACTGCCTTAAAAAACCGACTGACACACTCATTTTAAAAACATCTTGCGTATCCTAAAACAATAAAACTTATTTGGTTATTAAAAAAAAAGACATACTAATCATGTGTTGACGTCATTGTTAAAGGTCTAATAGAAATTCCGAATAAAATGTTAAATCATGAGATTTAATAACCGCGTCGTCCGATTCATTTGTAGAGCCTCACGACTTACATTCGTTTTGACAAGCGTTTATTTCTGACCTGTGATTTTTTCGTTGATTTTCAAGGCTTGAATGGTACAGTAATGTTAAACTTTATTGATGAAGCTTAATGTTTAAAAGGAAATATTTATTCATGCACTAACTAGTATTTAAAAAGCAATCCTAAAACTTAATTTTTCGCGCGAGGTTCAAAGTTTATCTTTTACTTGTTTTTTAGTGAAAATAAACATGAAAATGTTTACTTTAGTAAGCATCATTTTTTGGTCAAGATGGTTGACCGCCACATATAATACATTTAGTTCTTTTACATTTCTAAAATAAGCCAATAAACGTGCTTGTATTATAGAAAATGGCGGCTAAAATACATCAGTTATATTTTGGTACCGGCAATGATTTTGAACTGGGGAGTTCTTGGTTTGCGTGATCAGTTCAAACTAGATCACGGTCGCCTTTTAATTTATTTATCTTTTGTGTCATCCTAGCTAACAAATAATTATGTGTCTTATTTTGGGGTAGACAGCTTAGCTAGAAAAACGTAACTACTATGTCAAGGTTTAGTGTGAGTTTACATTGCGCATGTACGCAATGCTTCCTCCCACGAGCCCTTTATCCTTAACCCCTTGCCCTTTAGGTGCCGCACTAAAACTGTTTTATGATTACACGATTTTGTATTTTAATTTATAATATACAATTAGAAATGTATATTAAGTAAGGGCTTAGGATCTTGGACAATCCTGGCTAAACCAATATCGACTCCAGCTAGGATGCTATATGTTTTCGTAAATAGGCGTAGATTAGGCTAGATTATTTGTATAGTTAGACAGGGCAGATTGTTATTAGGGTTTGAATGACTGTGAGGCTGTGGTATAAGTAGAAGATGCTTAAAGCCAGACGAAGTTTTTTTCAAGAAGGCTGGGTTGCCTAGTGACCATAACCGAGGAATGCTTTACCAGTCCATGTGTTCTCTCCATCCTATAGCCTTCGATCCTTCAAGCGAAGCGTGAAGAAGCACCTTTGGCCGGCATGGTGGCGGCGACTCTTGGATCTCATCTTGTTACCATCAGGCGGGTCGAGGTCAGATGTCGAGTCACAACAAAATCAAATGCTTTTATGAAGAGAATTGTGGATGTGAGGGAACCGAGGGAGTGGTGTCAGGATCGCGGCAAGTGGCGCTCCATTGTATCTGCCTATACCTATGGGAGAAGGGCGTGACAATTTGATTGATTATTTGTAGATAATGTCACTTTGACGTATCATTAGTCATAAGCATCGGTCATTGAACTTTTTCAATATTTTTCCCTATACGTGCGTTGTTAGTTGGTCTAATTTGGATTTCATATTTACAAAATTCACTGTAAAAATAGAAATCTAAATATGTGTTTATTATCCATAGTTGCTAGAATGCTTAATAATCTGACACGGCATCTGACCTCGACCCGCCTGATGATAAGCAAGATCCAACAGTGACCACGACTAAAAGTTCACGGCTGCCTCAGTCGCCACCGTCGATCGTGTTTCTCTTAAGTCTCTGCTCTTGATTGCCTCTGACTATCCCTGTGGGAATTGTAGCGTGACAATTTAATTGATTGATTGTTTATTTAGTAATATTCCTTCATGAAGCTACTTTATTAAACACGGTAAAACCTAAAATAGATTTCTTAGTAACATTTCTTTGGGATCATTCTTAACATTTTTATCCGCCATATTTTGACATACCGTAGTTTCTTCGAAATTACTCTCAAATGCGTCACCGGCACATCCCATCTAGTTACTAATTTTATCTCCGCCGTGACCCAATAATATTTATTAAGTATTCATTTCGAGTATAATCTATAATCGAGTATAATATAAAGTAAAATTATCATTTCATTTATATAACTTAGTTATTTTGTTATACTTATTTTAGTAGATTGACGAACAGAACATAAATCTGATCAGCGCCGGATTTAGACTTCGGCAGCCCATAGGCAGAGCATGTGGGGGAGGCGTTTGTGGTTAATTTTTAAATGTTAACTTTTCCCGCTCAAAGAAAAAAAAAGTTTTTCGTCCAACTATTTTCGTATAAGTTTTTTGAGCCTTCGATTTTTTGTGTTGTGGTGGCGGCTTATAGGCAACTATGTTGCCTATGCCTAAATCCGGCACTGAATCTGATATGGATAGATGCGTTAAACGAGGCAGACCCAGGAGCGTGTTTTCCGACAAAATTGGGAGATATCCCCAAGGAAGCTGGAATGTTCTGAGCCCTTAAACGTAGAGCTTGTATAGAGAATTGCGGTTGTGAGGAAAGCGAGGGAGTTGAGTCAGGATCGTGGCATGTGGCATTCTATTGTATCTGCCTATCCATGTAGAAAAATGCGTGACCATTTGAGTGATTGATTGAATATATTGGCGATACAAGAAATTGAATATCGCAATCGAAGTCCTTGACTTTTGTAACGCGCGTATCAATTTATCCGGAAATAATTAACTCGATAATTGTTTGTTAAAACTATTGATTCTCAATATTGTAGTCAATTAATAAATTGATCTCCCGCTGTGCTTAGTTTACTATCCTAAATGACCTTAGTTACGATCTGTTTTATGTCGACAATAATAAGATAATATGGATTAGAAATAGTAATATTTTATCATAAAGGCGACCGTGGTGTAGTGGCAGTGCAATAGTAATGGTAAGCCGAGTGGCACGGGTTCGAGACCACTCACCGGTATCAATGTATCTTTGATATATGTACTTTGGTTGTCCTGTTTCTATGTTACAAGCGCTTTAGTTTTTTTCAGTCGTTGGCGCTCTTGGACCTCTTGCTTACAGTCATGCAAGTCGAGGTCAGATGCCACAATAAATAAACTTTACTTTTTTATCTATTAAGGATTTATTATAAAAGGTTTTTAATGTCGTAATTTTTCAACAGAACAATAGACCCCAAGCCCTGCAATCCGCGTACCCTGCAGAAGCCTAAGCGCGGAGGTGGTTATCCCAAAGTGTTCCTCGGCGGTTTGCCCTCAAATACGACCGAGACTGATCTCCGTCTCTTCTTCGCTCGCTATGGAAAGGTTATGGAGGTCGTCATCATGTATGACCAGGAGAAGAAGAAATCCAGAGGTTGGTTTCATTCATTTTTCTGGCTTCACATATGTTAGTACCCCGTAGTAAATAGTGGTAGGCAGTGGTTCCCAGTCTGCCAATCTGGGGCCAATCACCATTAATAAGTATACAGACCGCGAAGGTCGGTATACGTCAGTATAATCAGCTTGTAAGTTGCCGGTTCCAACTAGGCTGGTATAGTGGATGTAACTGCTACTTTCAGTTATTTAACTGTAGTAGCAGTTACCTCTATTCATGGATCGCACTCCAGCTTAAAATCAAGTGGTGTGCTGTCATATGTCGAGTCACAAAAAAAACTGCCAGTAGCAGTTACACCCATAATGCCGGCCTAGAGTTGAAACCGGCAACTTGCAAACTGATCTTGAAACGCGACTAATTTACTTCACGGTCTGTTACACGTTTTTTTTTCTTTTATATTTCAGGCTTTGGATTTTTGTCCTTCGAAGAAGAGATTTCTGTTGAGAGGGTTACACAGGAACACTTTATTAACCTTCAAGGCAAGCAGGTATGTTTTCAATTTTCAGTAACCTAGAAGGAATTATGATGTTAAGGTGACCGCGTCGTCTAACGGCAGTGCAGTAGTCACACTGAGTGATTTCGGTTCTAAATGTATCTTTGATATACATGTTCAAGTTTTACGTAGCGCTTGAAGGTTCCAAGCGCTGAATAGTTTTTACAGGGTCTAAAACCATTGGAGTATTTTGATGATTGTTCAAAATCAAATTGTCACGCCTTTTTCCCACAGGGATAGGCAGAGACAATGGAGTGCCACTTACCACGATCCTTACACAGCTCTCTTGCTTCCTTCACATCCACAATTCTCTTTACACAGACTCTGTTGTTATGGGCACTAGACAACCTAGCTTTCTTCGATTTGGTCGGAAAACACCTCTTCTGGGCCTGCCTTGTTTAACGCATCCATCCACATCAGATTTATAAATTCCTTTCGTCAATCTACTTTTACTCATCCTTTCCATGTTGCCAAGCCATCGAAGCATTCCTTTGTCAATGATTGTTATATTTATTAATTCGAATAAATTTACAAATATCAATCAAATTGTCCCGCCTCTTTCCCACGGGGATAGGCAGAGACAACGGAGCGCGACTTGCCACGATCCGGACACACTCCCTCGCTTCCTTCACATCCACAATTCTCATAAAAGCTCTACGGTTATAGGCACTAGGCAACCCAGCTTTCTCAAGGATGTCTTTGATTTGATCAAATATTTACAAATACTTACTATTTACAAATATTTGTTAGATAATATAAAAAGAGGCAGATATTTGCTCTGGGTCTGGTTGTCAGAGTGTGGTAGTTGCCGGTTTCAACTAGGCCGGCTTAGTGAATGTGACTGCTACCTACAGTTATTTAACTGTAGGTAGCAGTAGCTTCCATTTATGGACCGCACTCCAGGTTAACATCAGGCGGGGTGCTATGTGTCTGGTCACAACTCACATAATTAAAAAGTAACTATGGAACTCATCCTAAAAGGCTTGTTAATTGATACCTACATATTTGTTTAATATGCCACATAAGGTGTCTATGTTAATCAAGTGTGATTCACTCTGTATCAAGTTTCGTGATACTGAGAATCGTGCGCGTGCATTTTCTACAAAATAATAGGAATGGTGTCCTTATGGTTACAATACACCTCGGTATTAAATGACATTAATATTTATAGTTGTATTTGTTATTATTCTATAAAGGGATTGTGGTCTAGTGGTAATGAAATGGTAACTTGGAAACCCCACTTCAATACCTACCGGCAAGTGGCCTGATGTATTTTTAATATATGTACTTAGGCTGTCCTGTATCTTTGATACAAGCACATTTAATAGCTTAGTAGAGTGTTAAGTTAATGGCGTCTGTGGCCAGTAGATCGGGGTTTTGTCAGACATTTAGATTAGTTAATAAAATTGACACACCTTAATTTCCACAGTATATAATGGTGCTTAATCCACGGCTTTAACACAACTACATTTCTTCACATTTACTCTTTATACATATGAAGAGAATAGTTATTCATGTATGAAGAGACCTCTCTTCTTGTCTATTCGTGAAGACCTCCTTCTCTTTTTACAAAATGTCTCCCGAGAATCTTCTGAGTCGTCCCTTCCTTCTGTCAATACAACTCTTAGATCTTAACTGCTGGAAAGGCATGTATCTAGCAGTATCTTACTACCTTTACCATGTTTTTAGTTGTCGGCTCTTTTGGACTTCCCCTTGCTAACATATACTCGCTTTTTACAGTCGTCGGCACTCTTGGACCTCTTCTTGCTTACCATCAGGCGGGTCGAGAACAGATGTCGAGTCACAATAAAAAAATATGTATTTTTACTGACACCCCGCCTGATGTTAAGCTGGAGTATGAACCAAGCTGGAGACATGTCTAAAAGCAGCAGTTGTACGTTCTTCATACCGAAACGCAACTGATTCACTTCACAATCCTAAACCATGATTTGCAGGTTGAAATAAAACGCGCAGAACCCCGCGATGGCTCCAACAAGATGGGCCCAGGCGGTAGTGGCATGGGTGGTGGTGGTATGGGCGGTGGTCCAGGGGATGGCGGTGCCGGCGCAGGTGGTGGTCAATGGGGACCCCCTGCCGCTGCGCCCATGTCCATGATACAGGGGCATAATGGACAAATGGGTGGCCCACCCATTAACATGCCCATGGCTGGACCAAACATCATGCAAGGGTTAGTATACAAAAAGGACTGTATAATTTTTGCTCGTTTGTAAGACGACTGTGGTGTAGTGGCAGTGCAATGACATGACCAGCAGCACGTGTTCAAAACCACTTGCTGGTACCAGTGTGTCTTTGGTATATGTACTTTGGTTGTCCTGTTTCTATAAGCGCTTTAGTTACTTAGTATAGAAATGTATGTAAAAAAATTAACGGTGTTTAAAAAAAGCGTGCGTCTTCACAGAATTATTTATTTTACCAATGTCAATACATATTACGACAAATAATAAAAAAAAAATTATAAGAAATGTTAAAAATATGTGCCCTGCACATCTTTCCCCAAGCCTAATTGTGCCAAGGTAGCTCGACAACTTTTAGAGTAGCCCTCGTATAAATATTCGTCCCGTAGTTTTGACTTCTACTGGTTGCCTTTGTCTGGATAGATGTCACAATTCCACGTGGCCTTATATGACTATTATTTAATTACAAAGTTTTTTTTATGAAGTATAAGCTTCTGTTGACAATCAGAACATCCACCTTCCTCAACACGTCTTTTCTGTGTCTTTGAAACGCTATCAGGATGGATGGGGCTGTCATATCTACTCATGAACGTCTTTCTAAATTAATGGAAAATAGTGTTGTATACGCGTTTAAAAATAATGATTGGTTGCCTGTTGCCTTAGTCGCTGCCACTATGCCGGCCAGAGAGGTTTTTTCCTCTTTGTTGAAAGGATCTGAGATTATAGGAAATGTACATAGACTGGTGTTTCACTTGTTTTCTAAAAAGAAACAACGCGCTTAACCCGTCGGCGGATGCTTTTCCGAACTGTGCGTGAGGTATCACGGGTGGGTTAAAAAGCTCCTTACGACATTCTCTCTATTATATGGATTGTATTTTGTGTATAACATTCACTTATAGTCTAATTTATTTTGCGTTCGTCAGATATCAAGGTTGGGGCACATCCCCCGGGCAGACGTCGTACGCTGGATATGGTGCCGGTGCCGCTGGCGCTGGCCCTGGGTCATACCAGGGGTGGGGAGCACCACCGGCTCCAGCAGCGCCCCCACACGCGCCAGCATGGCCAGCCACAAACAATTACACGCAGCACACACAACCACCTGCGCAGGGTTATGGCAGCTATGGTGAGACATTTACATGAAATTACTTAAATATAAGGCCACCAGATGGCGTGACCGTTCTGACAACAAAATGGCAATTGAATTAGACAAATTGTATGCAGCTTACTATCGCGTTTATTTTTAGTTTTTAATCCGTGACCACGATGCCGGCAAAGATCTCGAAACGTCGGAATAATAAAAAAATGTGAAATCAATAACCAAAAATAAACGCGATAGTAAGCCGTATAACATTTGTTGAATTCATTAATCTATGTTCGCGCAATATCTAAGAAAATACAATGCCAATTGTAATAAATTTCCTGTGACTTGTTTCTATAATAAATGCATCTGATTGGTTGGATTGGTATTGTGTTACTTAAATCTAACCAATGAGGTTCTGTTATCAAAATAAAGGCTATTGCGATTATTATAGGAGTCGTGTGATTGGTCGCCTTAGTCTAGTAGAGATGTCAGTGTTCGTGTTGGTAATTTGTATGGCGACTGTGGTATTGCAATTGGTTTTGGTTTGACAAATTAAACGATAATTTTGTTAAATAAATCTCGTTATTCTGGAATTGTATAACGATAATATAATTAAACCAAACTTTGGGTTTGAGTGTCTAAAAGAGGTTGGCTGCCATTGGCTAGTCTGCAGAGACTCGTCGCGTTTTGGAATGCGGTCCATATGGCCGCATTATCTTTAATGGGTGCTGTTATGTGTCGAGACACATAAACAAACTAACCTAACCAATCAGATTTGTGGATGTGATTGCTACTCACAGTTATTGAATTGTAGTAGCAGTGACATTCATTCATGTACCACACTTCGGCTTAATATCAAGCGGGGTGCTGTCATATATCGAGTCACAATATAAAAAAAATATGCTTTTGTCAAAGTTCAAACCAATACCATAAGCTAAAAAACAATTATTAATAGTTTGTGTTTTTTTTATTTATTTTTTTGAAGCTTGTCTTGGAATATTTGTACTCTTGTGTCTTTGATGTCTTTACACTCTGGTCTGGTTGTCAAAGAGTTGTAGGCAGTGGTGTCTAGTCTACCGATCCGGGTACCTACCACCACTTACAGACTGGAAGCGTGGGCTTAATCGCATAAGTTGCCGTTTCCAACTGGGCCGGCATAGTGGATGCGACTAATACTTGTAGTTATTTAACTGTAGTAGCAGTCACCTCTATTTATGAACCAACCACAGGAGCGCTCAGTCGAGCACAGCCGCCTTTTGAACAATTTTCGAAGACATCGTGTAGAGAGAGGGTCGATGTGAATGGAAGAAGCGCATGAATTCCTTACAGTTATTTTATTGTAACTTTGGCAATAGACATTATAGTGCATGATGCTTGTTTTTACTCGTAAATAGTTATTATTATTAGACTCGAATACGGATTAATTGTTCGGTGTTTAAATTTATATTCCTAATAATTTTATTTTTGGACCTTCTCAGTTTGTTCGTATAGTACTATTTTGTTCTTAGTATATTATTGTTATTTCCTCTTTATCGCCGATGTATTTTAAAAGACCAAAGAAAAAATAATAGAGTTTCGACGACAGGCGTGGCGCTTTCGGTTCACTTCGTTGCGTTTTAAGCCTCGAGTTTGATTTGTATTTAAAAAGGGAGCCATTGTGGTATTATTAAGTAACTATTAAGTATTAAAATGATGTTTATTAAAGGAAATGAACCTTGACCTTTATTTTGTTTACGTTGGCCTTGATCTTTACATACAATTTACAACGGTCGGCGCTCTTGTACCTGTTTGCCTTACTGTCAGACGAGTGGATGCTAGATATCGTGGAACGAAATATTAATTGTATGAACTGCCTAAGAGATAATTGCGGAGCGTCATAATATAGTGCTATTTCCAAAGTTCTTGGTCCCCGTTTGGATTATCCACTTGGATATATAATTGTCATACGCCTTAATCCTTTGAATTTGCGACGTCGATAATCATTATAATTCAATTTATTGACAATCGCAATCCGCGTAGACCGGCATAGTGACGACTGTGTCACCTGTAAATGACTCTTTTTTCAGTCGTCGTAGTGCTTACCATCACCGGGTCGAGGTCACATGTCGAGTCACAATAAAAAATAAAATTAAACTTAATAGCTCTCAAGTTAGGCGCAAGTCAAAGTAGGTGAGAGAGTTTATTTTTAAGACTGTACCTGCCCGAAGCCGCTCGCTCTGCTAACTTGTAGTAGCTCGAGTTTCTTTAAGATTTAGAACTATCTGTACCAGATAGCACTGCTAAGAAATTCCCAGCAAAGCTTGTCAGTTTTGCTTTCTATATTTGATGAAGACGTAACCTATATACTGTCTTTGGGCCCCGTTCACGGAGGTCTCCGTTTTCGGTTCCATACATTTTAATATTGGGATTGTGGTTGTGCGCAGCTAACTACAGTTCAGCACCCGCTGGAGCGTCCGCTGGTGGCACATGGAACAACTGGAACATGCCGCAGAACTCGAACTCAACTGGATCTGGTAAGGCGAATACGTTTCAAATATGAACTTTGGAAATACAATATAGTACTAGGTTGTACGCTTTGGATACTAATAGCTTAAGTTTAGACTAACATATCTCATATATTTATATATATATAGTTTGGGATTAGGAATATAAATTGTTTTTTTTGTAAGCTTTATTAGAAGTTTGTAAGTATTATTAGTATATGCTTTTTGTGTAGAGGAATGTAGTAGATGCTTTGTAGTTTGTGTCAATAAAAGTTTTATACTAAATAAATTAAAATATTCCCTTGTGGGATCAGGCAGTGGTAGTTTGCTCAAAACTCATTTTAAAGAAATCAGCTGCCACTTAAGTATTAACTTGTTTTTAATATATGATTAAATAAATTTCTGCGTCAACCTTTTTATAATGAGTCGTTACAAATGCCTTTGTCAATACGTGTCTCTTTATATTCTTTTGAAGGGTGGTAGGTAGACAGTCGGTGCCGGTCATTTGCCCAGTTGGCGGGCCTAGGGTTGTGCGGACCGTGAAATAATTCAAGTCTATACTAAACCGGCATAGTAGATGGGGCTTATTTAGGGTGTATGTTTATGCAAAAATACTTACTTTCAGAAAGACAAAATTGTCTACGCATAAATATATATTAAGCAGTACTGTATAAATAAATTGAAAATGTAAATTGGATAGAACGAATAAAATTTTACCCGTGCATGACGTGCGACTGCCACCGAAAATCGTAGCCTGTAAAACTTTTTAAAATTAGATTTTATAACTAATTCATACAGTAATCATATTAGCATTGGACATATTTAAAGTAGTTCTGTTAAACTTTCAATATTGCCCTCATTTTCATAAATTTGCAAAGTGGTAAGGCGGTGGCTTTTTATAAGCTTTAGTTCATCTATAGACATCTACGTTATGTAGGTATTTCTATCTACTCACGTACACAGGTAAATAATGTTGATTTTTTTTAAATTATTGTATTTTGCTCAGGTTCGTACGTACCTCTGTCCGAGGGCGGTGAGATCTACGGGCGCGGTGGTGCCGGAGGAGGAGCTGGTGGAGCTCCAGGTGGTATAGCCACTGGTCTAACTACTGGGGCGGCTTTATCAAAGAGCTCATCTGCTGACTACTCCACATACCAACAATATCCGCCAACTTATCAACCAGATCAGGTATGTACTCATAACACGGACGGATTTGCAAGATGAAACCGGGTAACGGGGTTAATTTTCGAGTGATGTGTTTCCTTTGATATATTACTTTCTTTCTACTTGGGGAAGTTTAGGTATGGGTATGGAAAAATTAAAGACTGCTGCGTTTGGAAAACTGATACTAAAAGGTGCACATTTCTGAGCTTTTAATAACAAAATATAAGTCATATTAACCCTCGACCCCCAGTGAAAAAGACCTTGTTAATTAAGATCTTTTTTATTAATAATAAAAAGGAAAGTAATATATCAAAAATACATTCATAAGTTTAATATTTCTAATAAGTAGTCAAGTTTTATAATTGATAAAAAACATATTAATGCGATATTGTACGAAATAAAACTAATATATAAATTAAAAATAAGGCGCTGTGCCCCACGTAAGAAACACACGTGCATTTAGGTATCCAAGTGTACTATAGAAAATTCTCCCTCGGCGTGAATTTCAGCTGTACATTTAACCCTAAAGGACTTTTACCTCCCATACCTCGATCAGTTAAGTTGATTTTATACTTTTCCTAATTATAAAAACAATCAATTAAACTTATAATTTTTCACTGATAAAGCCGGTCATGTCCAGCTAAATCCGTGCGGTCATGTTCGGCTAAATCCGTAATGGCGGTAACCCTACGCATAACTCGACAACTTCAAATGTGAATGTATGGAGCAGTACTCAATGGATATCATAGCATCTCGTCATACACGTTGTAGTGTTGTACGTGTGGTATTTCTTTCGATGGGGTTCCGGTTGGTGTCTTAAGTTGTGTCTTTATGGTTCCACAGGACAGGAATTGTCCAGTGTGGGACCACAAACAATCATTTTCCGAACTCCTGGCAGACAGCATACATATACTATCAAACAATTAATGTAAATATTATACAGTTAATAAGTGATTAGTATTATATATTATAAACTTGACTATATCCACGTGCATTGAAGAAATGTTTGTTAATAAATTAGTGAAGGTGTCTTGCAAATTCTATTTGAATGTTATAAATAATAATACGGACCCAAATTGCATATAGGAAAATCATCTCATAAAAGAATGTCGCTTTCCATCTCACATCTCTGTTAATATTCTTTGTCGAGACGATTTTCTATACGTGTGGTTGTAGTTTTTTGGTTTTTCATTCTATTATATCTAAATATGTATTCAGAAATTAAAAGGAATAAAAAATATCTAAAAATTACAGCCACGAATAATTGACATCGAATATCTTGATGTAATACTCGGGTCATTAATGGTTTTGGGCGCTTAGTGTGAATAAGTTACAGTCACCCAAATAACCTATTCATATTACGCGGCATGTAATAGTTAAGTTTTATCATGAGGAGTTTAAGCAAAGTAGCCACGATTTGAAGAATACTACTAAATTATTTATAAAATACTGTATTTGATAAAAATAAAATTAGTTTTATGTACATTTTTATTCAAACAAAAATATTTATGATCGGTCGTGTATTAATTAATTTAAAATTAAAGATGGCGCCAGTAAATCTGCATTGTCATTGAAGGTGTTGCCATATAAAAATTTTAAAAATATCTTTAATAATTAAAATGTTTGTTGCTGTTATTTGTAATTTTATTTAAGAAAATTACTGTAAAGAATAAAGGTGGATACTGGCAAAACTTCGTTGATATTTCAATTAATATCGTCGCCATTTTGTATTTCTTTCGTCGTCGCTACTATGTTGAACTTAATCACGAAATGGTAATTAATAATACGCCGAAATAATACGTAGTAAAATATTACGTGTTATTTCTTAGGCGCTCTGTCCACTTAACTGACATGACACATGCTGTCTCACATAACTTGTCATTCGTGTCATAGTTTAAAGCAATTGTACGAAGTGAGAATAAGTTGTCAAAAGAAAGAATTATTTTAAACTTATTGTACAGTATCT
Source organism: Tinea trinotella (assembly GCA_905220615.1). Classification (NCBI taxonomy): domain Eukaryota; kingdom Metazoa; phylum Arthropoda; class Insecta; order Lepidoptera; family Tineidae; genus Tinea; species Tinea trinotella. The sequence continues at coordinate 1,639,319 of HG992321.1, read as the reverse complement.
CTAAATGACAGGACAAATGCCTTATTATCCGTTCTAATTGTTTTAAAAGATGTGACTCGTTAAGTTATGGTGATGATTGAGAGTGTTATAAGGGTACACAAATTCCCAATTTATTAAAATTCCATTATCTGAAACATCTTTGTCTTCATTAATAAAATAAGAAAGGTATGGTACGGTACGCTCTTAATGTGAACCAGATGAAAATGTTGATAGTCGATCAATAAAAAGAGATTCCTATTTTACTAAGAGCCTTTTTATAAACATGGCGAACGTAAAACTTTGTTTGGAATATCAGTAATTTTTAATGTATTTACGAATAAAAAGGTATTCCATTGCACAAATGCACAACAAGGCATTTTAAGTTCCGTGATGACGTGCGGCTTAAGCCATTGTTCCTTAACCGATTGAGTGAAGTGGTCCACTGGTTTTGTAGGCTCACGCAAAAGTGTTAGTATCGTATCTTCCTTTCTTTTATCTATCTATGGGTCACCTAGATGTTTTGGGCCGTGGGTTTTAATGGGAGTGCTTTGTCAAATCATGTATGATGTGTCACTTAAGTGGGAAGAGCGTCTCAATTATTAATAATAATTTTAATACCAAATAACAAATCTTGAAAGCTTTCGCTTTAAACATTAACTTAAATGGATGGGGGAATCAATTTACACCATTTTACATTATCAATTTTACACAACATAATTTTCTTTTTCAAATTAATGTGTTAGTAATAGTTTGTCATGTTGATTGCTAGTTAGCCGTTGTACTGTTCCGCTCCTTTTTTAAATTAAATAAACAATGTGTTGCTGATTTATTAATATTAAGAATTATTAGTGTTTTCTTTATTTTTAAGGTAAAGATTTTAATGGTCTTCAAATTTTATTCAACAATGACCTTTAATGATTTTTTTGCTATTTATTAGCCACGTTTGAAGCTTATAATCTTAAACTATGTAATAATAGTAAACGCAATAGATTTTTTTTTAAATATCTGTGCCCTTTCTGATCGAAAAGTTACGTAAGAGTTGCCTAGTACATACAGAATTACAGATCTTGGCAACTTTAAAGTTTGGCGTGATTACTTGGTTTACCTTGAATGTATTTAGCTTGTAATGAGAGGATTCTTCTTACTCAATGCTTATATCGAAACTTCATTCCTTCTGTGTTTTAATTTGCAACGAGGCAGAGGGTGTTTTCCTACCAAATCGGAGACATCCTCAAGAAACTTGGGTTGCTTCTATGTGGAGAATTGTGGATGCGAGAAAGTTGTGTCTATTCGTGGCAAGTAGCGTTCTATTGTCTCTGCATATCCCTGTGGGAAAATAAGGTGACAATTAGATTGATTATTTAAATATTCCAAGAATTGAGTAGTTTTTCAGCATTTTTATTAGCTCTATAAATTAATTTTAAGAAATAGGTAGTCTTTTAGATTATATCCGATTTGTTAAATAAGAAAACTAGTTATGACCATATAGTCCGAATTAGTGCAAAAAATACTTGACCTACTCCTTAAATAACTACTCCTAATTTTTGCATGAAGAATTTGCATCAGTCGTTACCACACTTAGGAGGTAACCAGACAGCTGATGGGTGATTTGACTGGTCTGCCGATACAATTAATTTCAAGTCACATTGAAAGTATCTAGTTCCAACTAGGCTGTCATAGTGGATCTAACTACTACTTGGAGTCGCTTCGCCTCCATTCGTGGGCCGCACCCTAGCTTAACATTGCGCGGGGTACTATCCATATATCGAGTCACAATAAAAATATGTCTATTTTTCATGTGAAAACAGTAGTTTTTGTTGGATCGGTTGAGGGAAAATCCAACGGATCTGTCATTATATATGAATTAGGCAAATCTTAAAGGGCGTTTTTTTAAATAAATGTTTTGTAACAAATTTAATGTAAATATGCATGTTCATGCTTTTTTAATGCACGCAAAATGTCTATGGACATTAATAACAATTTTGGTGTTGGTTTATTATAAGTTTGACATATTTATATATTAACCGTTGTCAACGTGATCAATTATATTTCTCTTTGTTTTGATAGTTAAACACTATTAAAGAAGCTTAATGGTCGAAATAGCGTAACGCTATCTATGTCAACCAATCAGATTCATTAAAATTAATGAATGAAACAAATTTTATGCGGCTTTCTATCGCGTTTATTTATGGTTTTGATTTCACATTTTTTTATTATTCCGACGATGACCATGGCTGCAAAGCTCTCGAAACGTCGGAATAATAAAAAATGTACAATGAATTAAAACCAAAATAAATGCGATAGTTAGCCTCATAAAATTTGTTTAATTTATTAATACTATTCCACCAGTTGCTGGTGCGCTTGGGTCGCGACGTCACACGACTGTATGACGTTATAGTGACGTAGCGCTCTATTGGCCAATACCGTCAGCAAAACAATGCCTTGAATATGTCACGTTTTGTTACTTGGATAAGGTTACAGCGCATTAGCAATTGCCGGGGATAATAATGGTTTATACAAGCGGCACGCTATGATGGCCGTTTTAACGTTTGCATCGTTCAAATTTAATTTATATTTATACGAATAAAGCTTCGTATAAATTTATAATTACTTCTGAAGGAGCAAATTGCTGTACTTTATTGTCACTATAAAGAACAATAATTGTTTCTTCAAACGTAATTATAAATTTATACGAAGCTTCATGAACGATGTAAACGTCAAAACTGACATAGCGTGCCGCTGTTACAGTGTGTTAAATTGAGTTATTAAATCATGAATTTGTTGATAATATTTCATATGTCAAATTTTGATTGTTTGTATTGCTCTATGTTGACATTGAGTATTTTTTTTTCTATTTCTATTTAAATTTTATCAAAACTATGAATGGTCAATAAAATAATTTTAATAAGGCGACCGTGGTGTTAATTGTGGTGAAAAGGTCACCGAGGTCACTTGCCGGTACCAACGTATCTTTGATATATGTACTTTGGTCGTTCAATTTCTATGATACTTTTAGTAGCTTAGTTTTGAAACGTAAGTAATAATAATATAGAAATCAATGTCCCTCATACTGCATTGCGAACTATCACCATTTTTTGTTTTACGCATGATTGTCATGTTTGGCAACTTGAATGGCTGCTAAGTTGTTATTGAAAATAACAAAACATCCATCCGAGTTGTAAAACATAGGTCGCAAACAATTCACCCAACATTCTTCTCATAATGGCGCTCTTTCTAATGTCAGTTAAATGTAATTGTAAACATTCCGGTGTGTAATTTTGACGATTTTGTCATTGTCATTGTTTGGCTTTCTGTCGCTTCTTTCCTTCGTCGCTTTGTCTACGTTCACATGTCCATTATACATTAATGTGTAATTCCGTCATGGAGTATATACCATTGGAGTTGTGGCCTCGTGTGTTGTTTGCGATTGGTGACCGAACGAATAGTGGTGCTTGGTGGAACTCGGTGAATGAGTGAAATTCAGCGAAACAAAGTGTCCCCTACAATTGTCCGGACGGGCGGGAGAGCAGCATGAGTTTTGTTCGTGTCTATGATTGCTTGTACTTAACCGCGTGTCGGGCGTTGCATGCTTCCCACTCACAGTACCGTGCGATGTCTTTTTGCCGAGCTGCGGTCCAGGGAGCATTTACACGGTTGTCATCTTTTCGCTGAAGGTCTCTCATCACCATTCCATCCTACGCGTTGCGCTGTCGTTCGAGGCGAGTGGGACTTTATGCGATGTGCTTGTTCTTTTCCAGTTGGTCGATCAGGGCCCACAAGAGTGGCTCCTCCAGAAAGACAATTAGAGTTTGGGTGTCGCGACACTCGGGGGGGTTCCGTTACGCGCGACGATATCACACGCTCATCAAAAAGGCATCGCATCGCACTAGATTATAAGATTTATTATATATGTAATGCGCGCGCGATGATCGGACGTTACGCCGCGTCATATCATCGCGCCACCCATAAACAATTGGCATTTAAAGTACAAATTAAGTAAACTTTGGATTTTCTTTCATATTGTTGCAGGTTCATTAATGTTTAATTTAAATATATATATATATATATAAGTGTACTTTAAGTGTTCACGGTTGAAAAGTTGATTTGATTCTGTGTGTAAAACATATTTTAAAATTTGAATGTTTTAATCATGGGGGTGTCAGCTCGTGGGGCCTCGATTTGTAAGAGGAAATTATGTTTTTCAATTTAAATGTTCTAATTTAATGGCCTCATTATGTTGTTTAATATTAGCAATTGTCGGTTGCATTACGGCCGCTTGATTTCCGATGTTTTAGCTTACGTAGATTGTTGGCCATTTACGCGAAGACGTAATTTGTGTATGAGGTTGGCTAGCGCGGCCGGGATTAAGCTGTAATGCTAACCGTCAGTTGACCGTATTAGTTAATTATACAATAATACATATATTTTGCTATGATACTTAATTGGGCCGTGCGATATATTCGTCAGGATTATCTCGACATTTACCTGCTACTATGGAGAAGTTATTTTTATTATCAATGATTGTTTTAAACTGAGACACGATGGATATATCGCTAAGCTCTATGAGTATATATTTTTTTATAGTATATATTTAAGTGAATGCTCGCGTCGCAAATAATATAGGATAATATTTCACTGAACGTAGTATTTCTGTTTGTTGTCCTATATTAGTTTGTTGCGCGCAAATGTGGTTTTTTAATAATTTTATGTGAATTTTATATTGTCTAAGGCATATTATAATCACTTATTGGCTAATTGGAGTATTTTTTATTTATAACTACGGAACTTATTTATTGTTCTGTGCCAGCATTCATCAATTTGCAAATTATATTAGTGATGTGAACGAGACCGCATGTCTCTTTAACACCTAATTGATGAATTTCCGCTGAAGAAGACACGTTTTGTGTATGAATTCAATTGTAATAGCGCCTTAGATGGGTAAAGTTGACTCCTAACATAATGTTTCGGTGTAGTATTTGTTTATGGTGTGTGGCTAGGGTTCGTCGTACGGCGGCGGGTCTCGCGCGGGCTTCGGCGGGGAATATGCCGGACCACCACCGCCCGGGCATCCGTCCGGCCCACCATCCGGCCATCCACCCGCAGGTGTGCATCCACTGCCGCACCACGCGCCCAAACACTTCGCCAAAGACTTTAACAACAAGGAGTGGCCCGCCGCCTAGTATGCATCACAACACACTTTCACAACGCATCACTCCCCGGCCTAACGCAAAATCAAATTTATATCCTATAGAAGCCCCTCTGGGGCGTGGGACACGTAGGTTTGGTTTTCGTTAGGGTGAGAGATATCGTTGCTTTGAATCAGTCTATTGGAACGAGTTATTCGTACCACGAGACTGATTTGAAGCAGTATGCAGTCGCGGTTCAAAAGTCACCCTAAGCTGGTTATTTGGGGTGTGTCTGGTGACTTTTCTAGTGACCGCAATAGTATGTACACAGATGTGGCTGATAAACCAGTTTGATGGCGTTTGTCGGTTCAACTACTCTAATGATTGCTTTTGCCTTGTTTAGTTTACGCGCCTCTGACCTGGTTTATTAGTCACATATATGATATTCTTGACAGTTGCTGTCAAATATGCTAATACACACACACACATATATTATACTTTCACACACACACATACACATAAGGGCTGGGGAATAACCCAGGCCCACACAGGCATGTCGTAATGTTACCGAATGGATTGAGTGTTTTTTTAAAGTAACTTTTTTTAATGAAATGTTTGTAGTTTGTATTTTAAAAGAATTATATATATTATATTTGGAATATTAAATAAATAGATAGATTTTTATACAAACGTTTTAGATAAATATTAATGAGCAAGCCCAAAGTTTAGTATTATTAATAATTTAAAATAAGAGTAGACATAAATGGTATTGTTGTTACTGTACAATGTATATTTAATGATAATTATTATTAATAAGGATAATTGTTATTCACAATGTATTCGGTAACATTCACACGTGACACAAAAACAATGTGTCGAATGGCGTGAGCGAAACGAAGCGGTTGTCATGTGACCCCGCTATTTCTCTCCGCTTGTGCGATACGACCATAACCTTATATATATTATATACCTACTTACTTATTCTTTATATTATTCTCTTGGTGAGATTAGTTTGTCTAAGTGGCATACAGAAAATGCACCGGTGTTCCAACAACCGTTGGGCTTTATTACTATTATTAGATCTTTACAATGATACCCACTCACCATCGACTGACTACATTAACAAACCAAGACGCGTATTTAAGAAGTAAATTAATTTAAATTATATATTATGAATAAATTAATAAAAAAATAGCATAATTGTTGAATCTGAATCGAGGTGGTACAAATGCCAACTTGCGTGGTTGGCATTTCATGAAAATATGTTTGAATCCAACTAAATGTCCAGACAACTTTGATTTTTGACGCAAGAGTTTGTAACACTGTTCGTAGAGTTTAAAAACAAATTGAATCGTGTAATATATTGATCCGTATTTTGTTTTCGCAAAGAGTGCAGATGACGATGTTTGATTTCAACGTGAATATTCCCCGATGTAGTTTGTGGCATTATTAACTTAAGGCCGAAAGCACATTGATGCGTGCACTTGTGGATGGCACACGCAACACACTGATACGCAAATGAGAGCCGTTTGATAGAAGGGTAGTTGTAAAAATTTGCTATCAGCTACATAGGCTACAATAACTCCCCTTATTATTTTGTGTATCACTACCATGTGTTCTCCTCATCTTAACCTTGGATCCTGGCCTTACCGAACATTGCTTACCATCAGTGGAGGTCAGTTGTCGTGCCACAACGATAGTTCCGTGTATCGTTCACGCGTGCAGCACAATGAGACAGAGCCTTTATAATGCGACGCAAAACACAGCGCGTGCAATTTAGTGCGGAGTTTTATTAGTTATTTTAACTTTGCTTATTTTTGGATATGGGCTTTTTATTTTTGTGAAAACACTTTTTATTAATTGATGTTTTTTTTTCAGATGTATTTTATAGATGTGTAATTGATTTCTTTTAATAAATTCCCCCTTTTTATTGCGATCTCGCTATAGTTAGTGAGGTGTATGTAGTAAGCGACGGTGCGGCCGCCGTTCGGCGTTCATTTGGCATTATACAGCAGCCTTATTAGGAGAGTGTACCTATACAACTTTTTAACTTAAGCTAAAATCTATGTATAAAAAATATCTTATATATTGGGTATATTATGTATGTTTAATGTTAGAGGTTTTTTTTTGTTATAATTACCGCCCAATTAGTTTTAGGCATGGTAGAAATACGTTTTTTTTAAATATCTTAACTGTGACTGAACGTGATTTATATTATAATTTTTATCCCAATCTAGTGAAGGGGAACGATTTAAAACTGTATTATAATAATTATGTAATGATAATTTTTTCTAAGGATGCATATTACTTTCGTTTTATACATTTTTTTAAGTTATACATATATATCGAATTTATATTTTTAATAAATTATAATATATAAAATAAATTCACCTGCCAAAATATTGGAAGTGACCATCTTTTTTAAAAAAATAATATAATGAATAATAAGAAATTGAAGCTCAAGCATTTAGTATAATTATAGAAGGCGATGACCGCACCCGTGACACGAATACATACGGCGTGTACATAAATAAATATAATTATAACAATTATGTGTAATTCATAAGTTAATCAATTTTCTCGTCAAATAGTTTATAAAAAAATTAATTTACGTGTTTGCCAAATATTTTTAAAGATATCGCGCGTGAACATGCGCCGCGCCCCCCACTGTCGCGCGACACGAGCGCACTCATTATATTGTTTGTTAGTTTAATATTAGTCCTTTATTGTATATCGCTCAATCAATTGACCGATCGACTGATTAAAAAAAATTAGAGTTAAGCTAATGGCCGGCCGCGTCGACGGGGGGCGCTCGTTAGTTAGTTACTGTTAGACTGCCCGCGGACCACGTCACGGGACTAGTTCCTTTAATTTTAATACTGATAATGCGACATACTTTGATGAGTTAGAATTTAGGATTATTTAAGAGATCGCTCCGTAAGTAAATTATAATTTAACTAATGAAAACTTAATGATAATTGATTATTAAAATAAGCATGTCTCGGGTGCGGTTGTCCCACGGGGTGCCTCATACAATCTTAGATGTAAGTGTGTAATAGCCACGTTTTCGAGGGGCACTCGAATTACTTGATTATCGCTTTACGCCCGCTTTGGTTCCTAATTTAGGTTGTAGTATCCCCCCATTCCTTCCCCCCCGGTAACTGTATTGTAGCTAACTTAGGTCCCGTTTAGTTATGTTTGCGTGCTTCTCACTTTGTCGGTCGGTTGTTAAATGTAAGTGAACGTTGCCTTAAATGAAACAAAAAGAGATATAAGGAATATATAGAGAATTATATTTATGTTTATTTTGAGTAATATAGCAGTTAAGGCGTTGTTAAGGGATGGTAGGGCGCGCGCGCGTACAAAATGTAATTGGATCAATATTATAATGAGATGTTAGTTTGTAATGAGACTTTGGCAATTTCTAAGTGAAGAGCATAATTTATTTAAAATAAATATTATAATTATATATGTAAATGTGAGGTCGATATATTTAACCAGAGGTTTTTAGATTTATACAAATTTAGTGAAGAAAAAAAATATTAATGTGAGGAAAAACAATTGGATAACTAATTATATGGGTTTTTGAATTATTGTTATATAGGTGAAGCATTAAAGTATTGGATGAATTTATTAAAATAGTTAGCAAAATACAAATACTATAAGATATTAGACCCGGGGCTGCTCGCTCGAATGTGGTCACGCCGAGCGGTTGTCGCACTCTCGCCGATAAATGTTATTATGCACTTAGCTATATAAATACACACTCTCTCGTCGACATAAGATATCTTTATTATTAACAGTGACACATAGACATACGAGCGGCGGCCGTTTGCGACTTGGATAAAACAACATTAGACGATTAACTGCATTAGATAAAAGCAGTTATAGCTTGCACGGTGACGGCGACTGAGGTAGCCATTGAGTCGGTTAGAGACCGCAAACTATCTCAATCCGAGGACAGCTACGCAAGCTAAGCTGAACCAACTTTAGCTTAGCTGTTAACCATCAAGCGAGTAGAGGTGAAAGGTCGCCAGACAAAAAAAGGTGTCAAGTTTTGCTCGTATGTCTATCGTACCACTTGTATATTTTTATTGAAATCATTATTATATCTATATAACTATCTATATATATAAATATATATAAATATATATATTTAATCATGGCTTAATTGTAGTGTAGTTTAACATTTTTTTTGGACGTGTGTATGTATTGTAGGGTAGTATTATTATCGTAATTGACTAATTATACCGGTAACCTAGTGTTATGGAAATAGGTTAGCAATTTTTTTTAGTTTTTACACAATTTACTGCATTTAAATGTCATTGACTTAAACTGCGTATAATGCTTTTTATATAGATTAGTTTATTCCATTTGAACTCGGCATTTTTGACCGCCTGTTTGTTTTCGTTGTATTGTAGACCTCGAGTGGTTTTAAAAGCGAAATCAACGCGTGGACTAAATCCGATGTTCTTTTGGAATAGGCGGTTTGTTTTTAAATTTTTAATGCAGGTATTAATAATATTAACAATTCTCTTATATATTTAAATGTTAGATAATATTTGACGGTTATGTTTTACATGTAAATCTTAATGCTGACTTTACATTTAATTTTAACTAGGGCGAGTTGTTAACTATTGCTGAGGGTTATTAATGATAATTTTAAATTTAATTTATATCTTTACATTAGATAAATTTAAAGTACACTTTTTTGTTTTATCATTTCGATGACATTAGATAAACACATACAATAGTAAATGACTGATGTTGTATTTTTAACGAATGTAATATTTTAAACTAATAAGTGTTTTTAATGTAAAATAAATATGCTTTTTGTTTTTAGGACACCACGCCAATATTTTAAGTTTGTGCGTCCATTTTAATAATAATAATGTTTTTATTGTAATTAGTTAATTACGGTTAATAATGAGTAATATTGAGTAATATTTTTTTATTAATTAATATAATATTAGTGCACTTGTCTCCATGGCAACATGTGCGGGATGATCAGACACTATGATGGTAGTGCATAAGGCATTCAGATTTAGGTATTTTGGGTATATTTAGTGTTTAGTATAATATCTGGTAATTTACATAAGTATATAGTGTGTAATGTTATTTTGAGAAAAAGTAAAGAACATGATTAAAAATAAAAATAAAACAAAAATGTTTTTGACGTAGTTTCTTAATAATAAGCTTCTTTTTATCTTTAAAGTAATACTACTGGTTAATTAATTAATATAATTATAATTATTACCAACATGCAAATATTTGAGATATCTTATGATGATATATAATTATTATATCTACTTTTAAGAACATTATAAAAACGTAGATAATTAAAAGAAATCAAAAAAATTAACAAAATGCATTTTTAATGTCGACCCGACCCAGACCCGTAGAAATAGTTGTAATTTTTAATGGCGAGAATGCGTGATGGACTGATTTATTTACATGACAAAGAAGTACGGACACCTGATACATTAGTGAACTGCTACGAAATAAAGACTTATTCGCTGTTACTTAACTAGCTATAAAACAATAAATCATTTTTATGACCAATTTTATTGCGCCAAAAATAACTTAAAGCTCGACTATTTGAATCCACGAATCACAATTACAAATATTACTTTTTTACAATCTTTTTTGTTTCATTTTCTTATAAGCCACATTAATTCCATTAATATCAATGAAATTGTCACGCCTTTCATCTTTCAAATTGTCAGAGACAATGGATCCTTTAATATGATTATAAAAAATACCATCTGGTATAGTTAGTTATGGAACAATGAAAGGATATCTTTTTCGTAGCCGATTACGAAGTGTTAGATATAATGCCAGCGGAGATAGGTCGCCGAATTTCATAACGCTAAAGTGCAACAAAGACCGAGACCTATTACGCTGACAGGCAAAATTAAGTATTCTAAATTATACAGGGTGTAAACAAATATGGAGCAATCCCACGATACAAAGTACAAACCATATTTTTCCGAGTATACTTTTAATAGTCTATAAACTAAATAACATAGCGTTAATATACGAGGGACGATCAATAAGTAGTGACATTGAGGTATTACTTGCTTGGATACAAAAACATATTGGCAGGCTTTGTCCGAGTATAAATAAAAATGGTTTGAAAAAAACCAAAATAGTTTGTGTTCTGTCCGAACGAATTATCAAAAATGTTGAAAATTAAAGTTCGTGTATTAATTAAGTAATTAAATTTTTATAAATAATTTTACTACGGAACAAGCGAATCAAGATTTGCAAGACATATTAGTGGTTCATGCCCTTCTTAATCTACGCGTTAGAAAATAACAAAGAATAAAAAAAAACTTGTAATAACATTGGTAGTGTTTAACACGCGGTAAAAGGGATTGCTATGTGTTTATTTATACCCGGCATACAAACAAAATAAATGAATTTGATGACAGAAATATTTTAAGATCACGTTGAAATATTCTAAAATAATGTAATTATAAAAATAAGAATCAAAACTATATTTTATAAAAACTATATTTTATAAAAACTTTCTGCTCATATGCAAGATTATTAAAATGTATTAATTTTATCAATTTATAAATTAAGGATACCTAATTTTATAACGTCGATATTTTTTTATTTATGCATTATAACTTTAAGTACCAATAATATTTTTGTTACCAAATTCATGAAGGCTAATGTAGTGTTAATAACAGGTGCAAATGATGTTCTGCAGTGGATTAGTCTCGCCTCAACCTTCCGCTTCCTATTGTAATGTGTCAGATATGTCGATCTCCTTAACAGGTTAACCTTTCCTTTATCTTATGTATTTCCTTACATATATATTTATTTATTATTTTCTAAAAGCATATATCTGAGTTACCTTTTCGCTATTGTCTGATTTTTAAATAGTTAATGTAGTTTATTATTGTTGTAGTAAGTTAAAGGAGATTTCAAGTAATTTGTGCGATACATTTTCAACCCAGATATATTCTTTACATATGGTATTTTCTTCCAAATTATATGTGTATTATTCAACACACTATATATTTATGGCTATGTGTAAAAGGACTTTAAATTTAGGTATGTCCACTGATGGAACAATTTGTTATAAGTCCTTTCATACGCAGTTATTAATTTCCAGTTCAATTTATATTATTTATCGTAGAATTGTGTCTGGCTACAGGGAATGATGGCGGCTGGTTTTTTTTAACTTAAAAACATTGGCATGTGACGAAATTTTTATATAGTTCGTAAGCCAGATTTTATTGCACGCCAGTGTAATGTAGTTTGAGTTCATTGTATGTATTTTTTTTACTCGTCTGTGGGATTTGTATCTGGTGCGTGGTGCGGTAAGTGTTTTTTTTATTACTATTTTTAATCCACAATAATGCTTCGGACATTATTGGTACATTTGAAAGTTACCAGGAAATAAGACATTAAACGTGTTTTCGTTTAGGTGACGAGTACGAGCACACTGGGGGCTCGGGAGATGGAATACAGAGGTCAAAACGGAGCCACGGATCGTCATCCAGTGGAACAACGTCGGCCTCCTACCACCCATACCGACGTTAACGACATGTTCGCGGAGGAGAGTCAAATAATGTACAGGAAATTTAACTCCTCCTCGTTCATATGAGCCTGGTACCGATCGAGTACGCATGTTATAAAAATGTAATATATATTTTCTATGCAATCAGTATCTATACATTTTATATATATTTTTTCTATATGGTTAGTTTGTAAAAAGGACTTGTTATTCTTTAGAAGTTAAAAGGTTTTTGATATTGAGTAGAAACGTTGAGGGAGGACTTGACTTCTGAGATATTTATATTAGAGCCGATAATTCAGATACATTTTTTTTTATTTGTTCAAAAGCGGACCAAATTTTTTCTGTCTATTTTGGGAAAATTAACATTATGTTGATAAAGTTCATTGTCTAGTTTGTTCTGAATTTTTGGCAAAAAGGTCTCTTTGACTTGATTGTTATTTATATATAGCATTTCATATATATATTTTTTTGTTTCTTTATTGCTGTTTCTTGTTTGTTTTGGTTTATTCAAGTTTGTAATTATTAACGAAAATAGTTTAAAATTACTTGTTAATTTCAGTTATTATTTAAAATATGCTGATACTTTCTTTATACTATTGAGTTTGTTAAATATAATTTAGAAGTCTAAATTATTTATGTAGTAATGTCATTAGTTTCATAAAAATAGTTGGATAGGATTTTGAATAGATCATCAAAAATTAAGAATAATTTTGTTAGATTACTTTATTAGATCTTAGTGTTTGCATCTAAATTATTAAGTTGGTCTCTAAAGTTTTTTACCTAGCCTAGGTTTTTCTACTTGAGCCCAATTTCACAGATATTTTAATGGTCGTAAAGTGCTTGTTAACTAGTTATTGTTTTATTAACATAAATGTAATATAATTATTGTTTTTTATTTAATTCTGCCATAGTTTTAAAAATTTATCTACAATAGTATTTTTTATTTATTAATTCGGAAGTGATTGATTACGCCGTATATATATATATATATATATATATATATTTATCCTTTAGTTGTCATTTTTGTAAGATCATTAATTTGTTGAAGTATCTGTGTGAATTGTGGCCTTTATGTAATCTATGTAATTAAATGACTGATTAATATAACAACATAAGCAGGGCAATAGTTTAGTTTTTTTTAATAATATATTAAACTTAAAATCTAGATTATTTACGACCAGATTTTAATACTATATAGGATGTATAAAATGGGGCTTCCAATATTAGTTTAATTTTTGAGAGGAAAAGTTATCTTGCAATAAACAGATCGTAGTTAAAACATCTTTGGACTTGTAAAGTTAATTTCTCTTTTCATCATACTGGAAATTGTAAATCCGGCAACAGCTACATTCAACAATAGAGTCGCAAATCCTGTCTTTTGGAGTAGTATGATTAAAGATTTCTTAAATTTAACTCTCTAAAACTCTCTAATTTAATTCTTGTTTGTAGATTGTTTTGAATTTACTGGTTTTTCAAATTTATAATTAGTATCAGGAGAAGACCTCTGCTGTTTTCGCAACAGCCGAAACGTCGAGATAAATAAATTATGTTTATAAAACCACACATTAAGAACTGTTTTAATCTATTTAATTACTCGTTTTAATCTATTTAATTGTCTCTGCCTATCCCTGTGGGAAGGAGGCGTGACAATTTGATTGATTGATTGATATTTACTCGTTGAAAACTCATATTGTTATTTTTAACAACGGAACCTTTATATTAGAAACAAATGTATTATTTGGTTCTTTATATTTCGCCCCTAGGTTTAGTAACGTGTGTGGCAATTTTTGGTATCAAAGTACGAGATGTTTATTTTACAACTGTCCATTGAAAAAACCAAACAGCTGTCTTTGCAATTAACTTTTCCTGTTTTTGAAAATATTATATTTGGACCTTGTTACATTAAATATAAATTTGGATCTGATAATATAAATAAAACAATATATTAATTTAGAAATATTAGTTTAATCATTTGATTAATTGAAAAATGCATTTATTTACAATATATATAGAATAGGCCTCGTGATTAAACCTATATAAAGTTTATTAAGTACAACCACTTAGATCAAAAATATTTTTTAGATTACTTTTACTGTTATTAAACACTAGCCTTTATTATAATTAATTTCCCCTTATTATTTTTAAAATACTTACAATGTAATAATAAAATAGATATAAAAAAAATATAAATAAATAAAAAATCACGCGTGCTCATCGGTTTATACTGCTACCGCTCTGGCTACTAAGATGTATACTACTGTGATCAAAAAATAGTAAGACTTTTCAATTTAAAATTCCCGTGCATCCAAATGCATTTTTCCTTTATAATTTGGCACAAGCTTAATGACGTCTCTGCCTAATTTACGTGATCAGCTGTTTACCGTAAATTAGGCAGAAGCGTCAGGTTGTGCCAACATAAGAAAAAAAAGTTTATGCATTTAGATAAGCACGGGATATTAAATTGAAAAGTTTTACTACTTATTGATCACTGTATTTTACACACGGCACGATGATGAAAAACGAATAAAAGAACTTCGAGGCTACTAAACCAAGAGCGGTCGCAGTTGACCGATAGCACGTTTGAATTTTTTTATCTGATTTTAATTGCCAATACTAGAATTTAATTATACAAAAAAAATACTTTAAACTTTGAATCTTGGACCTCCTTTTGCAGTTTGAGGTCGGAAGCCGCGTCACAATTAAAAAAAAACACTAAGCTCCAGAGTAGACTAAACTGTATCTGACATTAAAATTGATATTAGTATTTATTTATTTAGCATGATTGATTGATAATATTGAGTAGTTTTAAAATTAGGTGTTTAATAGCAGTGAGACCGCCCAAGATACTTAAGTTTAAGAATATGATATTTAGATGCGTTTGCACGTACTTATTTGTTACTGCATATTAGATTTGAACAGTTCGTTGTTTGATTGATGTACAATATACACAAAGTTGTAAGCAATGTATTGTGTTGTTAATAATTCTGGCCGGCATAACGAAGGTGACAGACACAACTGCGAGCTGAGTTGGGGTTTTCAGGCGTCAGCGCTTTTAGAACCTCCCCTTGCCTTTAATCAGGCGAGTCGAGGACAGATGTCAATTCACATTTTAAAGTGTTGGAATTGTTGACATAGCTAATCTATGGACCGCACTCCAGCTTAAAATCAGGCGAGGAGTTGTCATATGTCGTGTCACAGTAAATAATTATTTTTTATACTTCTCTAGTATTGATTGATACTTAAGATGTGTACGTATTTCATTGTCTTGAATTTATTTCTTTTCATCAAATTGTTTTTATAAGTTTTTGTTATCTGTCGATTGCAAATGCATCTAAATATTTCTTTTATTAATATACATTTAACTTTTACATTATAATATTACCTAGCTAGATAATTAATTTTAGTAATTAAAGTAATTAAAATTAAGAAGTTTCTTGTTTACGAGTCAGCTTTATTTTTCCAACTTATCTTTGGCGTAAGAGTAAATTCTTATGTAAAAAAGCAATAAATAAATGAAAGATTTGTGTTTGGTTTTTATTCATTTTACCCCTATATAAGTCAACGTTAAAGGAGTTTAGAGCATTTAGGCCTACTTGAACTGAGCAACAAACAGATAGGTAAGTCTGATTAAAATATGTGCAAAAAGGGTAAGGTTATTTTTTGTTAGGCATATTGTTAGAATAAAACGAGGACAAGAAATAAGTATAAAGGAGTTTGTGGTTCGGTTAATTGTGGATCTAAAAGAAGCTTGTAGCTTGACAAGCTTAACGCTTTTGCTGTCATACCAGTCTATTACGCGTGAAGGGTTCGAATCCTGGTCGCAGCGAGGATTTGTTAAATTTTTTATTTGTAATTTGAATAATTAGATTGTATATTGCAAATTCATACCAGTTGCAGGCTAAATTGGTTATGAAAACGTCATATACAAAAAAGTATGACGAGCGACATACTAATTATAGGTTACCAACTGGCCAGTTTTATTACGCATTATAATAATAGCCTAGAAAATATTAGTACTAAATAGATGTAGGTAACCTACCTAAAGGGTAAATAATTGAAGGAATAAGGCACATGGGAGTGATAAAGGGGTTATTTATAGGAATTCAGAATTAGGGAAGACCGAAGACTATTTTGGAAATATATTTGGCTATTATAGGTTTTATTTATATTTATAGTAATTTGGATGTGAAGAAAGCGAGGGCGTTGTCGGGATAGTAACAAATGACGCTCCATTGTTTCTGCCTATCACTACTCCCAACTTCAAAGTGTATCTACAGAGCGTGAAGTGACTTAGTCGCTTGAAAGTTGCCGGCATAGATGATACTTGAAGTTGTCTAACTGTAGTAGGACTCCTTTATTCATGGACTGGATACGTTTATTTTTATTGTGACTCGACATCATTGACCTGCCTGATGGTAAGCAGGAGATCAAAATGTGCCAATGTTACGGCTAAAAAAGACGAGTCAGCTCACGATTGTTACTACGCCAGTCAGAAACGTAGCGTGGCCCGTGTTTGTTTGGGGGATCTTGTTAGGAAGAGTAGATTTCTCACAAAAGAAAAAAAGTTTCCTATTAATTTTTGCTTAAGCACGTTGGGGGCCCGCGCTTAATTGATACGGCTACGCCCCTGACTCCAGTCAAAAAAGTAGGTAGGTAAGTATAAATGAATTCCGCTATATAGAATGATAAATTAATTGTTTTGAGTCTGTTTTTGGCAGTTCAAACAATTGCATCGCCGATTCTGTCTAGGTGTTGGGTCGTCCAAGTGGGCTTGGGAGGCGCGGTAACATAACTCCCTGTAGCGGGCACATCCTGTAATATAAAACATACGTGAAGTGACTTAGTCGCGTTTCGGGATCAGCTTGCAAGTTGCCGGTTTCAACTAAACTTCCCAAATATCTGAAAATATTACATAAAGTTCGTACGTTTTGAAGATAAAATATGTTCAATTAATATTTGAATCAACAATATTGAGCTGAGTAGCTTTATAGGCACCTATTTTTAGGAATAATCTGAACTAATTTAACCGACTTTCTTAATACATAACGGCTAAATTACTTTTGAACTGCCATTGTTTTATCAACGTCTAATATAATATTTGCTATGTCGACGGACACTTATACGGCGTACTCACGAGGCGTATTCAGTTGTTCAATATTTATCGTTCAACAAAAAATTAAAAGCGAGTATTGACTAGCATTCTCACGGTTCAATAACAATCAACTCAATATTACACGTGTCATTACGTATTGTCATTCTCGTAGGTAACCAACCAATCAACGGGTTATTTATATTACGATTAAAGTGGATGCAGATCGTAGACGAGTCATATCAATGTTGTGTTTTAAGTTATCCTGCCTGCATTATTAAGACTTGGTAACAATTAAGGTGCGATTCCGATGGGACTGCAGACCGCACGCTGGTTTGTATGAATCAACATGAGATTGATTCATACCCACAAGTAGTGCAGTCAGCGGTTGCCATCGGATCACACCTTTATCGTACGCCGTTGTGAAGGGATATTGGACATTTTGACGGCTGGGCATTCTTACAATAGTTAAAAACTAATTTACATACCAGTAGGCGGTAGTGCTAGCCGAGTGTCAATTGCAAACCCACGCTGTGACAAACGCTCTAGCAGAGTACTCGCAGACCATTGGCCCTCCTCACCACCAGGTCCACCTGGAAAGACCAATCATGGTTAAATAGATATTTAATAGTGGTAGGCAGTGGTGCCCAGTCTGCCAATTCGGGTTATTACCACCACTTACAAGTATACAGACTGTAAAGTAACTTAATCGCGTTGCGGGATCAGCTTGTAAGATGTTGGTTCTAACTAGGCCGGCACAGTGGATACGACTAATACCTATAGTTATTTACCTGTGGTAGCGGTCATTCATTCATGGACCGCACTCTAGGTTAGCATCAGGAGGATGCTCGAGAAATATGATGAATGAAAGTATTTTATTTATTTATTGTGACACGACATATGACAGAACCCCGCTTGATGTTAGGCTAGAGTGTGGTCGATGAATGGATGCCAAGATTTCTCAAAAAAGAAAAAAAAAATGTGTGCTTTAAATTAAAAGTAATATTTATTCATCATAATTATCTATTTGTCACTATTTTCCAATTTTTTTTACAAACAATTCGAATTAAATATACTCTCCTTGCCTTTATTTATTAAATCATTTATAGCTGATGAGTGGCGTACCCATCGGATACTTCGCCCAGGGCAAGCATCGAGGATGCGCCCTTTCGTAAGTTACCTAAATGTATAATATACATTATAGTTATTAATAAAACATCCTGCTTAAGATATTCTTCAACTAAGCTTTCACCGTCCTTTAGACATATTTGAAAGAAACCCAGTAAAAACTCCCTGAATCGAACTGATGTTTCCTTAGTTTATCAATATTTTTAAGTTTTATAATTGCAAATCGCGACCCCGTGATTTTGAGAAAAATATAGGCATTCGTTTTCGAAATAATACAGAAAAACACTGGACTCGCCTAGCGTATTCCCGGCACCTAAGTGAACATTTAGGTGGACTCGCTAGGCGAGTCGCCGGCACTGAAAGTGTTAAATGGCGCCCAGGGCACGTGCCCTACCTGCCATACCCTGGTTACGCCAATGAACAGTGTGACTGCATCATGGTTACAAAAAGTGTTTTCCTTGAAGTATATCAATTTACTTCAACCATCCTCATTATTAAAGTTGTTTAAGCTCAAAACTGACCTGTGTTCGATCCACTTGTTCCTGGAGAAGCGTCGTCTTTGTGTTCCTGTTCAGCACGAGATGTAGTTGGGGCTGGATTTTCCTAAAAGAACAATATACTAGTATTTTGATTAAAATCTATTTTTAATTGGTTCTGAGACGCGGCAGCTGACATTGAACTACTGAAAAAACCGATTCACTATGCCGGACTAGTTAGAACCGGCATCTTACAAGTTGAAGTCACTTTTCGGCCTGTATACTTGTTAGTAGTGGTATTACCATGATTAGGCAGAACGAGGACCACTGCCTACCATTCTTTGAACATATGTTTCTGAGTTGTGTTTTTATTGTTTCCTTTATTACAAAGAGGAAAACATATTTCTACCAAATGATTATTTGAAATGTTGCGGGTGGCGTTTAGGCGCGTTTGAACATTTCTCTTCGGGCCGTGTAATAAATACAACTTAAACTACAATCGTACTTGGTGGTGACACGCTTTTTTGTATTATGTTTCCTATATTCCAATGTATAAAGTAAGATATATTTTTATAATTTAGTAAATTGGATATATTTTTTACTGATGTCATCTGCGTCTGGGAATTGAACTCAACGTCTGTCGCCTAACAGGATTTTCTGTCTAACTTTCATTAGCAATTTATAAAGTAAATAGTTAGGCCTTATTTTTGGCAGCGCGGTTTGACTTGGGCCTCGATTCTCTTAAAACATTTGGCGCCGAAAAAGCAGTAAAATTTCGTCGCACTGATATTTGATATCAAAGGACATCATTAATTTTGTATGGGGACTTAGGCTTTATTTATTTATTTATTAAGCCTTCCAACAAGATTGCATTAGATCGCCTTATTGTATTAACAGTTGCATATACATTTTAAAATAGTTTGATGTACGAAGATTACGATGTAATTGAAATATATTTATATATATATATCTTTTATTTTGCATAGTTTAGGTGTGCAAAATGATAAAACTATAATTATGACAGTTCAAAGTAGAACTGTTAATACGGCGTGTCTTTGTGATTGACAGGCGATACAAAATCCATATCTTATCTTTTCAAATAACTTAATTGCACAGCATTTAAAAGCAAAATTGTTATTAGTTTTATCAAAACTATTTATATATGTTTTCATCATTGGACATTACGAAAGTAGTACATAGAAGCCCAAAATGAATGATGTCCTTTTGAGCATAATATTAAAGATAAATAACAAATCAATAGGTAAACTATGTTGAATATGACAATGAAAATAAAGCATGATATATACTTATTTATTAGCTAACCCATATGTCTATCGCTCGAAGAACCGACAATCGATGGGGAAGAAGGGTTCTTGAGTGGAGACCACGAACCGGAAGACGCAGCGTAGGTAGGCCTCCCAGCTGACGACCTAGTAAGTCACGAATAACCGGTGGATGCAACTGGCATCTTGTCGTTCGTAATGGCGTTCTAAGGGGGAGGCCTATGTTCAGCAGTAGACGCCTTCTGGCTGATGATGATGTCTATCAGGTAACTTACTAGGTAACTTGTAGTAAATGAAATATGGGCGTGTTAATAATAGTGAGGAATTTTTTTTATTCTTACAAATTAGGATTTAAAAAAAATCGCTGCGTGCGTGTCAAGGAAATAACTACTCGTAACATACAACATAATTGGTATTAATAGTACTATTAGTACTAATTATAGTATTAATTAATATTAATAGTAGTACTATTAATAGTACTACCTACTATATAGTTGTTTTAGGTACAACTCTGAGCGAAACTTTAAATATCTGCCCACAGTTTTTTATTACATTTTTTATTAAAAGGTAAAAAAGACTATTTATTGTTTGTTCTATGAAATATTTTTTCGCTCGCAGGCATAAACTCGACGAGAAAATAACAAATTTATTTTGTTTTTATGAAATAAAATAGGTTATTTGTTTTTGGGCATTTTTTTATCCACTGCGGTTTTCATAACTTTCAGTCCGTGGTTTTAGTGCGTAATTATTTAAAAATAGGTACAAGTCAAAATACAGGCTTGGAGTTTGTCAAAGAGTGATCCATGCTTGAAACTCACAGATAAAATAAGAAACACCGCACCACGCTCCAAATACTGCCGACCAACGACTTAGACAATAAAGCCGACAAATTGAAGTGGGACTGGGTTGGTCATCTCTGCCGCATGTTTGACGCATTATATTATGGACAAAGTCCATTACTAAGTAGACTCTTGCGGTAGATCTAAACGAAGAAAGCAAAATGAGATACTCTTATTGAGGCGAGAGACCGCAAAGTATCGTGAATCACGAAAAAGGCATGATATTTGATTGATTGATCCAGTAAATTCCTTGCTAAAATATCAGGGATATTTTAGCATGAAGGGATCCATAGATATTGCTTATTATTAGAGCTTGTATGAATACAACGATGTAAGGGAAACGATAGATATTAAGCATGGGCGTTTTCATCTTTTTTCGCAAACCGATATATATCCGATTTTGGATTTTGAAATCGATTTCAAAATCCGATTTTAGTTTTTAATTTTAATATTCTTTTTCTTAATAAGATATATTTTCAAAACTACTGTTTTATTTGGTAAGTATATATTCATACAATGTATACTAAAATTGTACCTATAATAATTTATAATCTATATTTCATAATATAATTTATACATTTTTAGAGTGGTAGGCAGACTGTAAGGTGACTTGGTGGCGTCAGCTTCGGATTTAGCTTGTAAATTGCCAGTTTTAAATAGACTGGCATTGTGGATGTGCCCGAATGGATCGCACTTTAGCTCAACATCAGGCAGGGCGCTGTCATATGTCGAGTCACAGTAAAAAAAAATTTCATTTTCAGAAAAAAAAAATTTTCTGAAAATGAATCCATACCTCACAAGGTTTTCGTGACATTTCGAGGAAAAAAATAAAAACAAATGGTTCAAACTAAATATTTTAAAGTCCAAGTTTAATTTAATTATGTTTTTTTATTATGACTCGACATATGACAGCACCCCGTTTGATGTTAAGCTGGAGTGTGGTCCAAGAATGGATGCCCCTGCTACTACAATTCAATAACTCTAACAGTCACATTCACTATGCCGGCCTAGTTGGGATCGGCAACTTACAAGCTGATCTCATAACGCGACCAAATCACCTCACGGTCTGTATACTTGTAAGTGGTGGTACTACCCCGGATCGGCAGACTGGGTACCACTCTTTGATAACCAAACCCGAAGCAAATATCTATCGCTTTGTTTACAATTACAATTATAAACACAACACTAATATGTCCTATCTATCTTTTAATTAGAATATAAATTTACAAAGTATAGTACTTGAGAAATTACCTATTTAAATTATTACCAAAACATAAAATAAATTACTAATTTACGTAAACGAAGCGCACGCATGTGTCACCAAGCTCAAACTGCCTAACTTGCAACGAAACAAAACACCTAATACATTTCTTTCACTCATCAGAACTTTAAACATAAACAAATCCAAGTAGCAAGTAATTGCAATCATGTACGCAAATATGGTCTCTAATTACATAGGCATAGGAGTAAAGTAAGGATAAAATGCGTTGCACGGCGTTCAATAAAACTAATAGCGTAACAAATGTAATCTAAAATAGATCTTATTACTTTGCGAGTAATTCTATATTTCAATGTGCGATCGTAAAATATCCAAACCGAAATCTAAAACCGTTAAAATTTGCCCCATCCTTTTTACTCCGCTAAGGTATGCTGGGTTAGACAGAAACAAAGCGAATTTCCCTATCAGTTTTTAGTTTTTTAACGTTTTTGTGCGGTTTGTGTTTTGGTTCGGCTACATTGCTAGTTCGTTTTTTATAGTTTTTTAAAATCCGATTTATTAGTTTCGGAAATCGATACAAATCGATTTGTGACTGGAATCGGATTTTAGATTCGTTTTGATATATCCGACACATGCCTAATAGATATAGGTCAGGATCGTGGAAAATAGCGCTGCCTATCCTTGTGGGAAATGAGGCGTGATAAGAGACTACATGTAGATTTTTATTTATACTTACATGTTTCAATGTTATAAATAGCAAGAGGCGAGTGAGACGCCTGAAATGAATCCGTTAATTTAATGAAGCATTTCTGAATAGAGCTACTAAAATCACATTTTTAGCCACACCGGCTTGGAAACCCGGAATTTACGCGTCGCGGACTGTAGTTGGATAAAATTAGCATATTTGAAAACATAATTGATAGTTTGGGTTACGAGATTACAAGCTCGTATGAAGAGAATTGTGAATGTGAAGGAAGCGAAGGAGTTGTGTCAGGATCATGGCAAGGGGCTCTCAATTGTCTCTGCCTATCCCTGTGGGAAAAAGGCGTGACATTTTGATTGATTGATTTTTAGATTACGCAACGAAATTAAATGGCATAGAAGCAGCGTAAATGTTGAAATATGACCCATCGAAAAACCCATCGTTCACAAATACGTTGTTTATTGGGTTAATTTTTCTGACAAAAGAAAATAAAACCCAAGTTATCAATCATGATCATTTCAAGCTTTGAATTGGCTTCTGACTGACTGGTGAGATAAAAGACAACGAGTTGGGCCACACCACGCAGGTCGCTTAATTCAGAAGTGTACCCATGGGCTTTTCATTTGTTCAATGGGCCATGTAAGTGAGTATAATAGCAGATGCCGCGCGTTCCATTTCACGATATTAAATAAAACTGACATCGTACGCGGCGTATGTAAAACATAATGCATACATTACCTACCATATTGATCCTTATTGAATGTGTATTAAGGATTATTATTGCATATAAATAAGTTTTCATTCTACACATATATTAATTTTATAATTAAGTTTATTATCGTTAATAAGAGTTGGTAGCAACTTGCTCAGTATGTTCTAGGTATAAAGATCAGATATACCATCAGGTACAAGTCAACAGATCGTGAAGTGACTTAGTCGCGTTTCAGGATCAGCTTGTAATTTGCCGGTTCTAACTAGGCCGATTCAATAATCTAGACCTCGGTTCAAACCACTTACCTGTACCAATGAAACTTTTATATGTACTTTGGTTTTTCAAGCAAGCAAGCACTTTAGATAGAAAGGATATCATGATTCATTTTGAGCTATTTTTGTCCAATTTTGTAATGGCCAATGATGAAAAATTATATAAATTGTAGTTTCAAAATTTATCGATATGTGCAATTGAGTTATGATTTGGAAAATAAGATATTGATTTTGTATGGTCTCTCAATCACGAAGTTCTGATTTGAACTGACGTAATTATAGTTTGATTATTTTGCATACCTAAATTATGCAAAATAAAGGATATTATCCAATTACATTGTAATATTCGTACAATAAAATATTTTAAAATGTATATGCAACTGTTAATACAATTAAACCCAAGTCCTCATACATATAAATATAATGTTGATATTTTAGCACCTGTATACATACTCGTATATCTCGTATATTCCAAAAATATAATTTAAAAATAACAATAATTAAGTGGCCAAAATGTAACGTAGCCGCCAGACCAAAAGCAAAGCTCGTTTGTTACTGAAAACAACAATGTTATAGCCTGAAGGCATCACCCCATTATGCCTTTGAATAACATTGTACTGAACATTTCTACTTGTTACTTAATACAACCTAATTTTCCACTGAAATCTAAATGTATTTACATTTTCATGAAATACGTTATTTTATTACATTATATCTTTCTTTTTATGTACAATATTTTTAGCATTAGTATTAATTTCCATTTCTAATTTTGTTCTTAGTACTTTTACTATTTTAAATGATTCTTCTGTATGTGTGTTTGTCACCTAACTCCTCCTAAACGGTTGGACCGATTTGGATGAAATTTTGTGTGTATATTTTAATGGGTGTATGGTATGGTTTCAATTTCTGTATTTTATTTATTCATTATTCTTCCATGGCTTTGCAGCCATTATGGTAAAAACGGCGGAATAATAAAAAAAAAAATTAAAATTATTAACCAAAAATAAACGCGATAAGCCGTATAAAATTTGTTTAACTCATTAATCAATGTTCGCGCACAATCTAAGAAAATTCCATAAAGAATTTATACCTAGAAACAGCGAGATATCCGAAAATGATAACTCAATGGTATCACAAATTTTAAAATGATATTTAATTTGCGACTCCGGGCAGCACGACATCTGCCGGGTCCGCTAGTAATTATTATTTGGCTCTATCTGATATTCATGTTGAAAAGTTTTAGGATTCTTGAATATCAAAATAAATGTAAAAGATATATCTATATTTACACAGTATAATGAGTTGCTAAATTAGATAGAAGTGACGGATGGATGTTCACAATTCGGTGCGGAGTCTTGTATGGGAACGAGCGATGTTGCCGATGCCGCGAAAAAGCACTATACATACTAATACGTAGAGCCTGAAAACTTTTGCTAAACTCCGAAAGGTTGAGCAAGCTACTTATAAAATCTTATACTCGTAGGTACCAAGAAAACACGTGTAACAAAAAATCTTTTGTATTGTAATATAAAAAGTTTTCTTAACTTCATAATAACTTTCTGATACTTGTTACATGTTTATGTTAAAATCCTTTTACTGACTTATATTCCTACATTTGATACCTGAAAACACGTGATTCCTACACTGATATATTACAATTTCATTATTATATTACACAATCCTGAAATAATTCCCTTCCTTCCATAGCTTTCTTCGAATCCATAATTATCTTCATACAGCCTTTATAAACATTGCGAACCTTGTTTGTTTGTAAAATGTTTTTTTATTAGAGCGAAACCTTCTACCTTGAATTGCCTAATGGTAAGTAGGGAGAAGTCCAAGAGCACTGAAGTCATCAAAACTGTAAAAAAATAGTACAGTTTACGGTTGTCCGTCCGGGCGTCGCTCGTCACTTTATTACGCTTAAAGGTTCGACAATGTTTCAATACTTTTGATTTCTTTTCAGGCGTGTCATTTAATTCAATACTTTTGAGTTCTTTAAGTAGAGTGGTAGGCAGTGTTACCCAGTCTGCCGACCCGATCCGGGGTAGTACCACCACTTACAAGTATACAGACCACAAGATTGATTTGATAATACAGATTACAAGTATGATTTGGTCACGTTTCGGGATCAGCTTGTAAGTTGCCGGTTCCAACTAGGCCGGCATAGTGGATGTGATTGCTACTCACAGTTATTGAATTGTAGTAGCAGTGGTGTTCATTCATAGACCACACTTTGGCTTAAGCGGGGAACTGTCATATGTTGAGTCACAATAAAAAAAAACGTTTCCATAGGTATGGGCAGAGATACGAAACTCTCTGGCTTTCTTTACATCGATAAAACTAGATTTAGGGTGCACACAGCGGTCCCAAGTACGTGTTCAGATGTAAGTAAGTCGAAGCGGCTTACGAAGAAGTCAAGAGACAGGAGGGTTGGCCATTATTTCTGCCAACGCATTAGCCTGGGACTATCTCTGATGCGACGTCATTATTATATATATTATTACGTAAATATATAATTTTAGTGTAAGTATAAATAAGAAAATAACTTTTAATGAGAAAATAAAGTCTAAAAAAGATCAAGTTGTGTACCTGTGGATGATCCAAGTTAGTGGTAGCAGTGAGGATGTCCATAATTGCTGAGAAGGATCCTCTGGCTGCGCGACGATAACCCTCAGGGGGTGATTCTGCACCAACACCAGCGACACTTACTGGTGATTGAGACCACTGTGAAAAGCGGATATAAGTTACAATCACTCAATTATATAGGTTAACAATAAAGATGCTATGGAGCTCCGAAACCGAAACTATCGGATATCCGAAATAAAAAACTATCCGTAACCGAAACCGTTATAAAAATTAATGATAATTTCGGTATGACAGGCTTTTACAATTTACTTAAAATTCCTTAAAAATCTTATATCCGAAATCGTTTACGAAACTTTCGGATGTTCAAAATGATTACACATTTGTATAGGCGTCAGACGACAGTCATGGCATAGTGGCGTGCTACCAGACCGTTTTGCGGTCTAAGTAAATATTTGTTTCAGTGCGGTCCATGAATGGAGGTGACTGCTACTACAGTTTAATAACTGTAAGTAGTAGTCACATATACTTTGCCGGCCTAGTTGAAGCCGGCAACTTACAAGCTGATCACGAAACGCGACTTAATCAATTTACGGTTTGTATACTTTAACGTGGTGGTACTACCCCGGATAGCACACCATTACGCCACGCCTGTCGCTAATGTAGCGTTAGAATAAACAATAAGCGTAAAAGTTTAGTTGCTTTGCCCTTTAAAAATTCTGTCTACTATCCTTAGAATAATATCCGTGAATAATAAATAAAAAAGAAAGCATAAAAGAATGAATAATGTATTTATCAATTTTCACGAAAACACGTGCCCGGCCCTTTCTCACCTGTGGGAAATACATTTTAAATTTAATTTAATTTTTCACGAACATAATGTGTTTTAAGCCTATTCTTTGGTCTTCATAATTTGTTGTTTTGCAAATGGAATTTCATTATAAATACGGTTCAGATAAAGTTACATATTTAACGCCTTAAAAATAATTAATTATTCAATAATATTGTTTTTATTGCTCCCTTGAATTGAGACTAAAAAGCGTCGACGACTATAATATTTATTGTGATACGACATGTGGCCTCAACCTACCTGATGGTAAGCAATAGGAGATCCAAGAGTACCGACGACTAAAATACCGAGTCAGTTCACGGTTGCCTCAGTCGCCGTAACCATGCCTGCCAAAGTCGCTTCTTTACGTATTACTTGAAAGAGTCAAGGTAATAGGATGAGAAGAACACATGAGCTGGCAAAGCATTCCAATCGTTGATTGTTCTACGTAGAAACGACACACCGAACTTAAGCAGAAGTTTAATCTCAATAAAAGAGACCATGTTTTTGTAAACTAGTTTGTTAAAATAGCAATATTGCCAGCCCATGTGTTTTCTCCATCCTATGACCTTGGATCCTTCAAGCGATGCGTGTAGAAGCACCTTAGGCCGGCATAGTGGCGGCGGCTGGGGCAGCCGGGAACTGACTCGGTTATTCCAATCGTCGTCACTCTTGGACCTCCTCTTGCTTATCATCAGGCGAGTCGAGGTCAGATGTCGTGTCACAATAAAAAAAGAAAAAAATAATTATTTTAAGGGCGTTATGTGTAATTTTAATTTCCATTTGCAAAACAACAACACATTCCATTGACAAATTGGTCTCGAACTTTCGAAGCGATTCCGATTTAAGTCAGTACGGCGGCGTAACTCAGTCGCCGTCACTATGCTGTCCAAGAAGGCCTTTTCTGCCAGTTATGCGGAGGTGAGATCAGTGATTAAACATTCATTTTGCTAACGCAATGTAAAGTTAAATCTACAAAATGTCTGCTGTCAAAGTTACTAACTAATACAAAGGAGTTTAAATTATTTAAGGAATGTTTATTAGTTACGATAGGGTTGAAACGTGCAACTATTCCACTATTTCAAATGATTATATTTTATTTTTTAATTCAATTAAAAACTTTTCCCTATCAAAAATGAACTTTATTTGAGTTTGTTTTTATCCTATGTAAAGAATTTAAATGAATATAAAAAATACACCATCCAAAAGACCAGACACATTTAAATTCAAAGTAAGATGAAATCAATCAAATCGTATAGCTTATTTTCCACAGGGATAGTCAAAGGCAATGGAGCGCCACTTGCCACGATAAATATACACATAAATATAGATGCAACCCCACACGCACACATGTAAGTGGATGTAACGAGGAGTTTTCTCAGGATCGTGGCAAGTGGCGCGCCATTGTATCTGTCTAACCCTCTGAGAAACCCTCTGCCTGCCACCAATAATCCCAAAAGCGTCAGTTGAACCATTCAGTGAAAAGGAATATTTTGTTATTTAATATTGTAAACCCTAACATCGTCGAGATACATCCTCTTAGCAAACTCCGCGATAAATTTTGTAAATCATGTTCTCAAACCCTTTTGAAAGTTTAAACATCTGTGTTTCATGGCATCCTGGTTTTCAGATTTATGGACGAAAGAAAACTTTTCTCTTTTATTATTCCCTAGTATTTTATTATTAAAAAAAAATTTATATTCACTCATATAAATGTGAGCACCATGATGTATCCCGTCAAGATCTCTTTTGCCCGTCCTATTAATAAGTCCCAGGCAGTGGCGTATCGTGGTGGGGGCGGATAAAAACTAAAATAAATCGTTAAATAACCTGAAGTTCATATTTTTGGTGTACATATGTTTGAAAATCCTAAATAAGGGGGCGGCAATTTTTCTTCCGCCCCGGGCGGCTGACTTGCACGCTACACCACTGGTCCCAGGGGTTGGACACAAAAAACATTCTCTATGGTGGGCATTGACATGTGAAAGCAGCGTTTTTCCCAAGAGCATTTTTTTATTGTGGCTTGACATCTGACCTCCTCATGTTTGTTGTGTTAATATTACATACACAGAAGTTTGAACGATTAAAATAAACCTATATATTTTTAAATTATAATAATGTAAAGTTATTCACTAATTTGAAAACCGATAATATAGCCAATTTGGCATGCAAATACATCCATACATACGCAGTAAAAATAAAACCCTCCTTTTGGCAGTTACGAAATAAATCATAGCAACATTCATAATTTGATCACAAGTTTCATCAATGTTTACCGCCTAACGAAGTTGGCACGGGTCAGCTACTGAAAGATATTTTATCCTCCAGTAACATGAAATAGCTCGCCTCATAGCCATCTCCATGGTCGGGTTTCAGGTTGCAAGATATTCCTTCCGCATCGGTTGAGGACACTCCTTGACCAAAATACACTGACCCTGGCGGTGTGCCTTCGTCTCGGAGCCAGGACTGTCCATCAACACCATTGTCGGTATAGAGAACCAGTGGATAATCTTGGACACCACGAGCTTTCTTGTGCTAGAAGTGCCGGCCGCATTTCCCGTCACGCAGCTCTTAACGATATTATTCGATAGGCTCTTCTCACTGTTGGAGTGCCCGCAATACTAAAACCCTCTAATATTGCGCAGAGTGACGGCAAGAGACCCAACATGGCTAGACCGTTGGGCCGTGGAAACTTGGCAGGTTTCCATGATCAGTTTTTTTAGATCCAGAATGTTTTATTTCATCGCACTAACTTTTCTACATTTAGTTTCCTATAGTCAAGACGAATCTAATGAGTCCAAACTTAGTAAATCTAATAAGTTTAAACCCAACCAGGATTTCGTCTCCTACCTTCGAGTTCCATCATCAGAGTAGCTCAGTGATACCAGTTAAAACACACATGTATTTGTATACGTTTTTGTTTCAAATGTTAAGTCACAGAAATGTTTAAAAGTAAAGTAAATACCGATTATGCGTCTAAGATCGCTACCGCAGCTAACAAAACGAGCAGATGACCTTGAAACCCCTGATCAAATCTTCATCAATTGTAGCTAAGAACCATCTCGATCACGTCAGCTTTCAACCGCATCGTAATCGGTCCATTCGTTTAGGAACTACGATGCCACAGACGGATACACAGACAAGTCAAACTTATAACACTCCTCTTTTTGAGTCGGGGTTTAAAAATACTTTTAATTTCATTTGTTGATTAATATATAAATACTTAAATAATAATTTGTATTGCAATTTATATATAGTAAGAAACAATATATTCGCTAATTTTGCTCGCGGCTTACGTCGGGGATATAGCTCAGTGGTAGAGCATTCGACTGCAGATCGAGAGGTCCCCGGTTCAAACCCGGGTGTCCCCTATTGGAAACTCATATTTTTGTCATACATATTTTTATTAAAATTATTTAAAAGTCTTATAATTAATTCAATCAATCAATCAAATTGTCACGCCTTTTTCCCACATGGACAGACAGCGATTACGGACCATCACATACCACTTAATTTTTTTTTAAATCTATGGAAACTTTTAAGTCTGCTGTTCAAGTTTTGCTGGGTTCAAAATTAAAATGTCACGCCTTCCTCTCACAGGGATAGGCAGAGACAATGGAGCGCCACTTGCCACGATCCTGACACAACTTGCTCGCTTCCTTCACATCCACAATTCTCTTTATACAAGCTAAGGCTATGGGCACTAGACAACCTAGCTTACTTGAGGACGTCTCTTTTCATCCAAGCTCTACTATTAATAATAATATGCAAAAAATCTTATATTTATTATTCCCTACGTACCTGGTCAGTTTGTGATGGATCAGCGCCTCTTTCCACCAACATTTCAATTATGTCAGTTGCATCGGCTGCACAGGCTGCATGAAGAGCTGATGTACCCACCTAGGTGACAATAAAGACAGATTAGAAGAATCGACAAGTGGAATGCTTTATCAGTGCACGTGTCTTCCCATTAGACACGTGGGCTCCACAGCTTTGGAACCTCTGCCCAACAAAGGCAACGATCGAATTGTTTTTTAGTATTTTCTTAGATTTTGCGCGAACATTGATAAAAATAAATATTACAAATAAAAGCTATGAAACAAATATTTGCTTCGACCGGGGATCGAACCCGGAACTTTAAGCGCAACAAACCAATCGCTAAACCGTTCGTCCACGCCTGTCGTCGAAAGTGTTGGTCGTCCTATTGGATGGTGCTGTTATTCTTTCCAAAACTACCCCGTTTGATGTTTTGATTTTGTTTTTTTGTTCCCGCTTTATTTATTGTTTTTCTTTTAAATCCTGGAGCCATAAATAACAAATGTACCTTATTTTGTAGATGAACATTGGCGCCCGAACGCAGAAGATGTCTGACAATGCCACTGCATCCAGTCGCACATGCCATTTGTAACGGTGTAATTCCTTCCTACGAAATACATATATTAAAGTTTTAATGCCCTTATAAATTAGTTTTCCAAAGCATTTATAAATTAGTTTTCAAGAAAGCTAGGCTGCCTAGTGGCTATAACCGTAGAGCTTGTATTAAGAGAATTGTTGATGTGAGGGAAGTTGTGTCATAGGATAGGCAGGGACAATAGAGCGCTACTTGCCACGATCCTGACACAACACCCTCGCTTCTCCTACATCCACAATTTTATAATTACAATTATTATAGTAATTATAGAATTGACGACAGGTGTGGCCGAACGGTTAACGATTGGGTTGTTGCGTCCGGATTCGATTCCCGGTCGAAGTAAATATTTGTTTCATAGCTTTTATTAGTAAAATTTAATACATATAAAATTTAAACAAAAAGTGGCGGATATTTGCTCCGGATCTGGTTATCAAAGAGTGGTAGGCAGTGGTACCCTGTCTGCCGGTCTGGGGTAGTACCACCACTTACAAGTATACAGACCGTAAAGTGATTTGGTCGCGTTTAGGGATCAGCTTGTAAGTTGCCGGTTCCAGCTAGGCCATCATAGTGGATGTAATTGCTACTTACAGTTATTGAATTGTATTAGCAGTGACATCCATTCATGGACCACACTCCAGCTTAACATCAAGCGGGGTGCTGTCATGTCACAAGAAAAAAAAAGTAACTGCAGAGGATAATATATACTTACATTATCAATAGGGTCTGGATAAAAAGTATATTTCATGAGTGTTTCAACCAATTCTGTGTGTTTGTGCCTTACTGCGAACTGTAGTGGAGTCCTTCCGTTGTGGTCTCTGGCCTCCTTGTAGGCGTCATGCTTGATGAGAGACTCTGCTGTGTATATGTGGCCGTTCTCACAGGCTAGATGAAGAGGGGTACGACCTTCCTGTGTTAAAATGTCCATAATAGGATATAATATATTTTATTCACAGGTCAGGGAAAGCATCCGCGCTTTATCGACCGAATCGGCAGCCGAACTAAAAAGTTCGGTGCGTCTTTTCTTTGTACAACAATCGACAAGTGGAATGTTTTGCCAGCCCATGTGTTTTCTACATCCTATGACTTCGGATTCTTCAAGCTATGCGTGAAGCCGGCATAGTGGCGGCGGCGGCGGCTGGGACTCGGTTTTTCCAGTCATCGGCACTCTTGGACCTCCTCTTGCTTATCAGCAGGCGGGTCGAGGTCAAATGTCGTGTCACAATAAAAAATTATGCAATTCCCAAGAAAATAAGAGATTCCCCTATGAGCAGTGGCGGCTGGTGGATCATCGAACTGGTGGTGCACTTTACTTGCGCACTAAGTCTTATGGTTAGAAATTGCAATATTACAACATTTTTTGTATGTATACTATAGTTCTTTCTATTTTTTATAAATTAAATCGATTCGATAAATGAATTTTTTTTCAATTCAAACAAATAGAAAACAAAAAAAAAACTAATTATTACGTAGGTAAACAAACAATAATTAACACGTCACGGGTTTACAGCGATAACTGATAACGAGTGGTCATCCAACATGGCCGTTGCGTCGCCGCCCACGCCGTTTTGTCAAACAAACCTTAGGCGCTTTCGCTCGTTCGGTAATCTTCGGTTCGCGCGTGCGGCGCACGGCAATAGACTATTTGCTCGGTACATTTTCTATGAACGGTCTTTTGTCTCACGCGTCGGGCCTGTTGGCTCGTATCCCATACAAGTTGTACTAGCGGCCCTCGTGCGCTTCGGCGAGCGCACGAGAACTGCTAGTACAACTTGTATGGGATACGAGCTAGTGGGCCAGACGCGTGGGACAAAAGATAATTCATAGAAAAACTAGAATTTCTTTACAGCGAAAATAAATCTTAATAGTTTAACAAAGAGTTTAAATTGTTTCGTCATAATTGGAAATTAGATAAAATAAAATATTTTTAATCTATTAAAATGTGGTGGTTCAGCGCACGAGCGCACTTAAGGGACGGCCGCCCTTGCCTATGAGAAGTATCAAAAGTGAACTATACAAATGGTTATTAAAACACAAATTCTATTCTATAAATTAACTTATGGAATACAATAAATGCATTAAAAGAAACAAATATATAACCTCAAGCTGCGCAAATATGTTAACCTTGGTACTGGTTACGAATTTGCGCCGTTTGGGGTCGAGATGATGGGCCCTAAGCGCCTGGGCAAGGAGTTGTCTAAGGCTGACGGAGAAGTCTGCAGACAGGAAGGCTGGCAATTATTTCTGCCAACGTATTAGCCTTGCTATACAAAGGGGAAATGTTGCCAGTCATCTTGGGACTATCTCTGATGCGACGTCATTAGATTATATTTTTTATTTATAGTTAAAATAAAAAATATAATCTAATGACGTCGCATAAATGAAAATGCATTAAATATGTTTTTTTTTATTATTGTGGTTTTACTGATGACAGAACTCCGCCTGATGTTAATCTGGAGTGCTGTCTACAAATGGAGAGAACTGCTACTATAGTTAAATAAGTAGTAAGTAAGTAGTAGTTACATCCATTATAGTTGCTCCGACTGGGAATCGAACCTGGTACTTTACGTGTAATGATCTAGGGTGCTAAGCAAAAAAATGAGAAATGTGTAAAAGGCGATACTGCATAAGAGTATCACCTTTTAAGACGTTCACAATATTTTAAAGGCTGGCAGAGAATGCCAAGCGGCTTAAGCCCGCCTTTGATAAAATTTTATAAATATAGAAAAATGAAAATTTTAATAATTTTTTTTAATAGTAGTTGTAAGATTTTTAAATAATTATCCACATTTCTAAACTAAGCTACTACTCGTATAGTGCTTGTATCGTAGAAACAGGACAACCAAAGAACATATATTATATCAAAGATACATTGGTACCGGCAAGTCGTTTTAAATCTGTGCTCTCGGTTTGCGTAACCATTGCACTACCACTACACTACGGTAGATTTTTATGATATAGCGAATAAATATATCATAAAAATCTACATCTCTTATACAATTAATTTTGTATATAAAATCAAAATTAAAATTTTAAAGGAACCCCCGAAACGCCTGGAACTTTGGTCATATCATCAGCTTTATAGTAATAAACAACATTAGTCATGGCTCAATAGTTATATCCCTTTAATATCCCTTGGATCCTTATGGTGCATCATCAGATAACTACTCTAGGTCTTCCATTTGATAATGGCCCAGCTAATGGCTCATAGAGAGTAACAATTTTAGTTAAAGCACTATGATATTATCTGTTATTGATTTGCTGATCTGAGAGGATTCATGATCAGATACTCCCGATCTTCAATTTGATAACGGCCCAGCTAAAGGCTTAGTTAAAGCACTACAGTTCTATCTCTTTTTTTTGCTGATCAATTGATATCAATTTGCTGATCTAAGAGGATTCATAATGGTGCATCATCAGATTGCCCGGTCTTCAATTTGATGACGGTCCAGCTAAATGCTCTTAGTGAGTAACAATTTTAGTTAAAGCACTATAGTTCTATCTCTTGTTGATTTGCTGATCTGAGAGGATTCATGATGGTGCCTCATCAGATACTCTCGGTCTTTAATTTGATAACGGTCCAGCTAATGGCTCATAGTGAGTAACAATTTTAGTTAAAGCACTATAGGTCCATTTCTTGTTGATTTGCCGATCTGAGAGGATCCATGATCAGATTTTTTAGATCCGGAATGTTTTATTTTATCGCAGAGGTTTTCTACACTTAGTTTCCTACCTTCAAGACAAATCTAATAAGTCCAAACTTAGTATACCAAAAAAAAGTTTGAACATATCCAGGATTTCGTCTCCTACCTTCGAGTTCCATCATCAGAGTAGCTCAGTAGTACCAGTTAAAACACACATGTATTTGTATACGTTTTTATTTCAAATGTTAAGTCACAGATTTGTTTAAAAGTAAAGTAAATACCTATAAGGCTGGGAATACAAGTCCGATTTTCTTCTCCGATAGTCCGATCCGATTGTCTGATCAGACAATCGGAAAGCACTCGTGCCATACATTTGTTTGAATACTTAATACACGTCAGATCCGATAGTCGGATCGGATGTCAGAATCGGAAACAACGCCAAGGCGCTTACGATTTTATGGCCGATCCGATTGTCTGAAGGTGCAGTTTTCATACAGAATACAGAAACAAAATAGACGTCCGATTCCTACTTCCGATTTGTAAATAATTTGCTCAGCAATATCGGACGTGTATTTCCAGCCTTATGCTTGTTTAGAACGACAACCCTTGTACGTCGCTATGCGACGAAGATTGTTATTTTTTGTCAAATAAATATGCCATTGTTAAAACACGTAAAAAATGTTATAATTTTTCCCCTAAAATATTCAATCAAGGTAATCGATCTAAACTGCAAACCAACCTCGCCATATGAATATTTTAAGGGAAAAATTATAACATTTTTTACGTGTTTTAACAATGGCATATTTATTTGACATAAAATAACAATCTTCGTCGCATAGCGACGTACAAGGGTTGTCGTTCTAAACAGCGCGTCTAAGATCGCTACCGCAGCTAACAAATCGAGCTGATGACCTTGAAACCCCTGATCAGATCTTCATCAATTGTAGCTAAGAACCATCTCGATCACGTCAGCTTTCAAATGAAACAAACCGCATCGTAATCGGTGCATTCGTTTAGGAGCTACGATGCCACAGACAGACACACAGATACACAGAGCCACAGAGCCACAGAGCCACAGATACACAGATACACAGATACACAGACAAGTCAAACTTATAACACCCCTCTTTTTGGGTCGGGGGTTAAAAAGGCTTTAAAGTGCAAGTTTTAATTCAATTATAACTTCTAAACTAGTTATAACTATAAAATGTCGTTTCATATTAGATCGTTGAAAACATCCTAGAAACGTAATGGTTGGTTAACTCTGACGTAATTGAATTTATTGTCGCACATTTATGTTCGCCTGGTACTCTTAGTATATAACTGCACTGAAATTCATCCTGGTATTTTTAGAACGAAGTACCTTATCGCGCGTTGCAAAAGGGGGCTAGACGGAAAAAATATGGCCAAAAGTTGTAACGACACTTTTTAGGGTTCCGTAGTAAAAAAACGGATCCCTTATAGATTCGTCATGTCTGACCGTCCGTCCGTCCGTCCGTATGTCACAGTATTGTAGCTTAATATATGACAGCACCCTGCCTGATGTTAAGCTGCAGTGCCGTCTAGAAAGTAGCAGTCACATCCACTATGCCGGCCTAGTTGAAACCAACAACTTACAAGTCCGAACGCGACCAAGTTACTTTAAGCTCTGTATACTTGTAAGTAGTGAAACTATCCCGGAACGGCAGACTGGGTACCACTGCCTATCACTCCACACCACACGGTTGGTGAATGAAACAACTTCTTAGCATCCATGGATTCGCCGTGCGGGTGCCGGGTCCATCGCGTGGCAGGCGGGAGAATGAAGGTAGCGTTCCGGACTTGTGACCGAAATGTAGGTTTCAAAGCTTTTTGAAACAATACTTGTATGTAAAAGTATGTAAATATAATGCGAGTGGGATTTAAATTCGATTACAGTAAAAATAAAATTTTTCCAACAGGGATAGGCAGTGACAACGGGGCCACTTGCCACGATCCTGACACACCTCCCTCGCTTCCCTCAGATCCACAATTCCCGAGAGCACGGGTTCAAAACCACTGTCCGGTACCAATGTGTCTTTGATATATGTACTTTGGTTGTCCTGTTTCTATGATACAAGCACTATAGTAGTTTTATATAGAAATGAATATATAAAAAATACCTTATTAATAGCGTTAACATCAGCGCCTCTATCCAGCAGTAATTCCACCACATGCTCGTGGCCATTCCTAGCAGCCTGGGCCAATGGTCCATCACCGTTCACGTCCACTGTGTTCATGCTGGCGCCCAAGCTCAATGTGTATTTCACTACATCAAGAACGCCACGAGTCGCAGCACACTGCAGTAGGTCGTTATGTTTCTGAATAAAAGTATATATTTTATTGTGACTCGATATTTAACTTCGACTTGCCTGATGGTAATCTAAGAAATTTCCAATAGTGCAGATGACTGGAAAAACCGAAAATTTAAGGATTAATAGTTATAGGATGGTGGAACACATGGGCCGGCGAAGCATTCCACTTCTGGATTTCTTGACAAAGAAACGACGCTCCGAACAGTTTAGGTCAAATGTCGATTTGCTTCATAAAATACAATTTATTTAAATGCTTGATAAAATTTAAGTACGACAGGGTCAAAAATCAGGGGTCATAAAATCAACATAAAACACTTCACAGTGTTTTTTTCACACTTGTAAGTGATACCAATCTGCCCCAAACGGGAATAAAATAGGTTTTATATAAAAATAACTATAGTGTTATATAAATTGCGTATCTCCAAATGCATCGACTCTTCATAAATAATTCAATAGTTCCTCTATAAATAACCTACTATCCACATTAACTTACAACTAGTTTGAAACAGCACTCCAGACATTTAACTCAAGCAAGGAAATTCAATTTGGTGAATAAGGAAATGGAACCACGGTATAATAGCTTTTGAGGTTTAGGTGGGATGTTATCATTATTAAACCAATACAATTTTGGTTTCGATGGGATTTCGTTAATTATTCCACATCCAGTATTGACCTAATTACTTTGTACATACCTATAATTTGGTACAAGTAAAACTCTCGCTTCCTTTATTTATTTTTATTGTGACTCGATATATGACATCACCCCGCTTAAAATTAATTTGGAGTGCGGTCCATGAATGGAGGCGAATGCAACTACTTGAACAACTGCAAGTATTAGCCGGCTGTGATACCGGCAACTTTCATTCCGAAACACGACCCACTTTACGGTCTGTACATTTGAAAGTGTATCACCCTGGATCGGCAGACTGGGCAAATGACAGCAAAATGTCTGCCTACCACTCTTATGACATCCACAATTATATTCATTTATACAAGTTTTTTAATGAGCACCGACTCGTTTTTTTGTTCCCGATTTAACTAAAAAATACTAATGAACTTCTGGATCATTCCCCTTTTATCCTTACTCTGACCTCTGACCTCTTTCGTCAATCTTCTTTCAACGTGCTCAAATCTATACTACGCATTAAATTATATAATATAATAAATAATATATAATACAATCAATTAATTTCTTGTATTATAATTAATTATCCATTATAAGTATCATTAATTAAGAAGTATTTAATTAAATAGTCTCTTAAAAGTGCCAGCTTATCATATTAAAAGTACTAGGGTATCATACCTTGTTAGTAACAGCAATACAAGCGCCTGAATCTACAAATAACTTGACGGCATTAAGATGTCCGTGCCAGGCAGCCATTAAAAGAGGTCTCATTCCATACTAAAAACAATGGAAAGCAATTATTTCTAAAGCTTATGTTTACCTGGTATCTAAACAATTGTAAATTACTTTTATAAAACAATAGGGATTTCCTGGAAATTTCCTTTTGGCAATGCTTTCAAGAGAATTTAATTATAACAATTTAGATAAACAACTCAAAAACATAATTAGGTTTAGGTACCGTTGACTTTGAAACTAATCCTAAAACGTGACTTCAAATAAACCCTTCACGGTCTGTACAGGTCAATTAAAAGTAGCGGTCTACCCGGATCGGATTTATCTTTTTCGAAAGTTATATCCACTACGAATACAGACCGTGAAGTGATTTGGTCGCGTTTGGACTTGTAGAAAAAGTAGTAGGTGTATTTAATTTACTTTATCAGCCGCCTCTATATCGCATTTGGCTTCAATTAGTAATTTTATTATTTCAATGTTGCCTCTACTTGCAGCCCAGTGGATCGGAGCACGACCATACTAGAACAAAAATAATATTTTATTTAAAATCACTATCATTTTAATATCAAATTATTCCAAACTGTCACGTGTCCATCAAGTAGTACCGTCAAGTAGCACGTATTCGTGGGAAGTATCGTCCCGATGTCTCTGTGAATCCCTGTAGAAGTTAAGGCGTAACTACTTCAGCGCTTAGCGGGCATCGAATAGAGCTAAGCTTAAAGTATCTGCGCGATAGAATCCGGAACGAGGATATTCGCCGAAGAACCGCAGTTACCACATTGCGGAGTTACTGGCCACAGTAACCTATGAAGAACCAGTAACCTATAGGGAAGAAAGGTTCTTAAGTGGAGACCACGAACCGGCAGACGCAGCGTAGCTAGGCCTTCCACAAGGTGGACTGACTACATAGTGATAGTCACAGGTAACAGTAAGTGGCATCTTGTCGTTCAGAATGGCGTTTTAAGGGAAGGCCTATGTTCAGCAGTAGATGTTTTCTGGCTAACCTTTTTTCCATTTAAGGGGAGTGGTGCGGTTATGTGGTGCATACTAAACTCCTGCGGTGACCCGGAGGGCCTTCTACGGATCCCCTTCCACCCTACTCTTTTAACGGCAGCGCTATGGTCACCCTGCGCTGCCGTACTGTCGGGGCCGTGTTGGCTCGGTGTGCAGCGCCCCTACGCGTACGCACCCCATGACCCCAGGGCATCGTAGCCCACGGAATGATATGTGGGCGACGGGCCCACGGGTTCTTTGGTCCGCCCTCTCTCTTTCGCGTTCAGTGTTCTCCTTTACAAGCACAACGTGCTCGCAAAAGGAGACCACCGCCGCCTACGCCTGTCTGCTGTCCACAATGGCAGCGACGACGACCGTCAGGGACAAATCCGCCTCCACCACGCTGCGAAGTGTCTCCTTCTCTATAGCCCAGGCAGGGCAGTGGAGGTATGCTGCGCCGAGTCGTCAGGGCAGTCGGAGCAGTGGCGGCACTCGGCACTTTCCTCCTTACCCAGCCGATTTCTGGCTGCTAGGGTCAGTCTTAACATCAGGCAAGGTGCTGTCTTATCTTGTGCCACAATAAAAAAAAGGTTTCTTAGCCTTCAAGAAAAGTAAGAAGTAATAAAACATTAGGAGTAAACGAGAAAGTACAAAAGGGGAAGTCACTTCGAATCCTGTCACGAACGAAATCAATTGATTAAATTAGAGATTTGGAAGAAAAACACGATTTTATAAGTTTTATTTTGCTGTAGTAAGTATATCAAATTAAATATAGTAATAGGCCGGCATTGTAGATGTGACTGCTTCTTGCCGTTATTTAACTTTAGTAGCAGTCGCCTCCATTTATGAATTTAACATTAGGCGGAGTGCAGTCCAATTGTTATTTTGTTCATTACGGTTGCCTTAAATATATCGTGCCATAAAAAAAATATTAATAAGGCGACCGTGCTGTAGTGTCTGTTACGCACACCTAGAGCACAGGTTCAAAACCATTTGACGGTACCAATGTATCTTTGATATATTGTACTTAGATTGTGCTGTTTCTATGATACAAGCACTTTAGTAGCTTAGTATAGAAATGTAAAAAATCTTCACTAATTTGTCACGGTTCAATTCCCACAGGTATAGTAACCGAACGTCACTCAAATCGGCAGTATTTACTAGCAGAAAGTGGTGGTCTGTTGTTATATGTAGGAATCAGAAGGTGATAGAAGTTATTAGTACTAATACGAACATTATTTCTACAATTGACATCAGTAGGTTTCCGTAAAGCTTCCCTGACAGCCTCAGGTTCATTCTTTATAACAGCCTCGTGGAGCAGTAGGTCGTTCTCCTGTATCCTGGCACGCCCTTCCCCAGCCATCTGAATAAGACAAAAGGTTTTTTGACGTTTATTGAAAGTTAATTTGACGAGCATTGGATCATTGGTTACCAGTACCACACCAGCGCTACGTGAAAGTGGAGGGTTCGATTCCTAGACGGAGTAAATATTTCATAACATTTATTTGTAATATTTATTAATTAGGTACAATGAACCTTGCAAATATATTATTTTATTTATTTTTATTGTTACACGCGTCTGATCTCGCCTGATGATAAGCAAGTGGAGGTTTAATGCCTCAGTCGCCGTCACTATGCCGGCCAATGGCAAATATTTCGCATTTGGGTGCTTAGAAGGCACCTAAAAACGTAGTTAGATAACTGTGTGGATCAATTATATTATATACAATAAGAATCCACTAAAACACATTTTAAATCATACAATATTTGAGTAGTTTATATCCAGAAGTCACGTTTACATGAATGTAGCAGAAATGTAGGGCCGTTTTTTGTGTCATGAGCCTTTGTGTGATCCCTAAGCAGTGCGCATTTGTATGTGATATGACGTCATACACTTCTTACAATAAGATGTAGGTACACGGACGTACTATTTATTGTACAAATTAAACAATACAACATAAAACTACACATTTTGACGACAGGCGTGGACGAACGGTTTAGCGACTGGTTTGTTGCGCGTAAAGTCCCGGGTTCGATCCCCGGTCGGAGTAAATATTTGTTTCATAGCTTTTATTTGTAATATTAAATAGTATTAAATATTACAAATATTTGTTAATAAAAAAAAGAGATGGATATTTGCTTCGGGTCTGGTTATCAAAGAGTGGTGCAGTGGTACTCAGTCTGCCGATCCGGGGTAGTACCACTACTTACAAGTATACAGACCGTGAAGTGATTTGGTCACGTTTCGGGATCAGCTTGTAAGTTGCCGGTTCCATCTAGGCCGGCATAGTGGATGTGATTGCTACTCACAGTTATTGAATTGTAGTAGCAGTGACATTCATTCATGGACCACACTTTGGCTTAACATCAAGCGGGGTGCTGTCATATGTCGAGTCACAATAAAAATAAAAATAAAATAATATTCACATTTAACGACAATCGTGGCGCGTTTTTTAGGACACCAGTCCTTTACGCGTAAAGTCCCGAGTTCGATTCCCTGTTGGAGCAAAGATTTGTTTCACAACTTTGATTTGAAATAGTAATTAGATTGTATTTGAGAATATTTGCTTCAGGTCTGGTTGTCAAAGAGTAGTAGGCAGTTGTGGCCAGTCTGCCGATCCAGTTACAACCACATCGATGTTACAACCAGGCTGGCTGATTGAGACTCGACATTGACTTCGACTTGCCTGATGGTAAAAAAGGGGACACATGACTTAAAACTGGATTCAGCTCTTGGCTGCGACTGAGGCAGCTTTGGTTGGCCAAATATGCCTTTCACGCTTCGCTTGAAAGATCCAAGATTATAGGACGAAAAGAACACATACGTTGGTAAAGTATTCTACTTGTCGATTGTTCTACAAAGAAACGACGTGCCGAACCTTTTGGTTCGACTGCTGATTTGGTCAATCAATCAATTAAATTGTCACTCTTATCTTCGGTCACTGATATCGATATCCGATTTTCCGCGGATATCAGTTTTTGATCGACCTAAAGGAG
Source organism: Tinea trinotella (assembly GCA_905220615.1). Lineage (NCBI taxonomy): Eukaryota > Metazoa > Arthropoda > Insecta > Lepidoptera > Tineidae > Tinea > Tinea trinotella. The sequence goes on along the minus strand of HG992321.1, from coordinate 1,595,812 downwards.
TCATTGAGAATGCCTAAACAAATATAAAATTATGAAGACTCGCCATCTGACCTCGACTTGCCTGATTGAGGACAAGAGGATGTCCTAGAGCTCGACTTGCTTGATTGAGAGCAAGGGGAAGTCCTAGAGCTCGACTTGCTTGATTGAGAGCAAGGGGAAGTCCTAGAGCTCGACTTGCTTGATTGAGAGCAAGGGGAAGTCCTAGAGCTCGACTTGCTTGATTGAGAGCAAGGGGAAGTCCTAGAGCTCGACTTGCTTGATTAAGAGGAAGGAGAAGTCCTAGAGCTCCACTTGCCTGATTGAGAGCAAGGGGAAGTCCTAGAGCTCCACTTGCCTGATTGAGAGCAAGGGGAAGTCCTAGAGCTCGACTTGCCTGATTGAGAGCAAGGGGAAGTCCTAGAGCTCGACTTGCTTGATTAGGAGCAAGGGGAAGTCCTAGAGCTCCACTTGCCTGATTGAGAGCAAGAGGAAGTCCTAGAGCTCGACTTGCCTGATTGAGAGCAAGAGGAAGTCCTAGAGCTCGACTTGCCTGATTGAGAGCAAGGGGAAGTCCTAGAGCTCCACTTGCCTGATTGAGAGCATAAAATAACAAATTCAGTTTACGGTTGTCTCAGTTAATTTAATACAAATTCACAGGGAAGCAAGTGTTCGTTACATACACGTGTAACTTTTCTAATTATGTTTAAGTAATTAACATTCTAACATTAATTATAATAGACATGATACAAATTTTCAATTAAAGCTTAAACTCAAAGGCTGGCTTTCCTAAGAGCCAGGGAAAACTATTCGTTTAAGAGGAGTTGAGAGTTAATTTCAAACTAAAAGTACCTGCTAACTAGAACTTACTAGAACATTCATAGGATCTAAGTAGTGCCTGAGGTTATATAAGTATTTAAAACTATTCTAATAAAAAGTCATTGTTAGAAAATTAATTAAGTATGATTGAAATATGGTTAATATATTATTTTTAAAACATAAAATATATATTATAGGCACTTTGAATATATTTAAATTGCTGTATAAATTAGTAATAAAATTCCACTGAAAATTACATGATCGATCCTCGTTCGCAGATAACCGATGTGCGTGCACTTGTAAATTTGGTTTAATTTTTTCTAATTAATACAATAATAAAATAAGATAGTAAAAATTAGTTTACTCGTATAGTTCCCGGCAGACGACTGCGGTGGAATCCGCCATAAATGCACATGCGTAAAACGAAAAGTAAGTAGGTAACAAAAACAATTTACTGCGCAGCTTTAATGCCAGCGTTCTTTTTATCTGCCGGGAGATTTACTAACAATTTTTTTTCCTAGCACTTCTCACGTTTACTAGTAAAGCAACATTAGGGTCCGGGTTTCATGTAATTCGCAGTCATTGACACAACTTTTGTTCAGCTATAAGCGTAGAGATACATTCTATCTTTATGTCACCACATTTTTTTATATGCTAGTTCAAGTATTAACCGATAACATCAAAGAAACGAAGATTTTCGTTCGAAACATTTTCCGTTAAAAACCAGAAGTCGGTTAAATCATTCTAGAAGATTGCTGCCCGATTAAATCAGAGATATTTTTAATTTAGCTGGATTTGCAGGAAGCTAGTTTGAAAATAATTGTGGTTGTGAAAAAAACAAGTGGCAGGATCCTGGAAGGTTGCGCTTCATTGTTTCTGCTCATCCCCGTAGACATTATAGCTACTTTATTTTTGCTCCTGTTGACACAAATGTAGCTTTTAAACAGCTAAACGTATTTGCAACTTTTTGCTCACTCGGAGAAGTCAAATTTAGTTAGTTTAGTGGTAAAAAGTTTTAAAGTGGGCTTAAAATTCCCTGCCCAACAAAGTGTGTGTGTAAATATATGGGCATTAGGGTCCAACTTTTACCATTAAAACTTAAATTAATTTAAATTATTTATAACACTAAAATATACAGCTTTAGTGCTATGGCGCATGGTTCGTCATGGCTTTTGGGTTTGGCTGATTTATTTCTATACAAATCCATTCCTTTCGCGGTCCTTTCGAAACCAGCACAGCGCTGAAATACCGAAAGAGTCGGTTTAAGGAGAATTATGTTTTTAATTCTTAGCCTAATTGTACACGGTTATATCCCTAAGAACTCTGTGTTGCCTAGTGCCCATAACCGTAGAGCTTGTATGAAGGGAATTGTAGATGTGAGGGAAGCGAAGCGCCTATTGTATCTGTCTATCCCTGTGGAAAAAAGGCGTGACAATTTGATTGATTGATTAATATCAGTTATTGATTATAAATTTTGTTCTATGATAAAAGTGTATCAATTTTTTTAGTACTCTTCATTGTATTTAGCCACCTCAATGATTTACATCATTATCAAGTCCATCAAACAAACAAAACTAAACTGTTAATGGGTTTTCAATGTAAATTTAACTTTAAGGTATATTACATAATATTCATTGTTGTAATACTAACATTCATTTTTGTGTTTGTTCATTGGTAATTGTAGTTTTTATTTACAGTATTTTTATGTGACAAATAAAAGGGAATTTAATGTTCAACAATAATTTAGGTTAATAGTATTTCTACCTTTACCATTCCACTTTTTACATCGCAGTAACTAACGTCTTTAATAAATAAAAATATTTTATATTTAAAAAATGAACAAAAATAAAAAACAAATGTATTTCTCTACCTAAATACATTTGTTCTCTGCACAACCCAAAGGTTAAATGGCGGATAAAGCCTTGAGGCTAGCTTTGAAACCGACTGGTATATTTTTCAAAAATAATAAATTCTATATGTATAATAAAAGAAATGAATATGATCGTGTAAAATCAGCCTTATCATTGTTCCAATCACTTTTTTTTTCACATTTTATCAGTAAAGATTTTCGGTTGAGGCAAAAGCTATTTTAGAATGTGATTTTATACCTTTTTTTTTCTTTAATAACTAAACTCATTTCATTTGAGAAAAAGTTATCTTTGATATACAAAATTACCTTCCCTTTAGGTGGCATTACGAAGAACTCATTTTACTCCATTAAACTTAAAATCAATTATCGGAAAAATCGGAAAATCATTTAACAAACTTGTTTTATCTAATACGAGTACTTTTTTATACCTACGAAAACAAAGTAGGCAGTAAACAAACGAAAATACTTTGTTTGCATTGCGTCCCCATTTTCGTTTTTATAGAAAGTACCAGAGCATCATGAAAGTGTAGGAGTAAACATTAAAGCATTTACACTGGGGTGAAAGGTTTTTTACGTAAATAAATATTTAACTACTTCATATCAAATAATATAAAATCATAAATCACTTTTTATTGATTATCCCTCTGTCACGATGATGAGCATAAGTTATTATATTTTAATATAGGTGAACATTAAGGCGGCCATGATGTAGTGGCAGTGCAATGGTTACGCAAACTGAGAGCTCGAGTTTCTATGATATATGTATCTTTGATATACGTACTTCGGGTTGTCTTGCTTCAATGATACAAGAACTTTAGTAGCTTAGCATAGAATAAGCTAGAGTGTAGTCCATTAATAGAGGCGACTATACTGAAATAACTGCTAGTAGCACATCCACGATCCACATCCACGATAAGGGCCTTGTTGGAATCGACAACTATTTTTTTTATTGTGCCTCGAAATGGCCGCACCCCGCTTAATGTTAAGCTGGAGTGTGGTTCATGAATGGATGTCACTGCTACTACAATTCAATAAATATAAGTAGCAATCACATCAACTATGCTGGCCTGGTTGGAGCCGGCAACTTACAAGCTGATCCCGAAACGCGACCAAATCACTTCACGGTCTGTATACTTGTATGTGGCGGTACTACCACGGATTGGCAGACTTGGCGCCACACACTTCTACATAACTCTTACTACTTATTGATATACCTATTCGCAATGATATTAAGTAGTACGTAAACATAAGTAAGCATTTTATTACCAGCCATTATTGTGCATGGATTAATTAAATCTACGCTACAGTTAACAAATCACATCTCATGTTTTTATACCGAAGGGTAGACAGAGATAAACGACAGCAATTTGATTTAGCCTCACTAACGACTGCGTTCTAGCGTTGAGTCAACAATATTTTTTATTACACATAATTCTTGCTTATAATGGTGATTTCCATTCTATGATAAAATTACACTTTTGCGTCTTTATTCTCATAGGGTTAGTCAGAAATATTGAAACACTATTCGATAAATAGAACGTTTATGAGTTTTGATCATCGGCCAGAAGACATCCAATGCTGAACATAGGCCTTCCCGGTTATTCGTGACTTTAACCTTGTCGTCAGTCCCCCTAGTGGGAGGCCTACCTACGCTGCCTCTGTCTGGTCTCCACTCTAGAACCTTTCTTCCCAATCGATTGTCGGTTCTTCGAGCAATTTGGCCAGCTCATTGCTACTTCAGCTTGCAAATCCTACGATCTAAGTGGGTAACTCTGGTTCTTCGGCGAATATTCTTGTTCGGGATTCTGTCGCACAGAGATACACCAAGCATAGCTGAGCGACTCTGAGATTTTCCAACAGGCCAGCGTTTAAGAAGAATAAAGAGAGGCGCTCGTGCGGAAAGACGTTCGCAGTGAGGCGGCAATAGAAATATTAATAATAAATAAATACAGTGCTAAAAATACAAAGTAGCATTTAATATATTGTGTAATTGTTGCAAAGCATTAGTGACAGTGTTTTTAGGAGTGTGTAAACAATATTAAAACAAAAATGGACATTCAAGATACAAGTCCAAACAAAACTCTCATAAATAGTGAAAATAACGTGTTAAACTATAATATTGTGTGCTAAATAAAGAAGTGAATAAAGCTTATAACAGTGCTCTTAAAAAACAATAAAATAGTGCTAATTATATAGTTAAAGTTTAATTTAATTCAATTATTAGAAAAAGTACTTTAATACCCTCATTTAATTTAATTTATTTTTGTAAATCACTTAATATATACCAACTACATTCGCAGGCACCTTCGAAGTACAGATAGCCCAACCGGGCGGGCTGTTGGATTTCTACGCGTTACACTCGTGTTCAAATCTCGCATCTGAAGACTGTTGTTTTTTAGGACATTTTTCTTCATAAATGTTTAGTTACATTATTTTCATTAAGATCGTTGTACCTATAATCGATAACAGATGTCGCCTTATTTCATTTATTGATAATATACTTCGTCAAAACATAGTCGTCACAGCGCCGGGACATTATAGTCGAACTAGCATCGAACGCAAACAGGCAATACAAAATAATAATAAAAATGAGTTTCTTGGACAATATAACATTTCGTAGAAGGAAGAGAAGCAAGTCAGTTGCATCAATAGATTATAATACAACTGTACTTCATTCAACATTGGAAATCTCAGAAGCATCAGCACTAAGTTTACCAAATATATCTAACGATAGTGAGCAACTAACGACTTTGGCAACCAGAATTCAAGATCTAACGTCACAACTGGAATCTGCACACAACGAAATAATTAATTTAAATTTAGAAAATCAATCTTTAAAAGCAACTGTAGAAAAATATGAGCATAAAATTAAATTATTTAAAAATGTTACAGGAGGTTGCACTCCAATTAAGCATTCACCTCTTAGGTCGAAAAGTAAAAAATCTATAGCTCCTGTAATAAATATCAATAATCACATAAATAAAAAAATTGAAGATGGTAACAAGATAGTTATAAAAAAAACAAAAAATAAAATGTGCATCCTTAGCAGCCACACATCAAATGATGATTTATTAAGCCAAATTGAAGACAAATTTCATGAATACGAATTTTGCATATTTAGAAAACCAAACGTAGGAAGTGAACAATTATTATTAGAAGTAGAAAAGCATACACAGACATTTTCGCACCAAGACAAATGTATAATATTTATAGGAGAAGAAGACTTTAAATTTACACAAAATTACAAAAATTTAACATTAAATATAATTAACAAGTTGCAAGATTTAAATCATACTAATTTTATTCTATGCGTTCCAACATACAAATTAAATAATTATTCGACAATATATAATAAAAGAATTGAGATATTTAATAATCTTCTAAGTAAGAAATTATCAGATTGTGCTCATATAAACATTTACGATACCAACAAACATTTATCTTATGACTTCGAAATGTTTTCTAAATATAGTGGAAGAATTAACAAACAAGGTCTTGCGTGTGCTGTAAAGCATCTTTCAAAATTTACCTCGCAATTGGAATTTGACTATGGGCAACATATACATGATAATAAGTCAACAATAGAAAATAATAATATTGAGTGTTTTCGCGGCTAACAATCTAAATATCTTACATCAAAATATTTCCGGCCTAATCAATAAATTGGATGAATTCATAGTATGTCTAGAAAAATTACATGACAACAAAATAGATATTGATATTATATGTATTACAGAACACAACATGATAGATCTCGACTATAACCGACTTACCATACCTAACTATAAATTGGCATCATGTTATTCAAGGAAGCTTAAACGAAGAGGTGGCTCATGCATACTAATAAAATCTGGACAAGAATATGAAGAACTTCAGTGGATCAAAAACCTATCGGTACCAAACTGTTTTGAATGTTGTGGCATTGAATTGACAAAAACTAAAATATTCATTGTTTGTATTTATAGAGTTCCTAAATCGGAAATAGATGTATTTTTTGAACAATTACAATTAATGTTAAATATATTATATAATAAAAAACAGGTTGTCATCTGTGGGGATTTTAATATTAACAGACTTAAAAGAACATCAACCGCTGTTAAATTTGAACATATTTTATCAAATTTTAATTTTAATTTGATTATTGACGAACCTACGAGATTATCTAGTAAAACATGCATCGATAATATTGCAACAAATGTAAAGAGAAGTAAATGTAGCATAATGGAATTTGCCCTATCTGACCATACTGCTCAAATATTCTCATGTGCCACCAGCAAACAGTGTAATTTAAAATCATGGAAGGTACTAAGAAGAGACTATTCTCTAGAAAATAAACAAAAATTTACAGAGAGTATTAATAGCTTAAGTTTTAGTGACATTTATAATAATAATAACGTTGACGAAGCATTTGATATTTTCTTTGATTATATATTGCTCTTTTATGATCTCTGCTTCCCAATTTTGACCAAGACCATAAAATCTAGAAAACAACAGAAATGGATATCCAAAGGTATTAAAATATGTAGTACAAAGAAAAGATCGCTATTATGGACATACAGACTCTCCCCGACATTATACAATAAAATTACATTTAAAAAATACAGTAAGTGTTTTAAGAGAATTATCAATCTTACAAAACGAGCGCAAAATACTTACTTTATTAATAATTCACGTAATAAGACGAAGGCAATTTGGCAAGTTATTAATAACACAAAATGTAACTATCCTAATGAAAATATAACTAAAATAAATCATAATAATAAAACAATAATTAAACCCTTTGACATTGCAAATTGTTTTAATAATTATTTTATAGATCAAATTCAATCATTGACAAATAAAAATAAAAGTAATAACATAAAAAATAGAATAACATTCCCTAATTTTAATAAATCTATATATTTCTCCCCTGTAACTACTCATGACATATTTAAAATAACTAAATGTTTAAAAAATAGTAATAGTGTTGGCATTGATGGAATTTCTATTAGAATAATTAAAAAAAACATTCATAGTCTGTCGGAACCAATTACTTATTTGATAAATTTATCTCTAAGCAATGGCGTTTTTCCAACTAAATTAAAACACGTCCTTGTTAAACCTTTACATAAAAAAGGGTGTAAACTTGAAATGCAAAATTATAGACCAATAGCCCTGAGTCCTACTATTTCTAAAATATATGAAAAGGTGATTTATAATAAATTATATGATTATTTCGAAGTTAATAATTTGTTTTGTGACGAACAGACTGGTTTTAGAAAGGGCAAATCAACTACCACAGCCGTTTATAATCTGCTAAAACATGTTATGGTATCTATGGATAAAGCTATACCAGTATGTGCTATATATATGGACATGTCAAAGGCTTTTGATTTTGTCAATCATACAGAGTTACTTAACAAACTGTATTTGTATGGTGTGAGAGGAATCCCACTACAACTCATATCTTCTTACCTGTGTGATAGACAACAGCAGATTCAAATACAAGGTCTATGTTCAAGAAGTCATAGTGAAAAATCCTATTTATCAGATTCTAGGTATGTAAATTTGGGAGTTCCTCAGGGAAGTATTCTGGGTCCCCTTTTATTTCTAATTTATATAAATGATTTGCCAAAATATATCAAACATCCAATGACTTTGTTTGCTGACGATTGTACAGTGGTTATTAAGCACAGTGAAAATTATGAATCAGAAATAAATTCAACACTAAATCGTATAATAAATTGGCTAGAGTATAATAATTTGATACTTAATTTTGATAAAACAAAAATTGTCCATTTTAACCAGAGGAAACCTGAAAAACATATTGTACTCCAATACCGCGGTCAAACTATTGAAGCAGTTGAAGCTATACAATTCCTGGGTGTCATGATGGATAAGGGGTGTAGATGGCACTTGCATGTGGAGAACATATGCAGTAAACTAAATCAATATGTCTACGCACTTAGAAAATTAACTGCAGTTTGTGACGAAAAATCCTCGCTTATGGCATACCATGCATATGTAACTTCAACCTTAAGATACAATATAATATTTTGGGGTAATTCAGTAAATAAGGATTCGGTTTTCAGGGCTCAAAAGCGTTGTTTGAGAGCTATGTGTGGACTCAAGTGGGACGAAAGCTGTAGAGACACCTTTATAAGACTCAAGCTTTTGACGTTCCCATGTTTGTACATTTACGAGACGGCTATTTTTGTAAAAAAAAACATTAATTTATTTGACATTAAATTAGCACCAAAAAAAATATTACGCCCAAGGCCACGACACCAATTAATGACTCTGTCAGCTAAAAAAATGTTATTACATAAAAACATTTTTGGAATGGCTCCTAAGATATTTAATAAATTGCCAGATTGCCTAAAAGATCTCAATTTTAATTTATTTAAGTATAAGTTAAAATTATTGTTAATTAAAAAATGCTATTACCGAATTGACGATTTTTTAAATGATAACAATGACCTTATTATTATATGACATTAATATTTTGAATTATTTTGACATTGAATTATTTTTCTATTTATTATTTGCAATTATTTTAACGTTATTTTTTTCCCTATTTGAATGTTATTATGTTATTAAATTATTATTTGTTAATGACTGTTTGTTAAGTATTATAGTAATTTTTAATATTTTGTAAACACCATATATTTATACACCCAAATGGGTAGTTATGGAGGAACACTAATATAGAAATAAGACCAATGTATTTACTAACCCATAACAATAAATAAATTATTTGAATTTGAATTTGAATTTAAAGGCTACGTCTCAGTGCCATATGTCATCACGGGGACATTACTTGAAAATAAGTGCCACGGTGGGCGGGAGAGGCTTAGCGTAGCTCGTGTATTGACATACACGAGTAACTTAGCTTCGCATATTTCAGTTAGCTCACATATCTTAGTGTTTACATAGTTTCTAGTTTGCATACAAGTATAAAAAACTGTATTAGATATGCGAGCCCAGCTAAACTAAGTTAGCTTAGCTTTGGGCAGCAACCCGGGTTATGCTAGGTTTCTTTAGCTTAGTTCGCGCAGCTAAGTTACTTTACTATCAATATTAGGTACTGCACTGAAAACTTGTTAGGCATAGTTATGGCGACTGGAGTAACCGTAAACTGAAATAGTTCTTTCAGTCGTCGTTACTCTTGGATCCTTTCTTAGAGATTTTAGTAGAGATTCTATGTCGTATCGCAATAAAAAAATACTGTATAGCTAAGCTAACAAACTTGGTTAAGTCTTTGTGACCAACTCACCGTAGGGATGACGTAATTATTTGCATTACCAAAATATTTAATATAACCTACGCATGACATAAATATGAGTTTCGGCGGGCAATTGCAAGTGACAGGTCGTGCTGTCTAAAATTATTTGTAAAAGTGGCAAGATTTTAACATATTATTGTGTGATATACTGGTGGATACCTGGGATGTACTAAAACTCGACCAGTCTCATCGGCGAATGGGAAGCAGCGTTTTCTTAATGTGCGGTGAGTATACTGCGACCCTCAAGCCACCTGCCAAGCGTGGGGATCTAGGACCCCCATTATTAACGACAACATGCAACTGGCATCTTGTCGGTCGGAATGGAGTTTTAAGGGGGAGGCCTATGTTTAGCAGTGGACGCCTTCCGGCTGATGATGATGATGATGACTCAAGTGTAGACTAGTAAATTACAATGCTTTGAATTATATTATACATGTGCCCAATTTTAAAAACTATTTTTGTAATTCTTCCACGTATCTAACTTTACAAATACGAGTATTGAGTTTTAGATGCCTTGGGTTTAGTTCTATTACCTTTGAAAAAACGCAACTAGCAAGGGATCACCTGTATCATCTTTTGTGGTTACCTACTCAAATTTAAATGTAATAGTTTTACATTTTAAAACAAATCTAAATATAAAGAAAACTGATCTCATCTACTCAAGTTTTTTTATTATTAGAAAGGACACGTAGGACAAATAAACCTCTTATGTAAATATGCTATCCTTCTCGTAGTAGATTGTAATGAAAATACTAGGGTATCATCGCTATTTTTGGCAACGTAATATACTTTCTATATAAACTACTCGTATTTATTGGTTGACGAGAGGCGACAGTGGTCTAGTGGAAGTGGAAATAGTTACGAAAATCGTGAGCAGTAATTCGAGACCATCAGTATCAATGTATCTTTGATATATGTACTTTGGTTGTCTTGTTTCTATGATACTAGGCACTTTAGTAGCTTAGTATTGAAATGTATAACAATAATAGAATAAAAAAGTTTGTATTGTCTGGCATAGTCAACAGTTGATATAGTCAGAGCTCTTGGTCTTCGCCATGATTATCAGAAGGCGAGTCGAGGTCAGATCTCAATGAATAAATAAAAAAGTTTAAAAAAAACTTGATTGATTAATTGATACAATGAGTAAAATTATATTCAAAATATTTTGGTAAAGAAACTTAACAACCATAAAACTTTTATATTTTAGAATTAAAATATTAAAAAATACAATAAAACAAAAATAAACTTATTGATAAAAAGTTCTTACTTACATTTATATCAAATACAAAACTAAGGAACTACACTTTATTTTGTTACGAAAAAAAAGTTTACGAAAAGTCACACATAAAATTTCGTATTTAATAATTGTGTAGGCTTCAAAGGAAATCGAGAGCGTCCGGACTACGGCGCAGTATAAAGCTCACTGAAGGTTCTCAAATATTTCAGCCTCTGTAGCTAGGTGAGTCGTAGCCATGGGCAACGAAATAAAGCCTCCAGTCTATTCAAAAGGAAATTTCTAAAAATATACACTTTAAACTTTAAACATTGCATAAGCTTCTTTTTTATGCAATGTTACTTATTATTTGTAGAAAAAACTTTAAGGTGGTCCGTCCGTCCGTGGACAATTTATTCATCCCACTTCTAGGATAGGTATTGAGTAATTCTATATGTCAATGACATATGACCTCAACTTGTTCAACGATAAAGCAAGGCCTAGGAGCGCGAAAGACTGGAACACCGACTTAAAGTTGTTAAAAATATCTCTATGAGGAAGGCGGCTGAAGTACATTGTAAAAGGATGCTTTAGTTTAATTATTTCAGAAAAATTGCCAAACATCAACTACGAGTATAAGAAAGTAATATTGTTTAAAATAAGCTTACTTTTGTACGAAATCGCATGGTAATATTATAATAATATTGCTGAAAGAGATAGTGGTACACCCCCCGAACTTGTTTGAAATAAAATTATTTATTTGCTCCAAAAATATTTTTTTTTGTTACGAAGCCTTTTGTAAAGCTGTAAAGTGATTTAGTCGCCCTTCGAGATCAGCTTGTAAGTTTGCGGTTTTAACTAGGCCGGCATAGTGGATGTGACTACTACTTACAGTTATTTAACTGTAGTAGCACTCGCCTCCATTCATGGACCGAACTCCAGCTTAACATCAGGTGGGTACCGTCATATGTAGTCACAATAAAAATACCATGATAGATGTGACTGCTACTACAGTTAAATAATTGCAAGCAGAGTTTTTACTATGCCGGCCTAATATTGTAAAATAAGAATAAGCTGATGTATTGGTTAAATAAATAAATATTTATTATTATTATTTATTATCATAAAAAACGGCATTTCAAGCGTATCCCGAAACGCGACTAAGTCACTTCCCGGTCATCACACTTGTGTATTTACATTTTAAGTAACGGGTATGGGTTTAAATTACAGATGACTGTTTATATACTGGGAAATTCAGAGAATATTAAACACATTTTACATTATAAGTGGAAAATGCGATCAATAATTACTCGTACATCATTACGACACGCGTAGCTGACTATTGACTATCATAAAACAACCAGTCCGCTACGCATAAAAGTCTTGGGCTCGATTCCCGGTCGGGGTTATTTTTTTTGTACAATACAAATTAAGTATTAAATTTAAAAAATAAAGCATATATTTGATCTGAGTCTGCGTATTTAAATGGTAGGCAGACAGTTAGTGGTCATTTGACCAGTCTGCCTACCCGTACAGTAGACACTTTACTTATACTGTCGTACAAGTAAAACACATTCACAGACCGTGAAGCGACTTAATTGCGTTTCGGAATGAGCTTGAAATTTAACGGTTCTTATTAGGCCCGCATTGTGGATGCGATTGCGACTTGCATATTTTATGTATTGTTTGGTATTTTTAACAAATAAGTAAGGTAACAATCAACTGTAATTAAGGCAACCGTGGTGTAGTGGCAGCGCAATGGGGACGCAAACCGAGAGCACGGGTTCAAATCGCTTGTCGGCACCAAAGTATCTTTGATAAGGATAAAGTATTCCACTATTTTAATTTTTTTTATTGTGACTACATATGACGGCACCCGCCTGCTGTTATAATTAGTAGTCACATCCACTATGCCGGCCTAGTTGAAACCGGCAACTTACAAGCTGATCCCGAAACGCGACTAAATCACTTCACGGTCTGTATACTTGTAAGTGGTGGTACTACCCCGGATCGGCAGACTGGGTACCACTGTATACCACTCTTAACTTACTTGCTGATTTAACAAAGAAACTACACGCCGATTGCTTCTTGCGACTTAAGCGGGTATCACGGGAAGAAGAGACGAAGGGCGGGAAAAGGTTATCATTTTAATTATATTTAGGCAACCTGGCTTCCTTGAGGATGTCTCCGATTTGATCGGAAAACACTCTCCTGGGCCTGCCTTGTTTAACGCATCCATCCACATCAGATTTATAAATTCCTTTCGTCAATCTACTTTTACTCATCCTTTCCATATGCCCAAACTATCGAAGCATTCCTTTGTTAGTCCTTGTCACTACATCTTCTTTCAAACCACATCTATCACGCAATAAGATCATCACAGAGCCTGTGTGAAGAGAGTTGTGGATGTGAAGGAAGCAAGGGAGTTATCTAAGGATCGTAGTAAGTGGCGCTCCATTGTCTCTGCCTATCCCTGTGGGAAAAAGGCATGGCAATTTGATTGATTGATTGAATTATAATTTATTTTGAACAATCTGTGACGTCATATTTCATGATAACCATCTAATGGGCATGGATAACCTTTCATGATATTATTTTTCATAAATATATATACACGTTCATCATTTGCATTTGAATAAATACTCTAATGTATAAGCCCTAAGGTATAATTGCGTTTAAACAAATTCTTACTATTTCATTTCTATTTTACTGTGTGTGTGGGAGTCATTTAATTTGAATTTTATTGTTTTTAATGCTCAATTCTGCTTTTTATTTTAAAGCTCATTATTTTTAATGGTATCTGGTAAAACACTTATACATCTCTATTCCTGCAGAGATAGGCAGAGAGCATAACCTTACATTGTTCTTATACATAAGTTTCAACTATGTGAACACTTTCTTACCTACTTCAATATCATCCTTTTCCACTTCATTTTTCTTATGTAGCTCGATATATGTCGGCAACTCGTCTAATGTTAAGCTAAAGTGCGGCCTTTGCATGAAGGCGAATGCTACTATAGTAAAACAATTACAAGCAGAAGTCGCATCCACTATGCCAGCCTATGTAGTTGGAACCAGTAACTTTCAAACTCGAAACCCAAGTAAGTCACTTCACGGCCTGTACACTTGAAAGTGGTGGTCATAAATTCAGTCACAAACGTATTTAAAACGGCACGTTTTACTTGTACAATCTCTTTGTACAATTTTTATTTTTGTTTTAAAACCGCCCATCCCATTTAGCAAACAGAAATGCAATCAAAACTCTTTCAGCCTAAAACAACGAATGACCGCATGACATTTAGTTACTGAATCTCATGCTGCACTGGTATATTCAAATAAAGAAAAATACACATATATGAATACATTTTTAAATGTATTCATATATATTTTTCTTTACACATAAATATGTATCATTCAGTTTTATTCATTTCCACGTTTGTGTGTATGTATGTTTGGACGCCACAGAGCTTATATGCACGTAAATGTGAGAAAAGCGAATATCAACTGGCGTGACAGTTTGATTTAAAAATAAGTGAATATTATTACAAATATTATTAGTTGGTCAAAATATTATTCGTAAACATGCAAAATAAAACAACAGTACGGAATAAATCGCCATTTATTGATCTAAAAATTGATTTTCTAATAAAAAAATATTATTCTTTAAATACTAAAACACCAACTAACATAAAAAATATGACATTATTGCAAAAATGCATTTTACAGCCATTTTTTATTATACTTATATATTAAATATACCAAGTCATCTTAAAATTTATAATTTTAATAATAAGTAGTACTTCAATGCCTTAGACTTTTGATACGGACGCTACGACACATGGACATAAATGAAGATAAAGGAAAATCTTAAATGAACTCCTATTTGATATTTGACTCACCTTATTCTAAAGAAGTTCGGATAGTACGTGAGGAGAGGGTAACTAAATACCTGAAACCATTACAGTTGCGGCGTGACGACCAGAGAAGAAGATAAATATTCCAATTGACTATTTAGTTACCCTCTCTTGGGTTTCGTTGAGCAATGGAAACATTACTCCTGGGTCCTTATAGCGCAGCGATACGCAGTCATCTTACTAGGTCATTTGTTGTAGGAATAGACACAGACTCTTCGTCCTTGGAAGAAGTTTTCTCTACTTATTGACCACACTCTAGCTCAACACAAGGACGAATGCGGGTATATAACAAAGCTTAATTAAAAAAAAAACTAAAGTATATACAGGTATTTTAAAAGCAGTGGAAAGGATAGCACTCCTTTTGTATGGGGACTTAGGCTTAATTGTATTAACAGCTGCATATACATTTTAAAATAGTTTGATGTACGAAGATTACAATGTAATTGGAATATATCCTTTAATTTGCATAGTTTAGGTGTGCAAAATGATCAAACTATTATGACAGTTTAAAGCAGAACTGAAAATATAGCGTGACTTGGTGATTGACAGACGATACAAAATCCATATCTTATTTTCCAAATAACTCAATTGCACAGCAATTAAAAGCAAAATTGTTATTAGTTTTATCAGTACAAGTATCGAAACTACCATTTAAATATATTTTTTCATCATTGAACATTACAAAAGTAGTACATACAGTAGTACATGGTCCATTCGAAGCCTGATTGGGTTCGATTACAATATCAGTCTGAAACTTAAAAGAGTTTAGTCTAGTATCTATCGAATCCCTTTAAATACGGAAAGCACCAACTCCAATAAAGATATAAAATCACAATTTTAAACTATCACAATTAAATTATTCCTTGATCAAATACCCCAATTCCTTCATTTCCTTAACAAAGGCATCGTCTCGATATTTTTTAATCTTAGTTATCCACTGACCAAAAGTAACGAAGTCTCTATTCGTGCCGCCATATTCTTTTGGCAAATTATTTGGATGTATATGCTGGTGCAGAGATTTCATGTCGTAACCGTGGAAGAATATCCTGTCCCAGAAGTTCTGCGGAATGAATCTTTTGAAGAGGTAAAAGAATGTGTTTATGATCCACGAATAATTGATAATGTGACACGTTGCCATCCGATTCGGGAACGCCGTCTGAAATGGAAAATTTTACAAATTAGCGACTTAAATTGATTGAAATTAAAAAGACCACCTAGTGTACACAAAAGTGTTTAATCGCCCGTACGCGTACATTCAGAAAAAAGTGACTATGTCGACTTGTAAGTTGCCGATGCTCGAATGTTTTGGCAATGAATACATTTCGGATACATTCTCAAGATAGCTGGGTTAGTGCCCATAACCGTAGAGCTTGTATGAAAAGTATTGTGGATGTGAAGGAAGCAAGAGAGTTGTGTCAGGATCGTGGCAGGCGGCACTCCATTGTCTCTGCCTATCGCTGTGGGAAAAGGGCGTGAAAATTTAACTAATTGTTTTGGCAAATCCAAAAAAGTTATAAATTATATAATACATATACATAATATAATATTCGAAACGAAATATAACTAGTTTAACAAAATAAATTATAATAATACTCGTAAATGTCTTAAAAACCAATTGAGTCTGTATAAAGAGAATTGTGGATGTGAAGGAAGCGAGATAGAGAATTGTGTCAGGATTGTAAAAAGTGGCGCTTAGTTGTCTCTGCCTATCTCTGTGGGAATTAAGGTGTGACAAATGATGATGATAAATATCGACAAACGTTCTGAAAAATGCAAATATATTTGTTGCTCTAAACCCACAGTAAAATCAACAACAAAGGAGGTAATTAACATAAAAATAATGTTTAGACGTATTTATTTAACAAAGTAAAATGTTGTCATGTTTAAATGCATTGAACTTCACCTCCACATAACCTATAGAAACATTATTAGCGTTGGTTTTTAAAACATCAATTTTCAAAACATGCAAGAATAGGATATGACTTTAAAAGTTTACAACTTGAACATGTAGGTACATTTATTATTTTATCATTTTGCATAAATCATCTGTTAAAAGTCAAAATCAATGGTATTCTACTTAAAATGGATCGCCGTTTCACTGAATCACAAGCCTACCTCTTAGATAATTTAACCGTAATTAACAGTTAAATTAGATAACATAGTGAAGAATCGGTTTTTGCAGTCGTCGGCACTTTTGGTTTTCTTCTTGCTTACCATCAGGCCTCGACTCAGGTCAGATGCCAAGACACAATAAAAATCAATCAATCAATCAAATTGTCACGCCTTTTTCCCACGGGGATAGGCAGAGACAATGGAGCGCCATTTACCACGATCGTTACACAACTCCCTTGCTTCCTTCACATTCACAATTCTCTTCATACAGGCTCTGTGGTTATGGCCACTAGGTTCTTGAGGATGTCTCCGATTTGGTCGGAAAACACTCTATATAAAACATACTTATATATTATTGTACAAAAAACAATTATCTGCTTGTGTTTCTAATTTTAGTATTATGATGTAATTATTTTAAATTCACATGATTATTTTATTACGAAACATAATAATACTCAAAATACAGCCCGGTTAAATAACAAACCAAACTTAATTGCTTACCATGCGATTAGATCGGACTAATCACAAAGTAACATTGTCTCCGGCGATTTCTCAATCGACATACAAACAAATACAACTTGTTTAGTCATGTCATTTGATCTGCTGATTATTAGTTTATTTAGAAAGAGTAGTAAGCTGGGTTGCCTAGTGCATAACTGTAGAGCTTGTATAAAGAGAATACTGGATGTGAGGGATAAAGAGTCTCTGACTGAGTCTCCCCGTGCCCACGATGGCTGCAAAGCTCTTGAAACGTCGGAATAATAAAAAAAATTAAACCCAAAATAAACGCGATAGTAAGCCGCATAAAATTTGTTTAATTCATTAATAAATGTTCGTGCAAAATCTAAGAAAATACTATGTTCTTTCAGGGATAAAGTGACTATGTTGCGTTTTAAGATCGTCTATTAAGTTGCCGAAGCTTGGTAAAGGGAAATATGCGGAAATGTGAAAATCGGAGACATTATCAAGAAAGTTGGGTTGACTAAAGGTTATGACTTTAGTGCCATAACCTTACAACTGTATAAAGAGAATTATGGATGTTTGGGAAGCGAGGGAGTTTTGTCTGGATCGTGGCAAGTGGCGCTCTATTGCTTTTGCATATTCCTGTAAAAGAGTGCGAATAATAGAGTGCAAGCTAGACTTACCCCACACAAAGCTATAATTTGATATGCTATGGTCGGTGTTAACGTGGCCACATGTCTTATAGCTAAGCCATCCATATCAACAATAAGAACGCCACCCATTATTTGTGATTTTGGTTGTCTGATGCCAATCTCTAACATCGCCATGCCAGCTTTGACCAGGTCTTCTGCAGGGAACTCTGTTGGGTCCCATTTACCTATAAACATAATTCATTTAATAGGGGTTATCATTGTTATGAAGAGTTGAGTGTGAAGATAGAAGAAAGTTGCAAATTGAAATTTATTAATATTGCTAATTGAGCTTGTATGAAGAGAATTGTGGATGTGAAGGAAGCGAGGAAGTTATGTTAGAACCGTGGCAAGTGGCGCTCCATTGTCTCTGCCTATCCTCGTGGAAAAAAAGCGAGACATTTTGATTTAAAATTATATCGATGTATAAATTTATTTTTCAGTGATTTAGGAACTGTTCGCTCAATATATTTGTAAGTAATTAAGTTATAAATCTGATGTGGATAGATGCGTTAAACAAGGCAGACCCAGGAGGGTGTTTTCTGACTAAATAGTAAACGTTCTCTAGAAAGCTAGGTTGCCTAGTGGCCATAATGGTAAAGCTTGTATGTAAAGAATCATGGACGTGTCAGGATCGTGGCAAGTGGCCACGATTTTAGATAAATACTTTTGAGCAGCAATCACATCTACTATTTTATGTATATGTCACCGTATAATTGTAAATACCGTTAGTTTACAATCTATCTCGCGAGTTTGTTAACTGACGAAAAATTGCGAACTGTACCGTATTACTTATAATACCTATAACGTATCATTCTTTGTTACTTTATAATCAATTCCATATCAAACTATATATCTTTATCTATATTATAATCTATTATGGAGTATAATTATCGTAAATTAATACGTTATATTGTGAGCAGTATAGTTCAGTTCACAATTTATCGACAGTTTACAATCTCGCGAGATAGATTATCAACTAACAGTATTCACAATTATACGGTGGCATATACAATAACTTTAGCCATACAAGTGGCCAAGTAAGCACCACACTCAACCGGCCATTGACCCAAATTTATACTTGCATAATATTATACATTTATCAATTCACGTAACACTTTCCAATAACGTTACGTGCTATACAACCTTAGGAATTAACTTGCCATAGATACACACGAGTTTATTAATAAATATCTTTAAATTAAAACTATTTTTTTAATTTATGGTGTAGTAGTTGTGAATGCCTTCGAGAACTATGAGCCTACAGTTCAAAATTGATACCATTATATCTCTGATATAAGAGGCTATTAAGTTTAAAAACATCCTAATTTCAATAGAGAAGGTGGTTGGCGATTATCTAACACCTGGGACCCCATAATACATAAACTCAAGTCCCAAGTCCAGCAAGCTGCCAAACCAGATGACACCGTCAGTTATTTTTGCAAAAAAAATATTAAATCGGGAACAGAAAATCAAAATCAAAACATTAAACGTAGTAGTTAAACGGGGTAGTTTTGGAAACAATAACAATATCAACCAATAGGACGACCAACACCTCAGACTTGCAGCCTCCGTGACCACAAATGGCTGCAAAGCTCTTGAAACGTCGGAATAATAATAGATAATAAAAAATGTATCAAAAATCAATCAAATCAAAACCAAAATAAACGCGATAGTAAGCCGCATAAAATTTGTTTAATTCATTAAAAAAAACATTTACTGTAAAATGATGCATACAGGTACTTACCAAATCTCATCACAGTAATACGTCCATAAGCGGGATCACTAACCAGTTGTCCCATATAAGCATCCTTCACTTTGCTCAATGCAAACAAATCCACGTCTTGGTGCGTGCTAGGATATTTTGCGCGGAACTTGTTGTAGCGGATCATCTGAAAAGGAAAACAAAATAAAAATCAATGAAAACAAATGGAACGCCGCTATTTCCACACGATCCTAGTACAGTTTTCTTGCATCGTACATATTGACATGAATACAAATATTAAAGAAAATGAGAAATGTGAATGTGAAGGAAGCGAGGGAGTTGTGTAAGGATCGTGGCAAGTAGCAGCTCTATTGTCTCTGCCTATCCCTGTGGGAAAAAGGCGTGACAATTTGATTGATTTATTGATTAACAATATTCTTTGTTAATATATCTGTGGGTAATAGTTCAAGTGTTTGGTTGTTTTTTAATTAGGACGCGACATTTGACCTCGACTTGGCTAATGGCAACTTGTCTGAAAAACTTGCGAATTTGTGATTGAATAGCCAACGATGTAGATGTATTTAAATGGAGGACATTTTGGTGTATTAAATAAATACTTACATGTCTATATGCCTTTCTAACTATGAAACCCCTTGAACGTAAAAATCTTAATAAATAGGCATCATCAGTTCTTAGAGGACGGCATTCGTCATTTTCTGCAATGAAATTTGTTTATTTATATAAGACGCAACTTTAAATTTTAAAACATTATTTGCTAAGTTGAAAATTCAAAAATGTATACACACAATAGTCAAGCTTAACCAAAATATTAACAATATAAATGTAGAAAAAGAGGAATAAAAAATTCAGATAAGTACTTGTCTTTTAAACTAATAAAAGATAAAAAAAATTATTATAAATAAGTATTAAATATAATAAATATAGTGGGTATGATTTTCAAATTCTGTAAACCCACTGTTAAAATCTCCACTGAAGTAAAATATCTACTGTAGTCGCAAAGAACTTTTAAAGCGACTTTAAATAAATATAAAAAATATATTATAACTCTATTAAGAATTACTAGGATATCAGATTTCCAAAACAGTATTTTACTTCCACGGGTACGTATCTCTTAAAGTATCACTTCAACAGGTTCTCAAATACATGTGCTAAAGAAGTAATATATCTTACGAACCATATATCATTTGTCGTAGCTCTGCGATGCATGTTGCCCTGGTGTCTGGATCTTCATTGCACAGCTCAAAAGCCAATTCATCTAGTTCAGGACTCTCGTCTATGCATAACTCTGACTCGTAACCTATCTCTAGGAATTGCTCGTACATTGTAAATAAGCTGGCGAAGAAAAAAAATAAATTAAAATAAATGGAAAGGATCGTTACATAAGGGCACAGACCTTTATGGACTGTTTATAAAGCCTAAACTGGTTAGTAATGGTCCACGCTAATAATTATAACTTAGAGTAACTTGTAAGAAACTCCAACACCGGTTGTACCAAAAATTATAATTTACTAATTTGTAAAAAGTATCGTATAAGTGAAAGAAAAAAGGAAAAATGGGTTGTACCACTCTTTAACTTCACATTTTATATTTAAGTTTACCGGATATTTTATACAGAGCTAAAGGGCATCATTCATTTTGGGTTTCTATGTTTTTTTTCTTATCATCAGGCGGGACGAAGTCAGATGTCGTGTCACAATAAAAAAAAACTTTTGTTATTTCTAATGATAAAAACATAATATATAAATAGTAGTTTCGATATAAAATTATTAATAACCCAATTCACGATTTCGTAATAGTAAACGTAATGGAATAAGTATGTATAAAGTAAAACTGAATTCGTTAATTGAAACTTTTTTGGTAGAACCGGCTAATAGTCTGCATGTCTGGGCAGCTAACTACACCATGAGAGGCCCATGCGGAGATGGTGGATCGACCTAGCTAGTTACTAACCATAGCGAATGGAGTTGGTTGTGGAAAGATGGTAGGGCAGCCTTTGCATTCTTATAATAACATTAGAAGTGGGGATTTAATTTTCACGCCTCTGTAACGCTCAAGATAAGTACAGATAAGGGGGCGCCACTTTACCCGATCCTGACCCAGCTCTTTTCAAACATGCCCTTCGCTGATATGGATTAATCAGCGAAATTAAATTAAAATGAAATTAAAAACACAAGACAAAACACATACAGTATTAGGTAAATGGTATTTATAAGTAGTTAAAAAATATATATTAATTATTAAATTAGGATTTATTTAATTTAAAAAAGGTAACATAATTTGTGAATTGAAATAAATTTTAAATTGAACAAAAATTTATTTCAACTCATAAATGAATAAATATAAAATAAAATAAATGAATAAATATATATTTTTTGTGTTTTTAATACAATTTTTATTATATTCATTATTTATGTATTGTATAAGTAGGTATTTTGTATTTTTCATGTAAATATGCATGAATATGTAAATAAAAATTTGCAATAATTTATTTACATATAGATATTTTTATTATTGAACCTCGATATATGTCAACACACAGCCTGATGTTCAGCTGGGAGCGCGGTTAAGTAATTGTAAGTAGTAGACGCACCCACTATGCCGGCCTAGTTGGTAACGGGAACTTACAAGCTGATCCCGACTACTTTTCGGTCTGTATACCTCTGTACTATCGGCAAACTGGGCACCAATACCTATCATTATTTAACAACCAGACCCAGAATAAATATTTTTTAAATATATTTTTTATAAATTATATATTATTTTTAATAAAATTTGTAATTATTGGAATTTACAAATAAAAACTTTGATACAGGTATGCTAAGCTACTCTTGTCGTCATCAACAATTCGAACATAGTTTATAAACTTATATATTTAAATTTCATTACTATAATCTCTATTGCATAAAAGCGACCGTGGTGTAGTGGCAGTGCAATGGTTACGCATGCCGAGTGCACGGGTTCAAAACCACTCACCGGTACCAATGTATCTTTGATATAATGTACTTTTATATGTGGTTGTCCAGTTTCTATGATACAAGGACTTTATTAGTTTAGTATAGAAATGTATAAAAAAATAAAATATCCTCGTTCATGAACGTTGCGTCACAATATTACTCAAGATTTAGCCAGTAGATAATGCCTAGCCGCATTAAGTCCATCTTTTTTGATTATAGCACAAATGACGATAATCACGCGTTTGCATTATTTTAGTAAATAAATCATTATGTTGATGCATTTTAAATTCGTTGTTTGGATATTTCAAAGTGACTTTTACAGCCGGTTGTACCAAAGATTATAATTTACGAATTTATAAAAATATCGTATAAGTAAATGATAAAAAAGAAAAATGGGTTGCACCACTTTTTAACTTCACGTTTTACATTTACGTTTAACGGATATTTTATACAGAGCTAAGGGACATCATTCATCTTGGGTTTGGGTTTTCTATGTATACCACTTTTGTTTTTTCTAATGATAAAAACATATATAAATGGTAGTTTCGAAATAAAATTCTTAACAACCCAATTCCCGATTTCGTTATAGTAAACGTAATAGAATAAGTATAAAGTAAAACTAAATTCGTAAATTGAAACTTTTTTGGTACAACCGGCTGTTAGTGTTTTTTTACGAATTGCATAAAAAACTAGTTGTAATAATAATTAATTAGGTAGGTTAAGAGTGGTAGGCAGTGGTACCCAGTTTGCCGATCCGGAGTAATACCATCACTTGCAAGTATACAGACCGTGAAGTGATGTGGTCGCGTTTCGGGATCAGCTTGTAAGTTGCCGGTTCCAAATAGGCCGACATAGTGGATGTGATTGCTACTTACAGTTATTGAATTGTAGTTACAATAAAATTATTTTGATTTTGATCCATTCATAGACCACACTCCAGCTTAACATCAAGCGGGGTGCTGTCAAATGTCGAGTCACAATAAAAAAAAGGTTCTCTGGTCATCTCGAGGATTGGAAGAATAAATTTATTTTTTTATATACAAATGCATTTTTTTGATCTCAGAATTATGGAAGTGTTATGGATCGCATACTAACTATCTTTATATTATTTTTTTACTACCTATTATCATATTATCATAGAAACAGGACAACCAAAGTACATATATCAAAGATACATTGATGGTGGCAAGTGGTTTTGAACCTATGCTCTCGTCTTGCGTAACCATTGCACTGCCACTACACCACGGTCGCCTTAATGTTCTGTCATCTTGTATTATATTTGTTTGTATCATGTTAAGATAAGTTAGTTGGGTGTGGAGAGGATTAACGACATTGATTTACGGTAAACGGACATTGATAATAAGTGTTGTTGATATTGGCTGTTGAATTTGATTAAGGGTAGAATGACGGTCTAATATGAGAGTATTAGCGGGCAACTGCAAATGACAGGTCGTGGATTTTTAATTATTTGTTTGCTTATTAATTTGTAATTGTTATCCATTATTCATTTAAAAAGTCATCGAGTGTAACAAGTTTAAAGCTGTGAAACTTTGTGTTCCCTTCACGACTCCTTCGGAAGTTTTAGTAAAGCCTTCTTGCCGCTTTAATGTAACTATCATTCTCGCCATATTCTCTTATTGATAATAATAGAGAATATGGGAATAGAATAGAATTCAATAGAATAGAATAGACAACAAGCACTCTATGTTGTCTAATATTGTAAGGATTGGCGTGTTTCATCTTCATATTCATTTTTAGTCGACAATGTTTAACAATAAACCTAAACTATTACTTGGACACTAACAAATTAAATACTAATCCATGAACAACAAGAAAACAAAGTGTACTTTTCATTTTAACATTTTTTATTTATTTTATACATTAATTCGAGTACTGTGTGCGTACTTAAGAGCATACCATGATTTCTTACAGCAATATTATTATTTGTTCATTATTTAAACTAACCTACCAAAGTACTTGTACCATAGAAACAGTCGAACCCGTGTTCTCGGTTTGCATGACCATTGCAGTGCCACTACACCACGGTCGTCTATAATCTAAGCATGTCTTTTCATACAACTTTGTGCAAAAAAAGCTTATTTGAAATATTATTTACTTTTTTATAGTTGGCAGTAGACACACAGAAATAATATATCTATATTTACAATATTACCCAAGTTTAATTATTTAGAAAACGTTTGTTTTTTTTATACAATACTTTGTTCAGCTAAGCATTGAGGCACGAGTAATTTGTTATAAAGCCATGAACTCTGATCTTGAAGGGAAAAAACACTATTATATTTTATACAAATGACAATGGAACGACAACTTGTTGGTTTTTCTAGCGTTACAAAATGATAAATTTATTATTATTTTATCTCAATAAATTCTTAAGAAACTCGTGTACTTTTTATTGTTATTGTATTGCGGCTCGACAGTTCTTTGACACTCTTAATCCATGAAAATTAATTTGATTGGAATGATTTGATGATTCAATTGATGATTTTTCTTTCTCATATGAAATTGACTATTTTTGTACATTCATATTTTGTTTTTTCATCCATTTTGCTTGTAATTTGTGTTGACCGTTAAATGGCCCCATATTAGTTTAAGATATTCGGTTTATATTCTACATTCTACTAGCTGTAAGTTAACCATAAATAAATAAATAAAAGACAGATGACAGCATTCCGCCTGATGTTAAGCTGGATTGTTGGAACCGGCAACTAATAAGCTGATATTGAAACGCTACTAAGTCACTTCACATAAAAGGATTACCTAACTATATAAAGTAGGTTAATAAAGTTGGTTACGTCGCTTAAGCTATAAACAATTTTATACTATATAAACCGGTTTAACTGATGTGCATAGTGTTCAAGGTGGTAACAACATGGTCGAGTTACATGTGATTATTAATAATTAATAAAACAAACGACACGCGTGGCGCATTGATTAGTTAGCACACATGTTTGTTACGCGTAAACTCCCGGTTTTGATTCCCGATCGGCAAATATTCCTTTTATATCTTTTATGTCTTATAATACTCGTATTTAATTAGCTCCAGGTGACCTCGTTAGGTTCGGGAAGTGCGGCGTTTTCTGCTGAGAACCTCAAGCTGCGCAAATATGCCAACCTTGGTACTGGTAACGAATTTGCGCCGTTTGGAGTCTAGACGATGGGCCCTTAGGGATCTTCAGCTAAGCGCCTGGTCAAAAAGTCATCCAAGCGGCTGACGGAGAAGTCTGGAGACAGCAAGGCTTTTTTTATTTTTGGCAACGTAATAGGCTTGCTATACAAAGGGGAAATGTTGCCATTCTTCTTTGGGACTATCTCTGATGTGACGTCAATGTTTTTTATTTATAGTTTAATTATAGTTAATATACTTTTAATTTTATTTGTTTCTCAATAAAGATTAACCAATATTAGATTGAATACTACAAATACTTGTTAACAAAAAACAGATATTTGCTCTTGGTCTGGTTTTCAAAGAGTGGTAGCCGAGTCTGCCGATCCGGGGTATTACAATCAATTTGTCACGCCTTTTCCCGCAGGGATAGGTAGCGCCACTTGCCACGATCCCTTGCTTCTCTCACATCCACAGTTCTCTTCATACGAGGTTATGGGCACTGGGTAACTCAGTACCAAACACTTACAAGTATACAGGCCGTGAACTGACTTAGTCGCATTTCGGGATCAGCTTGCAAGATATCAGTTCCAACTTACAGCATAGTGGATGTAACTGCTACTTACAGTGTTCTAACAGTCGTTTATCCTATTTTTATTACTAATATATACAGCTTGTAGTTGAATTTTTATGTAACTTTAAACTGTTATCTAAAGCAGCTGTGCATTAATAAAGGAAATGTCCTTCGAAACTTATTTGCGAATAACTTAAAAACTTAATGATTATGTTCTTTTTTGTAGCCACCGGAATTTGACTAATTTGAAGCCGGTTTTTTGTTGTTAATGATGTCTGCTTTATGGTTTATAACTTTTTGCATACTTTTGCATCTTTGTTGGCAAAAATTACCTTATTACATTGTAGCTACTAAAGTGCTTGTATCATAGAAACGGGACAACAAGTAACGCTAAAATTATGAATATTGTGGATGTGAAGGAATCGAAACCGTTGACGAATTTTTGAATTTTTGAAACCGTTGAAAAATTTGGATGTTTTATCTTCGCATTTTTCACGGAATGACCAAGGTACATATTAAGAGTAGACGGTACATATATAAAAGATACATTGGTACTGGTAACTGGTTTTGAACCAGGGATTCTCGGTTTGCGTAACCATTGCACTACCAATACACCATGGTCGCCTTAAAATTAAAACGATGTTAAGTTAGAGTCATCCACTATCCCGGCCTAATTAGAACCAGCAATGTTCATGCTGATTCCAAAACGCAACTTAGTCACTTCACGATTTGTCCAATAGTAAGTGGTGGTACTACTCCAGTTTATAGACTGGGTATGCCTGGATATGCCTGCCTACGACTCTTAATTATATTGTTATACTTTATAACATATATTTTTATTATATTGAAAAAATGATTATGCATCCACGGCTGTTACAACTCACCGACAATTAAATAATAGATAATATATAAAAATATATTGTAATACTTTTGAAACTGGCATAATGGCGGCAACTAAGATCCACCACTTCACTGATTTATCCTCGTACCTTACCATCAGGCCAGTCTAGATCACATGTCCAGTCACAATGAAAATAAACTTTAATTAACTTACTTTTTAGCATTTAAATCTCAAACTATTTCTTTAATATAAAATATATCTTTATAACCATTAAAAAAGCAGTGACAGCACAATCGTTCACAAGTAAATCCAAATAACAACTGATTTCAACCTTAGAGACAGGTAATATCAAGTAGAGAAAAACTTGCTTATTTAAAACCAGCAATTACAATTATTATTCTTGATGACTAACTCGTTTTTGCTATTGTTAAAAACACTGTTCTTTACTTGTATAATTCACTCAAGACTTAAATGAAGTGAACAAATCTTATGCGGCTTAGTATTGCGTTTATTTCGGTTATTGGTTTTACAATTTTTATTATTATTTCGACGTTTCAAGCTATTGTCATCAAAGCCATCGTAGTCACGGAGATAGTGAGCCGAAAAAAAATAATTTTTGCTTTTTATTATTTATTATTTACATTTCTATACTAAGCTACTAAAGTGCTTGTATCACAGAAACCGGACAACCAAAGTACATTGTTACCGGTAGGTGGTCTGGAACTCGTGCTCTCCGGTTTGTGTAACCATTGCACTGCCACTACACCACGGTCGCTATAAATTGATATTGATTTTACTTTTTTAATATTTGTGGATGGATGCGTTAAACATGGCAGGCTCAGGGAGTGTTTTCCGAGCAAATCGAAGACATCCTCAAGAAAGCTGGGTTGCCTAGTGCCCATAACCGTAGAGCTTGTATGAGAAGAATTGTGTATGTGAAGGAAGCGAGGAAGTTGTGTCAGGATCGTGACAAGTGGAGCTCCATTGTCTCTGCCTATCCCCGTGGGAAAAAGGCGTGATAATTTGATTAATTTATATTATTATACCGACATTTCGAAAGCTTTTCAGCCTGCGTGGTCACGGAGATAGTAAGTAGCATAAAATTTGTTTAATTCATTAATCAATGTAATCGATGTCAAATCAAAATCTAAGAAAATTATACTTAAGACTTTGTTTGAGTTAGGCAGTACTCACTATAGTGTATGTTTTTAATTTTTTTATTGTGACTCGACATAATATGACAGAACCCCGCTGGAGTATGGTCCATGTATGGATGTCACTGCTACTACGATTCCATAAGTGTGAGTAGCAGTCACATCCACTATGCCGGCCTAGATGGAACCGGCAACTTACAAGCTGATCCCGAAACGCGACTAAATCACTTCACGGTCTGTATACTCGTAAGTGGTGGTATTACCCCGGATCGACAGACTGGGTACCATTCCTTGATAACCAGACCAAAAACAAATATTCACCTCTTTTTTATTAACTAATATTTGCAATATTTAATATAATTAATACATATTACAAATAAAAGCTATAAAACAAATATTTGCCTCGACCAAGAATCGAACCCGGGACGCATACTATGTAAAGATTTTTTTTATCATACATTTCTATACTAAGCTACTAAAGTGCTTGTATCATAGAAACAGGACAACCAAAGTACGTCATTAAAGATACATCATACAAGATACAATGAACTCGGTTTACGCGACCATTGTTGCACTGCCACTACACCACGGTCGCCTAAAATTAAACTCTATATATAACCCTCAGAATACAGTTTGTTCTGTATTCTGAGATATAACCTGATATCTTGTGTCATGTTAATATATTTTTATACCTTGATATATATTTATATTGTTACATTATATAATTGCATTGTATGTTATTACACAATAATAGCAGCCATCTTGTGTAATTTGTGTCATTATGATTTCCGATTAGCCTTCATTCATTGTTAATTTCATTACCAACTTCATTTCCGTATTATGTACTGTTTTACCGTTGTTACATTTTTTATTACTACCTAGTTCTGTTTCGCATAGAGGACTTCATTCATTTTGTATGGGCACTTGGGCTTAATTGTATTAACAGTTGCATATACATTTCAAAATAGTTTGATGTACAAAGATTACAATGATATAGGAAAGATATATATCCTTCATTTTGCATAGTTAAAGTGTGCAAAATGATCAAATATAATTATGACAGTTCAAAGCAAAACTGTTAATATGGCGATACAAAATCCATATCTTATTTTCCAAATTACTCAATTTTACCGCAATTTAAAGCAATTTTTTTATTAGTTTTATTAACACATTGGGTATTACAAAAGTAGTACATATAAGCCCAAATTGAATCATGTCCTTTGTTAAATTTATTAATTGATGTTCGCGCAAAATTTAAGAAAATACTAGTTCTGTTTTATTTATTTAAAATGATAAGTTAACATAAAATTTTATTTCGATTTCATGAAGGCGACCGTGGTGTAGTAGTGGCCTTGCAAAGGGTCACGCAAACAAAGAGGACCGGTTCAAAACTACTTGCCAATGTATCTTTGATATGGACTAAGTCACTTCACGGTCTGTATACTTGTAAATATACATCTTTGACAATATGTATATATATTTTATATATTATATCTATCTTGTTTTTTAAATATTAATTATTTTTTATATTGAATATTTTCTTTCTGTTTCTACACTGACAAAATCACCGGATACATCTCCCAAAGGTTAACTAGTACAAAATGAATTAAACAAATTGTATGTGGCTTACTATCGCGTTTATTTTGGTTTTGATTTTACAATTTTATTTTATTATTTCGACGTTTCGAGAGCTCTGCAGCCATCGTGGCCACGGAGAGACTGCAAAGCTCTCGAAACCTCGGAATAATAAAATAAAATAAAAAATTGTAAAATCAAAACCAAAATAAACGCGGTAATAAGCCGCATAAAATTTGTTTAATTCATTACTCAATGTTCGCGCAAAATCTAAGAAAGGCATTAAGTCCGTATCTTATAAACTTTGGTAGTTAGTTGTGCAATAAAGAATTTATTTAGGTATTTTATTTAATTATCTTACTAAATATAAAGTGGCCATAGATATTTGTAATCCAGTTACAATAACGGCCGTGAATCATACAGGCTGCAGTTAGAAATCATCTTGAAATTGACATTGTTTTTTGGTGTAGGTACTGTTCAATTTAGAAATCAATCGATCAAATGAACTGTTTCGCTGACATTCCCATAAGGATAGGCAATGATCTAGACTTTCTAGACAATGAAGAGCCACAACACTTTCACTTCCAATATATTCACATTTTTTTTTTTTAACTTTTTATATACAACGCTCTATGGTTATGGAGAATTGCCGTTTAAGGTCCAAGAAGGCGGACTTAATGCTAGTTAGCATTCTCTACCAGCCAACCTTTGGAACAATAGAAGCAAGTCCAAAGGAAGAAGGTCATTCGGAGACAAAGATAAACACATGCATTAATACATACACACATACAAATATATATATATATATTTGTATATATATATATATATATATATATATATTTATAGGCGACCGTTTATACATTAGTGGGTGGTGTAGTGCAATGGTTACACAAACCGAGAGCACGAGTTCGGAACCACCCACCAGTACCAATGTATCTTTGATATATAACTTTGGTTGTCCTGTTTCTATGATACAAGCACGTTAGTAGCTTAGTATAGAAATGAGAAAAATATTAAAATATCCAGAAATATAAATCAATCAAACTGTCACGTCTTCCTTCCACAGGAATAGGCAGAGACAATTGGAGCGCCATTTGCCACGATCCTGGCGCAACTCCCTCGTTTCCCTCACATCCACAATTCTCTTTATACTCGTACGACCTCTACGAAATATTATATAATATTATAGAAACATGCCATCTTATTTCCTATTACCTGTTTTATATAAGTTATGCAAAACTGGATTTTGTTCTATTATACATTTATGTATGTATAGTGATGAGCGATTGTTGAAAAATGTAGAATTTAAATACAAATACTTACAAGTATACAGACCGTGAAGTGATTTGGTCACGTTTCGGGATCAGCTTGTAAGTTGCCGGTTCCATCTAGGCCGGCATAGTGGATGTGATTGCTACTCACAGTTATTGAATTGTAGTAGCAGTGACATTCATTCATGGACCACACTTTGGCTTAACATCAAGCGGGGTGTTGTCATATGTCGAGTCACAATAAAAAATAAATAAAAAAAACATACGAATACTTTAAGATTGTCTCGGTCCATCCCTTTGATTGATTAATTGATAATTTGATTGATTGATTGACTTTAAGATTATGTGTAATCAAATTTTTCTGTACTAACAGTGAATCGATTTGTATGGTTCCGTAGCAAAAAACGGAACCGGAAAATTCGTCATGTCTGTCTGTCTGTCCGTCCGTATGTCACAGCCACTTTTTTCCGAAACTATAAGAACTATACTGTTAAAACTTGATAATAGATATATTCTGTGAACCGCATTAAGATTTTCATACAAAAATAGAAAAAAAAACAATAACTTTTAAGGGTTTTCTTTACATCAAACCCACACGTGTGGGGTATTTATGGATAGGTCTTCAAAAATAATAATGAGGTTTCTAACATATTTTTTTCTAAACTGAATAGTTTACGCGAGACACACATCCAAAGTGATAAAATGTGTGCCCCCCCTGTAACTTCTAAAATAAGAGAATTACAAAACTAAATAAATATATATGATGTACATTACCATGCAAACTTTCACCGAAAATTGGTTTGAACGAGATCTAGTAAGTAGTTTACGCGGTGAAGTCATTTTACGGTCTGTATACTTGTAAGTGGTGGTACTACCCCGGATCGGCAGACTGGGTACCACTGCCTACCACTCTTTGATAACCAGACCCGAAGCAAATTTCCATCTCTTTTTTAATGAACAAATATTTGCAATATTTATTATTATTAAATATCACAAATAAAAGCTATGAAACAAATATTTGCTCCGACTGGGAATCGAACCCGGGACTATACGCGCAACAAACCAATCCTAAACCGTTCGTCCACGCCTGTCGTCAATGTTGATTTTGTTATGATTTATTCAATTCGAATTTCATACGAATAAACTTATAACCTTGAAAGTGAGTTGTTTACCACTTGAAAGCGTTTTATTCTTTATTGCATCTTAAAATTAGATTGATAGACTTTTATTTATTTTTCTCAACATACAATATAATAAGTTCTCAAATATTACGCTAGAGCAGTTCATGTATTGAGGCGACCTCTACTACAGTTCAATGTTTACAAGTGGCAGTCGCATCTACTATACCGGCATAGCAACCAACAACTTTTAAGCTGATTTGATTCACTTAACGGTCTGTACACTTAAAGTATCACAGACTGGGCAAGTTTTTTTTATTGTGACTCGACATATGACAGCACCCCGCCTGATGTTAAGCTGGAGTGTGGTCCATTAATGGATGTCACAGCTATTAGAATTCAATAACTGTAAGTAGCAATCACATCCACTATGCCGGCCTAGTTGGAACCGGCGGAACCAAGTGGCCACTAACTTTTGACGACGTGGCGCATTGGTTAGAACACCAGACACCAGTCCGTTACGCGGTAAGTCCCGGGTTCGATTCCCAGTCAAAATTATTTTTTTACATAAGTAGCTTTTATTTGTACTCGTAATATATATTAATTAATCAAAAAGGCGGATATTTGCTGCAGGTCTGGTTATCAGAGTGGTGTGGTGACTAAGTCGCGTTGCAGGACTAGCTTGTAAGTTGTTGGTTCCAAATAGGCCGGCATGGGTGGCGCGACTCCTACTTGCAGTTATTTTACTTTAGCCTAACATCGGGCGGTGTGCTGTCATATGTAGTAATAGACCTGTCTACCCCCTCATCGGTTTATATGCATAAATATTGCATACATAATGATAATTTACATACAAGTGTGATTTTTATAGCATTTTAAAAACAAGGTCTTAGTTTTACATTTAGATAACCTAGATTTAATATGTTATCGAGGTCAGGTGTCAATTACGTTAAAAATCATTTTAAATAATTATAATTTATAAAGGAGTAAGATGGTAACTAGTCACTAAAACTCTGCCCAAAATTTTACTAAACACAATCTACTACAAAATTTTATTGTAACATCCTTATTTTTGTACTTTCTTAGATATTGCGCGAACATTGATTAATGAATTAAACAAATTATATGCGGCTTACTATCGCGTTTATTTTGTTTTGGATTTCACAATTTTATTTATTATTCCGACGTTTCGAGAGCTTCGCAGCCATCATGTCCGTGACCACGATGGCTGCAAAGCTCTCGAAACGTCGGAATAGTAAAATAAAATTGTAAAATCAAAATCAAAATAAACGCGATAGTAAGCCGCATAAAATTAGTTTAATTCATTCCTATTGTTGTTTTTACACTCTTTTATTAGCTTGGCTTGTATGTATGTATATTAACTATGTAACGATATCTTTTAATTTAATTTTTATCCACTAGAGGTCTAAATAATTTTGAAAGTTTGTACACGTATTAAAAACCGATGACAATACAATGGAAATATTTTATGCCTACTATAGTGACGGCGACTGAGGCAACCGTGAACCGACTCAGTTTTTTCAGTCGTCGGCATTATTGGACCTCCTGTTCCTTACCATCAGGCGGGTCGAGATCAGATGTCGATTTAATTTTTTATTTTAAATTTTAACTCGTCATCTGCACTCTCGACAAAGTACTCTTTACTGTGGGGTATCAATGAGGGAGGTGACAAATGGGACAAGCGGACAGGGGAAGCCAAGTGGCGCAAGTAGTATATATTGTTTGGAACATTAGAAGCAACGTGGCGATTTTGTAAGACGAGGCGCCCGCCCCTAACGGCCTCTCTTTGTAGTAGGCAGGCCGCTCGTCATCAGTCAATATTCTTTGTTTAACGATTAATATTGAACAACTAAATTCGCCTCGTGAGAACGCCGTGTTAGAATCTATTTTCTTATAGCCCGGTTATGCAAATTTTATGATGCGTAAAATTAATATAAGCGTTTATTTAAAAGCGTTACGTTTTATTTAAAAGCGTTATGTGAATAAACACTTATTATTATTGTTGTCTTTTATTATTATTAATTATCTTATCTTGTCGTTATCTTGATCTGACTCGCGAGTTTGTCGACATATGGGAGGTGGATACAAAAGTCATTGTACCGATAGTCACCACGGACATAGAATACGTTAAATATTCCAAATCTATGGTCGTGACTGTCAATGGCTTAATAGCTAAGAGCCTCGATGAACACCTGAGTAGGCTCTCGTTAGGTAGTTGGATTAGGCTTTTTTTTATCAAACCCATACGTGTGGGATATCTATGGATAGGTCTTCAAAAATGATATTGAGGTTTTTATTATATTTTTTGCTAAACTGAATAATATACGCAAAAGACACTTCCAAAGTGGTAAAATGTGTCCCCCTGTAACTTCTAAAATAAGAGAATGATATAACTAAATAAAAATATATGATGTACATTACCATGTAAACTTCCGCCGAAAATTGGTTTGAACGAGATATAGTAAGTAGTTTTTTTTAATACGTCATAAATTGTAAACCGCAAATTACCTTTCATTCAATGAACTCAATTATAAAAAATTATCAAAGTTACAACAAACTACACGAACTTTTATATTATGTTACTTGCCGACTCGCACTTGGCCGCTTTTTTGCATAGGTTAGGTGTGCAAAATTATCAACTATAATTATGTCAATTCAAAGCAGAACTGGTAATATGTGATTCGTCTTTGTGATTAACAGACGATACAAAATCCATATCTTATTTTCCAAATAACTCAATTGTACAGCAATTAAAACTAAAATTGTTATTGGTTTTATCAATACAAGTATCGAAACTAGCATTTATATATTTTTTCATCATTGGACATTACAAAAGTAGTACATAAATTCCCAAAATGAATGATGTTCTTGTTTTATTTAAACAAACATTAAAAAATATAATAAATATGTTAATTATATCTATATACATTATACAGTGAAGTGGAAAGTAAACAGCAGTCGTGCGTCGGTGTTGACACACATATTTTTATAACCAAATATTTTATTAATGTTTATTTTTAAACTTTCTGTACTTTTAGTGCACGCGGTGTATTTAGGCATTCTCCACCAGACAATTTGGAGGTAAAAATGGATTGTGGATGTAAAGGAATTAAGGTTTTATTAAAAAAATATTTAATAGTAGAGCTTGTATGAAAAGAATTGTGGATGTGAGGAAAGCGAGAGAGTTATGTCAGGATCCATTGTCTCTGCCTATTCCTGTGGGAAAAAGCGTTACAATTTGATTGATTGAAATATATTTGAATAGAACAATCGATAAGTAAAATGTTTCACCCACCAAATATGTTCTCTCCTTCAAGGTTATATATACCTTGGATCATTCAAACAGAGCGTAAAAACATGTAGTAATGTCGACTAAAGCAATAGCATACTGAATCGATTTGTCCTGTTGTCGACGCTCTTACGAGGTCCCTTACTTCAAGTCGAGGTCAAAAGTCTCTTATCAATCAATAAATTAAAAATTAAGGCGTACCTAGATACGGTTTAAGTTTTTGAAAATCTTTTTACATTTTGCGCGAACATTGAATGAATTAAACAAATTTTATGCGGCTTACTGTCGCGTTTATTTAATAAAAAAAATTAATTTCAAAACTAAAATAAACGCGATAGTAAGCCGCATAAAATTTGTTTAATTCATTAAATCTTTTTACATTAAAAATCATCTCTAAATATTGCGAATATACACAAGACTTGTAAATTTTGTTTTTATTTTATTTATTTATTAATACCTTTCACTTTACTGTGAATTTGGACCGAATAGTTGTTTTTTGGTAATAAAAAATGTTGGACATAGACTTTTTACTTTAGTTCAGTGGACATCACGAGCCAATAGACGTTGTGGGGTTCGTATAACTTTACAATATTATCGTCATTTAATTATTAAACTCTGTAGTAATACGGCCATTAAGGAGTATATGTATAGAGTATTAAAAAGAAGCAGATATTTGCTCGGGTCTGGTCATCAAAGAGTGTTAGGCAGTGGTACCCAGTCTGCCGATCCGGGGTAGTACCACCACTTACAAGTATACAGACCGTGAAGTGATTTGGTCACGTTTCAAAATCAGTTTGTAAGTTTGCCAGTTATTGCTACTTACAGTTATTAAATTGTAGTAGCAGTGACATCCATTCATGGACCACACTCTAGCTTAACATCAGGCGGGGTGCTGTCATATGTCGAGTCACAACACAAAATATTTTTTTATTATTTTTTTATTGTGACTCGACATATGACAGCACCCCGCTTGATGTTAAGCCAGAGTGTGGTCTATGAATGAATGGACTGCTACTACAATTCAATAACTGTGAGTAGCAATCACATCCACTATGCCGGTCTAGATGGAACCGGCAACTTACAAGCTGATCCCATATATATGTGGAGTGAGTCACTCCACAGGTTGCCAACTTTTTTGACAAAAAAAAACGTATACAATTGTTTGAATAGGATAAAAATAAAGTATTTGGTAGAAAAATAAAGTATTTTTCAAACTTTATGCACGTATTTTGTGTGCTTTTAGCATTTGCTAACAATTTTTGCTATTTTTAAATATTTCAAAGCTTGTTTGACAATCATCATTTAAAGGACATCATTTTGAGCTTCTATGTACTACTTTTGTAATGTCCGATAATGAAAAAATATACAAATAGTAGTTTTGATAATTGTATTGATAAAACTAATAACAATTTTGCTTTTAATTGCTGTGCAATTGAGTTATTTGGAAAATAAGATATGGATTTTGTATCATCTGTCAATCAACGCTACATTTGTTCTGCTTTGAACTGTCATAATTATAGTTTGATGATTTTGCACACATAAACTATGCAAAATAAAGGATATATTCCAACTACATTGTAATCTTCGTAAATCAAATTAATTTAAAATGTATATGCAACTGTTAATACATTTCAGCCCAAGTCCCCATACAAAATGAATGATGTCCTTTATTTACTTAAATAAGCAATTCGTTTGCTACGCAATCACAATAAAGTATTTTCACATACTTTATTTGTATGCAAAAGTATAAAGTATAATTACCAAAAATAACGTAAGATACGTTATTATAAAGTATGGTTGGCAACCCTAGGAGTGACGATAGCGGATAGAATAAGGAATAGCACATTGCGCGTGGTTTGTAATAAGATGTAGTGACAGGATTGACAAAGGAATGCGATGTGGATGGATGCGTTAAACAAGGCAGGCCCAGGAGGTGACAGGCGTTACCGGCAGTTTTTTGCGCGTAAAGTCCCGGGTTCGATTCTCGGTCGTAGCAAATATTTATTTCATAGCTTTTATTTGTAGAACAATCGACAAGTGGAAGGATCCTATAACCTTGGATCCTTCAATCGATGCGTGAAGAAGCACCTTTGGCCGGCATAGTGACGGCGGCTGAGGCAGCCGTGTACTAAGTCGGTTGTTCAAGTCGTCGGCACTTTTGGATCTCCTCTTGCTAACCATCAGGCGCGTCGAAGTCAAATGTCGTGTCACAATAAAAAAAATTGTAATGTTTAATAATTACCTATTACGCGCAACTAACCAATTTCTAAACGTTCGGCTACGCCTGTCCTCAAAATTGAATTGATCCCGCGCTCTCGGTTAGCGTGACCATTGCTCTACCACCGCACCACGGTCACATTGAAATTGCGTTCGTAAAAACAAGTAAACAAATTACATAATGCGCTGCAATGCTTTTTATAATCGGAACTTTCCATTCACCTGCTTTGAGTCTATAAATAGATTATTTATGTGTAAACCAGATTTAAATTATTGTATTATGACACTTTTTGGGGCAACTTTTTGACGACAGGCGTGGACGAACGGTTAGCGATTGGTTTGTTGCGCGTATAGTCCCGGGTGCGAATCCCACTAGGAGCAATTATTTGTTTCATAGCTTTTATTTGCAATATTTATTTAATAATATTGAAAATATTTAAGTAATAATAAAAAACAGAGGCGGATATTTGCTTTGTGTCTGTTTATCAAAGAGTGGTAGGCAGTGGTACCCAGTCTACCGATCCGGGGTAGTACCACCACTTACAAGTATACAGACCGTGAAGTGATTTGGTTACGTTTGGGGATTAGCTTGTAAGTTGGCGGTTCCAACTAGGCCGGCATAGTGGATGTTACTGCTACTTACAGATATTGAATCATTCATGAACAGCATTCGAGATTTTAACATCAAGCGGGGTCCTGTCAAATGTCGAGTCAAAATAAAAAATATAAAAAAAATATTTGGGGATTACTTTTATTTTTTTATTGTGACACGACTTATGACAGCACCTTGATTTATGTTAAGCTGGAGTGCGGTCCATGAATGGAGGTGACGGCTACTATGGCTAAATTAGCGATTTGCGATTTAGAGCGGATGCGAAGGAATCGAGAGAGTTGTGTCAAGACCGTGGAGAGTGGCGTTCTATTGTCTCTGCCTATCCCTGTGGGAATTAGGGCGTGACAATTGTTTATGAAATAGCGCAGTCACGAATTATATATAACAGTTATTATATTCATAACAATTAAAAATATTAAAAAAGCAATTCCTATATGTATAGGCAGAAACAACGGCATAACATATTAGAAAATACAATTCTAAAAATAAATCATAAAGTATTATTAGATTCAATTTGTTGATATAAAGAATAAACTTTGTATCGTTTCGCGCTAATTTGTTACGCTTCGTAATAAATCTTAAAAAATAGAGAAATATAGAAAATATTTTTTTTTAGGTTTCGACAAATAGCATCTCGCCTGCTATTAAGCTGAAGTGCAGAATGGACGAAAACGCCTGCTACTTAAAATAAGTAGTTGAAAATAGCAGTCGCATCGACTATGCCGGCCTAGTAGGAACCGATAACTTTTAATCTAATCATGGAATGAGTCACTTCACGTTATGTATACTTGGAAATGGTAATAATACCCTTGATAAACCGACTAGATAAATAACCAGAAACTTAAACTGTTTATTCATTATATGGTAAAGAAAAACTTTTAGGCGACTTTAATTATTAGAACATTTATAAATCTAGTAACTATTAAAAATATTGCAATAAAACTTTTAAACAATTTACCTAAAAACAATCCATCCAATAAACTAATAGAATAACAATATTAAAAATATAGACGCCTTACATAAACTTCAATAATAATAATTTTAAAAAATAATAAAAATGGTACTTACTTTTTCGGAAATACTACTGTTTAGGAAAACTATTAAGATAATGCTTTAAATATACATAACTATTTAATAAAACAACCAATATTTTTTATTTAAAAAAATCTATACACTAACTTTAAACAATTAAATCACGTCATCTCGTAGTTCTCGGACTAACTAGTTAAACCAAAGCTTTAAACATTTAAAAGAACTGTTAGCCATTGAGTAAATTATAAATAATATGAGCACTAATATGTATAACACGATAATATAAAAAGCTATTCCGCAATTTAAACTAAGATGAAAACATTCGCCTACATATTTAGCCGGGTTATATATGTTAGTGTCTGTGTAGTATAACTGAACGGGATAGAATGTCATTCACCTTGAAAAGTTTAGTGAAGTTCTCGACTTCACTACCCACATTGTATGAACTCCTGGTACCCAAAATTGAACAGCACGTGTTTTGTTAAGTCGTCTTTTTTATTTCGGTCATAGTTCTTTTTTACTAGGTTGACGGACTTGTTCCTAGTTATTTCAATGTCGTGAGCGCGGCGATAAGGCCACTTCAATGTTTAATAAGTAAATTATTTATTTATTACAAACACAATTTATTTACTTCAATTTATTTATTTAAAAATTAAAATTTATTTATCAGACCATAAAGTGACACAGTAGCGTTTCACGATCAGCTTGTAAGTTGCCACCGGTTCTAACTTAGATGTGACTGTTACTTACTGTCATTTAGGTAGTAATAGCAGTCACCTACCTTCATGGACGGCACTCCAGCTTAACATCAGGCGAGTGCTGCCATATGTCGTTCGAGCCACAAAAATAAATAAAAACTCAACTACTTTATTATTTACATCTGATAGAATGAAAATATTATTAAAAACTCGTTCGTACGTAAGTTAAGTCCAGTAACCTAATTAATTTAATTAAAAATTAAGTGACACTTCAATAATTTATTATATTTAACACACTTAATATTTATTTAATTTATATGTACAATAATAAACTAAATGCATAATAGTTAATAATAATCAAAATTAATCATTAATAAAGCGCCTGAAAACATTCTACACGTAACACACTTTAATTAAACAAACGTTTTGTTTGCTGCTAGATTTAATCAGACGTTTTATTACATTTTTATTTAAATTAAATTACATTACAACTATAAACATTTTGTTAATTACTTTAAGATTTATTGCCCTTTTTATTAGATTCATAAAGGTTAATATTTAAGGTTGATTTTAGTACGTTAACCCAGTATTTAGATTATGTAGCAAATATGCCTAGTTTTCATGATCGCCTAGTACCTTGAAATGACGTACACGATATCAGGGATACAGGAAAGTGTTAGAAGTTTTTGAATCAAAAATTGTTTGCACTTCGTAGTGCGTATTTTGTTTTTACCGTTGACATAAAGACAACATTCATTAATAATGAAATTAGGAATGTTTTCTAGTCTGACCTTATAAAATCAGAAAACGCGTTCTAAAAAAATCATAGTTTAGTTAAGAGCTCATAATTTTACATTGATTTGATCATTTATATTCTTGGTATATTTAAGTATATCGTTGAAATTTCGAGCTGTTTTTCATATTTTGAGTGATGAGCAGACAGTTGTTCATTTGCTCAGTCTGCCAATTTAGGGTAGTACCACAACTTGTCAGTTTCTTTGATGTCAGCCCTTAGGCGCGGCATTTTAATCAAGGGTGTCAACAATCTTCTGGATGTTTGCGCAAATTATTCACGTCTTGGTCATTGAGTGTTCAGAACAAGGTTCGCGGGCGACCTCCTTCCAGTCCCTTTTTGTCACCTTCGAACGTAGTTATTCTAGAAGAATCTGAAATTTTTCGGTTGCATTCTTCGGTCTCTTGCAGAAATATTATTTATTTTTAACACGCTTTTATTAGCTTGACTTGTATGTACGAGTATGTAACTATCTTTCAAATTAATTTTCACCCACTTCTAGAGGTCTAAATCATTGATGTGTCTAAATAATTTGAAAATTTGTACACGTATTAAAAAACAATAATAAAAAAACACCGATGATACAATATTATTATTTGTTTTTGCCCATAGTGACGGCGACTGAGGCAACCGTGAACTGACTCGTTTTTTTTAGTCGTCGGCATTCTTGGACCTCTTCTTGCTTACTTACCATTTATTCACTTTTAGTTCACATTTCATATTAGCGTGTTTTTTTATTCTAAGCTACTACTAAACGTGCTCATATCATAAAATCTAGGCGACCAAAGTCCAAAGAAACTAGTCAAAGTGGTTTTGAACCAGGAGCTTGTGGTATGCATGACGATTTCTCTACCACTAGTGCCATTTTCAGTAGAGCACAGTCGCCTTGGTTATTC
Source organism: Tinea trinotella (assembly GCA_905220615.1). Classification (NCBI taxonomy): domain Eukaryota; kingdom Metazoa; phylum Arthropoda; class Insecta; order Lepidoptera; family Tineidae; genus Tinea; species Tinea trinotella. The sequence goes on along the minus strand of HG992321.1, from coordinate 1,553,597 downwards.
GCGTGGTCAGGAGTTGGATCAACCATGAGGCGGGTTCTACGAGAAAATTGAATTTGAGACTAAAGTCGAATGAGGTTTGCTGGGAGAGGTTGAGAGAAGCATTGCCTCAAGACGGTAAAGTTGATCTACAAGATAAAGAACTACAAGGAATATTATTGTAACTCATTTTAAATGACGGCACATCAAAATGTGTTAATAAATATTTATTAAATATTTATTCAACGTTGTTTTACAAAACGTTTAAATAACTTTTTTGATACACTGTTCTAGTAAGTTATTTAAAATGAGTTGGAATTATATTCCTTGCAAGTCTTTATCTTGCTTCTTGGATGGCCGTGCTGGAGGGGGGGGCTGTTTATCCTTGTGATATTGATTGCGTTATTAAATAGTTTAAATAGGCGACCGCGGTGTAGTGGCAGTGAAATGGTCAGGCAAACCGAGAGCCCCGGTTCGAACCCACTTGTCAGTACATTGGTATCGTTGATATGTTCTCGTACTTTTGTCGTGTTGTTTCTATAATACAATCACGTTAATAAGCTTAGTATAGATAAATAACAAATAAGCTAACAGATAACAATTTAACTTAGAATAGCGAAATAGATCGCTATGTGTGCAGTCCATTAATGAGGCACTGATCCTTCAATCAAATAGTCGCAAGTAACATACGCTATGCCGGCCCAGATAGAACCAACAACTCCTAAATTGATTACAAAACGCAACTAAGCGACTTCACGGTCTGTACACAACTCCCTCGCTTCCTTCACATTCACAATTCTCTTCATACAAGCTCTATGATTATGGGCACTAGGCAACCCAGCTAGGATCGTGGCAAGTGGCGCTTTATTGTCTCTGCCTGATTGCAATGAAACAAGGCGACCGTGGTGTAGTGGCAGTGCAATGGTTAAACAGTCCTGTTTCTATGATGCAAAAAGCACTTTAGTAGCTTAGTATAGAAATGTAAAATAAAACTTTACTCTAAATGGGAATCGAATCCGGGACTTACGCGTACGTGATTGAAGAGTTAACCAACCACGTGGACCGTGGATATTACCACCTTAATAAAAAAATATTCAAGGCAATAAATTTTAATAGTAATTTAAACCTGATTTTGTTTGAGGACAAATTATAAATTAAAATTATGTATTTATGTTAAAACTAAACATTCTCTAAACTGTTTAGGGGTAAACAGAATAAATAATATTGAATTAAATTTATATGATTAAACATAAGGGTTCTTTTTTTCTTAGATTTTGCGCGAACATTGATTAATAAAATAAACAAATTTTATGCGGCTTACTATCACGTTTATTTTGTAATAATAAAAAAAATTTGAAAAATCTAAACCAAAATAAACGCGATAGTAAGCCGCATAAAATTTGTTTATTTCAAAAAGGTTATTTTAATTTTAATACTCAACATCTGACCTCTGCCTGATAAAAAGCAAAAGGTCCAAGAGTGTGAACGACTAAAAAACCCGAGGTAGTTCACGGTTGCTTCAGTCGCTGTCACTATAGCAGCCAAAAATGCCGATTTAGTCGTTACAAAGATATAAGATTGTTATAAAGATGCGTAGGAAGGAAGGGCATATAGCGCGTAAAACAGATGGTCATTGACGCCGTAAAGTCCTCTAACGGAGACCACGTGCAGGAAAACGAAGCGTAGGACGTCCATCAAGATGGACTGACGACCTGCTATAGTTGGCGGAGTGCTGTCATATGTCGAGACACAATAAAAAAAGTTTGAAATAATTTTTTTTTTCTATTATATTTTTATCAATTTGTGGCATTTTTCAATGATTGCATTATTACTGTGTAAAATAGTACTTATGAAGAATTGGATAGGAAAAATTCCGCGTGTACATCGGTCAACTGCGACCAGAATCGAACGTAGAGTCTGTCACATAACGCGTAACTGCTCTGACCACTAAATCAATATTTTCAACCATAGAAAAGAGAATACATAAATATTATGGTAGATATGTAGCAGGAAGTAATTAGACTTATTGCCCTTTGATTGACATAAGGATTCAAAAAGTGGTAGTGTGGTACCCGGTCTGCTAACCCGGGGTAGTACCACCACTTACAAGTATACAAACTGTGAAGTGATTTAGTCGCGTTTCGGGATCAGTTTGTGAGTTGCCGGTTGCAAAGTGAATGTAAAGACATCCATTCATGAACGACACTCCAGCTTAACATCAAGCTGGGTGCTCTCACTGTCATATCTCTAGTCACAATAAAAAAAATGATAGCCGGATACAACGGAGCGCCACTTTCCACTATCCTGACACAACAACCTCGCCTCCTTTATGTCCACAATTATCTTCATACAATCTCATTAGTTATGGTCACTGCGGATCCCTAGTTTTAAAAGAATGTATCCAATTTGGTTAACAATCAATATTTCTCGATCATACCCGGTTTTATACTTGATAGCTTTTTATGTCACCAGGTGTAAATCCGTGTGAATAAATTACCTATGATCTAACTTTAAGGTATTTTAGAAATTGAATGTCAAATATAAAATTAATAAATTCCAATAGTTATGTATTTATCTGTTGAGAAGTTTTATAAAATAAAATATCTTTCGTGCTTTTTAACGCTCTTTCATTAGCTTGACTTGTGCGATGTATGTACTCGCACTCGAACTCGTACTCGTATGTATGTAACTATTGGATTATATGTAAAGAAATCTTTCAAATTAATTTTCACCCACTTCTAGAGATCTGAATAATTTGGAAATTTATGTATTAAAAACTGATTACAATAAATATTTATTGTCGGCATAGTGATGGCGACAAAGGCAACCGTGAACTGACTCGTTTTTTTTAGTGGTCGGCATTTTCGGACCTCCTCTTACTTACCATTTATTCACTGTTAGATTCATTTTGTCATATAAACATGTTTTTTTTGTTTTTTCAAACTATGTTTTTATTTTGATAGTTTTAATTTAACTTTTAGGGAAATAAAAAAAATTCTATAGTAAGCTTTATAAACAATGTTCGCGAAAAACCTCAGAAAATACTATAATATCTAACATAGACTTATTTAGGTGCTCTATCATTCTAGTCATCCTAGCAGAGCACAAAGAATGACAAAAACATAATTAGGTCAATGTGGGTAGTATGGTTTGACTGCTGCTTACAATTATTGAATTGTAGTAGCAGTGACATCAATTGTTGGACCACACTCCAGCTTAGCATTAAGCGGGGTGCCGTCATATGTCGAGTAACAATAAAGAAATAAATAAAATAATAGACTATTTTAATGAATTAAACAAATTTTATGCTGCTTAACATCGCGTTTATTTTGGTTTTGATTTTTTTTTATTACTTCCTCTTTTCGAGAGCTTTGCAGCCATCAGTCTCTCCATGACCACGATGGTTGCAAAGCTCTCGAAACGTCGGAATAATAAAAAAATGTAAAATCAAAATCAAAATAAACGACATATTAAGCCGCATAAAATTTGTTTAATTCATTAATCAATGTTCGCGCAAAATCTAAGAAGACTATTTTAAATAAATAATATTATCACATATACAAATTAATACAAAATTTCTCAACGATGTTAAGGGCAATAGTGAATCTGTTGATTCCAAGGTGACAATTTGGGCTACATTCAAAAACTAAGTTACATTCGTTATGAGACATTCATGCGATATGCATGCGTTCTAGAGTATTTACTATTTTATATATAAGTTTATATTTTATAAGTTTTTATTAGTACATATTGTATAATATAGTGCCAATTTGTTGGATTATTTATATTTACTTAGTTTTTTTGTGGTGAGTTAAAATTTTATTTTAAATCATATTAATTTTTTTGGTGTAATATACTAATAGTTTCGTTTAATTTAAATTTAATTTAGCCGATTTGCACAAGTGCTTTCTTCTATCCAATTTTATTACTAATTTACACATTGGAATATCAACAAATAATAACTTTTAAAATACTTTTTTTTATACTTAATTACTAAATCTAATATATAACGTAGATTAGATGAATCAATAGAAAGATTTAATACTTTTTTTATATATTTTATTAGTTCATTTATAAAACCCTAAAGATTACAATAAAAAAAACCTACTCTATTCTTATATTTTTATAAATTTTATATTTATATTATATATTTTTTATATTATATTTGGAATAGCCATAAATAATTGTGTAATATAGGTCATTAAGTACTAAGACAGCAGATTAGAAAGGAGATAATGGCAACGAAAGGGACTAGGTTATTGCATTGGCTAACTTTATAGGCACTAGACCACTATTGTGTTATGAAGACATTGTGATTTTACAATTTTATTCTGTTTTTAATTCATCTATATTCTAATTTAAATCTTATCATCGGTCGTGTATGATACTTTTTGGTTTAATAGTCCAGCAATGTTACTGATTTTGAATCAAGATTATCATTTGTTGTATTAATCTATTTTAAATGTAAGTAATATGTTTAATACGATATATTTATTTCTTCTTTTATTGTAAGCAAGGGGAGGTCCAAGAGCGTCGGCTACTGAAAAAACTGATTTAGTTTTCGGTTGCGTCAGTTGTGGTCATTATGCCGGCTATTGCTATGAAGTATAGCGCATAGTATTAATAAACGCAGAAGATGGAATATAATATGAATAAAGAATTAATTATTGTATGTTCTGGATTAAGGATTGTGTTTACTCCTTAGTACAACCACGGATAGAGTGAATTTTGTGTGATAAATGTATACAGACCGTGAAGTGATTTGGTCGCGTTTCGAGATTAGCACTAGCCGGTTCCAACTAGGCCGGCATAGTGGATGTGACTGTCACTTACAGTTATGGAATTGTAGTAGCAGTGACACCTATTCATGGACCACACTCCAGCTTAACATCAAGCTGGGTGCTGTCATATGTCGAGTCACAATAAAAATAATATTCACGAGCATATAATCTTATTTAGAATTTTGTGTTTTTATACATGTCTAAACTGTACATTGTGAATGTATCTTAGTGATTCATTCAGAAATAATAATAAAAAGTTTCCTATGTTTTCTTTTCCAATTAATTAGTTAGTTATTTACTATGTGGCGTAGAATTTTTTTTATTTATTTTACTATACTTATAATAATTTTATAAATATAAAAAAACTAATATTTTATCTTATTTATTATAAATACACGACAGGACACAACTTTTACCTGAATTTACTGCATACTCCATTACAGCATTAACATTTGCAATTACCAATTAAAAATTAAAAATAAAAACAAACAAAGACAAGAACAAAGAATATATACCTACATATAAAATATTCTAGTTACAATGTAGGAATAATAATATTCATTTCCAAGTTTTCCGATGCAATTACACAATTTATGAAAGTGTGAAATTTATTACAAAATATAATAACTAATACGTGTTTTAATATTACTAGGGTTCATTCGATAATTATTCTAATACAGTAGCGTAGCGTGGGAGTCAGCCGCATTTGCCGCCCCCTTATTTAGGAATTTGAATCATAGGTACAACAAAAATATGAATTTCAGGTTCTAAAAACTAACAAACGATTTTGTTAGTTTTTTTAAATTTTGCCGCCCCCTCCGCCCCCGCTATACTACGCCACTGTTCTAATAACTATACTAAAATTGGAAACATGAAAGATCCTTTTAAAATTTTGTAATAAAAAAGTATCTACTCATTAAATATAATTTATAACTTTTAATTTCTGTATTATCGTTAACAACTAGAGCTATTAAAACTCACCCTAAAAATTTAAAACACAAATTAAAATTAAACCTTCGCATATTTTTATTAACGTTACAATGTCCTATGATGAAAAAATGTATAAATAGTAGTTTCGATACTTGTATTGATAAAACTAATAACAATTTTGCTTTTAATTGCTGTGCAATTGAATTATTTGGACAATTATATATGAATTTTGTATTGTCTGTTAATTACAAATCAACAGTTCTGCTTTAAACTGTCATAATTATAGTTTGATCATTTTGCACACCTCAACTATGCAAAATAAGGGATATATTCCAATTACATTGTAAGATTAGTACATTAAACTGTTTTAAAATGTATATGCAACTGGTAATACAATTTAGCCCAAGTCCCCATACAAAATGAATGATGTCCTTTAAGATTACGCTCATAAAGCATGAACCTTTAAAGTAAAAGTTATAAAAAAAATTTATCTTAGAAAATAAAAAAACGTGAGAAGCGCCATAATGTACGTATTTCTTGTGAAATATACACTTACTGATTTCAAGTACACCATATTTAACTATAATTATGTAGTTAAAATAACATTTTATTATAATTATATATGTATATTGCTTGCCACCATTTTTAAAACTGCAATTTACACATCGTTATAACACACTTTGAACTTATATGTCGAATGCGTATGTTTTATTTATTTTTGTGACTCAACATGTGGCAGTACCCCGCCTGATGTTAAGTCGGAGTGCGATCCATCAATAGAGGTCACTGCTCCACTATGCCGTCACAATTGGAACCGGCAACTAACAAGCTGATTCCAAAAAGCGACTAAGTCACTTCACGGTCTATATACTTGTAAGTGGTGGTATTAAACCTGATTGGCAGACTTGGCACTAAAGATGGGACGATCTCGAATTTATTCAAACCGAATTGGGTCAATTTAAACATTTGATAACCCGATTTTCAAACCGAATTGAAACCGAGTTGACGAATTCGGTCCGACAATCTAAATTGCCTAATACACAGTATGGTTTGCTATAGAAATTCGGATGTGCATGTATGAGTAAATAAATTTGGTGTCTGATCTAAATATAATATATACAATATAATAGTTCAAACCGGTTAGTTGTAGATCTTAACCAACTCGGTTTAGGCCTTAACTCGGTCTAACCCGGGTTGAAAAGTCGAGTCGTTACATCTCTACTGGGCACTCTTAAATACAGGTAGGCAGATGTCGCCTTGTCATGAGCTTAAATAATGTAAAATGTTACGTAGCTTCACCTTTACATCAATGAGCCTAAAGTTTTATTATTACAAGTACAAAACTGAAGAAATCTTTCATAACACTATATTTATTTATAGTCCAATTAAGCATATCTTAAATACGGTCGTAAATGAAAGTAATGTTATTGAAAACACAACCTTCAATAGCTTAACCGAAAACGATTTAAGTACTTGTGTTATTTATAAAAAAAACATATTTCTTTACAAATTATAAAAACGACGTGGCGTAGTGGGAAATGTAATTGGTAAGTCCCGGGTACGATTCCCGGTCAGAGCAGAAGTTGGCTTCGTAGCATTTATTTACAATAATTTTAAAATTTGATATAGTAAGAACGGGAAAAATAAAACTATAATCCATAAGTTTCTTCCGCGTTTAAATCAGGGACATTGCAAGACCTGTTCTTGTAATGTCCCTGATTTAATCGCGTCACTATAACTGTCGGCACTCTTGGAACTCTATCATGTTTACCATCAGGATAGTCGAGGTCTGATGACGAGTCAAATAAATACTTGGTATGTGTGATGGAGCCTTTCCTTATGGTCGGAAACATACGAGATCCAATTAATTAAGTTTTCAAGCCTTAATCCTCAAACGTTTAGGCAGAGCCTACGGAGCTTTACTATTTACGATCCTGACACGATTCTTTCGCTTCCTTCACATCCACAATTCTCTTCATACAGCCTTTTTGGTTATGGGTGGGCTTCTGCTTTTTAAAGAATGTCCCTGATTTGATCGAGAAACAATCTCATACGTCCACTCGCCTCAGTTTAATAAATTTCTTTCGTCAATCTCCTTCCATTATTTTAATGTGCTCAAACCAAAGCAACATTAAATCAAATCAAATCGAATTGTCACCCTTTCCCCACAGGGACACAACTCTCCCGCTTCTCTCACATTCACAATTCTCTTCATACAAGCTCTACGGTTATGGACACTAGGCAACCCAGCTTATCTTTGTCACTACATCTCGTAATCACATTTATCACGCACATCTGTTAGACTACACGTATATATAAGTTTGTTTGCAATTGTTATCGTTTCTTGACTTTTTCGACATTTTACAAGGAAACCGAGTCTTTACGGCTGCCCGCCACTATGCCGGCCAAAGGTGCCTCTTCACGCATCGCTTGAACGACCCAAGGCGATAGGATGGAGAAAACACATGGGCCGCACTCCAGCTTTACGTCAGGTGACGTGCTGTCATATGTCAAGTCACAGTAAAAAAAAGTTAGGCATGCTCGCTCGATTTCTAGCCAATTCAGAACTTAAGACGCTTCATTAGATTAGTAATAACGTTTCTAGGAGCGTTTTATTGTCAGTATGAAGAACAGAAATTTGCTCCTTCAAACGTAATTATTAATTTACAATATTTTTCAACAATACAATCTTTTACAATCTTTTTTCTTCATCTACAATCTGCAATCTTACAATTTACAATTTTTGTTCAACAATATTTTCCATTGTAAAAATCACCGAAGACGCAAAACTATGACCAACAAAAAGTGCAGTTTTTAACCCCCGACTCAAAAAGAGGGGTGTTATAAGTTTAACTTGTCTGTGTATCTGTGACTCTGTGTATCTGTGTGTCTTAGATAATTTAACTGTCTAGATAGAGTGTCGCGATTCAATCGCAATGCAAACATAGGCCAGCGTTGAACTGATTGTGTGCGTGTCACACACACAGATGCGTTCCATTACGATATCATTACAAGTGCGTCGGGCCACGCCTGTGTGTGTGAAATGATACCAGCTTATCGATATTACCCACTAAGTAGGGAAAAATATGCACTTTTGATATGCGTTTTATACATACATAAATTAATAATAATGTAGATTTGTTTACTATTTAATTTGTTATAGTATGTGTATCTTAGGCCGGCATAGTGGTGGGGGCTGGGGCAGCCGGGAACTGACTCGGTTGTTCCAGTCGTCGTCACTCTTGGACCTCCTCTTGCTTATCATCAGGCGAGTCGAGGTCAGATGTCGTGTCACAATAAAAAAAAAATAAAAAAAAATATGCTACCAGAAATATATGAAACCTAGGAATTGAGGAAAACAATAGGGAGGTAGGCAATGGATGTAAAAACAGCAGCAAGTAGTGTTTTCAAAAAATCGATAGTTTTGTTATCGGTAGTAAACACCAAAATCATCTACTCAACCGATAGGGCTATAGACAGCGCAAACTATTAATAACAGTAATATTATTGATAGTACTGACCTAGTAAATTGATAAAACTATCGAAACCACTAATAGTGGTCTTTTCTTCAATATTAACAAAATTGAAGAATTATCGGTTTTGTGCAAAAAATTGCACTTTACTTGTACAAAACCGTACTTTTATGTGAATAAGCATTACTAATGATAATAAATACCACATAAACTTTATTCTAATAGTCCAATGCACAATATTTGATAGGGGTAATAAAAAAAAGAATAAGAGTATATTTTTTTATTTATACAAATAAATAAAAAAGTTTTGATGCTGCATCACGATTGTTGTTATTAATTTTTTCTTGTAATAATATCGTAAATCTATAATAAATATTTTTCTACAACACTTTTAATCAAATTAGTTTGATGGAGGTGGCCACAAACATGCTCAGCTTTTACCTCACAGTAATTTGGGCCTCCAATAAATTGTTTCATTATAGTGCAATATAAAATATGCAAATATACTATATTTGCATATTTTTTCGGAGTCATAGTAAAATCCTGTTTTAAAAACTGTCGAATTATGCATTCAGCAGATCAGAAAATAAAATATACATCCTGAGAGGCATAGATGAGTCCCTTTATCTCTTAATTTAACCAATTAATGGTGCGGCAATTTTTCATTTGATGTCCAAACAATTAATACACTTAATTTTTTCGTGCAAACATTTAACAACAAAGCCTGCTATGTAACGGACGATTTGCTGTGTATATTCACATAATTCCGAATAGTAAATAATGCCGGCACCGTTGTATCTTCACTCTTCATCTTCTTCCCTTAACGAAGGAACAGTTTCATTTATACTGTTTATTGATGAAGAGCACGTTAGAACACTTATGTCTTTAGTGGCACATAGTTTCCAGTCAAATCAGATTTAAGTTCCAACGACTCCTCAAAACTGGATCTTTAGGTATTCTGTAACAACAGTTTATTTATTGCTGCCTTGTCTAAGCATGATATATTATTATTGTTTTTATGGCACGACATATGACAGCACCCCGCTTGATGTTAAGCTGAAGTGCAGTCATGAATGGTAAACAGTGCATCCACTTGTAAATAATATTGTAATTAATAAACATATTGTTGTACATACAGAACACACATTTAGGTGGGTAATGTAATATAAATGTTATTATTTATAATAATAGTGTTAAAGTGATACTTGTTTTTTTTATATACAACAAATCTACTTCAATATAAAAACCAAAATATTCACGGGAATATTTTGATTCAAAACCTGGCAACACTCTTAACATCTTAGGTAAAAAATTGAACTATTTTTTTAAAAATTATTTCCAATGTCTATAGTAATTTAAAATCTACTTACTGATGATAAGTGACAGCTTTGGTTGTTCTCAAGCGTCCTTTGTAAGTTCGGCACAATTTAATGGCGCCATCAGTCATTATTATCGAAAAAATCACAGAGAAATTTCGCGTGGCGTCCGAACGGTGTCTGTTACGCAACTGACAAACGCGAGAGAGTGTATCGGCCAACAGTTGGCCGGTATTTTTTTTAGCCCGTGCGCCACCATATGCTCTATCTAGACAGTTAAATTATCTAAGCTGTGTGTCTGTCTGTGGCATCGTAGCTCCTAAACGAATAGACCGATTACGATGCGGATTTTTTCATTTGAAAACTGACGTAATTGAGATGGTTCTTAGCTACAATTGATGAAGATTTGATCAGGGCTTTCAAGGTAATCAGCTCGTTTTGTTAGCTGCGGTAGCGATATTAGACGCATAATAGGTATTTACTTTACTTTTAACATATCTGTGACTTAACATTTGAAACAAAAACGTATACAAATACATGTGTGTTTTAACTGGTACCACTGAGCTACTCTGATGATGGAACTCGAAGGTAGGAGACGAAATCCTGGATGGGTTTAAACTTTTTTTGTTTACTAAGTTTGGACTCATTAGATTCGTCTTGAATGTAGGAAACTAAGTGTAAACTAAGTTAGTGCGATAAAATAAAACATTCTGGATCTAAAAAAACTGATCATGGATCCTCTCAGATCAGCAAATCAACACGAAATGGACCTATAGTTCCTTACATAAAATTGTTACTCACTATGAGCCATTAGCTGGACCGTTATTGAATTAAAGACCGAGAGTATCTGATGAGGCACCATCATGAATCTTCTCAGATCAGCAAATCAACAAGAGATAGAACTATAGTGCTTTAACTAAAATTGTTACTCACTAAGAGCCTTTAGCTGGGCCGTTATCAAATTGAAGACCTGGAGTAGTTATCTGATGATGCACCATGAGGATGCAAGGGATAAGGAATATAACTTTTTAGCCATTACCAATGTTGTTTATTACTATAAAGCTGATAATACGACTAAAGTGGTATTACGGGGGTTCCTTTAAAATTTTTAATTTTAATTTTATAAATAAATTAAATGACAGATCCCGCTCAAATTTTGCGCAGTAAATCAGTACAGTGCTAACAACATGCAGTAAAAAAAAATCTTTCTATTGACATATTCCCGATACTTTTTACACAGGGTACGAAACTTCATGAACGGTTAAAACGTTAAAACGGTCATCATAGCGTGCCTGCTGGTATAGCAATAACACTATAATTATATGTACGTATGTAGCAACTATTAATTATAGTACGACAAGTTTAACGACCCGAGTTCCGGAGTGGTCACTCAGCAAAACCAGGTTCAATTCCCGGTGAGAAAACAAAATGTTTTGAAGTATTTACCTTTATCTTATAATCAGCTGGTGAGTGGTCATATTTTTTTTATTGCGACTTGATTTCTTACCTTGACTTGCCTAATGGAGGGCAAGGAGATGTTTAAAAGTGTCGACAACGTAAAATAATTATATATACATATTTAACTGTAGTAGCAGTTGTCATTCATTGACCGCACTCCAGCTTAACAACAGGCGAGGTCAAGTCACAATAAAAAAAGTTAGTCATGCTCGCTCGATTTCCAGCCAATTCACAACGCTTTATTAGATCTCTAGTTTTAGGATATAATATATTCTAAATTTGTTTAAAGCATATTATGTAATTTTTATATTTTATGTATAAATTATTGCAAAATAGAATGTTTTGAATGACCTTACCATTCTGTTCTGATATGAAGTCGTGATGATACGGAAATCTTTCAAAATACTCGGAGGCAACGGACTTTAATTAACTCATTAAGTAACAGCTCATTATTAGTGCTATTAAGTAACATGTACACTTAAAGCTAATGAATAACTACAAGCTATATGCGCAAAGTCAGAGTTACTGAGCTTGAAAATAGATATCAGACAAAACGGTATAATAGATAGCTGTCTGACAGCAGTCACCTCTATACACAAATCGCTCTCCAGATCTCCACGAGCCACAATAAAAACCTTAAAATAAAATTACTTCAGGTCAGGTCAAAATTACTTTATGTTCTAAAACTAGTTAAAAATAAAATACATGAATAAAATAATATCTTATATTTCTATTTTATAGGCCTTATATTTATATTATGAATTTATAAATTTTAATATAGGTACATTAAAGGTAGCATAGGTAGGCCTCCCACTAGGTGGACTGACGAGATAATGAAAGTCACTAATAACATGTGAATACAACTGGCATCTTGTCGTTTGAAATGGCATTCTAAGGGAGAGGCCTATGTTCAGCAGTGGACGTCTTCTGGCTGATGATGATGATTAAAACTAGCTGACCGAGCAGTCAAAAATAAAGAATATAGTTCATGATTGAAAAAGTTAAAAAAAATGCTCTTTTAAGCTTTCAGTTTTTAACTTTCTTATAATATTGTTCTTAAGATTAGTTGGCAAAGAATGTCTAGCTAAAGTTAACTTTAAAGTTAACGTATATAGGGTTTTCAGATACAAAAATCTATAAAATTCATTAAAATTCGTATAGTAAAATTCGTACAGAGAAATAGCTTCTTATAGCGTTCAGTGTATAGCATTACTTAAACTTAAACCGGTAGAGGAGATTGTTTCATTGTGATTGGTTCATAATTTGCAGCCACGGAACGTCGCTGGACATCATAATAGCTAATCAGACCAATGGCTGGTATTACAAAACAATTAAACGACAGTTAAACAATATTATTGAAAATTTCGAGTCGATGTCGAGTCACAAAGCGACTGGGGCGAAGACTCGTGAAGACTCGGTTTTTGCAGTCACATTACTCACATTTTGTTCTTCAGTCGTCGGAGCTCTCGAACCTTTCCTTTTTTTACGATTCCTTTTTTGCTTAAAGTCTCAAGTACGTCTCAATAATAATAAAAAAGTCGGTTCTTCAGTGTTGAAAATTTTAACTCTCATTGATATTCTTCGCTATTTTCCTCTATGTTATCCCCATCTTCAGCCGCGTGAAAAGCCCTATCGAGACTCACGACAAATAGGATCGCTTCATTACTAATATATTTTCCTTATGGTGCATTCTCACGGGGCGATTTTAGTTGATCAACTGCGAAATCGTTCGTGATTTGAACCGTCTGAACAGACTTTCAATCAAGTTGAAGCAATAAATATCTATTCAACAAAAGTTAAAGACCTTTCGACTTTTGTTGATTCATTTGACAGCTGACAGCGAATCGACTCGTCTAAACTTGTTCGTTCAACTTGCATTGAATAATCAGTCCAATCAGTTAGTCAATCAGCGGGATTGAGTACCTATGTACTGTATATTGCATTCCTCTATCACCAGTATTTTGTTTGTTTGTAAAATAAAATTTGTATTGTGGCGTCCACATCCACGAGAAAAATGCTAAAATGGACAGATAGTGTAATAACACGTGTAATATTGAGTCGATTATTATTGAATCGTGAGAACGCTACCGTCAATATTTGCTTTCGAATTTTGGTTTAACGATAAATATTGATCAACTAAAATCGCCCCTTGAGAACGCCCCATTTGCTGTCAAAATAAGATTGTCTGATTGGTGGAAAGTACTCACTTTAAGCCCGTGCGAGTTTAACAAAAACTCGCACTACGGTTATATTGGTAACAGGCGAGCGCAGTTTATTAATAATAATAAATAAATAAAAATTCTTTATTTACATCAAATTTTACAATATAAATCTGTGATTTGAAGTGATTTCCGATTTAATCGGAGACATCCTCAAGAAAGCTAGGTTACCTAGTGCCCATAACCATAGAGCTTGTATGAAGAGAATTGTGAAACATCTATAAATACATAATAAGCAAGTGCAGGATAAGCATCTATAAATACTCGTAGTCGCAATCGTAACCGCAAGGTGCCAAGGACTGAAAAAAGTGACTCAGTTCAGGGTTGCCCTATCGCCTTTACTTTGTCGGCCAAAGGGCATATATGTTAAATTTTTTAAATATTTTTTTCATAAAGTTTACGTTTTAATTTTTGAATAACAACAAAATAAACACTGAAATAACCGTGTTCAGCAATTAAATTGAAAATGTTATCAGTGTTCCTGTAATACTAACAATCAATCAATTAACATGTCGTTTTTGACACAATGCTAATTATTCATAAACAATTAACTGCACAAACATGAAATAAACACCTAAAATTACATACGACTATTTCAAAATATATAATTACTTTTTTTATAAAGTAATTATATATGTAATTATATACCCCGCTTGATGTTAAGCTGGAGTGCTGTCCATGAATGCATGTCACTGTTATTACAATTCAATAACTGTAAGTAGTAGTCACATCAACTATGCCGGCCTAGTTGGAACCGGCAACTTATAAGCTGATCCCGAAACGCGACTACATCACTTCACAGTCTGTATACTTGTAAGTGATGGTACTACCCCGAATCGGCAGCTTTGATAACCAGACCCGCCTCTTTTTTTTAAACAAATATTTGCAATATTTAATATAATTATCAAAATATTACAAATAAAAGCTATGAAACAAATATTTACTTCGACCGGCAATCGAACTCGAGACCTTATGCGTAACATTGAATTAATATTACTAACGTAACGCTAGTAATATTAATTCAATGATGCGCAACGAAATTATGTGATAACCCATCGACCACGCCTGCCGTCAGAGTTAAATGTCTTTGAGGTTAGAGTTAAAATAAAATCTAAGATATAAGATGAGGAACTTGTTTATTTACAGCAATTAAATAAGCGAAAAATAACCCTTTTTTACAGTTTTCAGGTATAAAATGTTTGAAGAAATAGCTTTTCAGGCTGAATTGGATCGTCACATTGATCCTGAAGCAAAGGAGCAAGCTTATTTATTATGCGGCGAAGAGTCTGAAAATAGAAATAAAATTATTGAAGAATTTCGTAACATGATCTATGGTATGTGTGTATTTTATATGTATCTATGTAAATATATATATCTACGAGTATATATATCTATATTTACTATGTAAGGTTAACTGCTTGAAAATGCCTTAACGCATTAAGTTCGCCTCTTTACCTAATTGTGAGACATGTGGCAAAATATAGGAGGTAGAACATTTGTTGATGGATTGTGTCAGGATGCAGTGCTTATGTAAAACCAATTAAGATATTTATCTTGTTTCATTGATTGCCGTGCTAAGGAGGCAGGGGATCATTTTTATGATTTTATTTCAGATGGTATATTAGGTTATTGTTATTTATATAGGAGTAGGTATGCATTTAGTTCAGGTCGTCTGTCTGTCTGTAATTTTTACTAGACGCCCTATTTACCTTATCGATCAGTTAGTAAAACAAGTTGACATATATCTTTTAAGTTATTATTATTTTAATTTTAGGCCTTCATTGGGAAATAAGTAACAACTGAAGGTCTACATCATGCAAAAACAATAATTTAAATTAGGTTTCCTTTACAATCACTATAATTAAGTATTTAAATAATTTACGGATTCTGTTTTTTTTACGTATAAAATATATAAAATGTAAAATTAAAATAATTATTTAAAATAAGTGTAATAAAAGAAAATGCTACAAAACTAAAGTGGGACTGGGCAGGTCGGTCTGCCGCATGTCTGATATATTTGGTCCACTAATGAGTGTAAACGTTGCAAAAGTTTGGCAGGCCGAAACGTTGATGGCGAGACGAGATAAACTCCTACGATTTCGTGGCGAGAAATCGCAAATATCGCGAGTCATGGTAAAAGAGGTCTATTAATATTAATATTAAGAGAATTGTGCGCATTATTTCGCAATGATGAAGGAAATGATGCAAATAACACGATTTATAGAACTAATAAATCTCTTGCATAAGAACATTATTTTATGAAATAGGTAACCTAGGCTTTTATTGCACTATGTTACCAATAAAACTATGTAATAAAAGCCTAATGTAGCAATAACTTTAAATCGATTGCTTATAATCAATTTAAATATATTTGTTTGACTTAAATTTGATCAGTAATTAAACCTCTCGTTTACTACAAAAGTTCGTGCAAAGCTTATAAAATTTATTGGTTTTAAACAAGATACTCTCGCGTATGTCAATAACCAGTAGGAAAAAGTGTAGCAATGTTTATTTGCTCCAATGCCAAATTGCTCATCGATAACATATTGTTCACAAAAGTACCAAGCTAGCATATGTTATGAGGTGCTATTCTTTACAGAGCGCGGTGAATGCCATCCGCCTCGCATGGACGACGGGTTTTTATTGCGGTTCCTACGAGCGCGCCGATCTGTGCCTGCGCGTGCGCATCGACTTGTAAGTAAAACTATTCGAATCATCCGTTTTTAACTCCTATCGCTTTATGTTCTCCTGGTACTTGAACGTTCTTGGAAACCTGTTGGCTTTTGCATCTTGACCTGCCCAAGGTCGTTGATCTAATTTATTCTACGTCTTTTTAGAAGTCGTTGTAATTCTTTAGTTTGTTTATGTTTAAGCATTTAAAAGTTTAGGTTTATAATTACATCATGAGGTATTTAAATAATTAACCATTACAGCTAGTGCGTTACTGTCATTTTCGGGAACAAAATCCTCAACTTTGGAAAGGTGTTGATGCATTCGGATTGGCTCGATTACAAAATTTATATGAAGGTGTTTTGTTTGATAGACCCGATTGTGGAAGACTTATTATTTTACGAATGGGTAAGATTTTATACATAAATTTTATAGATCTTTTTTTTTTTGTTAAATACAGCTAGCTGCTAACTAAAATTAAACTATAAATAAAAAATATCATCTAATGACGTCGCATCAGAGATAGTCCCAAGGAGACTGGCAACATTTCCCCTTTGTATAGCAGAAATAATTACCAGCCTTCCTGTCTCCAGGCGTTGGCGTTGGCCAGGCGCGTAGCTGAAGGTCCCGAAGGGCCAATCGTCACGACCTGAAACGGCGCAAATTCGTAACCAGTACCGAGGTTGGCGTATTAGCGCAGAACTCATTTAAAAAAAAAACAACCTATTAAAAATAAGTATTGTGGATGTGAGGAAAGCGAGGAAGTTGTGTCAGGACCGTGGCAAGTGGCGCTCCATTGTCTCTGCCTACAGCTGTGGGGAAAAAGCGTGACAATTTGATTTATTAAAGTAAACGAAATTAAAGAACCTTGGAATCGGCATACTTACACAAAAACATAACAAAATTAGGAATTTATATTCCTGCTTCTTGTTATTTCCTTGTAGTCTTTCATATTGTTTTATTAATTTTGAATTTTAATGGTAAATATTCTAATAATGGCTAAATGTTTTGCTTAAGATACCTTTTTTAATTTTAATTGTTATTTTGTTCAATGCTATTAGCACCTCTATCGTAAACAAATATTCCTTTATTGTGTTGTTGGTGTGCTTTTTTTGATTAATAAATAAAATTAAAATGCTAAATATTAATACGAAAGCATGTTTTAAAAATAATATTATGATAATATAATAAAATAAATAAAGGAGCCAAGCCAATCAATTAAATTGTCACGCCACCTCTCGCAGAGATAGGCAGAGACAAAGGAGGGCCACCTGCCACGATCCCGACACAACTCCCTCGCTTTCCTCACTGGGCACTAGGCACTAGGCAACCCAGCTTAGAAGAAAGGACCCAATGTTATTGAATAAGTCAAAATCCCCTTTGTTAAAACTGTTTTTTTTTTCCCTACATTTCTATAATAAGCTACTAATGTGCTTGTATCCTAGAAACAGGACAACCAAAGTACATATATCAAAATACATGGGTATCTGCGAGTGGTTTCAAACCCGTGTTATCGGCTTGCGTAACTATTGCACTGCCACTACACCACGGTCGCCGTTTGTTTATGCATATGAAACCGGCTTCGTATTATTGGTATTAAAGCCCAAATAAAGATTTTTATTATCTTATTTTTGTAAAAGGAACATCACTCTAAACATTTACGAGTTTATTACGTAAAAAAATAAGTTAATTTATTTTAATGCAATCACTGTCAAATCAAATAATATCAATTGATTTGACATTTACTAAATTTGAAATTAGATTGCGCAATGCAATCAAAGAACTCAAGTTATAAATTATTTTAACATATCAGTAACTTTGCATTAAATAAACAAACAACAATGATAAAACTAAATAATTTCAATACATACAGACGATGTTCTTCTCTTTTGACTCTTTAGTCTAACGTCCTCTTGAGTATAGGTATAGCACAAGCGTCTAAAGCTGGTCAGGTATATTATGGAGATAAACTTTAGGATTAAGATTTATTAACAATGTTTTATTTATAATGGATAGAAGAAACCCAGAAGATTGTTTCTTGAGGAAATGGGGACATTCTTTAGGGGCCCGCAATGTTCGAAACCTGCGGGGTTAGGTTGGGCAAGTTAAAACGATTATCGTCTCTCGACGATTGGCAAAATAATA
Source organism: Tinea trinotella (assembly GCA_905220615.1). Lineage (NCBI taxonomy): Eukaryota > Metazoa > Arthropoda > Insecta > Lepidoptera > Tineidae > Tinea > Tinea trinotella. The sequence goes on along the minus strand of HG992321.1, from coordinate 1,534,629 downwards.
AAAGCTAGGCTAAATCCACAAAAATGAGACTATTGATGATAATGATCAAACGTGTCGTCGCACAGACGATATTCGTCAAAACGATTATTGGATTTGGTCTAGTTTTTATTATTTTGACAATCGCCGACGAGAGACGATAATCGTTTTAACTTGCCAACCTAACTCCGCTGGGTCCTGAATCTTTTAATACATTATAGTGACGTAATAATTAGATAGAGTAAGTGACCAATTCACGTAGTTTACTTATTGATATTCGCTGATTGATTACGAAGATGTCAAATATGCATCGCAATTTCACTGCTTTTTCAACGCCAAATGTATTTGGCGAGGCACTGTATGAAAAGTATTTTTGGTGTGAACTAAGCGATTAAGTTGTTTCAGAATTTTATTGATTGATAGATGATTGATAGCGTGACAATTGAATGTTTTATTTTATAACAGTTAGATCGATTTTTGTGATAGTACCTTTTCCTACCTACATTTTCTTATATCTACATAATGTGGTAAAGCTAAAAGTAAATCATTTTGAGTGGCACATAAAGTATTAAGTCATTACAGAGGATTACAAAGTTGCAATCATTAAAATTAAATTAAGTCATCAGTTTCTATGATACAACTATGTTGCGTGTACTAGTAATGCCAACTACTAGGGTTGCCGACTAAAAGCTAATCCAACAACTTATTATATTTTAATGTGAGTTTAAAATAATTGAATTCCTATAAAGAAAAAGACCATGAACCTCATTCTCCGTCCGAATCGGAGATATCCTCAAGAAGGCTGGGGTGCCTAGTGCCCATAACCGTAGAGCTTGTATAAAGAGAATTGTGGATGTGCGGGAAGCGGGGAGTTGTATCTGGGTCGTGGCAAGTGGCGCGCTCCATTGTCTCTGCCTATCCCTGAAAATCCCTGAAAATCCCTGAAAAAGGCGTGACAATTTAATCGATTGATTGATTGAAAAGAAAAAAATATTTTTTGGAGACAAAGTTATACTAGTTATATTACAAAGTTATATTATCTTATAGGTATTATATTTAAATACCTATCAATTTTATCCACACAAATCCACATTTTATTGGTATTAATTAAACTTTCCAAATATAGGTATTAACTTTCTATGTACCTAGTCATCTAGATTTTTTATTTATGTCCTTTTTGTAATACTATTAGCATATTACAATTACTTCTATAATATTAAATATAATTAATTATATTTATTTTGTTTCGTGTGACATGTCTTTATTACAGGCGTACCCAACATAACATTCATCATACAGACACAGCATATAATGTTTTAATTCTATGTACCACTCTATCAGTCATTTCTCTACCACTAAACCACGGTCGTCTTTTTTTAATTAACCCGAAGTACAGATCAATGCCTAACAAAGATACCTAATCTACTTCATTTGACAACCCTATTGACCACATATTGTAACAAAAAAAAAACGCTAATTTACTCTAAAAACACACATACGCCTTTCCTTTCGCGTTTGCAAATCTAATTTGACTGCAAAGTGTGGATATTACATGAGATTGAGCGGGCTACACACCAAGGGCGGCACTTATACAGCGGCACGCTATTAAGGCCGTTTCCACGTTTGACCGTTCATGAAGTTTCGTCAAGTGACAATAAGTAACAACAATTTGCTTCTTTAAACTTAAATATTACTTTATACGAAACTCCATGAACGGTGAAAAGTAATATTCAAGTTTAAAGGAACAAATTGTCAATCAACGGACAATCAACGTAAAATAAAATAGCCGCTATATCACAAACTATTGTAAGCATATGTTGCTTGGCGCCGCATCGCAACTTGACATTTCACTACGTAATGTCACATTTTGACAGCCTATAAAGGTATTGATATTGTTTCTTGGATTGCCGCGCTAGGGGGAGGGCGGCTTTACGTGCTAAGCTAACTGAGGCTACGTCCGCACAGGCAGGAGGCTTTGATAAGCGCATAGAGCCTAGCGAGTCACCTAGCGAGTAGCTTAGTAAAACGAACGTTCTAGAATGTTCGTGGCTGGTTGCACTGCGCGCTTGGCGCATAGCTAGTCGCTTAGCGTGCATCAAAGTAAACAAACGTGTTGGTTTTTTGTCACTAGGCGCGAGGCATTTTAGAAGAAAAAAATGGATGAAATATTAATTGCATTAGCAACCCACCACGTAAACCACCTCCAGTGCGGCCAGCGTGTATCCTAGCTAGTAGCCAGAATGGGAAACTCTAGGCTCTAGACGCTTAGCAAGCCTCCTGCCTGTGCGGACGTAGCCTTAGTTTAGTACTCAGTGTGTAATCCGCATAAAAGTAGACATAGCTAAGTATAAAAAATAACAATTGCCAAATAATAAATTACACTTAGAATATAAGTGAAGTACTGTGAAATCAAGATGAAGTCTCATGGTCAATTGATGATAAATTAAAAAATGAAGGTTTTTTTATTAAGAGTTTGAACAATCTCTTCATTGACATTAGATTCATTTTGTCAATTCACCTTATCCTATAAACATAACTTTTCTCATCCTATACCAAAACCTTTCCTACACTAAATACCTCAGTAAAAGAAGAAGGTTAGTAGGCTGACATTTGGTGGTCATTACCTAGTCTGCCGTTCAGGGGTAGTACCACCAGTCTACAGACCGTGAAGTAATCGTGCTAGAGATTTTACCTATTCAGGCATAGTGGATACGACTGCTACTTGCAGTTATTAAACTAAAGTAGCAGTCGCTTTCATTAATAGATCGCCCTTCAGCTTAACATTAGTCGGAGTGCTGTCATATGTCTGGCTCGAGACACAATAACAAAACCTGTTAATTCTATTGTACTTATACCTACAATAGATCGAGAATCAAGTACAGGTACAGGTAAACTACCAACCAATCTTTCTGTGAGTAATCATGAGAACTATTAATATATAGAACACAATTTACATATCGTCAATAGTTTTCGCAGCGTACGCGATGTAAGGAATTTAATAAGTAATTTTTTTAAACCTTGGGTTACATTATTCGAGATTTCGTACGAAAATCTTAGCCTATGTTACTTACGAAGAATGTAGCTTTCTAATAGTGAAAGAATTTTTTAAATCGGCCTAGTAGTTTCTGAGCCTATTCATTACAAACAAACTTACAAATCTTTCCTCTTTATAATATTAGTATAGATTGGGACTTTACGCGTAACAGACTGGTGTACCAACTAAAACCAACGCCTGTCAAATATTATTTAATATATTTATTCTTTTTTTAAGGTCTTTGGGACCCAGACGTGGTACCCGTGGAGCAACTACTGCAGGGTTGCTTGGCTCTTCTAGAAGTTGGCATAATGCAACCGAAGCTCCAGATCCTGGGTGGAACAGCTATGGTAGACTGTGAAGGGATGACGTTCAAACATGTACGACAATTCACACCTAGTGTCGCTATTCAAATATTTAATATTATGGGCGTAAGTGTTAAGTTTTTTATTATTTTTTGTGTCTCGACATATGACAGCACCCCGCTTGAAGTTAAGCTGGAATGCGGTCTATGAATGGATGTCACTGTACAATTCAATAACTGTAAATAGCAGTCACATCCACTATGCCGGCTCTGTTGGAACCGGCAACTTATAAACTGGTCCTAAGACGCGACTAAATCGCATCACGATGAAAAATCTTTTATTGTCAAACAATCAACAAATAAAATGGTTGATCAACCAATGTGTTTTTCCCATTGTATAAACTTGAATCCTTCATGCAAAGCGTGCAAAAGCACCTTAGGCTGGCATAGTGACTGCGAGTAAATAAGGTCGCGTTTTTCAGTCGTCGGCGCTCTTGGACTTCCCCCTTGCTTCCCCTGGCAAGTCGAGAGCACATGTCGCGTCTCAATAAAAAAGGACCTTCCTAGTAAAATGAGGTAGATTAGTGTTCGCACGATTTTAAACGAGTTTGAACGATCAACCACGACTAGGTATACACATAGAAGTAGGACAGAATAATAGTTATTGAGAGCGAAAAAGATACAAATATATGTTGCTCTGCATCGCGTCACTGAGTACAGGTGTTAGCATAGTTTTAACGTGCCTCGTTCGGAGCGCGTATAACATACCTACGTCTTTTCTTCTTAAAATATCATTGTTCCTAGTCTAGGTAATAACGATTTAATTTCTTAATTATAATTTCCAGTATGCTTTCCCACTCCACCAACGCGGATGTCATGTTGTGAATTGCTCTAAAGCATTCGAGACATTGTTCAGTCTCTTCAAGAGGTTCGCTCCGGATGATGATCTTTGGAAGAGGGTTTACTTCCACGGATATGATATGACGTCACTACACAGGTACTTTTTTTATTTACATTTCTATACTAAGCTTTTAGTAGCTTTTGTGCTTGTATCATAGAAACAGGACAACCAAAGTACATATATCAAACATACATTGATACCGGTGGGTGGCCTCGAACTCGTGCTCTTCGGTTTGCGTAACCATTGCACTGCCACTACACCACGGTCACCTCATAATTATAAACAAAATTCTATCATTGTGGCCGGCATAGTGAATGCGACTTTACTAGCAGTCATCTAAATTGATAGACCGCACTCCAATTATTCTCGACTGTCTAATGCAGCAATACGTAATACAACCACTTGCCGGTACCATTGTATAAATTTTATAAATTTCTTTTGTCAATCTACTTTCATTTAAACTACTATTATTATTTTTTATGAATCTAAAGAGACCCTTTTTTATTGCACGGCCAGTGTACATGCGCAAACTACGTTAAAATCTTGCCAACTTACGTGCTGCGGACTATACATATCTTTGATATATTCTGTACTTTGGTTGTTCTGTTTTTATGATACAAGCACTTTAGTAGCTTATAAAATATTTTTTTTTATTTAACCAGGACTTGTTTTTAAATTTTCAGATTCGTCCATCCAGAATGTTTGCCGACACGTTACGGTGGTTACAGGAAGGCTATATCGTTAGAACTTTGGTTAAATAAAATTAAACAATATAAAAATGAACAGTTTGATAAAGATCTTAGGAAATTGGGGTACGTCGTTGATTAACGACTAAGTACGAACTAAGGGATGGCACAGGGCTAACTAAGACTTGGGTTTTTATTATTTTTATTGTGACACGACATCTGATCTTGTCCCGCCTGATGATAAGCAAGAGGAGGTCCAAGAGTGACGACAACTGAGAAAACCGAGTTTGTTCACCGATGCCCCAGTCGCCGTCACTATGCCGGCCAAAGGTGCTTCTTCACGCATCGCTTGAAGGATCCAAGGTCATAGGATAGAGAGAACACATGGGCTGGCAAAGCATTCCACTTGTTTTACGGGAGTGAAAAGACGAGGTAAAGAGCTTAAGGTTAAACAAGGTTAAAGAGCTCCTCGGAACATTCTCCGTGGTTGGTACAGGCGATAGAGGAAGCACAGAGCCGCCATGTCTTGGGTTCCTTAAGTTGTTTATAATTACATCTCTAAAATACAATTGTAAAATACTCGTATTTACTTAAAAAAAAACCGCGCTTTTTTATTATTGTGCCACGACCCGCCTGATGATAAGCAAGAGGAGGTCCAAGAGTGACGACGACTGAGAAAAGAGTTTGTTCACAGCTGCCTCAGTCGCCGTCAATATGCCGGCCATAAAAAACTAGGCGCTCTTTAAATTCCTCTTGCTCACTATCAGGCAAGACGAGAACTGGGGGCCGAACGGGCAACCTCAATGGTAATGACAATGAATTTCATTCACATTTGTCAAAAAGTTACGCGGTCGCTGTTAGTGTCAAAAACAACTTCTATTCATTCGGACAATGAATTTCAATGAGCTTGAACTGTTAATGAAAATGAACATCGATTCTTAGTGTGTTACGCGGTCGCTGTTAGTGTCAAAAACAACTTCTATTCATTCGGACAATGAATTTCAATGAGCTTGAACTGTTAATGAAAATGAACATCGATTCTTAGTGTGTTACGCGGTCGCTGTTAGTGTCAAAAACAACTTCTATTCATTCGGACAATGAGTTTCAATGAGCTTGAACTGTTAATGAAAATGAACATCGATTCTTAGTGTGTTACGCGGTCGCTGTTAGTGTCAAAAACAACTTCTATTCATTCGGACAATGAGTTTCAATGAGCTTGAACTGTTAATGAAAATGAACATCGATTCTTAGCGAGTTGCGCGGTCGCAATTTTAATTTTGAAGTTCATTAATGGAGTTTAAGTATTAAAACGAAGCCCATTGTCATTGAGTTACGAGGTCGGCCGGTAGATGTCGCGTCTTAATAAAAAATAAAGGACATCATTCATTTTGTATAGGGACTTGACTTAATTGTATTAACAGTTTAATATGCATCTTAAAATAGTTTGATGTACAAAGATTACAATCTAATTAAAATATATCATTTATTTTGCATAGTTTGGGTGTGCAAAATGATCTAACTATAATTTTGACAGTTCAAAGCAGAACAAATATGGCGTGTCTTTGTTATTGACATACAATACAAAATCCATATCTTATTTTCCAAATAACTTAATTGCACGGCAATTAAAAGCAAAATTGTTATTAGTTTTATTAATATAAGTATCGAAACCACAATTTATTAAGCATGGGCGTTTTCGTTTTTTTTTCGCAAACCGATATATATCCGATTTTCGATTTTGAAATCGATTTCAAAATCCGATTTTAGAAATCCGACTTCTGTTTAGTAGCACCTTACCATACAATAGATTTAGTTTTATTAGCAAATGACAAACTTATTCGAATCGATTTTATTTCGATGTGCCCATAGATAAGGAAATTGATTAATTTAAAAAGTAAAGTATATACGTACGGTACAATGATTTAATATTATCGATTTTATTTTTTTAATATGCTATTTCTTAATAACGTATATTTTCAAAACTAATGTTTTTATTTGGTAAGTATATACTCATACAATGTATACTAAAATTGTACCTATAATAATTTATCATCTATATTTCATAATATAATTTATACATTTTTTAGAGTGGTAGGCAGACTGTAGCGTCAGCTTCAGATTTAGCTTGTAGGTTGCCGGTTTCAAATAGACTGGCATTGTGGATGTGCACTCATGGACCGCACTTTAGCTCAACATCAGGCAGGGCGCTGTCATATGTCGAGTCACAATAAAAAAATATAAATTATCTTAATAAATTTTATTTACATTTTTCTGAAAATGAATCCATACCTCACAGGGTTTTCGTGACATTTCGAGGAAAAAACAAAAAAATTTAAAACGATGGCTCAAACTAATTTTTTTAAAGTCTAAGTTAAATTTAAATATGTATTTTTTTAATTGTGACTCGACATATGACAGCGCCTTGCCTGATGTTGAGCTAAAGTGCAGTCCATGAGTGAATGCCCCTGCTACTGCAATCCAATAACTGTAACAGTCACATTCACTATGGCCTAGTTCGAACCGGCAACTTACAAGCTCATCCCAAAACGTGACCAAATCACTTCACGGTCTGTATACTTGTAAGTGGTGGTACTACCCCGGATCGGCAGACAGGGTACCACTGCCTACCACTCTTTGATAACCAGACCCGAAGCAAATATCTATCTCTTTTTTTACAATTATATACACAATAAAAACACAACACTAATATGTCCTATCTATTTTTTAATTATAATATAAATTTACAAAGTCTACTACTCGAGAAATTACCTATTTAAATTATTACCAAAACATAAAAAAAAACTAATTTACGTAAACGTAGTGCACGCATGTGTCACCAAGGCGACACTACGTTCGCTGCCTAACTTGCAACCAAACAAAACACCTAATACATTTCTTTCACTCATCAGAACTCCAAACATAAACAAATCCAAGTATCAAGTAATTGCAATCATGTACGCAAATATGGTCTCTAATTACATAGGCATAGGAGTAAAGTAAGGATAAAATGCGTTGCAAAGCGTTCAAAAAATGTAGCAAATGTAATCTAAAATAGATCTTATTACTTCGCGAGTAATTCTATGTTTCTATGTGCGATCGTAAAATATCCAAACCGAAATCCAAAACCGTTAAAATTCGCCCCATCCTTTTTACTCCGCTAAGGTATGCTGGGTTAGACAGAAACAAAGCGAATTTCCATATCAGTTTTTAGTTTTTTAACGTTTTTGTGCGGTTTGTGTTTTGGTTCGGCTACATCGCTAGTTCGTTATTTTATAGTTTTTTAAAATCCGATTTATTAGTTTTGGAAATCGATACAAATCGATTTGTGACTGGAATCGGATTTTAGATTCGTTTTGATATATCCGACACATGCCTACAATTTATATATTTTTTCATCATTGGACATTACAAGAGTAGTACATAAAACACAAAATGAATGATGTCTTTTATATGACGAGAGTTTTGAGGGTAAATAAAGCGAGGTAGTGGAGGATCGTGAAAAGTGGCGCTTCTTATCCCACCCCTGTGAGAATACATCCCTGATCCCTGTGACAGTTTAGTTCTATTATTTATAGTATAATTTTTTGGTTTTTTTTTTGGGTTAAAGGTGCTTTTGCAATAGTATTACTAAAATAATTTTAACTGTGATTTTTATTGTAAATAAATATTTTGTGATTTCAAAAAGATATTTTATTTGTTATACCTACTGTTTTTTTTTTCGTTTTCCAGTAGATCAGGTTTAGTGGATGTGATTTTTTATTTGCAGTTATTTAACTACTAGCAGTTGATGAATTGAACAAATTTTATGCGGCTTACTATCGCGTTTATTTTGGTTACAAATGCACGATGGCTGCAAAGCTCTCGAAACGTCGGAATAATTAAATAAAATTGTAAAATCGAAACCAAAATAAACGCGATAGTAAGCTGCATTAAATTTGTTTAATTCATTAATCAATGTTCGCGTAAAATCTAAGATAAAAAATATTACTAGCAGTTGCTTTCTTTCATGGATTGCACTCCAGCTTTAAATCTGCTATGTCGCGCTACAATAATATGAAAATGAAAATAATTTATGCACTTGCTTATCGTCAGATTCTACCATGGCTTCGGAAAGACATAGGACGAGAAGAAGGTCACAAGAAAGTCATTAATTATAGCCTGTACATATAAAAATTAACAAATACGTATAAAAAAAGTTAATAATTACTATTCATAAATTATGTCGCACATCGCTCGAAGAACCGACAACCGATGGGGAAGAGAGGTTCTAGAGTGGAGACCACGACCCGGAAGACGCAGCGTAAGTAAGCCTCCCACTAGGTGGACATTTTTTTATTATTATTATTATGACTCGACATATGACAGCACCCCGCTTGATGTTAAGCTGGATTGTGTTCCATGAATGGATGCCACTGCTACTACAATTCAATAACTGTGAGTAGCAATCACATCCACTATGCCGGCCTAGATGGAACCGGCAACTTACAAGCTGATCCCGAAACGCGACCAAGTCACTTCACAGCCTGTCTACTTGTAAGTGGGCAGACTGGGTACCACTGCCTACCACTCTTTATAACTGATTGACGACATAGTGAAAGTCACGAATAACCGGTGGATGGCATCTTGTCGTTCGAAATGGCGTTCTAAGGGGGAGGCCTATGTTCAGCAGTGGACGCCTTCTGGCTGATGATGATGATTCTTCTGGATAAATTATGTAAAACTAAGAAATACCAAACCCATGCTGCAACCACACAGGTACACGCAAAATAAAAACAAATGAAAAACCAAGCAGGCGAGTAGCAGAGAGAGAAGCATGGCACCCAGGAGTCTACTGCTCCCACTGCAGCACCCGGTTACTGGTATAACGCCCTGGATAAGTATCCATCAACCCCGTCAACCATATTTTATATGGCTTTCTCATGAGGCGATTTTAGCTGTTTAATTTATATCGCACAATCGAATCAATAAAAGTTGAAAGGTCAAACTTTTGTCGGACCGTTATTTATTGCTTCAACTTAAATGAAAGTATATTCATACTGTTCAAACAGCGAACGATTTCGCAGTTGTTCAACTAAAATTGCCTCGTGAGAACTCCATATTAGGGAAGGCAACCCAAACCAATACGCCACCACAGCATTTAATAACGGAAGCAGATTGAGGACTGCATGACATACTTCTTAGCTACACAAACTTGTAAACATTATTTGCGATGATAATAACTATTATTAGGAAGTCCTTTTTATTAGAAGTTATATCTCTGAGAGTGAAGGTCAAGCGAGTTCAGTGCTTTTTCCCCATCCTAAAAAGTGCCCAACGTGTCTAAAAAAGATTTTACATTTTAATGAATAATTCTATGTACGGGTGGTCAAACGCCTGAAGTAATTGCTTATTCTAATAAGTTTAATTAGTATCTCCTTTAAACTAGGCGTTTAAAGAATGTTATACTGTTTCTCTGTTATACTATTTCATTTTGGCCGGCATAGTTACAAATAAGCACGATATCGTCTCTCGTTGATGATTGACAAAATATTATAAAAACTAGGCTTAAATCAAAATGAAGACTTAATCGTCTGTGCGACGATACGATTCATCATTATCGTCAATAGTCTCGTTTGGTTTAAGCTATATTTTTTATTATTTTGACAATTATTTGACAATTAAATCGCCGACGTGAGATTAATCGTTCTTACTTGTCTAGGCTCAACCCAGCTGATTCCACTTTTTTTAATAGTCGGCGCGCATGAACCTCCTCTTGCTTATCAGGCAAGTTGAGATGAAATGTCGAGTCACAATAAAAATATATTTTATCCTTATTCTTGGTGTTTATTCTAAGCAGTGTTTATTCTTCGCACATTTTTATTATCATACAAATAAGGAATATTATAGTACATATTGTGTATCTACGACCACATGTGAATTACTTATTTATTGACATAAATACGAGCGAATGTTTTTTATTATTGTGACCAGTGCCGAATTTAGGCACAGGCAACATAGGCAGTTGCCGATGGGCCACCACCACAAGGGAGCCGCCACCACACAGAAAAAAAAACTAAATTGATAACAGACGAAAAATAATTTAACTTGTAGGTACCTAAGTTTTTTCTTTGTAGAACAATCGACAAGTGGAATGCTTTGCCTGCTTATGTGTTCTCTTCATCCTATGACCTTGGATCTTTCAAGCGATGCGTAAAGAAGTACCTTTGACTGGCATAGCGACGGTGACTGATGCAGCCGTAAACAAACTCGGTTTTATCAGTCGAACTAGCTGTGTTGCCTAGTGCCTAGTCCTACAGCTTGTAGGAAGAGAATCGTAAATGAGAGGGAAACGAGGGAGTTGTGTCAGGATCGTAACAAGTGGCACTCCATTGTCTCTGCCTATCCCAGTGGGCAAAAGGCGTGATATCCATTGTGGGTGAAGATAATTAGGTAAAGCGATGGTTTTAGTAGTCTGTCGGAATAGTTTAATTAAAGTAAAAGACATTGCGAAAACTTTCATTTGAGGAAGGAGATGAAATGAAGCTGATCCCGAAACGCGACTGAGTCACTTTACGGTCTGTACACTTTCTGTCAGACACGTGCAGTATTTGTTACTTACACCCGTCACTCTAGAGTTAGGTTGTTTATGCCACTGTTATTGATTAGATACTATAGGTCATCTGTGTCAAACCTCAGTTAATTATAAGACATAGGGGAACACATAGGTCTTTCTTTGGCCGGCATAGTGACGGTGTCTAAGGCAGCCACGAACTGACTCGTTTTTCTCAGTCGTCGTCACTTTTGGAGCTCCTCTTGTTTATTATCAGGCGGGTCGAGGTCAAATGTCGTGTCACAATAAAAAAATGTCGTGTCCTAATTATATTAGGAAAAAGTAGGACCTAGTTTAATAAATATTTAAAATAAATAAATAAGGAGACTGTGGCAATATGAAATTTAACAATCGACCACTTTTATGTATCCAACGACGCCCGGCAAGTAGATGTGACTGCTACTTACAAATATTAAACTGTAGTGGCAGTCGGAACCAAAAAATGTACAATTATTAACCAAAATGACACGCTATCGCCGCTTAAAATTTGTTTAATTTATTTTCAATTTCAGCTTAACATTTTACTTTTCACTTACTTTTCATTGTTTAAATATGTATAAAATAAAATTATTAATAATGTGGAAGACTGTAGAGTCTGCATCTCGTCCAGCGCTTTTTTAACTTTCAGATCATTATTCTGCTCGGTCTAAAAGCCCGCGCTCTTTTTTCTGCCGATCATTTATTACCGAATTTTGCATAAAACTCAAAAGAAATTTGGCAAAAAAGCAAACAGTGAAAAAAATTCTGCAGCTTGCCAAACAAGTTCCCCAAATACCCCACAAACGATAGATATTACTGGCAGAAATTTCCGCCTTTCCCTTCCCGGGAATGAAACAATTTCTTAGCATCCATGGATTCTCCGTGCGGGTGCCGGGTCCATCGCGTGGCATGCGGGTGAGTAAAGGCAGCGTCCGGACTTGTGACCGAAATGTAGATTTTGCGACCAAATATTGTAAGACCCAACCAATGCCGCCTTCGACATACGAGCTAAAAATGTACTTACGGCTGACCTTGGGACGCCAAGATTTTTTAAAAGATGAGGCAAGATTTTTGCTGGTATTCCTCTTGCACCAACTTAAAACCTATTTTCGTCATCTCGTTCATGAGATCATAATATTTATTGGACTTGATGTTGTGGTCCTTTGGAATGTTTGTTTCCCACGGAACGGTAAGTTCTATGATGATAATAGTTTTTAAGTGTCGAGAGTAAACTAAAATGTCTAGTCTATAGGCTGATACTGCTAGATCTTAAGGTATCTTGTAGTGCTTCTCGAATGTATCCCTGAGTATTTTCCAGTGAGGTGCGTCGAACAGGATCAAGAAAGGTTTATTTTGTGATTTTCTGAGATGGGCCTCTTTTACAAAAGTAATCTGTCTTTCATTTGTGAACGAACCTTTCCTAGCTCTGCCAATGCTATAAATTTAAAAAAAGTAGAATATTAGAGAACTTTACCCGCCATTTGCATGTTAATTTAACACATAATTGATTAGGCATAGGTCATCTAGCTAGTAACCTGAGTGATTAACAGCAAGTCCTTGATCAGTGCCCTAGATAACTAACCTACGTTATGTGGCTAGGCTTACATAAGTTCGTTAACATCACGAAAACTGGTTTAGTATTTCAATTAGTATCTAAATATAACGCTACCCCAACCGGTGATGTATTAGACAATTTGATTGAATCGATCAATCAATTAAATTGTCACGCCTTTTCCCACAGGGATAGGCAGAGACAATGGAGTGCCACTTACCACGATCCTTTCACAACTCCCTTGCTTCCTTCACATCTATTCATACAGGCTCTGTGGTTGTGGGCACTAGGCAACCCAACTTTCTTGAGGATATTTCCGATTTGGTCGGAAACACCCTCCCCTGGCTTGTTAAACGCATCCATCCACATCAGATTTATAAATTCCTTATAAAAGCATTCCTTTGTCAAGGTATTTTAAAGAAACATTAATAATCAATCAAATTGTCACGCCTTTTTCTCACAGGGCAGACCAATTGTAATTGATCAACCAGTTGCTGGTTAGACACAAAAAGAGCACGCTGATAAAGTATAATAGTATAGTTAGTAATATTTGCACAATAAATGTGTGACATTTAAATAAACTAATTAAGTGGAGTGACGCGTCATTTATAGTTAGACAAGCTATAGCTTAGTTTTAACGTGCCTCTTTCGCGCGTATAACATATCTACGTGTTTTCTTTAAATGTCATTGTTTCCGACGCTTAGAATGATTGTGTTGACAATTGGTTATAAAAAATCATGTTTTTTCACATACACGTAAAATATTTTATGGTTCTTAACACTTTAATAAAATGCATAGTATTTTTTTGTTGTCGAAGATGGGTGGTATCAATGCCCTGATCAATATTCACCTTCGGATTTTGAGTCTTCGTATTACTCATTCATTTACAAATATTTCTTAAAGATATTATCCTAATACTAGCGGACCCGACCGGCGTCGTCCTGCCCGGAAAAGCAGCGCCACAATAAATATATTTTCAATCAATCAATCGTGATCAGGATCATGGCGCCCCTTGCCAAGATCCTGACACAATTCCCTCGCTTCTTTCACATTCACAATTCTCTTCATTCAAGCTCTATGGTTTTTGGGCACTAGCTTTCTTGAGGATGTTTTCGATTTGGTCAGCAAACACCCTCCTGGGCCTGCCTTGTTTAACGTATCCATTCACATGAGATTTATAAATTCTTTTCGCAATCTACTTTCACTTATCATTTCAAGGTGCCCAAACCATCGAAGCATTTCTTTGTCAATCCTTATTACTACATCCTCATTCAAACCTCATCCATCGCGCACTGTGCTATTCCTTATTCTATCCGCTATTGTCACTCCACATACACTCCTTAACAACCGCATTTCTACAGCGTTAATTTTACTCTCATGCTTTGTTTTAACAAATAATTACTTTTCAACGAATCTACCTATGGTTACCTGTGGTTTCCTGTCAAGAAAATGAGGCTTGTCTAGCACTACAGGTCAACAGACTGGAAGGGAATGAGAAATTATTTTGATACGTTCTCTTTGTAGCAGCTCTGCTCCAACTCCGACGAACTCAACTAAAAAAAAGTGAAAATCCTTCATGTGGTTTGAAGATGAACTAACAAAGATTCTAAAAGATGAATAAAAGGAGATTGAAGATAAAGATTTATAAATAGGATGGTAATAGAAGAATAAGACGGAGAAGACCAGAATATTGTTTCATGATCAAATCAGGGACATTACTAACGGGAGTCCGCAGTGGTCATAGCCATAAAGTATGGAGAATTGTGATACCTCTTAGATTTGAGTCAGGATCGTGGAAAGCGACGATTCGTTGTCTCTGTCTATTGTTAATTGAGGCTTGAATGATGATCCTCTTAGAATTATACCTAAGGATCAATATGACACGTGGCATGTAATATTTTATGCAAACTTCCTTTTGAGCGAAGTGTTTATTGAATGTAAAAACATTGCCGTCTTCGTATTATATTATGGAAAATACAGAGTTTTAGTTTTATAAAATTTATACGCTTGTGATGTGAGAATTGTGGATGTGAAGGAAGCGAGGGAGTTGTGTCAGGATCGTGGCAAGTGGCGCTCCATTATCTCTGCCTATCCCCATGGGAAAAAGGCGTGACAAATTGATTGATTTATACATTACTTAGTAATCGTGATTCAGGTTCGATTCCCTGTTCCCTATTGGTACGACCGTCCAACGCCTTATGCTGCATTATTCTGACCCAGAAACGCAACTGTGTCTCTTTACAGTGATACTACCACACAGTGACTATGTTTTTACTGCTTTTTCACGCCTCGCCTAGATTTTTTATATTTTTTTTATTGTGACACGGCATCTGACCTCGACGCGCCTAATGATAAGCGAGAAAAAATCCAAGAGTGACGACGACTGAAAAAAACGAGTTAGTTCACGGCTGCCCCAGTCGCCGTCACTATGCCGGTCAAATTCAGATTATATGAAGGGAAGAACACATGGGCTTTTAAAGCATTCCACTTGTCCATTGTTCGACTAAGAAATGACAGCTTTATCATATTTAATATTTAAAACAAATCAATCAATCAAATTGTCAATTCCTAAATTGTTTTCCCAAAGGAATAGGCAGAGACAATGAAACGATCCTGACACAGCTCCCTTGCTTCCTTCACATTCACAATTCTCTTCATACAAGCTCAAAATAATTATATTCAAACATAAAAAAACGTATCTTTATCGTCACGTATCTTTATTGTTACATTTTATTAGAATTTCCTGACAAACAAACAAAAACACTTAAAATTTTCCTATTATTTTAGAGTATTAATAACTATTTCCTTATTGCTAATATTAAAGGTTTATTTATATTCTGCATTCTTTTAACCGTAGAACTAATATGGTTGTGAGGGAAGCAAAGGGAGTTGTGTCAGGATGGTGGTAAGTGGCACTATAATGCGATTAAAATAAAAATAGGACGGAAACGGCGCCATTTTGTGACGTCTAACTCTCCAACCAATTTCTTTTTAGTATGGTGTCTTTTTCTTAGCGGACTGTAAAAAAATACACCTTTGAATCAGTCAAGTGAAGTTAGTCAACAGTCCTTCCTATTCTTATTCGTAACATTTTTTTATTATTTTTATTGTGACCCAACATAATATGACAGCACCCGCCTGATGTTAAGCTGGAGTGCGGTCCATGAATGGAGGTAACTGCTATTACGGTTCAATTATTGTAAGAAGTAGTCACATCCACTATGCCAGCCGATTTGATTTGATTGTAAGTATTCAAATTCTAACCTTATGTTTAACAGTTGACGCTTTCTGGCTGATGATGATGCAAAAAAGTGACATGAAAAGGGTATATTCTATATAATTTTTTTATTAAGCCGCAGGATGTGACCTTGATTTTCCTTGAAGGAAAGGGAGGTCCATATCCATTTAATTGACGAGATAGTAAGAACCGTCTCATAATCCATCGTTTTTGCCTATCCCTGTGGAAAAAAGGCGTGACAATTTGATTGATTGATTAATAATCATCATCACCGCCGTCACCATGGACACTATTCTATTCACCATTGTAGCAAGAAACAAGCCCCCATTTAAAAATAACGCTTTTGTCAGTTCATAGTTTCGCTGGTTTTAACGCCACCTATGTTAAGCTGGAGTGCGGTTCATTAATGGCGGCGACTGGTAATACAGGTAAATAACTGTAAGTAACAGTCACATCAACTATGCCGGCCAAGTCGGAACCGGCAACTTACAAGCTGATTAAGTCGATTGCAGATATAGTAAAGTAAAGACAGTTGTGTGTGGCTGGAATAGTGACGGCGGTAAGCTAACTTAGTTTTTTCTGTCGTCGGCACTCATGGAAGGTCGGGGTCAGATGTCGCGACTAAAAAAAAAGTAATTGGAAAAGGTTTGAAAGTTAATAATGAAAATAGATTGGTAATTGGTTTGAAAATAGCGATGCTTTTAGTAACTTTAAAAGAATGAATAAAAGAAGATTGACGAAAGAGATTTATAAACTGGAGGCGCGTGAAAAGATAAAACGGCGACGACCCAAAAGATTTGCAGTGCCCATAACCAGAGCATGTATGAAGAGAATTGTGGATGTGAAGTAAGAGAGTAGTGTCAAGTTTAAGGTGACCGTGGTGTAGTGGCAGTGCAATGGTTGCGCAAACCGAGAGCACGAGTTCGAGATCACCCACTGGTACCAATGTATCTTTAATATATGTACTTTGGTTGTCCTGTTTCTATGATACAAGCAGGCACTTTAATAGCTTGGTATAGAAATGAAAAGAAAAAAAAATTAACGTTCGTAGAAAATGGCGGTCAGTTATTTCTGCCTATCCCTGAGAGAATAAGGACATAAAAAATAATGTTAATGAAGATTTAAAAACAAACACAACTTATACTTATACATTGAGGAGTTAAACTGCATCGTTGACATTGAGTCATGAACAAAAGCAGTAATGTATGTGTCATACATTGTTAGTTTGGTATGTATAATGTTTTTAGTATTATATTCTATGTCCTGCAGTCGACACATTATCACAGACCTTCGCACCCAACGCTTTGTACGATAAAGGTTTATCAATTATAAAATTGAACGTATGGACTGGCTGATAATAATTAAAAAGTAATGAAGGAATTTTAAATGCGTAGCTAGGTAAAATACGTAGTATCACAGAAACAAGAATTAAGTGTGGTATCACAGATATAAGGAATAAGTGTAGTATAGAAACAAGGAATATTAAATAGTGTTTTGTGGATTTAAATTACTGTATGAATAAAAATTTAACAGTTTTTTTTTATTATTGGTGTTTTAAATGATTGTAAAGGGTAGTGAAATATTTTGATTTTTATCGTGTTTTTGATCTATTTTTAAGGTTTGTTGTTTTTTTTTTATTTATTTATTAACCTTTTTTATTGTGACTAGACATATGACAGACTGATGTTAGTGAGGTCCATTAAATTAAATAAATAAATGTAAGTAGCAGTCACATTCACTATGCCGGCCTAGTTGGCAACTTACAAGCTGATCCCGAAACGCGACTAAGTCACTTCACGGTCTGTATACTTATAACTTTTACCTTGATTAAAATTAAAGCTTAGTTAACTTTAGTTTGGGTACTTAAGTAGTCATTTCTATTAGGCTGTGTGAAGGAAGTTGTGGATGTAAAGAAAGCAAGGAGAGATTCAGGAGTCAGGATCGTGGAAAGTAGCGCTTCGTTGTTTCTGCCTATTCATGTGAAAATGGAGTCGTGACAATTTGATTGTTTATATTATTTTATTAAAACGCGACATCTGACCTCGACTTGCCTGATGCTAAGCCCTGTCAACGTGACCTTCACTATGCCAGCCAAATTGATTTATTTCTAATCAATTGATTGTTATTTGATTTATGTTATAATATCCGATAATAGACCAATCTTAATCCTATTAAGGGTGAATTAAATAAAATGTTAACCTATCAATTTAAATTATGTAATATCAATCAATCAAATTGGAGGTGGAGCTCCACTAAGTAATAAAAATTATAAAAAAATAAATTATGAAACTAAAGTTTAGTGTGAGGAACGTGGCGTGTGACTGTCCTTGGTTTCTCCTTATGACTGTAAGATTTCTTTGGCCTGCATAAGGCGACTGATATTGAAAAAATTTTTCAGTCGTGGACGCTTTTGGTCCTTTCCTTGATTACCATCAGTCAAGTGGAGATCAGATCCAGCGTCAACAAAAAGAAAGAAAAAAATTGGTGACGTTAAGGTTATTAAAAACAAAGAATTTTTTCTTTGTTTAGCGCTATGATAATAATGAAAAAACACATTAATAATAACTATAATAAACGATATATACACAAATGTTACTAACAAGTATTATAATTATAATAAATTATTGTTATCAGTTGCCTTAATTCAACCGCAGTCTTCCTCACCACTCCATTTTTTTGAGCCGACATATGACTGCACTCCGTCTGTTGTTAGGCTGATTAAAGGAAACTGCTACTAGTCAATTAACTGAAATTAGTAGTCACATCCACTATGCCGGCCTAGTAGACTCCACGTCGACTCCACATCCTCCACGTCACCCTATGTTTGGCCCAGTGGCGTAGCGTGGCGGGGGCGGAGGAGGAGGCAATTTTTTTCCGCCCCGGGCGGCTGACTCCCACGCTAAGCTACTGGGTTTTGCCGCATGGTTTATCTCATTTAAGGTGATATTTAGGTTGTGGAACTACTCTTTCACGTAAACGAAACTACCCGGATTTTGATGAATCCTCATTCAGTTCTAACACCAGAATAACATATAGACCACCTATAGCTAGATATGGATAACCTGATGATGGTTTATGAGGATTAAATAGAGCGCCATTTGCCACGATCCTGACACAACTCCCTTGCTTCCCTCACATCCAAAATTCTCTTATAAGATTTTCTATTATGGGAACTAGGCAACCCAGCTTTCATATGGATATCTTATATTATATTACACAAACTAAAATTGTTTCTTGTGATAAGTTTTTTAAGTGGTCTGGTAATAAATTTAAGACCTAGAGTTAGTATCTGATGATGGACCACAAAGTCCAAAGTAATACGTTACAAGACACAATTTTTAAACGCGAAACCGCGGGAAACAGCTAGTCCTTAATATAAATAAAATCTTTTTAAACTTCAGTTATGACAATGGTTAAGCATTTATTTATATGTCCATTGTTCCGATGATTGTTTGCAAACATATTTTTTTTTTAGAATTTATTGTCTATGAATTCTCACACTTATAGGAACAAGATTGACTAACGTTATTGTTTTCTATAAAACGTGTTTTTTTGCGATTGTTTGCTAAAAAAAACTTAACTACATATTTTTTTAGATATTTGGTCATAATGACGGGTTAGTAGTGTAATCGGATGAAAACCGTAGAAAAACGAGTGCCGAAAATACGCTTACCTCCTAGCACGGCAATCCAAGCAGAGAGAGAAAGACCTGCAAAGAATATTATTATTATTTTCCATTTATTGTATAATATTCTTTTTTTTTTAATTGTGACTCGACATATGACAGCACCCCGCTTGATGTTAAGCCGAAGTGTGGTCCATGAATGAATGTCACTGCTACTACAATTCAATAACTGTGAGTAACAATAACATCCACTATGCCGGCCTAGATGGAACCGGCAACTTACAAGCTGATCCCGAAACGTGACCAAATCACTTCACGGTCTGTATACTTGTAATATTTTTTTATAATTATTACAAGTATACAGACCGTATACTTGTAATAATTAATATAATTTTAAATAACTTACCAGAACAGTGCACAAAAATGTCTAAAAATATATATTCTTCGCAAATAACGACGTTGAAAAAACTTGAATATTTTTTTTTAATCTATTTGAAGTGCCGACCCGGCCTTTTAAATTATTTAACATTAGATATGATTTAGGCTCTATGGAGCTGACATGTCTTAATATACAAAAGCTCCCAATAAATATAGATAAAGAAAAACATTAGATATGATAATTTGAATAATAATTAGGAAGTGATAGAGTTGTGTCAGGATCGTGGCAAGTTGTGCTTGCCATTGTCTTTGCCTATCCCTGTACATCCATTCCATATAGATTAGAATAAACGAATTTCGTACTTTCATGTAATAGGGTAATTTAAACTCAAAGTACCAGGCCATCATAAGTCGTTAGGAAGTTACAAAGGATCCCTAATAGCATCTCATCATAATTTTCAATTACTTGTCAAATGAAGTAATACAATGTAATGGATTGCTATTAAATAAGGCGCTTCATTTAATGAATTCCCTTTATGGCGTGATTAAATTTATGAATTTATTTTAAAGTATTATTTTTAATAATTGTGATGGTACCAAATACGTTCAATTTAAAATATACGTAGACCAGAGTAGTGAAAATACTGACAATATGTTATAAAAAAATTAAAATACTTCAAATAAACATTTTGACAGAATGTATGCCGAATGGCTGGTTTAGAACTCAATCAGAGACTTAATGATAATGTCAAATAGTTACAAGTAGGTCGCACCCATTCCTTACCCTTCTACCGCATCTATTTTTAAGGGAATCCTTTTACCATTAATGCAAAAAGTCATGCTATGTCATCTAGCATTCCTTGGTTTTAATCATAATACCTGTAGTTTTGACATTTCTCACCGTTCCAGCCCCCCCAGGCACGGCAATTCAAGAAGCAAGATAAAGAACTGCAAGGAATTTTATCGTAACTCATTTTAAAAACGTATTAAGCCGGCATATCAAGATGTTTAAAAGAACATTTATGTTTTGTGTAAAGTTTTACAGAACGTTTAAATATCTGTTTTGGGCATATTGATGCACTGTTCTGGTGTTCTTTGCAAGTTTTTGATCTTGCTTCTTGGATTCTAGGGGGGCAGGAATAACCAAACTACATAATGATACCCATTTAGTTACTATTATATACAGTCATACGCTGTCATACCTAGTTGTCCACCCACCCTATTACTGCATGCATTAAATATTTAAAGTCTCTAATTTATAAATCGATTTAAGGTAATTTGTTAATGAAAATAATTTGCCTCCAGAAAGGTAGCATACTTACTCGTATCTATAATTAAATCCAAGTTAAGGTTAAGCGATAATTTAGGCAATAAAATATTGCAAATATTTGTTAATAAAAAAAAAGTAATGGATCTTTGCTTTGGGTCTGGTTATCAAAGAGTGGTAGGCAGTGGTACCCAGTCTGCCGATCCGGGGTAGTACCACCACTTACAAGTATACATACCGTGAAGTGATTTGGTCACGTTTTGGGATCAGCTTGTAAGTTGCCGGTTCCATCTAGGCCGGCATAGTGGATGTGATTGCTACTCACAGTTATTGAATTGTAGTAGCAGTGACATTCATTCATGGACCACACTTTGGCTTAACATCAAGCGGGGTGCTGTCATATGTCGAGTCACAATAAAAAAAAACATGAATGAAAGGAGAAGAGATATCAAATGTGATTGATTGAAAGTGGATAACGGACTCAGAGTAATGTTCCTATCCTATCAAAGACATTCCTAAAATAACTGTAATTGTTTTATATAAGAAATATCGTAGATGTGAAGGAGCAAGAGAGTTGTGTTATGTCAGGATCGTTAAAAGTAGTATTTTATTGTCTCAGCCTATACTTGGTGGAACGAATAGCGGCGCAAAATAATTTATATATAAATTTTTAACTTTTCAGAATGCCATTCATAGAAATAGCATTCCAAGCTGAAGTAAGTCGCTATGAAGACGATGAGTTTCAGGATATAGCGCAGCAGAATTGTAATGAAGTACCAGAATATACACAAAAAGCTATTGATCAATTACGACAAATTATAAAAGGTAACAACTTTTATTAGCTTAGAGGTTAACGCGACAGCTGCAAACTAGTGTCGCCTTCATTATCATCAGCCAGTAGGCGTCCACTACGTAGGCCTCCTCCTTAGAACGCCATTCCGAACGACAAGATGCCATTTGCATCCACCGGTTACCCTGACTTTCACTATGTCGTCAGTCCACCTAGTGGGAGGCCTACCGACGCTGCGTTTTCCGGTTCGTGGTCTCCACTCTAGGACCTTTCTTCCCCATCGGTTGTCGGTTCTTCTAGCGATGTGGCCAGCCCATTACCACTTCAGCTTGAGAATCATACGGGCTATGTCAGTGACTTTGGTTCTTTGGCGAATATCCTCGTTTCGGATTCTATCGCGCAAAGCAACACCGAGCATAGCTCTCTCCATTGCCCGCTGAGCAACACGGAATCAATCTCATACAAAAATGTAAGCAAGTCTGCACTCTGCGGTCTGCAGTCGCCGGAGGAATCACACCTTTAAAATCTTCAACAGCAATAACCATATGCCCCCATATCGCCCTTTTAATTTTCTCTGTGGGTCAGCCTTCATCTGAATGGTCTAACAGTAGCTTTAATATCGTTGGCATATTCGGCAATAACGTATAGTAGCTTAGTAGAAGTAGAAGCATATTCCAATTGAGAATTTTGGAGAAACCGACTGTGGGGAAGGACTATTTCGACCCAAATTTAACTTATTTGCTTATTTCTAGACAGAGAATGTACAGTGCGAAGAAAAGACGACCCATATTTATTGCGATATCTTAGAGCGAGGAAATTTCAACCAGAACGTGCCTTTAGATTGGTGAGTAACATACGTGTCCTATATTAAATGATCTATTTAAATCTTCCAAGTTTGAGTTTATTATCAATCTTAGCATTGCTATTAAGAACGTCCCCCATTAACATGGCCTTTATGCTTTGATCGTGGATCCTTTAGGGGACATCTGCTGACGTTAGACTTTTCTCAGCAATCTAAAATATTATGTACACCGACAACACTATATAAAGTACCACCACTATAATTTAATTCAAACTTAATGGCTCTTATTCATATCTCCTCTTATCATACCCGTAATACCCGCATTGTCGACCGAATCGGCAGTCGAACTAAAAGGTTAGGTGCGTCGTTCCTTTGTAGAATAATCGACAAGTGATATGCTTTGCAGACCCATGCATTTCCTCCATCCTATAACCTTAGATCTTTCAAGCAATACTTGAAGAAGCACTTTAGACCGGCGACTGCGGCAACCGTGAAGACTCGGTTTTTCAGTGATCGTCACTCTTGGACCTCCTCTTGCTTATCATCAGGCGGGTCAATGTCTGATGTCGAGTCACAATAAAAGGCTCGAAGTAGGTGAGAGAGCTCATTGTTCTGTGTGACTATACCTACCTATACGCAGCTAACTTCGAAGATCCTATTAAATTTGGAAGAAGTTGTACCACTCCTATTTAAATAAAGTTTAAAAAAGTACTCAACGGTACGACAACTTGAAACGACAAATGTAGGACTTTTGACATCATCTAACTCAGTGTTTTCCAACCTTTTTTAGGCTATGTCTGCCATGCCATGCCCCACCTTAACATTTCTAATTTTTTTATGCTCCCCAAACATAATTTTTAACCTTTAAAAATTGTTTTGTTCATGTATCCTTTTATATGTATTTTTTTTAAGAATTTGTCTTTTTTGTAAAATTTGTCATCGATATCTAGCATCGCATTTAAATAACCCAAAGCGAAAGGGTTAAAGTCGTGTCGAGTCCATTTTTAAATTGCCCCCCTTAACTATCAAATTGCCCTCCTGCGGGGCGTGGGCTCCACGTTGGGAAACCCTGATCTAACTACTAAGCTATCACTAAAATTCTTATCACATCATGCGATAGTTAGGTCAAGATAATTAATAATACATAACACGTATTGTATTCACATTTGTGTGAATGCCAAACGTTGTATTGTTTACTAAACTGTTTTAAAAGATTTACGCAATTATTTCATTGTAATCGCGAACGAATAATTTCAAAAAGGTGACGACAGGCGTTACCGATTTTCCAGAGATTGGTTTGTTGCGTGTCGATTCCCGGTCCAAGCAAAACTTTTGGTTCATAGCTTTTATTTGTAATATTTAATAATTATAATAAATACTGCAAATATTTGTTTATTTAAATAAAAGAGGCGGATATTTGCTTTGGGTAACTAGATCAAAGAGTGGTAGGCAGTGGTTCCCAGTCTCCCATTTTGGGATAGTACCACTTACAAGTATACAGACCGTGAAGTGATTTAGTCGCCTTTCGGGATCAGCTTGTAAGTTGCCGGTTCCAACTAGGATGGATGTCCCTGCTACTTACAGTTATTAAATTGTAGTAACACACTCCAGCCTAACATCAAGCGGGGTGCTGTCATATATCGAGTCACAATAAATAAATATAAAAAAAGTGAAATAATCCACTGCGTGATATAGTATGCCTTCTCTATCTTCCTCTGTTGTGGGTTAGCTTGTTGTTAGAGCAATCTTGATATTTTATAATTGACTTGGGTGGCTTCTGTTGGCATCTTCACAATTTAGGAATATTGTCTTTTACAGATGATGAGATATGAAGATTTTCGAGAGAAAAATCTACAATTGTATAAAGGTGTAAATCCTTTTAAATTAAGATCAAGCTGTGGCATTTTTGAAGGTGTAATACCAGACTCGCCAGAGAATGGAAGAATTACTATTATGAATTTTGGTAAATAAAAACTAACATAATTCTCTCACGACTTGCACAAAAAATCCTCTGTCTTATAACCTTAGATCCTTTGATGCAACGCAAAAACCACACACAAGGGCGACATAGTGAACAAAACCTTGTTTGAGGCAGCAGTGTCCTGTGCCTAGGGTTGCCAACCATACTTTTTAATAACGTATCTTACGTTATTTTTGGTAATTAAACTTTATACTTTTGCATGCATATAAAGTATGTGAAAATACTTTATTTTGACTGCGTAGCAAACGAATTGCTTATTTAAGTATATAAAGGACATCATTCATTTTATATGGGTCTTGGGCTTAAATGTATTAACAGTTGCATTTTAAATTAATTTGATGTACGAAGATTACAATGTAGTTGGAATATATCCTTTTTTTGCATAGTTTGGGTGTGCAAAATCATATAACTATAATTATGACAGTTCAAAGCAGAACAAATGTAGCGTTGATTGACAGATGATACAAAATTCATATTTTATTTTCCAAATAACTCAATTATCGGACATTACAAAAGTAGTACATAGAAGCTCAAAATGAATGATGTCCTTTAAATGATTATTGTCAAACAAGCTTTGAAATATTTAAAAATAGCAAAAAATTATTAGCATTTTAAAAGCACACAAAATACGTTTTTAAGGCATAAAATTTGAAAAATACTTTATTTTTCTTCCAAATACTTTATTTTTATCCTATTCAAACAATGGTATACGTTTTGTTTGTCAAAAAAGTTGGCAACCCTACCTGTGCCCCTAGTATAGACTAGTCATGCACACACTGCTGTGCTTGACTAGTCCAAAAGCGGCCCGTAATATTGTGTCACGTACGTAGCGTCTCTCGCTGATGTCCTACGGCAAGAGACAAAACAATAGTAACCCATTGAAAACCACATGGAAGTGTTGCCTAATATCCGAGTATTGTAAATTAGTTTTAATCTTACCATTAGATTGGTCTTTGCTCGCACCAAGATCATTGTCGTAATAATTTCTCTAACAGTTTGCTTCTATGATATATATTAGTATTTTGATCATGATACCATCTTGACAACATATGAAAGATGAGTTGCCTAGTGCCCATAACCATAGAGCTTGTATGAAGAAAGTTGTTAGGGAAGCAAGAAAGTTGTGTCATGATCGTGGCAAGTGGCGCTTGATTGAGTATTATAGCACTTATATAATATATCTTTATATTTATAGATGATTTAAACATACACGTGTTGATAAACCATTACAGGAAATAAAGTGATGAATTTATTATAAACTTTACAAGGAGATTAGGTCTTGAGAAAACAGGCTGACAATGATATTCTATTAATGGAGTTGCAATCTGTATTATGTAAACTTGCATTTATATAGCATATATGCATTTATAAACAGGACAACCAAAGTACATATATCAAACCATTGCACTGCCACTACACCACTGTCGCCTTAATTTACACCACGATTCTTAAAGATGTTTTATTTTCATAGGAAAATGGAACCCAAACTTAATATCAATTGAGGAGCTAACCCAAATTGCTGTTGCCATGAATGAGATATGTATAATGCAGCCCAAAATTCAAGTTCTGGGTGGCACAGCCATAATAGACCTGGATGGGTTAAGTTTGAAACATGTCCGCTCATTCACACCAACTATGGCTAATCAGATAGTCTGCTTAATGGGAGTGAGTCATATTTTTATTTATTCACATTTCTATAATAAAGTGCTTGTATCATAGAAACAGGACAACCAAAGTACATATATCAAATATACCTTGGTACCGGTGGGTGGTCTCGAACTTGTGCTCCCCGGTTTGTGTAACCATTGCACTGCCATTACACCACGGTCGTCTTTTTTTCGCCTATATTTATTTATTTTAGCTAGCTCGACATATATGACAGCATTCCACCTGCAGTAGCAGTAGCATCACAAAACGCGTCTAAGTCACTTTACAATTATTTCATATTTTATTTTTATTCTAAGAAACAGGACGAGTAAATGTACTTTACATCTTATTATATTATATTTATCAAAGATACATTGGTACTAACTGTTTTTTACTGTGACTTACCGTTTATTTCGGACGGATTCAGGGATTTTTTCTCTAGATTTTCACCCCTTCATTTAAATTATAGTTGCTTTGCCGCAAAAAATGGTATATAAGAAAAAACACTAAATGAACTCAGGAGCTATTTACCACAAAGCAGACAGGGTTTATGTATTTCCTGACGCGCTATTACCTAGGCTGAATTTACAATTTAGACATCTAGGTTGTATTTTCATTTATTTATTTTTTGTCGTCGTCCCTCTTGGACCTCCTCTTGCTTATCATCAGGGTCATATGTCGTGTCACAATAAAAAAAAATATTGAATTTTTTTATTTTGATCTACGCAATCTACGCAAGAAATTTTAGCTTTAATACACATACATTAATTTGACAATTCGATATTTCAGGCAGCTTTTCCAGTACACGTCCACGGAATTCACGTTATCAACTATTCATGGGTACTCAATACAGCCTTGTATTTATTTAAGCCTTTCATACCAGCAAATGCTTGGGAACGGGTTCATTTTCACGGCTCAAATATTGTGGAACTTCATAGGTTTATAAATCCCTGTTACCTTCCGAAAAGATACGGTGGTAGCTGTCAATTCGAAGTATCTGCTGATTTGTATCTTGAGAAGATAAATCAGTACAAAGACGAGGTTTTGATTGAAGAGTTGAGAAGTTTAGGTTATTGTATTGATGATTAGAAGTCTTTAAAATTAAGCCTAGAAATAGTACTTTGGATCAAATGAGGTTAATTCATCTCCGAATATATACTGACTGTTAAATTAGTATATAAAATTATCAAATGATTTTACGATACGAAAAATATTAAATACAATATTTTTAATATTTTTTGTATCAATTTTTGTGTAGGACATATTTATAAATTGAAAAAGGCCTCGACAAAAAAAATAAATGGAAAAATGTAGTTTTTAATTGCAGAATTAAAAACTGAATTGCAAGAATTGCAGACTGAAATTATGTGGTAAACATACAGGGGATAGAATAGAAACCTTAATAATACGAGTATATTAAGTTACACATAAAGATATAATAAATTCGTAGATTTTTTAAATGTCAACAAAAATGTATAATCTTCTTTTTTAACTTACGAGTACTTTGTGTGATAAAATTGGTGCCAAATTAATAGTTATTTTTTTAAATTAATATAAGATGTATTTATAATAAAATATTATGAATTAAAACTTATAGATGTTTTCTTTCCTAACCCAATCAATCAATCCATCTAATTCTGCCGCCCACAGGGATAGGCAAAAGACAATAAAGCGCCACTTGCCACGTTCCCGACAAAACTCTCTTGCTTCCCTCACATCCACAATTCACTTCATAAAAGCTCTACAGGTAGGCAACCCAGCTTTCTTGAGGATGACCCCGACTTGGTCGACCCAGGAGTGTGAGTCTGCCTAACCTAACCCAAAGTAGTTGTGAAAAAATGGTTTTGCCTATCTCTTGTGTTATAATTTGAGTCGACTTGGAGGGTTCGCGATAAAAACTCAAAATAAGTACTATGATTTTTTCTCCATCTACGAGTACTTACTTTTGCTCTTGGTACAACTCAAATAGCCGTTTTTTTACAATAAAAGGATAAATGAGTTAATAATCAAGATATACTAACTCAATTAATTTATTTAATGAAATAAAAGACTAATTGCTTTTTGATATATTTTTAATAATATTCCTAGTTATTATGAATTCCATAGAAATATTTAAATATGTTCATCACAACAATGACTAGATAATTGATTTATATTATGAATAATGAATTCTTTTACAAATAAGGGACTACAGTGCCTACAACTTTTAAATCTTTGAGTATACTAATGTATACTCAAAGTTTTATAGATTTAGAGCCCATATATCTCTATTACTTGGTGGTTGTTTGCCAAAGGACATCATTCATTTTGTATGGGGACTTGGGCTTAATTGTAATAACAGTTTAATTTGCATTTTAAAAAAGTTTTATGTACGAAGATTAAAATGTAATTGGCATTTATCCTTTATTTTGCATAGTTTAGGTGTGCAAAATGATCAAAACTGACAGTTCAAAGCAGAATAAATATGACGTTGATTGACAGATAATACAAATCCATATCTTATTTTCCAAATAACTCAATTGCACAGCAATTAAAAGCAAAATGTTTATTAGTTTTATCAATACAAATATCAAAACTACCAATTATATATTTTTTCATCATTGGACATTAAAAAAGTAGTACATAAAAGCCCAAAATGAATGATGTCCTTTGTTGATCCGAAGTAGTGACTTAGTTCAGTTGCCAGTTCCAACTACATCTGCACAATGGATGTGACTGTTGTGTGTAGTTATTTTATAGTAGCACTTGTCTCCGTTCATCTTAACAGCTACAAAAATAATCAAGCCAGATTTATTAGATTTAGATCTGTTATTGTTATCCATTTATTATTGTTAAGTAAATATCAAACTTATGTTTGCATTTTTTCTTGTTAGAACCATGACGTAAATAACATCTAATTCCTAATAAAGCGTAGTAAAAGTAAATATTTGTACAATTTATAAACATTCTACTTATACTCAGAAAACTTCGTCATTCTATGGTGTATCCTTAACAATTCCTTTTCGACTTCAGCTAAAATTGTTGGATCTATTTCTTCGGTAACCTGATCTCCTGGTACTTCAGATTGATAAATAGTGTTTAATAACTCCTCCATTTTATTTATATTTTCGTTATCGTTATAATTGAGATTTTCTTCAGTTTCTAATTTGTTTTTATCGTCATAATGTTTCAAATCTATATTATAATCTGTTGTGTATTTTCTTTGGCCATTTTTAGCGTATTGCGGTATCTCGGTAGTACCATGTATAACTAATGTATGTGGACCAACAAATCCAATGTTGTCTTCGTCATGTTCCTGTTAAAATTAAATAAATAAATCTATAATATATGAAGTTCATTTTAAACAACTAAACCAATAAATTACATTTTTTTATTGTGACTCGACATCTGACCTCTTCCCGCCTAATGATAAGCAAGAGGAGGTCTAAGAGTGACGACGACTGTGAAAACCGAGTGTGTTCACGGCTGCGTCAGTCGCCGTCACTATGTCGGCCAAAGGTGCTTCTTCACGCATCGCTTGAAGGATCCAAGGTCATAGGATGGAGAGAACACATGGGCAGGCAAAGCATTCCACTGGTCAGGGTGGGTGGCCCTGCACCACGATCGTC
This sequence comes from Tinea trinotella, assembly GCA_905220615.1. NCBI lineage: Eukaryota > Metazoa > Arthropoda > Insecta > Lepidoptera > Tineidae > Tinea > Tinea trinotella. The sequence goes on along the minus strand of HG992321.1, from coordinate 1,504,271 downwards.
ATTACGCGAATTTGTGGCAAAGACTTCGGCCAGTAGATCGGCCTTCGCCTTCGCCGTATGCGCCAGTGAGCCATCAGGCTGTCTCAGCGGTGGCAGTACAGAACGACAGAAGTTACATAATGCTATTAGTATTTTTTACCAATGACAACGACCAAATAGTCTTAATAAAGAGAATTGTTGATATGATGTGATGATAGTTATGTCAGGATCGTGCTCCGTTGTCTCTGCCTATCCCTGTGGGAATCTGGGTGTGAAATGAATAATTATGAATATGAACCTGGAGCTCTTATTGCGCATGACAATTTATCTACCACGGCCACTAGACCACAGTTGTAAGGCAAGTCTTTAACTCTGCACTAGTTACAATATTTCTAGTTTTTCTTTTGATTTTTACGTTCCGAAGTGCAGTCATAACGACCACACTCTATCTCACAATAAGAATTGCATTATACGTTTGAAGATTTGTTTGCAAAGCCAGCATAGCAGATGTTTTCTACTTGCAGACTATCTGCAGCAGCAGCAGCTAATAGTCTGGAGCTGCCAAATATGTACTCGTACTCATATATGCAAAATAAAGTAAGAAGATAGTTTTCTTAGATTTTGCGCGAATATTTTTATTTTTATTTTTTTATTGTGACTCGACATATGACAGCACCCCGCTTGATGTTAAGCCAATGAATTAAACAAATTTTATGCGGCGTACTATCGCGTTTATTTTGGTTTTACATTTTTTTTATTCCGACGTTTCAAGAAAGTAAATCATAACCAAAATAAAACGTGATAGTAAGCCGCATAAAATTTATTTAATTCATAAGGAGAAAAATAATATTTTAGGAAACATACATCATCATTATAATTTATTGTGCCTAAATTTACAAAGGGATAGACAATGGAGCATTACTTTCTACGATCCTGATACAAATCTCTCGCTTTCCTCATATTATCCATAATTCTCTTTATTTTATTCATCATAATATATTATACAGTCTCTGCGGTTATACTCGTAGGTACTGCTTACGCCTGCATGTCGCCCAATCATCTAGGATCTATTTTACCAGTATTTTACGATTTATAAGTGAATCGAAGGATAACCAGCGACTCACTTAAATCATTATAAAATAATTAGTGTTTACTAACATCGACAATAACAAGAGTCCAGTTTCCATTTGATGGTTCACCCCATGTGCCAATTGAAACAAATGGCCAGTGCACAAAGCCACGTGTCGAATTGTCTCTCTCACGAGGACTCAGCAGTTCCACTTGCGTTCCTGTAATATATTATATATGTACTTTTAATAAATATTGAATATACTTTATAAGTAATATAATAATGATGTTTTATTTTATTCGCAGTAGTAATAGTTAATGAGATAACAGATAATAATACTGCAAACTAAATGTGCGATATAAAAACTGGTCATTGGCCCAGTCTGCCGATCCGGATACCATCACTTTCCAGTGCAGAGACTATAGATTTAGAATGCACGTGTATTCTAGCATAGGTGGTGCAGACTGTGTAGTGAATCAGACGCATTTTGGAACAGTTTAAAAGGTGCCGGTAGCAATTATGCCAGCATAGTGGGTGAGACGGCTACTTATAGTTAGTTAACTTTAGTAGCATTTGATGGAGAATCCATGGACCGCACTCCAACTTAACAGCGGGGTGGAGTCATATTTCGAACCCTAATAAAAAGATCGTATTTTTAAAGTAATACTATATTTTATTCCCAGGCTACATACAATAAGGGATAATACCTCAAAGTTACTAGTGATAATTATATTACCCAAACACCATATTACTCTAGAAAAATCCTCGCGATGCTATACCCCATCCCATCGTTGAAAGTTTGAAGGGATCAGCTTCAAAATTGCCGGCATAATAAATGCGACTGATTTTTAGGTTTAGGTTTATAGAAACTTGATTAATTCAAAAGAACAATATAAAATAATTAATTAATTAATAATAATTAAATGTTAACTTTATTGCAGAAATGACAATAGTGGCAGTTCGGTGCGTTTTTCTTTATAGTGGACAAGTGGAATGCTTTGCCAGCCCAGTGTTCTCTTCATCCTATGACCTTGGATCCTTCAAGCAATGCGTGAAGAAGCATCTTAGGCCGGCATAGTGGCGGCGGCTGGGGTAGCCGGGAACTGACTCGGTTATTCCAGTTGTCGTCACTTTTGGACCTCCTCTTGCTTAGGCGGGTCGAGGTCAGATGTCGTGTCACAATAAAAAATAAAAAAATAAAATAAAGTTATTAAACTCGGACACACACTATCTCCTTGATTTGAATCTTCCAGCATTAACAGCATTACATTACTCGTTCCAGCATATTACCAGAGAGCGACATGCGACTTTGGTCCGAGCGAGTTCTTTTCTTTCTCTCTCAATCTAAATCAAATCATCCTCACTTCACAATTTCGACTAAAGTACTAAGGCAGCATAACGAACGAGGAGGTACGCATATTCTTTGCGTAAGGTTAAAAAGAGATAGATTTATAATTTACCGTGTGGGGAAGTGAGATAGATCGCTAGAGCGCCTCGCCTCGTGTATTGTATGTTTACAATCATCTCCACGTGTTCCATGTAGTTAATTGTGCAATCGTTCACTTCAATGATTATTCGTGTGCCTCTTGTTGAAGATATTCTTTCGGTGAAGCTAAAATTAATAATACATCAATCATTAATTCTAAAGAACTTAAGGACAATTAATCAAATTGTTACGCCTTTTTCCACAGGGATAGGCAGAGCGCCACTTGCCACGATCCTGACACAACTCCCTCGCTTCCTTCACATCCACAATTCTCCTCATACAAGCTCTACGGTTATAGGCACTAGGCAACCTAGGGTAGACAACTTGTATATTTTTAAATAAGCCGGCATAGTGGGTGCGACTACTAGTTGCAGTTGCCTCCATTCGTGGACCGCCTTCCAGCTTAACATCAGCTTGTATGCCTGGATTATAATAGAATAATGTGGTAACGTTTGTGGGCATTTTCCCGTCTGTAGGGTAGTCGCGTTTCGGGATCAGCTTAAAAATTGCCGGTTCCAGCTACAACCTGAAGTGAAGTGAAGTGAGTGAAGAGTGAAGCCTGCCGTTGAAGACCACGAATAAAAGATTGTATTGTAAGTAATTTAACTGAAGTAGCAGTTGCTTCTATTTATAGACCGCAATTCAGTCAGATCGCTTTTTAATTTATGTCGTTAAGATATTTCTTATAAGAATATATAGATAATTTTATACAGTTTTTTTTTAATAATTGCATATTCGAACATTAAATTAATAGTAGATCTTAATCTTGTAAAAAATTATATAAAGAATTTTTATGCATGTGAGGAAAGCGATGGAGTTGTGTCAGGATCGTGGCAGGTGGCGCTTCATTGTCTCAGCCTATCCCTGTGGGAAAAAAGCGTGACAATTTGTAAGATTGATTGATTAAACATTAAATAAAAAAAGTGGTGGATATTCGCTTCGGGTCTGGTTATAAAAGAGTGGTAGGCAGTGGTACCCAGTCTGCCGATCCGGGGTAGTACCGCCACTTACAAGTATATAGTTTAGACCGTGAAGTGATTTGGTCGCGTTTCGGGATCAGCTTGTAAGTTGCCGGTTCCGACTAGGCCGGCATTGTGAATGTGATTGTTACTCACAATTATTAAATTGTAGTAGCAGTGACATCCATTCATGGACCACACTCCAGCTTAACATCAAGCGGGGTGCTGTCATATGTCAGGTCACAATAAAAAAAATAACAAAGTCGGTCGAATGATTTTATTGATACTCGTACTTACCCATTATTTTTAACATGGCATTTAGTTTTCTCCGGAACATTTGTCCAAGTAAGGGCAGCTGATACCATCGCAGCAGCATTAAGGACGCCATAACCAAAAGCTTCGTCGTACAACAAGCCAGTGAAACTAAAACAACATATAATATATAACAACATATACGTAATGTAGGGCCTCGGTAATCCGGACTCCCGAATGTTCGGTGATCGCTGTAATCCGGCCGGGCGATGGGTTTCGAAATGAAGTGCGGAAATTATAAACAGAAGAGTATTACAGACTTTTTTAAGAAGAATTAACTAATGTTGTATTTTTATAGCGCTCTATTGTCTCTGCCTATCCCTGGCAAAAAGGATGAACATGTACATTTTTACCTTTATGCTTTAATTTAAAAAATTATTAAAGAAACTAAGGTTAAACATGACGTGTTTTATTACCATCAAAAGTGCCATACTATAATCCGGACACCTTGATAATCCGGTAAGGCAGTGGCGTACCGTGGGGGGGGCGGAGGGGGCGGCTCGCCCCTGGCGGCACATTTAGGGGGCGGCAATATTAAAAAAACTATAATAATTCGTTAAAATTTGTACCTAAAATTCACATTTTTGTTGTACCTAAATAAGGTACAAGGTATTTTGTTGAAACTCCTAAATAAGGGGGCGGCAATTTTTTTCCGCCCCGGGCGGCTGAATTCCACGCTACGCCACTGCGGTAAGGGTCTTGTTTTTGCCTCTCCGGATTAACGAGGCAAAAACAATAATGATATGAATTCTTCAAGAAGTGCGTTTGTGGCAGCCGTGAACCGAGTCAGTTTTTCCAGTCGTCGGCGCTCTTGAAACTCTTCTTGCTTATCATCAGGCAAGTCGTATTTGTTTACAAGTCACCACCCAATTTCTTTCTTTCGTTTTACATGGAATTTTTTTACCGTCTACTTTCCTAATTTTACTAATTTTTTTAAGGAAACCTCCTCAGTTAGGCAGTAGTGGAGCGGTGCAGTTTTTGCTCGCATGTCACATAATATACATTTCTTGGATATACACATTATGTATACTTAATAAACCGCAGGGACTTTTTCAGGTAAGCGCTATGCCTGTAGACTAAATTAACCTTGCCTAATGTTAATGACATCACCTCGCTTAATGTTAAGCCATGATGTGAAGCCGTTGATGTGGTCCATGAATGGATGTCACTGCTACTACAATTCCATAACTGTGAGTAACAGTCACATCCACTATGCCGGCCTAGTTGGAACCGGCAACTTACAAGCTAATCCTGAAACGCGATTAAATCACTTCGCGGTCAGTATATTAGTGGTAGTAAGTGGTAGTTCTACTCCGGATCGGCAGACTGGGTACCACTGCATACCACTATTTTTATCTTTTTCGCTGGTCAAGGCTTTTCCTGCCTGCCTTAACTGATTTTTTTAAATATCATTACAAATCTTTATTAAGAATTAATCTTACTTGTTAAATTTCACGTAAGGAGGTTTATTTTTCTGCTTGTTCTCCCCAAAAACACTGATTGGCTCGTAATCAGATGTCCATACTATTAAATGTTGAACATCTCTCCAAGTTAAATTAGGACTGAAAAACACAATATAAAATCACATCAATGGCCGGCATGGTGACGACAACTGAGGCACCTGTAGACTTTTTTCAGTCATCGGCGCTTCTGGATTTCCCATTGTTTACTATCATTTATCACTAATCATTACTATCATTAATCTACTATCACAGAACAATTTAATGCGGGAAATAATATAACGAACATGATTTGTGTTAACCGTTAGCTACAAAGTAACAAGTTGGACAAAGTCGATGTGATTACCAGGATATAATAAAACGTAGGAATCATGTTACATGATTCTGATTACGCTTTTGTTTATTTGTTGTATTCGATGTGAGTAACCAACCAATAATGCCGCGACGCATACGCGACGGGAACCCGCCGAATATTCGTGTGCGTTCCATTCCGGTACGCTCGATTCACTATTTAGCCGATGAAGTTACCAGGAAATAATGAAACGTAGAAGGTAGACGTAAATTAATGGAAGGAAAAAGCGCAGTATTAATTTATTTCGCTTTAATAATAGCATCAGTGTCAGCCGGTCCGTTTTCTACAATTCATACTTGCCATTCTGTACGCTCGATTCGATATTTAGTAGATGAAACTACTAAGGTAACATAAAACCAAAGAGTCGACTCGCTGCTCACCGTGTTTTAGTCCATCTTTATCTATAGCGAGAATAAGTATAGGAGTGAGAGAGATAGATATACATTTGGTGTTTCCCTTTTTCAAATACGTACGTAGACCGCCAGAATCAATCATACTTTCGTGCGGTGTTATTTTATTGTTGTAATGTTGTTTTGGTATCGTTTCGTTCGAATAAAACTTTGAAATATAATTTCATACTTAGCTTGTAATGCCAATGCAATAATTCCTGCTGCTAATGGTGCCGCGGCCGACGTTCCTGAATGGTGGTTCGTACAGGAATCCCTCGTATCTGTTGTTGTCTTAAACATTTTAATTTATTATTAACTCAATGGTACCAAGTAGTACCACCACTTACAAATATACAGACCGTGAAGTGATTTGATCACATTTCGGGATCAGCTTGTAAGTTGCCGGTTCCAACTAGGCCGGCATAGTGGATGTGATTGCTACTCACAGCTATTGAATTGTAGTAGCAGTGACATTCATTCATGGACCACACTTCGGCTTAACATCAAGCGGGGTGCTGTCATTTATGTCGAGTCACAATAAAATAAAAAATAAAATAATCAATCTTATTGTACGTATTTTTCCACATACATTTGGCATAATTATTTTTAATGAATTTTGTGAGCGTTAAGTACAAACACAGTGTTCGATTCCCGGTCGCAGTTGACCAGAATGTTTGCGTATTTATTACTATTACACTTATCTATACAAAAAAAAATGGTCAATGGTTTATATGTCCTAGGCTTATAAAGATAAGGTTTAAAGTCAAGTTAAACAAAAATAAAGATTACTTACAATAAATGAATCAGGTGTATTTCCTGAAGAGTAAGCTATTGCTAGTGTGGATGAGCACCGCTCCCCGTACCAAGGCAAGGTACCGTCCCTGCCTATACTTCCAATTGATACCGTGTAAATACTCGATGAATATCTACAAACAAAAAACATTATAAATAAATTAAATGAAATTATTTCTGCCAGCGTATTAGCCTTGCTATACAAAGGGGAAATGTTGCCAGTCTCCTTGGGACTATCTCTGATGCGACGTCATTAGATGATATTTTTTATTTATAGTTTAATTATAGTTAATATACTTATCTGTTTCTCAATAAAGAATATTAAAGAATGAATGAATAAAAAAGAATGAAAACTGTACTAAGACGGCCCTCAGCTGTTTCTGAGCCTACCCCACCCTGGATTACGGTTTTCCTGCAGTTAAACATTTGGCTTATAGTGGTTTTCAATAGAGAGCGCCAGACAATAGAGCGCCACTTGCCACGATCCTGACACAACTCCCTTGCTTCCTTCACATTCACAATTCTCTTTATACAAGCTCTATGGTTATGGGCACTAGGCAACCTAGCTTTTTTGAGGACGGCTCCGATTTGGTCGGCAAACACCCTTCTGGGCCTGCTTTGTTTAAGGCATCAATTCACATGAGATTTATAAATTCTTTTCGGCAATCTACTTTCACACATCCTTTCGATATTTATTTATATTTTAATTGTATATTTACCCATCACAATTGCAGTTGTCGCGTCTTCCTCCGTTTCCATTTGCAAATACATATATAGAACCCTTCCCACCACGACCCTGAACAATAATTAATATATTAAGTTAGTGCAACTTGATGAATTAAACAAATTTTATGCGGCTTACCAACGGGTTTATTTTGGTTTTGATTTTACAATTTTTTTATTATTACCACGTTTCGAGGGCTTTGCAGCCATCGTGGTCACGGAGTAAGCCGCATAAAATTTCTTTAATTCATTAATCAATGTTCGCACAAAATCTATGAAAATGCCCATAACCGAAAATTTGTTTGACATTTTCATTGTAACTAGATATCTGACCTCGACTTTCTTAATGGTAAGCGAGGGGAGGTCCAAGAATACAAACATCTGAATAAAAACGACTCAGTATACGGTTGCCACAGTGCTTTTTCACTGTGGCAACCGTATACTTTGGGCACAGGTGTCACACGTTGCAGAGTAATTTTCCGACTACCCGGCAACTGGAAAGTGTGAAAAGGTCGCCTTCATTATGCCGTCTAGAGATGTTTTCTATTCTGTATATCTGTATACTGTATCTAAGTCGAAATATGATTAAAATAATATGATCGAAACTTACTTTTGTGATACCTCGTAGGATAGCAGCAGTAGCCAGACGCCCTGGCCCTTCAACTGTGTCACCGTTGTCTTGTGGCCCCCATGATGCGCTGTAGATATCAACTTTATCCCAAGCATAGCCTAAATTACACACAAATTAAACATTGGCCACGCCATCTATTGGACATACTTGAAACTATTTATAAATACATAGTTCTATACATAATTACTTCTCTACTATGGCCCTAGATGGCATTGTTATTATAATAGCACTTCACATTTATGAACACCTGGTACATCAGGTTAAAGACAACTGGTCACATGTCATTTGAATTGACACACGTGTAAGAAAGAAGAATAGAGATGTTTCCGAACGGATTAAAACCGCTCTGGAATCGCCGGGTGGCTTTCAAAAATTAACAGAGATTAGAGAGGTGTAAGTGAAGAGAGGGAGTTGTGTCAGCATCGTGGTAAGTGGCACTGGTAATTGAACAGACTTCATACACTGTAGGTTCATATGGTTCGTAACAATAATAATAATTAATAATAATAAATGTTATAATTTTTTATAATAGTAATAAATAATCAAACATATATTAAATTATTTATATTTGCGCATTTTGCAATACAATACGTAAACAGTCCAAAACAAAATTATGCGGCATACAAATTATTGTAACAACAAGAGATGACGCAGAAATGACAGATGACTGACGTATCTCAATCGACGATAGGTTTTCGCACGTTTTTTTGGAAGGTGTTACGTCACTTTTCGCTGATTGTACTAAGGAAACATAAACAACGTAGAGGCTATGATCATTCTCGTTTAACTGAGCCAGAGTCCACGGCGGCCGCGCCACTTACACGTGTTTCGGTAAAACAGTGCGCCTCACCATTGTCGACTATCGTGCTCCAATGTACTAGGAGAACATAAAATCAAAAGAGTACTTCTCAAAGAGAATATACCTAGAGCTTCGCCTTCGACTCTGTCAGTAACACGACCGTCGAGCAGCCGCACCCCTCCGATTTTAGAGCCCCATGCCACACCCACTCCACATTTGAAATTGTTTGCAGTCATTGCAATCTATCAAGATAAAGAATAAATTGTTTTTTATATTTAAAATATTCTAAAAATTATCTATGGAGCTACGTTAGATACTAACTTGCCCTGCACATCTAGTCCCATGGGAATTGTTTGTATATTTTCCATATCTGGGTGAGGGATCGGAATCATGGTCGTTACAATCCCAACTTATTTCGGGGTCCTGAAAAATAAATTAAATTTTTGTTCCGACTAGGCTGCATAATAAACTATATCTTAAACATAGTTTAAGTATAATAAACATAGTTTAGAAATTATTCAAAGCGCGGCCGAACGCCCCGCCGCAGTGCCGCTACATTGGCAACGACGCGGGGCGCGGCTGAATACAACGGACGCTGCGACGACGGCCCACTGGGCGGTGAATATACTAGGAAAACAGAAATTATTAGAAGTTTTAAATATCGAAGCGGACTTACGATGGTATTTTTAAATTCTGTGAGGTGACTCATTATTTTGTTATTTTAAGTGTAGTATGTATATGTAGCTAAAAATTCATGTTTAGTCTATGTACTAAATTAGATAGGTTTATTTAATATGTCTTAAGAATTTGGATAGAAATTATACATATAGAAAATAAATAGTAGATGAACTTTATTATCAACGAATAGAGTTCTAAATCGTTCGCCAGAATGTGTTCCTGGGGGAGATGGGATGGATTATCTAAACCGCTCCAGAATCCCCGGTAACTTCACGGATCAGTCGTGAGTTTTCTACTAGGATAGCATAAAAGCAAAGTATATAACGCGCATTAACGCTAGAAAATTTTCAAGATATGGAGTTTCTATGGCGTCCGAGGGATTTTCATGGATAAGTATATATGTAAATGTTTAATTTAAACAATAAACTATATTTTGGTGTATGTATGTAGTATGTACGGTATACATGTAAACTATGTAAAGTAATATTCTGTTAATTTTTATTTTATGACTTAGTCGCGTTTCGGGATTTGATTAAAAGTTGCCGGTTTCAGCTAGGCCTGCACTTATTTAGCTGTACGAGTAGAAGTAGCCTCTATTCGTAGACCGCACTTCAGCTTAACATCAGGCGGCATGCTGTCATGTGTCAATACACAATAAAATAATCCACTAGTAGATTTTAATTAAATATTTGCAATATTCAAATTAATAAATATTACAAATAAAAGCTATGAAACAAATATTTGCTTTGACTGGGAATCGAACCCGAGACTTTTCGCGTAATAGACACTAGTCTAACCAATAGCGTCTGTCGTCGAAAAGTGGTAACGTGTTAAAGAAATAGTATAAAACCAAAATAAAGTTGCATGAGTTTTAATAATTTTAAGACCGTGGTGTAGTGGCAGTGCTATGGTTACACAAACCGAATTCACGAGTTCAAAACCACCACCCACCGGTACCAATCTTACAATATCAAAAGTACAATATCTTTGATATATGTACTTTGGTTGTCCTGTTTCTGTGATACCAAGCACTTTAGTAGCTTAGCATGAATAAGTTACGAAAAAACCACTTACGTAATTATCTTTAAGATCCGAATGTGAATGCTCAAGACCATCATCCAGAACAGTAATCCTTACCCCTTTGCCATTAATGCCGTGATAATACACAGGCAATACATTTAGGCCGTAAAATGGTTGCGCACCACTAAAACGTGATCTGAAATCTTGCTGAAAAACAATTTTATTTTACAAGAATTGTTTCGAAAACTTTTTTCACTTGTCATGAATTTAGTTAGACAATTTTACGCCCCATAATCATCATCATCAGCCGGAAGATGTCCACTGCTGAACATAGGCCTCGCCCTTACACCACCCCGCTTGATGTTAAGCCAAAGTGTGGTCGATGAATGAATGTCACTGCTACTACAATTCAATAGCTGTGAGTAGCAATTACATTCACTATGCTGGCCTAGTTGGAACCGGCAACTTACAAGCTGATCCCGAAACGTGACGAAATCACTTCATGGTCTGTATACTTGTATGCTAAGTGGTGGTACTACCCCGGATCGGCAGACTGGGTACCACTGCCTACCACTCTTTGATAACCAGACCCGAAGCAAATATCCATCTCTTTTTTTATATTTTATTAACAAATATTTGTAACATTTAATATAATTATTAAATATTGCAAATAAAAGCTATGAAACAAATATTTGCTCCGACCGGGAATCGAACCTGGAACTTTACGCGCAAAAAACCAAACGCTAATCGTTCGACCACGTCTGTCGTCAAAACGCTCTTTGAAGTCAGGTTTGGTAGAAACAATGGAGCGCCACTTGCCACGACCCTGACACAACTCCCTCGCTTCCCACACATTCACAATTCTCTTCACACAAGCTCTATGGTTATGATTACCCAGCTTTCTTGGGGATGTCTCCGATTTGGTAGGCAGTGGTATTCAGTCTGCCGATCCGGGGTAGTACCACCACTTACAAGTATACAGACCGTGATGTGAATTGGTCACGTTTCGGGATCAGCTTGTAAGTTGCCGGTTCCATCTAGGCCGGCATAGTGGATGTGATTGCTATTTACAGTTATTGGATTGTATTAGCAGTGACATTCATTCATGGACCACACTTCGGCTTAACATCAAGCGGGGTGCTGTCATATGTCGAGTCACAATAAAAAAATTAAAAAATTTGGTCGGAAAACACCTTCTTGGGTCTGCCTCATTCATTCACATCTTTTACTCATCCTTTCCACGGAGGAAAGTAAAATATATTAAGGCAAAATAAGTTATAAAACCATAAAGCAGAACTCGAGTGCTTTACTATAGAAACATATTGTGACTGACCTCGATTTGCATGATGGTAAGCAGAGGAAGGTCCAAGAGAGCCGACGACTGAAAAACCCGACTCAGTTTACAGTTGCCTCAGTCGACGTCACTATGCTGGCTAAGCTTTAGAATTTGCTTAAAGAATACTTACTAGATACCACTCTTGTTCCCACAATTCATCATTAAAATATGGTGTAATATACTTTTTTCCATGTTGGTTTGCATTTTTCCAATTATTAACTTCCGGATTAGTACTTTCATATATCGGGTGCCTCCTTCTTTTGACTCTATGCAGAGGTTTGTCCGGATCATAAATGTCACGTTTTACGCGATTTTTTTCAAATAATTGCTCAACCCAATTAACCTGGAATTATTTTTTATTACAAATTTATACTAAGCTACTAAAAGTGCTTGTTTAATAAAAACTGGACTACCAATGACAAAGATGCATTGGCACGAGCAAGTGGTTTTGAACTGGGGACTAGGTTTGCGTGACTGTACCGCGGTCGCCTTGATCATTGAAATTAATCCTGAAATGACCTTCTAAACGCCTGAATTAAATAATAATTTATTCTCTACTACTTTATTTGGAGTTAAACGCCTGATTTTTATTAAACACATTGAGTTGTCTTTGTTTTAATGTTGTGTTTATTTATACAATTTATACAAGTAAAATTGAAAATGTAAGAAATATGTATTAAACATTTTATCTAACAAAATACTTACTCTGTAATCACTAGATAACCTTTTTGTAATATTCTTTCCAATAAACGAGCCTCGTCTATCTTTTGAATGTTGAGGTTTCTTAAATACATAAATACCTGGGAACCCAAGAACCTGTAAAATTACATAAACATAGTAAAATTTGTGTCATTTATAACAAAAACAATATCAAAATAATATGTAAATTATCTTTTTATGAGCGACGGCGACCTACCCCAAGGTAACTTAACGTTTTCACCACCCATTTACGTTCATTCTTACCCCCAAAATACAAGTAGGTACTACGCATGCCCACGAAATTTAAAACTTAGCTGTGTAATGCTGTTCTCCCAATAGAAATCTTAAAACTAATCTAAAATCTTACACAGTGTAAACAACTTACAAACCTGTAAAACAAAAGAGCCCACCCGCAAATTAATTACACAAACTTCATTTTCATTGCCTGAAATTACATTTCATTTGAAAAGTTACTAGGACTACATAGTGTGTGGGGAAGTGAAATTTTAGGGAGAAGGGAAAGCTAGGGTGAACGAAGTTCAGCGCTCTATTTATAAATATATACATGCTCCAAATATAACGCCAACCACGCAAATGCTAAAATGTCGTATAATACACATACTATTTATACGAATTTGACCTTTATTTAACTGGTTTGGTAAGGGATTAGGAAAATAAATCAAATACAATTGAATGGTCTACTTTTAAAGTTTTAAATTATAACCTAAAACCGTTTTATTTTCATTTAAGACAAATAATAGCACGCGCGAGTTTTTGAATGTAACATGTCTAAGAATGTGTTGAGCATGTGTGGCACCCCCTTCTAAGCCAAATTTGCATTGCACCCTCGCCTCGGATTTGAAGAGATTTACTCCTATGCATTTATAGAGTCCTAGTGTTTTGTGACGAGAACAATGGGATGTAGGCGGCGCCCTCGGCCAACCCCTATCATCTTATTTGGGCGGATTTATTATCTTAATTTACCACTGATGTTAAAAAAAAACACTAGATACTCGTTCATACAAAGATTGTTTTTTAAGGATCATAAACATAATTAATTTTACGTCTTGATATCCCACAGGGATAGGCAGAGCCGACGGAGCGCCAATTTCCAGTTTGGCTGGATGGATGGATGTTTACTCAATAACGCCACAAGGGCTAATAAATATAAACGGATCTGTATGAAATTTGAATATGAAAAGTAAAATTGATCAATCAATCAAATTTTGTAGCTTTTTTTCCTACAGGGATAATCAGAGACAATATGCGCCTCGATCCTGACACAACTCCCTAGCTTTCCTTACATCCACAATCCTCTTCCTACACGCTCTACGGTTATGGGCACTAGGCAACTTAGCTTTCTTGGGGATGTCTTCGATTTGATAAAATAAATGTAAACCTACTCCTAAATTACAAACACACCTAAATACATAAATTAAATACAAATAAAGCATTGTTAAATATGCAAATTATTCCGTATCCTTATCATGTTTTTTTATTGTGACTCGACATCTGACCTCGACCCGCCTGATGGTAAGCAAGAAAAGATCCTAGAGTGCCGACGACTGCAAAATCCGAGTCTCCACGGCTGCTCTAGCCGCCGCCACGATGCCGGCCAAGGGTGCTTCATCACGCATCGCTCGAAGAATCCAAGGCTATAGGATGGAGAGAACACATGGGCACATGGGCTGGTAAAGCATTCAACTTGTCGATTGTTCTGCAAAGAAATCGAACTTTTTATTTCGACTGCCAATTCGGTCAACAGAATGCGGACGGGAGTGAAACTGACGAAGTAGAAACAAGGTTAAAGAGCTCCTCAGAACATTCTCCGTGGTAATGTGATTGTGTAATGTTAGTTTGAAGATATTCAGTGAAGGACTTTGTTTGGGGATTAAAAGCAATTTGTTTTATTGGCGAGCAGATGTCACAGTGAAATCTGAGTAGAGACTGAAAGTATTTTGATTCCATATGGGGATATGCTGCCCATATTAGTTCAAGATTATAAAAATGCTTTTCCATTATAATTATGTGACTCCTTCGGCAACAGTATACTCGTATAAGGATAGTAAACAAATTGTCACGCCTCTCTCCCACGGGGATAGTCAGAAACAACGGAACGCCTCTTGCTACGATCCTGACACAACTCCCTCGCTTCCTACACATTCACAATTATCCTCATACAAGCTTTACGGTTATGGGCACTAGGCAACCCAGCTTTCTTGAAAATATCTTCGATTTGATCGAAAAAGACCCTTGTGGGCGTGCCTTGTTTAACGCATCCATCCACATCTGATTTATAAAGTATAAAACGAGGAGTTCAAACGAACTAAGTTCAAGTCATCCAAAAACAAATTATGGAAAATCTAGTATACTTTTTAAGGGAGTGCGTTTTTATAACAAGCTACCGAAAGATATAACAGAAGCAAATTTCATTATAGAATTGAAATCTAAGTTAAAAAGCTAATTACAACGTACAAATCTTTTTGGGTATATCTTTAGGTATTTATATTGATAGCTATGAAACGTTTTATTGTGACTCGACATATGACAGCACCCCGCTTGATGTTAAGCCGAGATGTGGTCCATGAAGAATGTCACTGCTACTACTGTGAGTAGTAATAACTGTCAATAACTGTGAGTAGCAATCACATTTACTATGCTGGCCTAGTTGAAACCGGCAACTTACAAGCTGATCCCGAAACGTGATCAAATCACTTTACGGTCTGTATACTTGTAAGTGGTGCTACTACCCCGGATCGGCAGACCGGGTACCACTCTTTGATATCCAGACCCGAAGCAAATATCCATCTCTTTTTTTTTAATGACAAATATTTGCAATATTTATTATAATCATTAAATATTACAAATAAAAGCTGTGAAACAAATATTTGCTTTAAGTGCTAAACGAGTGCTAGTGCCGTTGGTCCGTCTTCACGTCGAGTAATTGCCAGGTACCTGTCTTTCCTATACTTTGTTCCCAGTGTTTCTCCATGCTGGTTATTAGTAGGTTTAGGTATCCCCAGGCTTAGATGCTGAACTAAGCTAAGCATAAAATCAACACAAAGCTCAAAACTGCAATATAAACAAAACTGTAACAGTGGGAATCGAACGCGGGACTTTACGCGTAACAAACCAATCGCTAAACCGTTCGTTCACGCCTGTCGTCATGTGAAGTAAATCTTATGTTCTTGTAAGTAATAAATGTCTTTAAACCTACAATATTTTGAGGTGGTTACTATATTATGTTCAGAGCGAAGTGAGCGATCGTGTGTGTCACAGAGAAACATGAAACGACCTTTCATGTAAGTAGGGGCGTCAAGGTTGTGAAGTATGGTATTAAGTTTATTGAGAAAATGATTTGTTGTCGTATATTTATTATAGGCGAGTTTCTTGTGATTTATTTTCATCATATATCTTTCCGATATCACGGTAGAGTCGTGACGTCTTTGCGAAATAAATGTTTTGATTGGTTCTATTCATCACGGACTCTATCTGCAATTGCTAACCAGTATGTACTTCCATAAATAATGTTTTTTAACGGTTTTCTAAATATGTCCAAGTATGTCTTCTGTCTATCCATGAATGTAGGTTTTATCGAAACAAAAATTATTTAGAATATTTGTTACAAAATTAGGGTTACAAAATAATAATTAGAAAGGTTTCAAAATAGAATAGAAGCGAACGACTTGCTTGCTCCCTTCGTAGCAAAAGAAAAGTACACGCAATACACACGTATGTACACGCAAACAAACATACAACACGTGTCGAGCAGGGAAACCTATGTGAGTCTATGTGCCCACATGTGTACTAGGATAACATGATTCACAAGGAGTGAAACGAATTGTGTAACGCCGATGTGTGTGACGAAATGTATGGTGGATGTGGGGGATGAGATCGATATTGCTCATTGTCGTAGAAAATATTTTCACGTATTTTCACAGATAATTAATTATATTCCCATGGCTAAAATATGTTATACTCGTACATGTTTAATTAATCATAGGTATTAGGTGGTTAATTAAAAAATCCTTTTAAAATCATATTTATTATTTAAATATATTAAATATAATTTTAATACCTTTTAAAAATAATTACGCACCTAAATTCATTTAAATTATTATTTTCTTGCAAATATTTATTTTAATACTGAATAACATAACTATTATATTATTTTTCGAAAAATAATAAAATACCAGTGGTTTTTTTTTTCTCTTAAAATTAATGAATGAGGCAGACAAAATTTCACAACACACATGTCAGTCAGATGTTGACACGGAATCATATGAGTTTTGAACGCATGTATGTACCAGGAGAATATGAGTGTAGAGGAGTTATTTCTGTTTATGATATGGACATGTGTGCGAGCATGCGTACTGAACTTCCGGGGTGTAGAACGTAGGGTTGAAAGGGTCGACCGTATAAGTTCACATCTGTCGTCAATCTGGAACGCTCGTCCATGCCAAATCTATGACAAAATCAAATTTCCTACTTTTGTAATTATAATGTAAATTAGCCCACTTTTTATTGTTTTTTTTCGTCAGCACTCCGCCTGATGTTAAGATAAAAGGAATCAAAAAATTATGCGGTTTACTATCGCGTTCATTTTTGGTTATTGATTTTAAATTTTTTATTATTCTGACGTTTCGAGAGCTTTGCAGCCATCGTGGTCACAGAGAAAATTGTAAAATCAATAACCAAAAATAAACGCGATAGTAAGCCGCATTTTTGTTTAATTCATTAATCCAATGCTCGTGCAAAATCTACACACAAAAATCTTTAATAAAATCGGTCTTGCCGTTTGGAAGAAGTTCAGTCACAATAAAAATATTTATACGAGTATATTTAGAAGAAATATACATATTATATATAAACATATTCTGTTTTTGGTTTATTAGCGTTTTTATGTAATGTTAATTAAAGTTGGCATAGCTCCTACAGAATTCTGTTTTCTTGGTAATTAACTTAATTGCTTCTAGAACTAAACTCGGAAAGCGGCCTAATGAGGTTACTTGAGAATCTTGAGATGTCTAGTTTTATTTAGATCCAAGAATTTGTTACGTAGAAAGTAACAATGATCTTTATTTTTTGAGATCATCAATTATCACGTCTTAATTTCCATAAGGATAGGCTGAGACAACGAAGCGTCACTTTCCACGATCCTGATACAACTCTATAAAGCCCACATCTGCAAATTTCTTCATAGAGTCTCTGCTATGATTAGTTCTATGGCCCTGCTTTTTCAAAGAACACTTAATTTTTTTTATGTGATGACATGTGACAGCACCCTGCTTGATGTTAAGCTGGAGTGTGGTCCATAAATGGAGGTGACTCTACTACAGTTCATTAACTGTAAGTAGTAGTCACATTCACCATGCCGGCCTAGTTGGAACCGGCAACTTACAAGCTGATCCCAAAACGCGAACAAATCACTTCACGGTCTGTAATACTTGTAAGTGGTGGTACTACCCCGAATCGGCAGACTAGGTAACACTGCCTACCACTCTTTGATAACCAGACCTGAAGCAAATATTTGCTCCTACTGGGAATCGAACCCGGGACGCGCAACAAACCAATCACTAACCGTTCGGATACGCCTGTCGCCAAAATGAAATGAGGAAATTTGTTTTAGGTCGTTTCCGTTTGATCCTTCAACTTCCTTTATAAAATCTCTTTCGTTAAGTGACTTAGTTTCGTTTCTGAAACTTGCACCGGCAGTTTGAAAGTTGCCAGTGCCAACTAGGCCGGCATAGTGCATGCGGCTGTTGCAGCTGATGCTCCGTACTTTAGCTTAATATTATGCAGGGTGCGTCGAGCCACAATAAAAAAACATAAATCAAAAAAGCTGGGTCGCCTACTGCTAGTGCCCATAACCGCAGAGCTTGTATCAAGAGAATTGTGAATGTGAGGGAAGCGAGGAAGTTGTGTCAGGATCGTGGCAAGCGGTGCTTCATTGTCTCTGCTTATCCCTATAGAAAAAAGGCGTGATAATGTGATTGACTGATTGATAAAATAATATTGTAAGTTAAGTACATACTTATTTAATTTTCTTTGGCCGGCATAGTGACGGCGGCAGGGAAGACTCGGTTTTTACATTCGTTGGCACTCTTGGACCTCCTCTTGCTTATGTTCAGGCGGGTTGAGTACAAATGTCGAGTCACAATAAAAAAAAAGTAGTTAATTAAAATTACTGGTTATAGTAAATTTAGAAACAAGTGAAGCCTACGTTTGTTTAATAGTAAACAAGTCAATATAGTTTATGCAAATCCTATGTAAGAAGAGATTGACACACAAATGAAGATAAATTGTTACCTCTAATTCAATATTTATTAGTTTTCCCTATTCAATTCGTTACATATAGAACCTTTTCATTTACTTTAATTAGCTACAAATAGAATTCGACAAGTACCTAATAGAGTTTTTATATTAATTATTTATTGTGACGCGACATATGACAGCACCCTGCTTGATGTTAAGCGGGAGTGTGGTCCATGAATGATTGTTACTGTTACTACAATGCAATAACTGTGAGTAGCAATCACATCCACTATGCCGGCCTAGTTGGAAATAATACAAGTAGCAGTCCAATGCACTATGCCGGACTAGCCTAGAAAGTAAATGCATTATCTCTTGATATAGCAAACTAGGTTACCCAACAGTGGGTCATAGTGGATTGCTGGACAACGACGCGACAGAGAACTGGCTAGGGGGTCCTATCAGCTATTGGACCAGGACTAATGGTGCGGCGTAGAACAGGTAACCTACATGAAAGTGCATGGTCGCAAACAACAGACTGCAGGCAGTCCCGAGTCCCGAGTATATTTTATTTTATTGTGTGTGACTCAACATATGAGAGCACCCTGCCTGATGTTAAGCTTGAGGTCCAGGAGTAACGACGATTGAGAAAACCGAGTTTGTTCACGGTTGCCCCAGTCGCCGTCACTATGCCGGCCAAAGGTGCTTCTTCACGCATCGCTTGAAGGATCCAAGGTCATAGGAAGGAGAGAACACATGGGCAGGCAAATCATTCCACTTTGATATAATTAAGTACGAGTACCACAAATAAATGCAGTCACATTCACTATGCCGGCCTAGTTGGAACCGACAGCCAGGGCCGTCTTTACCCGGGGGTTCAAGGGGTGCGGTGCACCCGGGCGCAGAGTCCTAGGGGGCGCATGCCGACCGCTTTAAATTCCGATAGGTACCTACTACATTGAAACCACGCAAGCAGAGCTTTGACGTTCGCACCCCGGCGCTGAATATGCTTGAGACGGTCCTGCCGACAGCTTATAAGCTGATCCCGAAACGCGACTGTCTTTTGACTAAAAAGCTAATTCGATCTGACTATAAATGAAACATGTTATAAGAGGCATTTACTCTAAAAAAACTTAAAAATCTAAATCCCGTATCTGCCACCGGTATAATATTATTCCTATATCCGTATTTATAACCGAAATTCCATATTCATAACATCCACATTAAGGACGCCTCTGGAGGTCTACAGATACAATTAGAGTCTCCTGGCCTTCTTGGAAGAGATCGAGAGACTCCACTAAAAGCTGCGAAGGTCCCTAGTGCTAATTTCGTATGAAATAAGTTAATTACTTAGATTCTAAGTGGAAATCGATGAAAAATATATGGGAGGGATTTATCAATTTATATTATTATCTTTAATAAGTATATTATATCAGCAATAATCAATATAATCATAAATCCAATCTGAGTGGTACTTGATTATATCAAAACAGATAAAATTCTATTGTATCATACGTCACAGATTTTATTTATTAAAATAATGCCCACGTACGTACGTAGAGCGCCTGATGTTGGGTTCCATGTAGAGATGTAACGACTCGACTTTTTAACCCGGATTAAACCGAGTTGGGTCGGTTAACATAGACCGGTTTGAACTTACTAACTTACTACTAGATAGAAAAGTAAATATAATTTTAGATCCGACACCAAATTTATTTAGTTATTTTTAACATCCGAAATTCTAGGTGTAGCAAACCATGCTGTGTATTAGGCAATTAAGGTTGTCGGAGCGAATTGCAACTCGGTTTGTAAACCGGTTTAAAACGAATTCATCAATTCCGTTTGTGAATCGGGTTATCTAGATTTTTAAATCGACCTAATTCGGTTCAAAAAAATTCGAGTACGTCCCATCTTTAGATCCATGGAATGGATGCGACAGCAGAAGAAAATTGACAACAGCTACAACAATTTTAAGGCGACCGTGGTGTAGTGGCAGTGCAATGGTTACACAAACCGAAGTTCGAGACCACCCACCGCTACCAATGTATCTTTGATATATGTACTTTGTTTGTCCTGTTTCTATGATGCAAGCACTTTAGTGGCTTAGTATAGAAATGTAAATTAATATAATATATATATATATATGGATTATTAGCATTATAAGGCAGATATTTACTCCGGGTCTGGTTGTCAAAGAGTGGTGGACGACAGTGGTGCCCAGTCTACAAGTATACAGACCATAAAGTGACTTAATCTCATAATATGTCGCGACGCAAAAAACACGACTCACAAAATAACGCTCGTCTAGCCTCAGCATACAGCTTAACATCTAGGGTGTATTGGTCATATAACGACTAAATATACAAATAATAAAAGAGGTAATTACTTGCCTTTCTATTTATTTATTACTCAAAAAAAGTACCTAACTAAAAATCGAATTATTTTTTGCTGTTGATATAACAATTTCTTTATTACAATAAAAAAAGCTGCAATTATAATTACTGTTTCATAGTGGATATTTATTTTGGGATATTATGCTTAAGCTTGTGAGTGGCTTTAATTCTAGAAGTCCATTATAAGTCTTTTAAGTTAAATAAGTTCGTGTTCTTGGACCTCCTAATCCTATATTGACTTGGTATCATTAGTGGCTCGACACATTACAGTACTCTGCTTGATGTTACCCTGGAGTGCGGTCCATAAATGGAGGCCACTGTTGCAACAATTTAATAACTGCAAGTAGCAGTCGCTTTTACTATTCCGGCCTAGTTGGAGCTTTAAAGCTAACCCCGAAACTAAGTCACTTTACGGTCTATGCACTAGAAGGTCACCTTTAGGAGGTAGTCACCACTAAGCGTAACCACCGCGGAACGGCCACTCTTCATTATTTTTTCATTATTTGTATTGTTTAATGCGGTACTTGTGATAATGTATGAAAGTGAATGTTGGGTGTGGCAGAAGAAGCATGAGAGTAGAATTAACGCTGAAGAAATGCAGTCATTAAGGAGTGTATGTGAAGTGACGATAGCGGATAGAATAAGCAATAACATAGCACAGTGTGCTATAGATGTGGTTTGACAGAAGATGTAGTGACAAGGATTGCCAAAGGAATGCTCCGATGGTTTAGGCATATGGAAAGGATGAGTGAAAGTAGATTGACGAAAGGAATTTATAAATCCGATGTAGATGGATGCGCTAAACAAGGCAGGCCCAGAAGGGTGTTCTCTGACCAAATCTGATACATCCTTACGATTGTATGAAGAGAATTGTGAATGTGAGGGAAGCGATGGAGTTGTTTTAGGATCATGTCAAGTGGCGCTCTTTTCGGAAGTCGGAATAATACTCATGTCGGAAAAGGCGTGACAATTTGATTGATTGATTGAGTTATATGGAATATATTTCTCTATGTACTTTTAACTTATTTATTTTACCCAATGTTTTGTTTGTGTTGGTCTTTATTGCTCTAACAAAGCATTAACTGTTTCTCTACCTTCTCATACTTATTGTAATTATATCTATTTAATAAATACCTGTCCACCAAAAACATATCCAAACTCCAGAGCAACAAGTTCAGCTACTTCTGGACCACCTTCAATCTCCACAGTCCACTCATTATGTAAACCCTTGGAACTCTCCCAACCATTATGCACCAGAAATTCATAATCTCCTGGTACTTCAGCCACAGAATGTACAAGAACAAACGTATAAATAATAATATTTAAATAAATTGTATTTTTCATCATTGTTTTTGTTATTTAAATCCGTACAAATGAAATTTTTGTTAAAAAAATCGTAGTAAAAGTTATTTATTATAGGTACTCATTTTTTCTGTGAAGAGAAGTGAACAATGCTCAGTTCGGAAAACGACTGCCGTGATTTTTCAATTCGTACTGCCTCCCTGAGTTAAGTGACTGTGGGACGGTCGGACATGCTAAATTGAATTGTATACCATTAGATATATTAAAAAAATATATTTTTTATTTTATTATTACACTATATTATATACACAGGGGCTCCACTGTGAGATTGACAGAGCAGTATTTTGTCAAAGAAAGTAGATAAGCAAGGTTCTGGATTTATCATTATTTCTTTACTGGTAAAAAAACAATGTTGATTTGTAGGGGTACCTTTCTAATTTTTACATTAAAAAAATGTTAATTTTAAAAAATAATGTTAAAAACTTCTTTAAAATCTTTGTTTTTAAGTATAAAAGAAAATATTATACTATATTTAAATCAACTTTGTTCAGCAAAGTCTAAGAGTGGCAAAACGACTGAAAAATTACTCACATTACGGCTGTTTCAGACCCCATCACTATGCCGGCCAGAGGTGTCTTTTTTAAACCTTCCTTATAAGATACAAAAATATACATAAGATTGGAGAGAACACATGTGCTGGCAAAGCATTCCACTTGTCGATTGTCAGCGAAGGAACATCGCGCTGAACCGTTTCAGTCAATCAGTTAATCAAATTGTCATGCCTCTTTCCCACAGGGATAGACAGAGACAATGGAACGCTACTTGCCACGATCCTAACAGAACTCCCTTGCTTCTCTCATATCACAACGCTTCATCTCAGCACTAGGCAACCTAGCTTTCTTCTGGATGTCTCAAATTTGGTCGGAAAACACCCTCCTTTAGGCCCGTGCCCGCCTACCGTTTAGTTCGACACTGTTCAAACGGGAGTAAATGTGGTAGAAACTAGGCAAATGATTATGAAATTTTGAATTGAATTAAACAAATTTTATGCGGCTTACTATCGCGTTTATTTTGGTTTTGATTTTACATTTTTTTATTATTAAGACGTTTAGAGCTTTAAACGTCGGAATAATAAAAAATTGTCAAATCAAAACCAAAATAAACGCGATAGTTAGCCGTATAACATTTGTTTAATTCAAGAAATCAGTGTTCGCGCAAAATCTAAGAAAATAAGATTATGAAATAGTTATAAAATAAAGCCGTTCGTCATAACTGACCATGATATGTCGATAACTAAATATCCACACCAACACCTCGACCTCGCATCTCAAAATATCTTGCACCGAATGATGTTTATTTCTGGGATACCCTAGTAACACACACCACTACTCAAACTTTACGTATTGAAACTTACTAGTTGTCTGTACGCGGAGACTTAATCTAGGGGTACGCAACTTTTTTACTCTCTACATTTATTACGAAAGCAACTTTTCGTCGCCTTGCTATGTGCATAACTTGGAAATTCTAAGGAGAATAAAAGGTCTTGAAGACAAAAAATGCAGAATCCTAGGTTTTTTATATTTATAAAAAGGTGACATCTGACTTCTAAACCTGGTAAGCAAGGAGAAATCCAAGAGCGATATCCATTACTGATTCAGATTACGATATCCAAGATTATAAATTGGGTTCTTATATGGGATGCTAAAACATTCCACTTGTTGACTGATCTAAAAAAAATATTGTGACTCAACCTTTGACAGCACACTCCCTGGTGTTAACCTAAACCTGGAGTGTGGTCCATAAATAGAGGCGTTCGTTTACACAGTTGAATAACTGTAAGTAGCAATCGCATTTACTGTGCCGTCCTAGTTGGAATCTGTAGCTTTAAGCTGGTCTAAAATGACTAAGTCACTTCACGGCCTGTAATTTAAAAGTGATGATAGGCTATGTGCCTAAACCTTAGCTTCGACTAGGAATAGAACTCAAGACTTTAGGGTGGTATCGTTAATTGTATTTGATCAATAAATTTTATTCTACTATGTGTAATACATATGGAGTTTGTTTATTACAATCATGTTTGTGAGTATGTAAAGATTAATTATATAAAACAAACAGTGCATTCATTTGCACAAGGATACATTGTGCATACGAGATCAGCTGCGAATGTAATTTAAATGCTACTTACATATTAATTGCTATTAAATATTTTGAATTCAGATTAAACATGGAGTTTGATTTAACATAAGACCAAAATCCTTATATTAACCGCAGAGCCAGTATGAAGAGAATTGTGGATGTGAAGGAAGCAAGAGAGCTGTGTAATGTTCGTGGTAAGTAGCGCTCCATTGTCTCTGCCTATCCCTGTGGGAAAAGGCGTGACAATTTGATTGATTGATTGACCAAAATCCTCAACAAAGTGCTTCAGTAAAGATATTTATGGACAAAGGTAAGGCGACTAATGTAGTGGAAACAGTAACGATAGTACAAGGCAGTCTCTGATCTGATCTGCGGGCCAATGACGCGTAACTCAATGACAATGAGCTTCGTTTTGACAGTTGAACTCCATTAATCAGCTTCAAAATTAAAACTGCGACCGCGCAACACACTCAGAGTCGATGTTCATTTTCATTAACAGATCAAGCTCATTGAAACTTATTGTCCGAATGAATAAAAGTTGTTTTGGCACTAACAGCGATCGCGTGTCTTTTTGACAAATGGGAATGAATTACATTGTCATTTTCATTGAAGACGCGCGGTCGGCCCCTGGTGGACCAAGAGTCCCCGGTTCAAAACCACTTGCCGGTACCAAGTTTCAATTATATAGTCAAGTATAGAAATGTAAAAAACTAATAATAAATACAGTTTTTAAAGTACAGTTGCTCGCAAATGTGTTGAAACCTTAAGGATCATTAATAGATAAAATAAGATATCTTCTCTTTCGCGTAATATTTCCAATATATTTTAGAATTGATCGCAGACAAGGCTATAACTTGAGTTCTAGTAAGAATTTGATTGTTTTATTTTATTTTGTATTAATTGTACTTTTTAAGCTGAATTGCAATGCTATTTTTTACTGCGACAGATAAAGCTCAGCATTCAACATTCACATTCACTATGCCGGCTTCGCTGATCTGCTTTGTAGAATAAACAAGCTTAACGACATGTTGAACACGATAACAGTTGTTTACACTATACGAGTCCCTAGTCAGAACTCTGGATCGGAAAACTGGAAAATGAACCGCCAATGGTATTATGTATATAATGCAGTTCTGTAGTTTTTTTATTTAAGAATTAACAATATTAGTTTTACCGTAGACTTATTTAAAAACTCGATTGATCAGCCTTAATACTCTTCAATTTCAAATTTTGTAAACACGAAATTACCCGACAACGGCCGAAGTGAGCCGAGCAATTTTCAACTCGCTCTTCCACTTAGATCTTATTAAAGTTTGAGAAGCTGTGTTCGAACGCATATCCGCGGTGCGTGTTGTTACCGCGCAGTCGTCCACAATGCATGCGGGAATATGGTGCAAAGTGTTCTGGTTAAATTGTGTTGCGTTTTTTGTCCACGCCGACAGTGGTGGTTATTATGCTGAACTTGCATTCCAAGATGACGCGATTGACGTGTGAGTGTTCGATTTTTTAAATTCAAATCTCGAATTGTTTTTAATTGACAGTTTTTGTTTTTATTTTATTACATGTTTGGCTTTGGTTTTGTTTACTTGCTTTTTGGTTTGGTTTTGTTAATGATTTTTTTTTGTGAATTTGATAATGATTACATTTTTTATAATTGATATGAATATTAATAATCAATCAATTGTCACGCCTTAATTCCCACATAAATATGTAGTCAGCTTTTTATTCGATTTTTTTTTATTGGTCTTTATAAAGTCTGTCTACCCTTAAATCTAAGACAGCAATGTAAATCAATCCCTAGGTTAATATGTATTTTAATACATGATTCACATCGGCTTCTTAAGTAGATAACGGCTTAAATATTATTTTTAGATTTTAATTTATCATTGTTATCTGATTTTTAGCACTGTTCATGACAGTTTAATGACCCTTGCTTTAAGAAACAATTAAGTGTTTTATACAACAACAAGAAAATAGATGAATGACACACACTTCACAGGAAAGACTTTTTAAACGCGAAGGAACATTTGATCTCGTTGGAGACAATAATAGTTCTCCAGGTTGCTGTCACAATTCGTGCTTCCTTCACATCCACGTTTATAAGCAGCGCGAAGTCCTGATTTTTTTAAATTTATACTAATTTATTATTATTTATTTACTTGAAAGTCACATTGAAATACATTTTTGGGCCGGCATAGTGACGGCAACTGAGGCAACCGTGAACTGAGACGGTTAGTTTACGTCGGTACTCTTGGAAGTCCATCAAGCTTACCATCAGTCAGGTCGTGGTCAGATATCAAGTCACAATAAAGTCACAATAAGAAAAACATACATTGTTTTCGGCTGGAGGCTGGAGTTCTTGGTTTGCGTGACCATTGAGCTACTACTCTGCATACCACAGTCGCCTTCTTTTATGTATACAAATTATATAATATGTATCTTTTATAATGCTAAAAGAACAAAACGTCTTCAAATGTATATAGGAATAATACAATAAAAATATGATCTTGAAAGTTGACAGTGGATGCGACTGCTACTTGCAGTTATTTAGTAGCAGTCGTCTTCATTTATAGAACGCACTGCACCTTAACGTCGGTCGAGTCTTTAGAAAAAACCAGGCGCGCAGAAGTACAAAGTAAATTAGGAAAGCAACTACTAGGGCATCATAGATAGATGGAGTATTTTAGTACTTATTCTACTTGTCCAAATATCGTATATATTTCAGTAAGCTGCTCTTATGTCGACATGATAAATCTAATATGGAGTACAGCAAAAAAATGTCTTCATTTTTCTTTATTAACACACTAGCATACCTAACACACTAGTTTATACCCGCCACTTTGTACGCATATAATCTGCCAGACATATTATGTATCATTATTATACATATATTATTATTATACATACGAGTATAACATATTTTATGTCTGCCTATGAATGGGTAAAGAATCGTAGAAAGTGGCCTGTTTATCCCTGTAAAAATAGTTAATTTAAAGGAGGTAAATTATTTAGTTATTAGTTATACACACGAAAACATTTTTTTTGTCAAATGTGTGTCAAATTGGTAAAATAACGTCCTATATTCGTAATCACGTCGTTAATACATTTTAATTAATACCACAACAGTGACTGTAAAGTCAATCAATCAAATTGTCACGCCTTTTTCCCATGGGGATAGGCAGGCATCAATTTAAACTTGTCAATTGGCAAAAACTATATAATTATTTAAGTAAACTATATAAACGTAATAATAGCTTATTAGTTTAAAACAAAAGAAAAACAAAGGCATTTAGCTTAAAACCCTTTTAGTTAAATCAAATATTCGAAATGTTACTATAAAAAACGCGCGTTTCAGCGCTAAGCTCGGATAAATCATCTAGAATACTTATAAATCGTCCGGAAAAATATATCTAAATGATAGTGAAAACCGCATCAAAATCCGTTGCGTAGTTTAAAGTCTAATCTAGTAAAATCTAAGCATACAAACAGACAAGGGAAGCGACTTTATTTTATACTGTGTGAAGAAGATTAAAGTTGATATAGTTTAATTGTACTTTAATTGGTCGCTATTAACAATACTCAGAAATGCATTTTAAAGGGCTTTGTAAATCGCTTCCACGAGTTAAGTTTAAATTAGAATTGGTAGGCAGGGAGTTCGTACTCATTTTCCTAGTCTGCCTATCCGAGTGCACAGACCTCGAACGTCTTCTGGCTTATAATGATGTTTTTCTTTTATGCCTTTTTTCTTGCGTGATAGTTCCCAAGAGGAAATCAACGAGCGCAGGCGACTGAAAAAAAAGAATACATTGCCTCAGTCGAAGTCTTTATGCTTTATCCAAGGCTAGAGGATGAGGAGAATCCATAAGCTTGTAGATTTTTCCTAGATTTTACACGAAAGTTACGCGATAGTACGTTGAAACGTACTATCGCGTTTATTTTTCTCTTCGCAACTGGGGGCTGCAAAGCTCTCGATACGTCGGAATAATAATAAAAAATGGATTAACGCGATACTAAGCCACATAATTTATTAATTATAACGACAGGCGGTTAGGGGTTAGCGATTGATTTGATGCACGTAAAGTCCCGGGTTCGATTCCCGGTCGGAGTAAATATTTGTTTCATAACTTTTGTTTGTATAATAATATTAAAATTGAATTAATTAGTGCAAATATTTGTTAATAAAAAATAGAGGCGGATATTTGTTTCGGGTCTGGTTATCAAAGAATGGTAGGCAGTGGTACCCAGTCTACCGATCCGGGGTAAGTACCACCACTTACAAGTATAGTTACAAGAAGTGTTTTAGTCGCGTTTCGAAATCAGCTTGTAAGTTGCCGATTCCAACCAGGCCGGCGTAATGAATGTGACTGCTACTTACAGTTATTAAATTGTATTAGCAGTGGCATCCACTCATGGACCACACTTCGGCTTAACATCAAGCGGGGTGCTGTCATATGTCGAGTCAAGTTGTAAGTGGTGGTACTACCCCGGATCGGCAGACTGGGTACCACTGCCTACCACTCTTTGATAACCAGACCCGAAGCAAATATCCATCTTTTTTTTAACAATATTTGCAATATTTATGTAATAAAAGCTATGAAACAAATATTTGTGCCCCGACCGGGAATCGAACCTGAGACTTCAACCCTGTCGCCTCGTCAATCGTCAGTCGTCGTCAGTCATAACATCACTTAATATATTTCAGTGTGGATCTGAGGACGACGTGCCCAACTGACCGTGTGTTACGTGTGAGGGACATGTGCGAAGTGGATGGAGTTCCTATTGAGTGCATGAAGTTCAGATGCTGTGATGATCATGTTTATATTTCTGGGAGGTAACGCTATAATTTTGTAGTCATTTTTAGAGAATTCATTATTGCCGGCATTGCGGATATGACTGATCCTGGCAAATTAGTTACTGTTTTTTTACATTTCTATACTAAATTACCAAAGTGCTTATATCAAAGATACATTGGTACCAGCGAGTGGTTTTGAATCCGTACTCTCAGATTGCGTGAGCTTTGCACTGCCACTACACCACGTTCTCCTTATATTTATATGACGTTTCAGTCGCCGTTACTCTTGGATCAGTTATGCATTGTTATTACAAATCTTCTTTAATTCATATTTTTAATATTTTAGAAAGAATAAATACAAAAGACTAAAACAAGGAGTGCCTAATTATTTACAGATTGGTAGGCTCAAAAGGTCTCAAAAACAGCTTTCTAGAGGATGTCACCGATTTGGTCGGAAAACACCCTCCTGGGCCTGCCTTCTATCCACATCTGATTTATAAATTCCTTTCGTCAATCTACTTTCCATGTGCCCAAATCATCGAAGCATTCCTTTGTCAATACTTGTCACTACATCTTCTTTCAAACCACATCTATCGTGCACTGTGCTATTCTTTATTTTATCCTCTATCGTATACTCCTTATTAACCGCATTTCTACAGCGTTATTTCTACTCTCATGCTTCTTCATGCTCATGCATGGTATTTTATGTGTCTGCAAATCGCTTATCGTAAACTCCTTCTCTTCCAGATGTGTTCCTGATACGATAAACCCATGTAGCCTCCAATTGTGTGAACAGGCGTGTGCAGTGTTAGAGGACCGCTTATGGTGCACATGCCACAGCGGTTATAGATTCAATGGTGATAATTATAGAAAAAGAAAACAGCCTTATTGTGTTGGTTTGTATTAATTTTAATTAGGGCTATACGAATATCTTTAGATTAAATGATTTAACCGCATAGGTCGGAGAAGGCATCCGCCCGCATTCTATCGACCGGTTAGACTTATTTTACTTATTATGAGTAAAAAACTTATTTACTTACTAATAGACCACTTTAAAAAAAATCCTGGTTCCGGTGGACCCCCTGCATCTACATTTCTACCGTGTTTTTTTTATTGTGACACAACGTTTGACCTCGATCCGCCTAATGATAAGCAAGAGGAGATCCAAGAGTGACGACGACTAAAACGTCCGAGTTAGTTCGCGGCTGCCTCAGTCGCCGTCACTATGCCGGCCAGTGTTCCCAAAACTCGACATAAACCGCCTTTGCAAGTCTCGACACGTTATTTGGAATATGCAAGTTTTCCCAAGTAACAGTCGCTGATCTTCTTAAAATATTATCTGCCTTTATTGAGAGATGAAGTTAAGACAACATTTTAGTACTTTACTATCGAAACCAGATAAATTTTGTGGACTTACGAATGGGTTCCCCCCATTTTTTGTCACTCTAATGTAGACTCCCGTTGAGTCTTCCATGGAGTCCTGGGGGTCCACCTGGGCCACTTTGGGAATCAATGGGTGAGACGGTCTAACTAAACAGTTTAACGCGTCGTGAAATGCTTTGCCAGCCCATGTATTGTTCCCCAACCTATTCATCGCCTATTCTTTACTTTGGGTCCTCAATAAGTAGCACCGTAAAAGGCGAAAGCTCCGTATTATCAGAAATACCTGGGGGCCGACCGCGCAACTTCGATGAGAATGAAAATCATTGCCATTTGTCAAAAGTTACGCGGTCGCTGTTAGTAGCCAAAAAGCTCGAAACGTTCGTTATTCAAAATAAAAAAACTTTTATTAACTCAGATGTGGACTGTTTTTAGATGTGAACGAGTGTGTGCACAAAAATGGCGGCTGCTCACATAGATGTGTGAATGATCCTGGCAAATATCACTGCGAATGCCCTAATGATTATGTACTGAAGCAAGATAAAAAGACCTGTGAGCCAAAAAGACAAATGCTGCCCATGGTAATTAAAAAATATTAAAAAATCAATTAATTAAATTGTCAAGCCTTTTCCCACTAGGATTGGCAGAGTCAATGGAGCGCCACTTGCCATGATCCTGACACAACTTCCTCGGTTCCCTCACATCCACAATTATTTTTTAAATAAGCTCTACGGTTATGGACACTAGGCAACCCAGCCCCCCTAGCACGGCAATCCAAGAAGCAAGATAAAGAACTGCATGGAATATTATTGTAACTCATTTTAAATAAATTAATAGACCGGATCATCAAAATGTTTAAAAA
Organism: Tinea trinotella; assembly: GCA_905220615.1. Taxonomy (NCBI): domain Eukaryota; kingdom Metazoa; phylum Arthropoda; class Insecta; order Lepidoptera; family Tineidae; genus Tinea; species Tinea trinotella. The sequence continues at coordinate 1,472,470 of HG992321.1, read as the reverse complement.
ATATATTTATTAAAGTTTTCAACGTTGTTTTATGTGAAGTTTTACATAATCTTTATATATATATATATTTTTTTTTATTGTGACACGACAAATGACTTCGTCCCGCCTGATGATAAGCAAGAGGAGATCCAAGAGTGACGACTCTATATCTATATCTTTTTTGGGCATTTTGATGTACTGTTCTAGTAAGTTACTTAAAACGAGTTGCAATGATATTCTTTGCAGGTCTTTATCTTGTTTCTTGGATGGCCGTGCTAGGGGGGCAGCTTTCTTTAGGATGACTCCGATGATTATTAAGTTTTTTGTTCTCTGAAGAGTATACTGGATGTGAAGGAAGTGAGAGAGTTGTGTCAGGATCGTGTCATTTTTTAAATTTTTTGACGTGATAATGTCTTATAAATCCATGAACACCGGCTGCACGCCGAAAAAATGTCACGTTGTGTGTGTGTCTCTATGTATGTGTGTGGATTTCTCGCTGTTACTCATTTTAAATAAATATGGCGTCCTTGGTGCTGTACACTACATATTTTGTCGATAATTTTATCGATGATAATTTTATATTAAATAAATATATAGTTTCAAACTAAGTATGTAAATACCACGTTATATTAATTAACTATTATCATATGAGTTCAATATATTTCAAATATTTCTTACTTAACAAGTTGTAAATAAATTGTGAATAGCACATTTTTACTTGTAATTATCCTGTATAATTTAAGTTTTATCAATGTTTTCTTATGACGTTATCACGTAAAACTATCGTCCGTAAACTGACTTTACAGACAACCAATTTTTTGTCAGTAGTTCCTTGGACCGAAGACCCAATTATTTTATTTCTAATTAGATCTGTCTGGTGACGAAGCCAGCCCAGAAGCTACCGGCCGAAATTCACTTCTCCCTATATAATATATAGGGAGAAGTTATATTATAACAATAGTTTGTTTAGATACAGGAGCCATTACCCTTAGTACGTCCATCATCCAGATGTTACTCATCATGCGAATCAGTGTCACGGCTCACAAGGAAGATAGAGCATCTGTCAGAGCAGTTGAGATCCACACAAGCTGCTCTAAGAAACGTTATTGATAATCCTGTGTTGAAGGTAGATGGTACGTTTTACCTATTACCCTTTTTATTTTATTTTATTGTGACTCGACATATGACAGCATCCCCCCTGATGTTAAGCTGGAGATCAGTATAATCGTATCCACAATGCCGCCCTAGATGGAACCGGCTACAAGCACATTTTATGGTCTGAATCTAAGATTTCGTAAGACGAGTGGCTTGCCTCTACTAACCCGGATCGACAGACTAGGTACCATTGCTCAGTCTGTCTGGCGACAGGTCTGGTTATCAAAGAGTGGTAGGCAGTGGTACCCAGTCTGCCGATCCGGGGTAGTACCACCACTTACAAGTATACAGACCGTGAAGTGATTTTGGTCACGTTTCAGAATCAACTTGTAAGTTGCCGGGTCCATCTAGGCCGGCATAGTGGATATGATTGATGGATTTAATAACAATTTCAGTTATTAAATTGAAGTAGCAGTGACATTCATTCATGGACCACACTTCGGCTTAACATCAAGCGGGGTGCTGTCATATGACGAGTCACAAAAAAACAGACCTCTCTACAACCGCTTTTACGGTTGCCTCAGTCGCTGTACTATGCCGGCAAAACAATGTAGTAAGTATATAAATGTAATATAAATATATTTTTAATAATCCAGTCATATTGAGGTTTTTCATTCCAGAAAGGGAGCGTTTTGCTGAGGGTACTTACATCCATAGAGTATTGGATTCAACAGCCCCTTTAGAGGGTGGATATTGTCGATGTGAACGTGGACCTAGGGTGAGATACATATTTTTTATTGAGACTTGATATTTGACCTCCACTTGCCTGGGCCCTGATTCTCGTAATACACAACAGCGAGACTTGTCCACGAGCTGCCACTGACTTATCAATCAAGCAATCAAATTGTGACGCCTTTTTTCCACAGGCAGAGACAATGCAGCGCCACTTGCCACGATCCTGACACAACTCCCTCGCTTCTTTCACATTCACAATTCTCTTTATACAAGTTCTATGGTTATGGGCACTAGGCAACCTAGCAACCTTTCTTGAGGATGTCTCCGGTTTGCGTTGCATTCCATTGTCAATCCTTGTCACTACATCTTCTTTCAAACCACATCTATCGCCTACTGTGCTTCCTTATTCTATCCGCTATCGTCACTTCACATGCGGAGTGTATGTGGAGTGACGATAGCGCATTTCTACAGCGTTAATTCTACTCCCAAATTTTATCATCTGGTGCATGCAACACCCTTTCAATAAATTTCAATCACCCTTTTGCATACAACTTGCCGATAATACTGCGAAGGCTGATGCCGCGGTAATTTTTAGCTTCCTGTTGTATAGTGGTACTATGACAGCCCTTGTCATCTGGGACAAGACCGTTCACCCAGTACTTACTTAAAGGAAACACAACCTGGAAGCCACCAGCTGACCACCGCCCTTTAGCATCTCGACAGTTATTCTGTCACACCCAGCCGCTTGTCCAACTTTCATTCTTTTTAATGCATTCAAAATCTCTTTTACATCTATATCACATTCAGATTTACTTTCATTCAGCGTGGAGGAAACATCAACACACTCTCGTGCTTTATTATTATCCCCCACGAATAAACTTTCAAAATACTCCTTCCATCGTCCTAACACTTTCTTTTCTTCAGCCACTAAATCACCATTCGAATCCCTAACCACATTCACCTTAGACTTCTCCAGTCCTCCCCGGACTAGCTTAACCTGTTTCCAAAACAGTTTTATATTATCCCGGAAATTTCTGGAGAATTTCCTCTCTATATCCTCTCTATTCTTCTTCTTTCGTTCTAAACATTCTTTCACTTTAATTTTAGACATAGTGAAAGTCATAAATAACTGGTGGATGCAACTGGCATCTTGTCGTTCGGAGGAGGCCTGTGTTCAGCAGTGGACATCTTGCGGCCCTGCCTAATACTTTAGGCCGGCAATATGATGAAGGGCTATGGCAATCATAGGTTTCCAAATAATGATAAATGTTAATAAATATAATGTAAATCAATTTCAGGGTCCTCCAGGTCCACCAGGAATGGATGGGCCTAAAGGTGCAGAGGGTGCACGAGGACCCAGAGGTGCCAGGGGTCCTAAAGGATCCCTTGATCTTATGCTAGTATTATTAGCTGACCTAAGACACGATATACATAACTTGGAAGCTAAAGTATATAAGGACGGTGAACAGTAAGTTATTATTGGTTTTTTTTTTTCTTGGATGTTGGATGTAGTTAGGCTGGAGTGCTGTCTATGAATGGAGGTGACTGATACTACAGTTTAATGACTAGCTGATGTCGAAACGCGACTAAGTCGATTTCACGGTCAGTACACTTTGGTTCGGCAGACTGGGCAACACTGCCTATCCTCTTCGAGAACCAGACCCAAAGCAAATATTCGTCTCTTTTTTATTACCAAATATTTGTAATATTTAATCCAATTAATAATATTATAAATAAAAGCAACTTTCTACATTTTCTATTTACTCCCTTGATATATTACCCCCGGAAGAGTGCTGGCATTAAAGCTTGTTATGTTTTGAAGCGCAGTAACTGGTTTTGTTACCTACTTTTCATTTTACAAATGTATATCTTTTTTACAAATGGATTTACATTTGTAAAATGAATACATTTGTAGAAAGATCTACACTTTAGTAAACGGTCTCCTTGGCGTAGCATCGAACTGATATGTTTTTGACGACGCCTGGATCAGGATTATTTGTGACTGCGAAAAATATTGTGAAAGTCTGGGTGTTTAATAAATAAGTTTATTTTAAATTGTATGTAATAATTATTAAGAATATTTTTAATTAAATTTATGTTTTTTGATAGTGAAATAATTTGTATATAGTTAATCATTTATTGTAAAACCCGACTTGCCGTTCCAAATGACAATTAAATAAATATAAATTTTAAATTATTATTAATTATATGCAGGACTGTATTGATAAGCGGACTTGCTTCCACCGCAGTCGTCCTGGGTTCTTCTTATCTGCCGATCAAAAGACAGAGCTCCTTTTGTCTGCCGGTATATACACTTGCACAGGTCCAGAGAAGCATCTCCATTCTGTCAACCGAATGGGCAGTCGAACTAAAAGTGTGCTCTCCAACCTATATATAACTATTTATTTAACAGAACATTGTACATTACAGACTTAATCCTACAATATATTTAACTACAATATATTTCTTACAAAAAATCTTAATATTAAGCTCAATTTACTATTACTAACCTTACTTAACCTAATAGCTCCAAGTAATTCAATAACCTTGAATCTTTCAAGCGATGCTTGAAAAAGCACCATTGACAGTCACCTCTCATTCATGGACCGCACACCAGCTTAACATCAGGCGGGCGACTGTCATATGTCGAGCTACAATAAATATATTTTTTTTAGCCCAGAGCGTTTTAACATCCAGAAGGCTTGGCGTCATCAACGTAAACAGGAATTGAATGAATACGAAAGGGACACAGAACAACCATTGGATTCCTCGACTGCAGCCGCTGCGTTACTAGGACCACATGCAACCATACAAGTTATTCATAATAGTGAGTAATTATAGCTTTTGTGTGTACATTTATTTTTTTATATATGTATTTATTTTGACAATAAACAGCGAGGTTAGGTTGGGCAAGTTAAAACGATTATCGTCTCTCGTCGGTGATTGTCAAAATAATAAAAGCTAGGCTAAATCCACTAAAACGAGACTATCGTTGTGACGAATATCGTCTATGCGTCGACACGTTTGATCATTATCATCAATAGTCTCGTTTTATTGGATTTAGCCTACCTTTTATTATTTTGACAATCGCCGACGAGAGACGATAATCGTTTTAACTTGCCAACCTAACCCCGCAGTAATCAACAAACAAGTAACTTTTACAAATACCAAATAGTGCCGAAAAGTTAAACAATTTGTGTCAAACAAGTCATACAGTCTACATGCAAACAAAATAAAAATATGAAAAAGAAAAGTAGTATTCTGTGCTAAACAAAACTAAAAAGAAAAAAATAAAGTACTATAACATTATTTAACTTCAATTTATGATCTTTTTAATTAGCATTTTTTTGAATCTATGAAAGGGTACTTGAAACATATCTATATCACTGATTTGACTATTCTATAAGGAGGCCGGTGATCAGCAGTGGACATCATCTGGCAGATAATGATGATGATGAAGTAGCAATCACCTCCATTCATGGACAACCCTCCAGCTTAACATCAAGCGGAGTGCCGTTATATGTTGTGCTACAATAAAAAAATCTATTGTTTGTAGGTATTACGGGGGAAATCCCCCACGCAACGGAGATGGATAGTACGACAGACTGGACTCTGGTTAAAGGCACTGAATCATACGACATCGATAGTTTACGAAGTTATCTCAACAAAGACATGGATGAGAATTTAAGAAAATTCTATTTACTGGTCAATTCTACGGTTTCCGCTGATGATGAAGAAGACGAGGACTTCACTGATGATAGTTTTTATTAGGAATTATACTTTTTTATACGTTATTTTTTGTGAATTCTTTTTTAATGCCCAATTAGAGATCCCGGTAAATAAAAAGAGCGCTGGCCGGCATTGAAGCTGCGAAGTTACTTGTTCTGTTAAACGAATGCCTCAAACGAAAAGTAAGTACTTATCGTTTTACGCATTGTGTATATTAAAATATTACTAAATTTGTGCACGACTGCATAGATAGGTGGACTTGCTTCCACCATAGTCGTCTAGAGCTCTTGTAATCTGCCGATCTTTATACTGCGCAGCTCAAGTCAACGCTCTTTCTATCCATACTACTGTACAACTTATGCTATTTAAATCTAAAACATATACAGGTTATGTTCTGGCCAGCATAGTGACGGCGACTAAAGGAGTCTACACTCCTATTTTCAGTCTTTGGTACTCCTAGATCACTTCTTAATTAACATCAGCCGAGTTCAGATATCATTAATGAACAATTTCCCAATGATCAATTCTCACGTCTCATTTACCACAGCGATAGGCAGATAAAACGGCGCGCCATTTTCTACCAACCCGACACAATTCTCTCGCTTCCTTCACATCCACAAGTCACTTCATACCCACTTTCTCTAAATAAAAAAACAATTCCTTTAAAATAATATAATTTATTTAATACATATTTATTTATAATATAATATTTAATTAGCGACAGAGGGTTGGTATTGTGCTGCTAAACGTTTGAACTCATTGGTCTTAGCCAAGTATTCGCGACTGAATGGATGATCAGGGTGACTGTCCAGCAATTGGGCGAAGTAACGGCCAGATACCTGCAAATAAAGAAAATGAAATATAAAATTATACCTTAAATATATTGAAATTATTATTTTGATGACAGGCGACAGGTCGAACGGTTAGCGATTGGTTTGTTGCGCGTAAAGTCCGAGTTCGATTCCCGGTCGGAGCAAATATTTGTTTCGTAGCTTTTATTTGTTATATTTAATAGTTGTATTAAATATTGCAAATATTTGTTAATAAAAAAAGAGGTGGATATTTATTTCGGATCTGGTCATCAAAGAGTGGTAGGCAGTGGTACCCAGTCTGCCGATCCGGGGTAGTACCACCACTTACAAGTATACAGACAGTGAAGCAAGAAGAAATTCATAAAACATCGACAGCTAAAAAGAGGATTCCATTTACGGATACCCCAGTCGCCTTCACTGTGCCAGTTAGAGGTACTAAACAAATTTTATGCGGCTTACTATCGCGTTTATTTTGGTTTTGATTTTTTTTTTATTCCGACGTTTCGAGAGCTTTGCAGCCATCGTGGTCACGGGCCACGAAATGTCAGAATAATAAAAAAATGTAAAATTAAAACCAAAATAAACGCCATAGTAAGCTGCATAAAATTTGTTTAATTCATTAATCAATGTTCGCGCAAAATCTAAGAAAATATCTATTATATGTATGCACGATTGTATACATGAGCGTACTTTCTCCCATTGCAGTCGTCAAAAGCTCTTATTTTACTGCGCAGCTTAAAAGTCAGCGCTTATTTTATGTGCAGGGATATATACTACTAGGGTTATTAGTAGAGCAGTAGTTTTCGTTCACATATCACTGCTCTCTCCACTACCGCAGAAACATACTTAGTTAAGCGCTACATCTGTAATAGTATTATTTTTAGACAGATTTGTTACCTCGGGTGGTTTCGAGCTGTGTCTAGCAGTAACAGCTAACCCTAGTAACAAGTCAGGATGTGTCGGTGCCCTGGACACAGCCTCAGTCAACATCTGCTCAGATTCCTCTAATAAACCTGAAACATAAATTAAAATATTTTTTACCGATTCTACAAAGCTACTAAAGTGCTTGTATCACAGAAACAAGATGACCAATCAAATAATAAAATTCTTTATTTGCTCTGTTAACATAAGGGTGTATAAGATGGAAGATCACCTCTGCTAGCTGCAGCGGCTGCCCCAACGGCTGCTGGTCCAGCACCCAATACTCCCAAACGTTCACTCAACTCCATTATGCTGTAATGGGCATCCTGCACACCTGGACCACCCTGAAATACATGTACTTTGTGTTTAGGATTGTGATAGTATTAGATGATGATCGTTTTTTTTCAGTCGTCGGCACTCTTGGACCTCAATCAAGCTTACCATCAGGCAAGCTTAGCAACAGACAAGTCGAGGTCAGATGTCGAGTCACAAGAAAAATCAATAAACAATTTGCAAACATAATTTTAAATAGGTGAAATCCTAATAAAGCTAAACAATCCTTTTACATAAAGAATTAAAAATGTTTTTCGGCGTGAAATAAGAAAATACTGCATCCTTGAGCCGGCATAGTGACGGCGTGGTCACTGTGCAACTGGGCGACGTCTTAGAAACGAAATTCTACCTTAGACTGGGGGCATGAAACTTGTAAGAAATCTAGCCCAGTCAATACCATATCATAATTTTATGTCCAACCCAGTTGTGGATTGAAATAGTTTGACATAACATCAGCCAAGTGAATTAAACAAATTTTATCCTGCTTACAATCGCGTTTATTTTGGTTTTAATTTTATAATTCTCTCCGTGACCACGATGGCTGCAAAGCTCTCGAAACGTCGGAATAATATAAAAATGTAAAATCAAAACCAAAATAAACGCGGTAGTAAGCAGGATAAAATCAATGTTCGCGCAAAATCTAAGAAAATACTAAACCACAAGTCTTAATATTAGACCCAAATTTTCTAGTCTAATAATAATAAAACATATTTTTTATATAGGCGACCGTGGTGTAGTGGCAGTGCAATGGTTACGCAAACCGAGAGCACGAGTTCGAGACCACCAGTAGCAATGTATTTTTTATTTTTATTGTGACTCGACATATGACAGCACCCCGCTTTATGTTAAGCTGAAGTGTGGTCCATGAATGAATGTCACTGCTACTACAATTCAATGAGTAGTAGCAATCACATCCACTATGCCGGCCTAGTTGGAACCGGCAACTTACAAGCTGATCCCGGAATGTGACCAAATCACTTCACGGTCTGTATACTTGTAAGTGGTGGTACTACCCCGGATCAGCAGACTGAATACCACTGCCTACCACTCTTTGATATATGTACTTTGGTTGTCCTGTTTCTATGATAAAAGCACTTTACTAGCATAGTATAGAAATGTAAATAAAAAATATATATATACCAATGATAAATTAACCCAGGCCTGTGCCAATTGCGTAATAGTCCCATCATCTTCAACTTCCTGCAATGACTTCAATGTTTTCTTTGCCAAATCTGGCCTCCGCATTGCCAACAGACATTGCAATTGGAATGCTTGGAGATCTATGGACTCGCAGCCATGAAAGATTCTACAATACATCAAAAACAATATTGGATTCAATTGAAAACATCCTCAAGATAGCTAGGTTACCTAGTGCCCCTAACCATAAAGCTTGCTGTTATTATCCCCCGACTCAAAATGAGGGGTGTTATAAGTTCAACGTGTCTGTGTATCTGTGTGTCTGTCTGTGGCATCGTAGCTCCTAAACGAATGGACCGTTTACGATGCGTTTTTTTATTATTTGAAAGCTGACATGATCGAGATGGTTCTTAGCTACAATTGATGAAGATATAATCAGGGGTTTCAAGGTCATCAGCTCATTTTGTTAGCTGCGGTAGCGATCTTAGACGCATAAATGGTATTTACTTAAAGTTATATGAAGTTTATTTATAAGAATTTTATTCAACCAAATAGCCTTGATTCCCATATAGGCAGAGACACTTTCCAAGTTTCCGACACAACTATATCGCTTCCCTCACATCCACAATTATCTACAATTCCAGCTCTATGGTTATGGGCACTTTCTATTTTGAGAATGATCCCAATTTAATCAAGAAACAATCACATGGGTCATCATATTTATCTTTATACTCAACTTTTTTTATTTTTTTATTGTGACTCGACATATGACAGCACCCCGCTTGATGTTAAACCAAAGTGTGGTTCATGAATGAATGTCACTGCTACTACAATTCAATGACTGTGAGTAGCAATCACATCCACTATGCCGGCCTAGATGGAACCGGCAACTTACAAGCTGATCCCGAAACGTGACCAAATCACTTCACGGTCTGTATACTTGTAAGTGGTGGTACTACCCCGGATCGGCAGACTGGGTACCACTGCCTACCACTCTTTGATAACCAGACCCGAAGCAAATATCCATCTCTTTTTTTTGTGGTGTAGAACAGTACACTACTTTCCATTATCCTGACAACTCTTTAGCGTCACATCCACAATCTCCTTCAACTCTCCTCACATCCACAATTCTCTTCATACATGTTCTATGGTTACGGTAACCACAGACAAAAGTTGTACTTATAATGTCCCATAAGTAATTTAGGTGACCGTGGTGAGTTTGCAGGGCAATAGGTACTTTGGTTGTTCTGTTTCTATGATACAAGCAATTTAGTAGCTTAGTATAGAAATTTAAATAAATAATAAAATTAATATTTACTTGAGTGCTGCTTCATAATTCTCCTCATGATAGTAAATTGTAGATGCAACAATTATAAACACTTCATTTGTTAGCTCTGTGCCCTTTGCTACCTGAAAATTCCACGAAATATTAGGTTAAATACAAATACAATGTGGGAGGCCTATGTTCAGCAGTGGACGCCTTCTGGCTGATGATGTAGAAATACAATACTATCTCCAGCAGTTAATAATGCTGTTATATCATGATGTCACTTTAAGGGATGGCGTCATAGACTTATTAAATTTAAAAAAAATGTGGCCTGGTACATGATATTAACCTGCCTGATGAAGCTGGAATGCAGTTCATGAATAGAAGAGACTGCTACAGTTTAATAACCGCAAGTAGCATTTGCATCCACACACAACAGCCTAGTTGGATCTGGCAATGTGAAAGAGTCACTATGCAGTCAGGTATACAGTTGAAAGTTGTATTACCTCAAATTGTCAGACTGGGCCAAATGACCACAAATTGACTGCTTACCACTTTTAAACTAAACCAAATATCTGCCCCTTTTTTATTATTTATTTGTAATGTTTAATTATTATCAGATTGTATTACAAATATTTATTAGTAAAAAATGAAACAAACTTTTGCCTTAACTGGGAATTGAACTTGAGACTTTACACATTAGAAGATTGGTGTGTTAAACAATAGACCATGCATGCTTAGCCCAACAGCATAGTTAAATTTTTAAAGTTACTAAAACAGTTTTATTTATTTGTTAATTGGTATCTGATTAATTTAATTAATAAATAATATAACATGTTTTACTTACCCTAGCATCAATATCAGCGACAATAGCTAGTTTATTAGCCCCCGGGGACAAATAATCAATTAATAATTTAAGTGGTTGAAGCAATGGGTCTGCATTTTTGAGTTCTTGTTGGACTATTCTGTAATTTCCCTGGGCTATGTATGACCTGTAGAGGTAGGCATCCCTTTGTATTGCCACAAGTGGAGTCTGGGGCTAAAATAAAAAAAAATGGTTATATTATTTATAAATACTTGGTTATAATTGACAAGAATTTAACATTGCGAAAATAACTATTTTTTTGTTTTAAATCTATATAATTGTATTTTAATAAGATATATACGGTAGAAACTCGATTATCCGGCCCTCAGTTATACGGATTCGCGATTATCCGGACTGCCAACCGAATTTATTCTATCATGAACGTGTCGAAACTGGCATTACGCCCCGCCTGTGCCCCGCTTGATCACCGCTCCACGCGTGTCGTATTGTTTTAACAAGCGTGAAACCACACGGTACGGTGCGGCGTCGCATCGGAAACATTTTGCCGTATCACTGTACACACGTGGTATGCGGCGCCGTAGTATGCGGAGCGGGACCTAGCGAAGGACGTACGCCGGACGTACGCGACACTTCCATCCCCCCTCGCGTCTCGCTGAATCGAAGTGCGGTGTGCCTGCGGCGTGCCTACGGTACGGCGCCGGAGGGCACCGCCTGGCATATCATTGTTTTTATATGCAGGACGCCGCAGCAGCGCCGCTCAGACACCGCGCCGCGCCGTGTGGCTTCACGCTTAGTCAGCGATTGTTACTTCGCTCTGACGTGCGTGCCACGTATACAAATTTAAAAATGTCAAAGCTTAAAAGAGTGGTGCAGAACCATCACATGATGCCCTGGAAACAGCTCTCAAATGGTTTAAAAAACAAACAGAGAGTGATACTGTGAGTTTACTACAGCTGAAACGAATTCGTGGTATAGCAGCAATGAAGAAAAAAGTGGCTTATGTCAAACGACAATTACCAAATATTTTAAACCAAATTAAAGTTATTATTTTATTTTATAATTACCAAATGCAAATTACCAAATATTATTGTAAACAAATTAGACATACATCGATTCTTAATAAATGTTGATTTTTGTTGATATGTATTTGTTTTTTTTTTTGCATTTGTACTATGTACATATGCAAAAAAAAACGTTTTTCTTCATACATCCAATTATCCGGATTTTCGATTATCCGGATGCCTAACGACAACAATTAGTCCGGTTAATCGAGTTTTTACTGTAATGTGATAATGTAAAAAAACACGTAATATTTACAAAAACATGAAAGAAAACAACGTAACTTTGTAATGATAAATGGCCATGAAATAATAAAAAAAATATTGATTTAAAGCAAGCAATAGATGCGTAAATAATTACTTACTGAAATGCTTTGAGCTTCGTTAATAGCCTGTTGGTAATTACCGATGTAAAATGCATTTTTTACATCGAATAATTCATCTGCGTCCTGTTGCTGACGTGCCATTTTTGACGTTCAACCAAAGTTACTAGATGAAAATCGAATAAAGAAAAAGTGTTGTTATTTAAAAAATATATAAAACATTATTTAACAGCGCCATCTAATGAGAAATGTAAAAAGTTGCGCTTATAAAATAATAGATAGATGGCGCTAATAACCTATTTTATGTTAATGTGGCGCGCCATCTATTGAGAAATTTAGAAACTTGCGTTTATTTAATTCTCTAATAGATGGCGGTAGCAGGAATATTTTACAGGAAAATAATTTTAAATGCTACGAACAACAAGAAAGATTCCGTGTAATAAAATGAAATTAATTTTAAAATGAAAGTTGTAAGCACTCGCATACCTTTTGCAACAGACTTGGTGCAACAGTCTTCAACAGAAAAACTGTTTAAAAATAAAAATTTGTCATGGATTTCATTAGAATGAATCTTCAGCTTAACATCAGGCGGGGTCGTGTCGAATATCGAACCACGACATTTTTTTAAATAATAATTTTAGACAGGCATAGTGCCGGCGACTAAGACAACCGTAAACTGAGTCTGTTTTTTCAGTCGGTGGCACTGTTGGACCTCCTTTGGCTTACCACCAGGCAAGTCGAGGTTAGATGGTCACAATAAAAATATAGGTAAGGCCATTTATCGTTGGTATGGCAGTGACTATTCGTATTTAGAATATTGCGGTTACATTCTCACATCCACAGACCAATTTAATAATAGACTCGCTTGGCGTACTATGCCATTAGAATAAGAATAGGACGGGCTGTTGACTAACTTCACTTGACTCATTCAAAGATGTCGCAAAAAAAGACACCATACTAAAGTGAAGTTGGTTGGAGAGTTAGACGTCATAAAATGGCGCCGATCCCGTCCTATTCTTATTTTAACCGCATTATATTGGTTTGCACACCAGTTCGTTACGTGTAAATTCCCAAGTTCGATACCCGGTCAGAGCAATTGTTTCATAGCTTTTATTAGTTAATTATTATAAAAAAGGAGGTGAATATGGGCCAACCGCATAACTAAATAACAATAATAATGGGCTTCGTTTTGACAGTTAAACTCTATCAATGAGCTTCAAAATTAAGATTGTCACCGCGCAACACACTCAGAATCGATGTTCATTTTCATTAACAGTTCAATCTCATTGAAACTCACTGTCCAAATGAATAGAAGTTATTTTGACACTAACAGTGACCGCGTAACTTTTTCACAGATGAGAATGAATTTCATTGCCATTACCATTGAAGTAGTGCGGTCGATAGTTATCAAAGAGTGCCCAGTCTGCCGAATTTAGTTACAAGTATAGGTATATATGAAGTGTTACTACTAGTAAGTAGTACCACAATTTCAAGTATACATACCATGAAGTAACTTAGTTGCGTTTCGAAATCAGCTTGTAAGTTTCCAGTTTCAACTAGGCCGACATAGAGTCTGTCTTTATTAGTTTTCCCTTAATTTCTTCACAAGACCCTTCATTATTTTCCTTAGGGTCACCATAAGTCGCTGTGGGAATCAGGGCAGTTACCAATTCCAGACACAATTCATTGTTCCGTCGACCTGTCCACGTTATTTATTCGGATACATTTTTATTTTTATTTATTGCTAAAATCAAGTTCCTCGTATTGAAAAACTGTGAGCGATAGAATATCAACATAGGTTTTTTTCAAGTTAAAGTACCGAATTAAAATGTTATTAGTAATGACTCTCAAAGATAGAATGGATGCGTTAAACGAGGCAGACCAAACCGTAGAGTGGTCATGAGAGCTTGTATGAAGAGAATTGTAGTTGTAGATGCAAAGGAGTTGGGTCATGATCGTGGCAAGTGACGTTCCATTGTCTCTGCCTATCCCTGTGGAAAAAAGGCATGACAATTTGATTGATTTATAAATATGTACCTACATAGTGTTTTTTTAAATATTGCGCTAACATTGATTACGGATTAAAACAATTTTTATGCGGCGCACTATCGCGTTTGTTTTGGTTTTGATTTTACATTTTTTTTTATTCCACTGTTTCAAGAGCTTTGCAGCCATCGTGGTTTTGTAAAATCAAAACTATAATAAACGCGATAGTAAGCCGCATAAAATTTGTTTAATTCATCATTCTACATTATATAAATTTGTGACAATCTGTACTTGAAATAACAACAATATGTTGAGCTTTTATGCGTGTGATTACTTTTAACAATGATTTTGTTGATCTTTCAAACAAATAAATAATAATTCAGTGTGTTTTGCGATTTTATGTTTTTTTTATGATTTTGATTTTAAAATAACAATTCCCTTTTTGATTATGCCTAATACGATTAAATGATAGATTAATAGATATTTAATTAGTAGTTAATTATTTATAATATAATACTATGTAATTTTTAATTATTGTAATTTTTGAATTGCAATCTAGTTTGAAGTTGACAATGTATTTTCTTGCTGAATTATATATTGCAATTTGTTTTGCACACCAATAAAAATAAATAAATAAAATAAATAATTCATTGATAAAGGAACTCTGCAAAAAACGCTCGCCAAATTTACTTCCCTTTTTTTAAACTGCATTGTATAATAAGTAAACCGTTGCAGCCTGTAGTACCTTATGTTAGTGCACAAAAGGGGGCCTCCAAGACAGCTGCAATACTCCACTTTCTTGTGTGAACCGTCTGTGTATTATACAAAATTATGCTGCACTAAATCAAAACGTAGTATAAGTATATATAAGTTTGCGCACGATATAATGACGTGAAAAGTTGATTAAATGTACTTTCTTAGATTTTGAGCGAACATTGATTAATGAATTAAATAAATTTTATGCGTTTTTATTACAAAAAAAATCCGACTATTTAACTGCGTGTTGCCATATGTTGAACCAAAACAAAAAAACAAACAACAAACAAACAAACAACAAACAAACAAACAAACAAACAAACAAACAACAAAATACAGTGTTTTGTCCTATTGGCTCAACCTATTTTAAAAATTACTGAAGATTTTTATAAACGCGTATTTGATAATTTATAATAATCGGTAGATACTATATTTTAATTTGTGACAGCCTAACTGACTGGTAGACTATATTATGTTAAGACATTCTGACCCTATTTATTACCAAGGGATCGCAAATGCATTTTGGCAAAAGGAAATCAAATAATAAGGCCTTATTTATTATATTATGTTTAAGCTGAGGTGCAATCAATGGATGGAGACAACTGCACAAATTTTGGAAGCAGCATTCGCATCCCCTATGCCTCCCTAGTAATATAAAATTATTATTTATATCATGTATTTTTATGTCACTCATATTTTTTTTTTATTGTGACACATCTGACCTCGAACCGCTTGATGATAAGCAAGAGGAGGTCCAAAAGTGACGACGACTGAAAAAATCGAGTTTGATCACAACTGCCTCAGTCGCCGTCACTATGCTGGTCAATTTTTTTATTGTGACAGCGGCCCTCTTGATGTTAAGCTGGAGTGTGGTCCGAGAATGGATGTCACTGCGACTACAATTCAATAATTGTAAGTAGCAGTAACACCCGCTATGTCGGCCTAGTTGAAACCGGCAACTTACAAGCTAATCCCGAAACGCGACCAAATCACTTCACGGTCTGTATACTTGTAAGTGGTGGTACTACCCCGGATCGGCAGACTAAGTACCACTCTTTATAAATTATCCTAATCAAACTACAATAGGCCAGAAACTCATTAAAAACTTAAAATAAATTGCAATTCAATAGAAATTTAGATCGAGGCCAGCATTGCGGTTGCTATACATTGACATTATCTGCGGTATTTCATAGATTACATTTCAACCTAACAACGGGCGGTGTCTAATCATATTATGCTAAACAAGCCGGCATAGTGATGGTTACTGAGGCAACTGTAATTTTTTCAGTTGTCGGCGTTTTCGGATTTCAGTCCACTAAAACGTTTGAACGTAAAGTCACGATCAGGCAAGCCAAGGTTAGATGTTGAGTCTTATAAAAATACTGTTCCATAATTTTAATTTGAAATAATTATAAGTGCTAGTTTCATAGAAACATGACAACCAAAGTAAATATAATATATCAAAGATACATTGGTACCGGCAAGTGGTTTTGAAACCGTGGTCTCAAAATGCGTGACCATTGCACTACCACTACACCACGGTCGCCATATATGTATTTTATATTTACTTAAATTAAGGCAATTAGCGGCCAAAAAGTAGTGCAAAGTTCCTTGAACCTTAGCGACATACATCTGGCGTTGGGGTTAAAAGTTCAAACCCCTAACTTAACGGAATTCCGTTTTCTATTCACAAAAAATTAAAACAAGTCTTTTTGTTCCTTAACGGCTTTTTTCCTTGTCCCTATATGTAGCTTTAAACTGTGAATTAAAGCTTCTAAAAGAGTCCTAAGGGGTGGCAAGCCAATGTAAGATGTCGAGTCTTACTAAATAAGTTCTGTTCCATATTAAAAAAAAAAAATTATATATTTCTATACTAAGCTACTAAAGTGCTTGTATCATAGAAACAGGACGACCAAAGTACATACATATATCAAGGACACATTGGTAAACAAGTCTTTTTGTTCGTTGTACTGTGAACTTAAGGGGTGACTGAGGGTGTTTAACTAATCTTTTCAACGAGAATGTAAAAAAGCATACTACTCTCTAAACAACTATCTTAAGAATAAAGAGGTTAGGTGTTCCCGTTTAACACAATAGATTGTAAATTTAAATCGTTATACTCGTATAGGTAATTATATTTTACACAAAAAACTTATAAATATAATAATTAAACTATAAATATCAAAAAAAAATTTTAGAGACGTCCCATTAATTTCCAATGAGCAAGGCTAATACGTTGGCAGAAATAATTGCCAGCCTTCCTGTCTTCAGACTTCTCCGTCAGCCGCTTCGACAACTCCTTGGCCAGGCGCTTGGCTAAAGAAGTTGTATTATATTTTAGTTTCCTAAATGGATGCCTCTTTACAACAGCAACTTATTTAATATTTATAATATATTTTTATAAACTGTTTGTATAAAAATTGTTAAATTATTTAGACGTGCAAAAGTGCTGAATTCAGCTTACTGTAAACTTTGGTCGTCCAGCTTTTATGATACAAGAACGTTTAAAAACTTATGTATAGAAATGTAAAAAATAAGAGCGGAAGCAAGGTATCTTTCTAACAATATGATTTTATATGCTTTAAATTGTATTAAAATTTTATTTCCGGTGAAAGAAGACGAGGGTTTTGGTTTGCATGCATCCGCAACGAATCTATAAAGATTTGCATCACAAATAATTTGAATAGCGTTTTATCATCGTTTCTATTATTTTATCTATGTACATAGTATTATTTTTTATTATACATTACTATACTAAGCTACTAAAGTGGTTGTATCATAGAAACAGGACAATCAAAGATACATTGGTACCGGTGAGTGGTTTCGAACCCGTACTCTCGGCTTACATAGCCATTGCACTGCCACTACACCATGGTCGCTTTACCACTGTATCATAGATAATAGACGTGCAAAGTATCACAGATTTTAATTGAGGCTAATTTTTTATCTGGTACCACCCTATGATGTCGGCTTAATCGTCACGTCAATCCCACAGGAATAGGCAGAGGCAATGGTTCGTGGAAAGGATCTTGACACAACTCTCTCGCTTCCTTTTAAGTGTACAAAACATATATATATTTTGGCCGGCATAGTGACGGCGACTGAGGCAACCGTGGTCTGAATCGTTTTTTTCAGGGCGCTTGGACGTTCTCTTGTTTACCATGAGGTAGGTTAAGGTCAGATGTCGGAGTTACAATATAAAAATAATTGTAAGTAACTTAAAGTTCTTTCACTTGAGAATATTTCTGGGCCTTGTTGAGACGTATAATAATAGTATATTGGACAATAGTGCATGACATCTGCCTATCCTGTGTATTGTTGGCAGCTGCGTGGTAACTACCTGGCAGTTATTATTATTATATCCTGGCTGACAAACAAGTCTTGAGGCATACAAGTTCTGTTAGGGTGGCCACCCTTGGCTTGGTTTGTGGGTTAAATTTGTAATATTTGGACAGGCAACAGTTTTACTTAACTTTACGCGTAATTCCTGGTCAGAGCAAATATTTGTTTCATAGCTTTAAATATATTAGATATTTAAAATATTTGTTAATAATAAAAAAAGAGACGTATTTGCTTCGGGTCTGGTTATCAAAGGTTATCACTTACATGTATACCTACTGTGAACTGATTTAGAGGGTTTTCAGGATCAGCTTATAAGTTGCAGGTTCCAACTAGGCCGACTGCTACTTACAGTTAATAAAGGCAGTCGCCTCCATTCATTGATGGCACTCCAGTTTAACATCAGACAGAGTGCTGTCATATGTCAATTCACAATACAAAAATAATAATATATTTTTTTGCAATAAAAGATTGTAGAATCTAATTCTACTCAATATACACACACAAACATACATAAAACACTCACCATTCTGTATTTTGGTATTTTTTTATTATAACTTTATTTATTTATAACTTTTTTTGACTCGACATATGACAGCACCCCGCTTGATGTTAAGCCGAAGAGTGGTCCATGAATAAATGTCACTGCTACTACAATTCAATAACTGTGAGTAGCAATCACATCCACTATGCCGGCCTAGTTGAAACCGGCAACTTACAAACTGATCCCGAAACGCGACCAAATCACTTCACGGTCTGTATACTTGTAAGTGGTGGTACTACCCCGGATCAGCAGACTGGGTGCCACTCTTTAATAACCAGACCCGTAGCAAATATCCATCTCTTTTTTTTTATTTGCGTGATATGGTGCACGCAGGCGGACCTAATACTGGTTAGCATTCTCTACCAGCCAACCTTTAGTGCAATAGAAGCAAGTAAAAAATGTGAGAGTGAAAAGGATTTAGAAGGTGATTAATATGAATCATATCCTTAAAATGAGTTTTAAAGATATGATTAGTTAGAAGTAATTAATTTCTTTAGATCCAAGAATAGATGATTATGACCTACAGACCTAATAGGGGCATTGTTTCGTTTTTGTAAGGATCTTGTTGTATTTTATGTACTCGTAAAATGTCTATGTAAGTCGTTTGAAATTACGCTAATACTATATTAAAATATAAATATTTATTTGTAAAAAGTACATTTATAAACACTAGACCACGGTCGCCATATTTAAACGGCCGATCGTACGGTGAAGAGACCATCGCGAGATAAAAATACCTTTATCAGGCATATGTAATATTAAAAGTATTTATTTTAATATTACAAATTAAGTAAACGATATACAATCTATATTCTATATAGACTTTATCACCTTTTTGTACTTAATCCTGTTGCACGTAAATATGTTCAAACTCAATTTAAATTGGGTACTCAAATTGTGGTCACCCTAACTAGAATCTCACCCCAAACTAAACTTACACAATACATTACAATGTAACGAGTGAAACAGTTAAAAAACGTTTCTTTTAATTTCACACAGTTTTGTTAATTTTAATAATCATTCTATAATCTGTTTAATTGTCACGCCTTAATTCGCACAGTGATAGGTAGAGACAGTGGAGCGCTACATTCCATTATTCTCGCATCCCTCACACATATTTTAAGTTTGTTGCGCGTAAAGTCCGGGGTTCGATTTCCGGTCAGAGCAAATATTTGTTTCATAGCTTTTATTTGTGATACGACATATGACAGCACTCTGATGTTAAGCTGGAGGGTGGTCCATGAATAGATGTCACTGTTACTACAACTTAATAACCTGTAAGTAGCAATCACATCCACTATGTCGGCCTACTTGGAACGGCCGGTAACTTACAAGTTGATCCTGAAACGCGACCAAATCACTTCACGGTCTGTATGTAATGTAATTTTATTATTTTAATGTAAAAATAATGATTTGTAGCGACACCTGCTAGTGTAAAAAAAAGTAAATGTTCGTGTTCCATAGAGGAAGCGGAACTTGATCATCTGCGCCCTTCAACCCTTAACGAGGCAACCCTTATTATTATACGACCAATTTAAATAGGTCGATAAACTATTTTTTTTTTGTGGCTCGAGAAATATAAATATATTTATTTATTTATTGTGACACGACATTTGACCACGACCCGCCTGATTATAAGCAAGAGGAGGTCCAAGAGTGACGACGACTGAAAAAACCGAGTTAGTTCACGGCTACCTCAGTCGCCGTCATTATGCCGGCCTAAGGTGCTTCTTCACGCATCGCTTGAATTATATAATATATTCTATGATAACACTCCGCCTGATGTTAAATTGGAGTATTTCAGTCATCGGCATTTCTGGACCTTCTCTTACTTACCATCAGGTGGGTCTGGGTCAGATGTCGACCTAAATAGACCTATCACATCGAATAAATCTTTTTGGATCTCTTTAGTTATGTTTACTTTAATTGACGACAGGCACAGCCGAACGTTTAGCGATTAGTTTGTTGCGCGTCCGGGTTTAATTCCCGGTCGGAGCAAATATTTGTTTCATAGCTTTTATTTGTAATATTTAATAATTATATTGAATATTGCATATATTTGTTAATAAAAAAAGGGTCTGGTTATCAAAGAGTGGTAGGCAGTGGGTACCCAGTCTGTCGATCCGAGGTAGTACCACCACTTACAAGTATACAGACCGTGAAGTGATTTGGTCACGTTTCGGGATCAGCTTGTAAGTTGCCGGTTCCATCTAGGCCGGCATAGTGGATGTGACTGCTACTCACAGTTATTGAATTGTAGTAGCAGTGACATTTATTCATGGACCACACTTCCACTTAACATCAAGCGGGGTGCTGTCATATGTCGAGTCACAATAAATAAAAATCTAACTTTCATAATAATTATTATTGTGTTTACGATTATATCGATATTAGTTGTTCCATTTTTGATTATAATTGCAAAAATTAATTTAAAAATTATCATAGTCTAGCCCCCGCCTAATATTAAGCTGTAGTGCAGTTCATGAATAGATGCGACTGCTACTACAATGGAAATAAAAGTTATGCGACTGCAACTCATCCACTATGCCGGCCTGGTTGAAACCGGAAACTTAATCTTCACGGTCTGTAAACTTATAAGTGGCACTACCTCGGATCGGCAGACTGGATGGGCACCACTGCCTACCACTCTTGGACAACCAGACCCGGAACAAATCACCGCGTCTTTGTTCTAATTTTTTTATATATTTTTTTTGTTATACATTTCTATACTAAGTTATTAAAGTGCGTGTATCATAGTAACAGGACAATCAAAGAAACATTGGTACCGGTGAGTGGTTGCGAACCCGTGCCCTCGCCCTGCGTAACTATTGCAATGCCACTACACCACGGTCGCCTTAATTAAATAAAATGTATTTTTGTATTATGCATATTTGTTTATATAAATTGTTTCCAATCTTGTGTTATAAGATGTCCATTAATAATGTCTATTGTACAATGTTTGCGATTCTAAGAACATTATCGTAGGTGGCCATGTTATCAGCGTGCGGCACCTCCTTTACTATATTTGCCATACAACCGGTCCACTGACCTTTTATTTCCGCTAGCACATTATAATCTTATATTATTCTAAATATACGTCATTACATCATTTAACAAAACACCTACTTACTTGGTTTTTTGGCTATTTACAAAGACATTGCAAAAAATACAACAGTCATAGTTATGGTTCATAGACACCGGAGTTCGACGCACCCGATGTTCGGCACTATCTATGAGACCTTGACAATTCATGTTTAATTACTATTAGTCATAATAATTAATATAATATAATAGGTGTGTGATGCATTTGTGTGTTTATGGTGCGGGCGATGGCGGGTGGCGCTCGGGCGGGCGGCGAGCCGTGGTGGTTGGGCGGGCGGAAGCTGCGGCGCATCAGCCGGCTGCATTCCCCCCGTGAGCGCGCGTGCGCCCGCCGGCCGGCTCCAGTCACACGCCGCGCGCTCAACAAGACGCACGTCGCTCGCGGTAACACGCGACGTCCATCGAACGCGACACATCACCCGTTACCAGTGACACGGGAGAGGGCTAACCCTCCCTTTAATACACAGATAAATGGCATCACAAGTGGAGTTACCAACGAACATGTTTGCGGAGCTACAGGGCGGCGTCGTGCCCAACCTCGTGGAGGACCAGAGCGCCTTCCGTCTGGCGTTGGAGCTGTCCATGTTGAGTCTGGGAGAGAGTCTGCCCGTGTCGAGCAACCCTCTGGGCAGTCCCTTGGGCTTTGCCCCTCTTCCTGAGGACCGTTCAAAGAAATCGCAGAACATGACAGAGTGTGTGCCCGTGCCATCTTCAGAACACGTAGCAGAGATAGTTGGAAGACAAGGTAGGTTTTTTTTAAATAAATTACTGGGAATTTTTAAGTTATAGTGGGTTATATTAATATTTGTGTGATTCAACTGATGTTCATGTGATTGGTGATTAATTCGCAACCCTTACAAATGTGAGGGTGCACGTGCGTCGACGAGGTTAAGGAAATCCTCGTCCTGTATTTACATTTCACCAATATAACGTAAATACATAAAAATTACTTGGTTACTAAATATTTTCCAACGGATTTTAACCGAAAAGTTCCACTTTCGGTTAAAATAAGTTAGAAAAATAGTTCGAAATTGTTCGAATGAGTTTTGATTTAGAAAAATGTATGCAAATACTGTAATTAATTTTATTTATTAACAAAAGTGGGTAGATTTAGGTACAATCTGTTTAGGTTTTTTCCCTATCATTGGTCAAATATGATTGTGAAATCTAAAGTTGTAGTTTTTTCTCCAATTTAATTAGTCTTGGAAAAAACTTTGGAACCCAAAGGGATGTTTTTTTAAGGGTAGTCATGGCAAAAAGTGCCGACAAAGTTGTGAACGAATTTTGAGTACGATTTCTAAAATTGTTACTTTGGATTCGGTTTGATGGATTCCTTTCAAAGATAACTATCATTACGCCTATTTTATTATAATAGGGTCTTTTTGGTCAGGGGTAAGCAGTTGGAAAATATATTATATTTAATTTATTTTTATAACCACGAATATCAAGTTAAATTTTCGTAATTTTATAAATTTTCATAGTTCTTGATAGGATAGGGATAGGCAGTTAGTTAGGTACCTACAGTAAAAAAATCCCAAAAAAGTGCCTTATCTCAGTTTGAATAAGGAACTAATCCACATAGTAGCCATTTAAATTCAAGTACCTATCCCACGTGTTTATCATCCAATAACCTTGAATCCCTCTAGCGACGCGTTCAAATGTGATTTTTGTCTTTGGCCGGCATAGTCACGGGCCATGGCAACTGGTGCAACAGTAAACTGCGATCCTCTTGCCTTTACCATCACGGAAGTCCATTTTTTTTTATTGTGACACGACATCTGATCTCGACTCGCCTGATGATAAGCAAGAGGAGGTCCAAGAGTGACGACGGTTTTATCACACGTCAATAAAAAATAAGGAAAGTAGAATAAGGCCAGAAGAAGCTGTAATTATTCGGCTGGAAATCCTCATGGGGACAACTGGTTCTTTAGGGTAGAAGCCAGCTCCAGAACCCATTGCCGCAGGTCCCCTGTATAGATTTGTACAGTCCATTTTTTCTAGGTATATTGTATAAGTACATACTAGGTATAGGTATAATAGGACCGCACACCTCCTTATGCTAACCTAGAGTGAGAGTCGCTTCCACTATGCCGGACTAACTGAACTAAGGCAATTTATAAGCTGATCCGAAACGCAACAGGGTCACTTTACGATATGAAATCCGTAGTACAAGTAGGGTGATGCAGATGAGATAAAACTGCATAAATATAAAAATCTAAATAGGTAACCATGACCTACGACAACATCGTGATGCATTATAAAAACAAGAATTTGTTCAACTTTGAACTTTATTAGAACTCAATAAAGTTTAATAACGTAAGCTATACATAAAGTTTAAAAGTAGTAATTATTTTGCTAGGCTCCACTCCATCTTAACATCAGGCAGCGTGCTGTCATATGTCGAGCCACAATTAAAAATAACCTAAGTAACCTAGGTAGGTAAAATTTGATGTTAGTGCCTAGGCTACTAACATCAAATTTTAATGAATTAAACAAAATTAATGCGGCTTACTATATCGCGTTTATTTTGGTTTAGATTTTTTATTATGCCGACGTGACCTCGATGGCTGCAAAGCTCTCGAAACGTCAGAATAATAAAAAATTGTAAAATCTAAACCAAAATAAACGCGATAGTAAGTCGCATAAAATTTGTTTAATTCATTAATCAATGTTTGCGCAAAATCTAATAAAATACTATCAAATTTTAAGAAAATGATCATTGTGGATATAAAGAAAGCGAGAGAATTATGTCAGGATCGTGATAAGTGGAGCTTTGTAAACTCCAGCCTAACATCAGACAGTATGCCTTGCCAATAATAAAAACATATTCACAGAAAACCTTAGCCTTTGTATGTCTTTATATATCTTGAGACGAATTCAAGATCTTTCAAAAGCAACGCAAAAAACTTGCAGCTGCCGTTTACTGAGTTGCAACCTTGTCAAACCAAAATACTTTCTATAGCCCGTTGTGCTTCAACTAAAAGGGCTTGTAACTTTAATGCGATAAGGTTCCATTTAATGTTTGTAGGTTAACTTTATTTATTTAGGTCTTTTTTACTATCAAGACTGTTTTTTTTGTTTTCCGCTCTTTTATTATACATAAATGGTTATATATTTTTAATTAGGTCGACAACTTAAAATTAATTAACGTAGGAAAGTAGAAATAGGTAAAGTAGGTGATAATTAAAAATAAAACTATAAACATATATAGTTTTAAGAGTGGTAGGCAGTGGTACCCAGTCTGCCGATCCGGGGTAGTACCACTACTTACAAGTATACAGACCGTGAAGTGATTTTGGTCACGTTTCAGGATCAGCTTGTAAGTTGCCGGTTCCATCTAGACAGGCATAGTGAATGTGATTGCTACTTACAGTTATTGGATTGTATTAGCAGAGACATTCATTCATGGACCACACTTCGGCTTAACATCAATTGTTATAACATCAATATAACAATTGAATAAATTAAATGCTCACGCCTCAATTCCTACAAAGATAGGCAAAGACAGTAGATGACCACCACCTTCATAATCCTGACGCAACTCTCTGGTTTCCCTTACAAACCCCGTGAAATCTATTAATAATTAAAAAATCATTGCCCTAATTTTCCATTGGGATGGGCAGAGGGATTAGAAAATATCTTTAAATGCGCCTGCGCAACTATCTACGTAGGTATATCCCAAAATTACACAATGAAAAATAGAAGTTTATTCATTTATAAAAAATGTCTACCAGTTCTCAGAATAAAATTCGCTATAGAATAATCTTATTTTTTTATTTGTTTTTACATTGAGTAGAAATTCAATACGGCCAGCAATAATTGTTCATCTGTAAAGGGCTCCGGTTTTACAATAGGTTTTTTTTGCAACCAGTACCTACCTGAGTACTCACCTTTTCTACCTACGGTTACATACACCTAGAAATATTGCTGTATAAAGAATATTTAAAAATAATTTATTGGTACACGTGATTACACGATGAAAATTCTCAAATAATAAATAAAAACAATAAAAAATACAAGTATACAGACCTTGAAGTGATTTAGTCGCGTTTCGGGATCAGCTTATTAGTTGTCGGTTCCAACTAGGCCGGCATAGTGGATGTGATTGTTACTCACAGTTATTGAATCGTAGTCGCAGTTGCATCTATTCATGGACCACACTCCAGCTTAACATCAAGCGGGGTGCATTAAAAAATAAAAAAAATAAAAGTATAATTTAATCTAATATAATTCCAAAGCCCGTATGTAATTAAAAAAAGTTCAATATTCTATTTTCAAACATCTAATAGGTTTGTCGCTTACAAAATATAACCTCAAACATTTAATATTGTTGTAAAAATGCGAAATAATGAGAAGAATTGTAACAATTTCTAAGTGGATTCATGCAAAACATTTAATTTACGCAAAATGTTGTTTTTAAATTCTTAAGCGTTCAACATACGCGCACATTGTCGCAGTCTGTCGATGTGCGGAGACGTCACATCCGGTCTGCGTTTCTACATCGAATACATCATGTATGGCGGCATCTTTGTCCTCTCAATTCAATACGCAAAACAATATTTGAATTTTGCAATTTATTAACTTAGGGATAGGTACTCAAGTATTTATTTAATTTCCTATTACGTCTCTATTCTGCTAATACTTTTTTTTTAATCAATGTTATTAGGGGAATTACGCACATAAAATGGCGATGCCATTCCCATTATAAACTAAACCTAGACTATTTACAAATACAAGCTCATACAGATATAATGTGGATAAGGCTAGTAATACAAAACATAAGAAACAATTCACACGAAAATAAAATACAACGAACAAAAATAAATTATTAAACCTATGATGCATTGGGGTTAGGGTCCCCAAAGCATCATGCCACATTTGCTCTCTCCTTTAAGTACACCGCCACGAATTTGTATAACATTTTTGCTTGCTCAGACGCAGGCTCTGCTAATATAATGTTACAGCAACCAACATTCCAAATATTAATCCCCAATTTTTTAAATAACCACTGCCTATCACGTCGGTTCCTGACACAATCCATCAACAAATGTTCCTACAAATGCTAATACTTAAAACCTTAAAAAATTAACTAAAATACATTATTAAAAGGAGTCCCTTTAGGCAAGGTTCCGAAGATACTGGCAGCGTTCCCCCTTCTGAATAGTTAGACTAATTCTTTGTCCGAGGTAGCTGCCAACTCTTGGGTCTTCTGTGATGTCGACTAACCTTTTTGCTTTTTCCTTAAAAAGCCTTATAGCGCTAGGGCCCCGCGGAAGTTATTTATTAATGTGGCTCGACTGTTACACTGGAGTGCTATCCATTAATGGAGGCGACTGCTACTACCGTCAAAATAATGCAAGTAGCAGTCGCATCCACATGCCGGTCTAACTTTCCAGCTGATGCCGAAACGCGACTAAGTTACTTAAGGGACTGTACTGTCAGGGCAAACGACCTACGACGAACTATCTGCCTAGGTGGGTTGCCTAGTGCCCATAACCGCAGAGCTTGTATGAAGAGAATTGTGGATGTTAGGGAAGCGAGGAAGTTGTGTCAGGATCGCGGCAATTGGCGCTCCGTTGTCTTGTCTATCCCTGTGGAAGAAGGACGTGACAATTAGATTTGATTGATTGATATCAACTTGGACAGATATTTTAGTTTTAAAATTTTTAACACTCAAAGTAATGAACATCTTCCTAATTTCTACAAAATGTCAGTTACAAATAAATCACAACATTTAACGGTATTTTAAGATATAATTTAAGATGCCTGTATTGTTGTACTCCCCTAAGGAATTCAGACCCCTGCTGTATAAAAAAAATCCTTTTCATTCAAGTACAGGCCGTTAGTACAATAGGCCTCTCAGTTTATTGTAGGAACCCTAAAAAACTATATAGAACTAGTTTTTATTATAATTATTTCACTACACGTACTGCAATGAGATGGAATATTTAAAAAAATAATAAAAGGCGACCGTGGTGCAGTGGCAGTGCAATGGTTACACAAACTTGGAGAGCACGAGTTCGAGACCACCCACCGGTACCAATGTATCTTTGATATATGTACTTTGGTTGTCCTGTTTCTATGATACAAGCACTTTAGTAGCTTAGTATAGAAACGATTCGACATATGCGACTGCTACTACAGTTTAAATAACTGCGAATGGCAGTCACATCCACTATGCTGGCTTAGTTAAAACCGGCAGCTTACAAGCTGATCACGAAACGCGACTAAGTCATTTCACGGTTTGTATCTTGTAAGTGGTGGTACCACTCCGGATTAGCAGACTAGGTACCACTGCCTACCACTTAAAATGTGGCATTAACTGTTAATTTTATATTCTTTAGGATTTTACGTGATCTCCAAAAGTTCTGCCAACCCATTTCGGCAACAAAGCGTAATAATATTTCCCATACTAAAAATCCAACATAGAAGAAATTGCTATGGCGAGACGATCTCATGGAACCGGTTTTACATCAATGGTTTTGAGTTTAAACCCTTTCCTCTTATCTTCATTTACTTATGAAGTCCTAGTAGTTTTTTTCGTATGACATTATGACTTCTATGAGCAGATATAAGTTTATGAGTGCTGAAGGCAGAGAGTGACAGCGACTGAGGCAGTCGTGTACTGACTCAGTATTTTCAGTCGTCGGCACTCTTGGACTTTCACTTGCTTACGAAAAAACGGTATTCGGATTTGATTTGACCTTTTCCGGATAGAGCGAAGCATCAAAGTTCCGAATACCAAAAATAGCATGAGTCGTTCGATTCTAAATGCAATATAAAATTCCGGGCGTCGTTTCTTCATCGATCAATAGACAAGTAAATGATACTTTCTGGACGGCATAGTAACGATGAATGATGCAAACGCGAAACTGCTTTCCAGTTATCAGTGCTCTTGTACCTCCCCTTGCTTACATCAGGCAAGTCGACGTCTGACGTTGCGTCACAACCAAAAGAAAATTTAAAAAATCTTGATGCAAGTATAATATTTACGAGCACTGCTATATCAATCAATCAAATTGTCACGCCTTTTTTCCACAGGGATAGGCAGAGATGATAAAGCGCCACTTGCCACGGTCATGACAATGTCCCTCGCCTCCTTCACATTCACAATTCCCTTCATACAAGCTCTATGGTTATTAACCTCGCTTTCTTAAGGATATCTCCGATTTGAATAAATACTGCTATATTTGTTCACTTTATATAGATGTACTTATATTTTTGTACATCGCTTAAAGAACCGACAACCGATATGGAAGAAAGATTCTTGAGTGGAGACCACGAACCGGAAGACGCAGCGTAGGTAGGCCTCCCACTAGGTGAACTGAAGACATAGTGAAAATCACAAGTAACCAGTGAATTCACCTGGCATCTTGTCGTTCGGAATAGCAGTGGACGTCTTCTGGCTGATGATGACGATATTTCTTTCTGTCTGTAACATTAGTCTATCTCCTAATATTACAGGGAAAATAAAACAATGATTGTGTCAAACGCTGTAAAACGTTACGCTTTGTTATGACGTTCGGTCAAACTCAAAAGTGCAATACATACTAAATCATACAAAGTTTTATTATTGTACAATTTTATAAGAATTTTACAAAGGAACATTAAAGTAAGGAATAGGGCGAGCCACAGATAATTGGCGGTATACTTAGTGAAAGAGAAAACACTCGCAATTTCCACGAGTGCGAGCAGAAAGTATATATCGACGACATGCTCTTCGGATTCGCACTATATTAAAGCCACTCTCACAAGTTTGTGATCTTAATACAATTTAGAATTTTAACAACAATTTCTACAATACACAATTTCTCTCAAATTATAAAACTATTTTCATTTCGAACTCAATTGAATCGTGATCGTGATATTCAGGCAAAGATAAAATGTTTTTTTCAGTCGTCGGCGCTCTTGCAATTTCCTCTGCTTACCATCAAGCAAGTCGAGGTCAGATGTCGCGTCTTACAAATAATAATATCGAAATTCCCTCTAGCTAATTAAATACAGAACTTTAAAACTTAAAGTATAGTTTAGATGACGCAATATACCACTAATATTGAAAAATACCTCTAGTAATCATTAAACTTGACCTCAGACTTTTCATGAGCTTACCTTTCGAAGTAAACAAGGTTTAAAATAGCATGAAATATAAAGGCGGTTTAATTAATATAAAATTGGGTTGAAATTCGATCATAATAAGTTAAAGAGTGAATGGTCAACGTTCCGGTCGTCGCCACCGCAGCCAGGGTCAAGGTTTGCATCAACCTCCTGCCTTCTTCTGAACGCCTGGTAACTCGCCTCTATACCTTCCATCTCTTTCACAACTTTAAAAGCGAAATTGATACCTACTTATTCCCACGCTCAACTTATTTTATGTTTGACTGATTCTGCAATAAATTAGCACAACGCATCATTCCTATTTTAATTAATATAGTTCATGCAACTAACACTTACACCTATAAATAATAATTTTATGTTTACTTTATGTCATTCAAGTGATAAATAAATGTTACAATTGAAAAGCTTTGGAATCTAGTGGAAGAACAGTAAGTTTATTTCTCTGTTCTGTAAATTAAAATCATCTTGGATCAATTTTTATACTTTGTAATTTGTCAACTTTCAGTGCATTGCAAATTTATTTGAAATAAATTAGTTTTTTACCTATCTACCTGTCTTAAATTCTATTCGTCGTATATCTTAATGGACCTAGGAATCCATTTTGATACATAAGTAAAATTCCAGCCGGTAAAAGTCGATTGAAGCCAGTAAAATGAAGTTTTTAAATAGTGGTAGGCAGTGGTACCTAGTCTGCCGATCCGGGGTAGTACCACCACTTACAAGTATACAGACCGTGAAGTGATTTGGTCGCGTTCGGGATCAGCTTGTAAGTTGCCATTTTCAACTAGGCCGGCATAGTGGATGTGATTGCCACTCACAGTTATTGAATTGTAGTAGCAGTGGCATTCTTTCATGGACCATACTCCAGCGGGGTGCTGTCATACCTATATGTCAAGTCAAAATAAATAAAAAATCGAAGTCGATGAAGCGTATGTCAAAGTTTGTAGGTGAAGTGACTCGCTCGAGTTGGGCGTGCTCTCAATCGATTTACAACTTGTTTTGTCATGTCATTAGACCAGCAGAGCGGGCAGACAAATTAAATCGTCTTAGAAGTCGTAAATTGGTAATAAACGTCAGGCGTGAGTTGTCCCCAATCGCTTGTTAAACTATTACTTAACGAGATTAAACAAATCACCACTATACGATGACAATTCTTGAATGAATACTCTTCATAAAAAATATATATATAAAATGAACACATGTCCCGGCGCATCCCGAAATTCCAAGGCCTTATTTTTTTGTGCATTGACAGATGCATTCTGGAACGCCGCTAACCGCATCTTGTATCTCGTTCTCGCCCTTCAAGAAAGTTCCATACGACACACAGGATTTATTTTAAAGCATGAATCTATCTCTGTCGCTCTATTAGGCGCCGTGGGTGGATGTAACAGCATTCTAACAGGAGAATGCGTCTTCGGTAAACGTTAAAAGTAAACAATTTTAATCATTATTTTACCCTTTTTTCGTTTACTTTAGTGCCCGTGATCATCGGCCGTTACGAAAGAAATGTCGGTGCGCCTAACAACCCCACTTCTGATAAGTTAGGGAGACTAATGAATGACTTCCTAATTGGCACGCCACTATAAACAATATTCAAAATAATAAACAAACAATTATA
Source organism: Tinea trinotella (assembly GCA_905220615.1). Classification (NCBI taxonomy): domain Eukaryota; kingdom Metazoa; phylum Arthropoda; class Insecta; order Lepidoptera; family Tineidae; genus Tinea; species Tinea trinotella. Next base: position 1,440,795 of record HG992321.1, on the reverse strand, counting down.
AGCCTTGAAGTTATTGTGTTTGGGTTTTAAATTGTATATCAGTATAATGTGGCATTTGTACTTTTATTACATTAAACATAGATTTGCATCAGGTCCCAAGTTGCCAGTAGCGCAGAAACGAAAAGAGATCTTAATTCGTTCCAATTGGTTATGTATTTGCTTGCGCGTGTTCATGAATGGTTTGCGTACAAGTGAATACACTCATTGAAGCTGTGTTGACTTACAACCATTAGATTAATTTAGTTACGATTTTTGGTACTCACAAGTGAACTTGTTTCTTGTTTTAAAACCACCATGTGTCCGGTATCAAACACGAATGTCACTTTTATTATTAGTACCTCAGACATACAAGGCAGGCCCAGGAGGGTGTTTTCCGACCAAATTGGAGACATCTTTAAGAAAGCTACGTGGCCTAGTGCCCCTAACCTTAAAGCTTGTATGAAAAGAATCGTGAATGTGAAGGAAGCGAGGGAGTTGTGTCAGGATCGTGGCAAGTGACTGATTGATTAACTGATAGTCATACAGTGGTAATGTGTATGATAAACAAGTCCGATTGAAATCCCTGTGCGCGTTGGCTGATTGATCAATATTTTTCGATTCACTTCACTTACCATCCTAATCCCAAGGGCTTAGAGCTCGTATAGTTGAGTTATTAGGTCGTCTGGACACCAAGTTTGAACCAATACCTATGGGCACTAGAAGTTGGCGGAGTAAATTGCTAAAAGGACAAACGAACTGGGATCTTTAATAAAATATAATTAACCTTGACTTGCCCGATAGTAAGAAATCCAATTGCGACGACAACTGAAAAAACAAATGCATTTTTCGGTTGTCTCAGTCTCCGTCACTATTCCGACCAGAGGATCTAGTTTTAGGATCTATTTTAATTAATCAAATTTTCTTGTCCTTATTTGCAGAGATTTACAGAGACAACGGAGTCACAACTCTTCCTTCCCATCCATAAATCTGGACCCTGATTTTTGGTCAATCTTCCTTCTCGCATCCTCTTTTTATTCTTTTACTTACCTCTAATTTATTTAAATATCTTTAAATAATCCATTTTAAAATTTAAAATACCAGGATAACATAAGTTTAAAAGGTATTCAAGTGGTAGTAAACGCAGCACCTAGTTGACAGTAATCTATCTTCCATGGCAGATGTATGTACGCGAATTAGTCTCACTACAATTTCGATTTACGAGTACATTGGAAATAATGTAGACTACATTACTAGTCTCAGACTTTTTATTGTGGGTTAAATATGACATAAATCTCTACTCTTAAATAATTAAGGCGACTGTGGCGTAGAGGCAGTGCAATGGTTACACAAACCGAGAGCACGGGTTCAAAACCACCCACCGGTACCAATGTATCTTTGATATGTGTACTTTGGTTGTCCTGTTTTGCATTTGGGATTTGGATTTGGCTGGGATACATTCTTATAATAATACTATTTTTTACAATATCTTTATGATAGATCTCAATAATAGGCAGGCCTCCCACTAGATGGACTGACGACATAGTGAAAGTCGCGGATAACCAGTGGATGCAACTGGCATCTTGTCGTTCGGAATGGCGTTCTAAGGGGGATGCCTATGTTCAGCAGTGGACGCCTTCTGGCTGATGATGATGATATCTCAATAAACATTACAATAATATATTTTTTACACAATCCTCGTACACATGTTCTCAAGTCATTAACTATGAATATGTCAACCATATTGGCAAAAAATATCACATGCGATTGTGATCCTTATGTGTTTGGTTTTAAAGGTTAGTGACGTATGTCATTATCGTCTTTATTTTTTTTACTTCTATTTTTTTATAAATTGGAAATAATAACGCGTTATCAAAAAGCACATTGGCCAACAGCGACCGGTGATCGAACCCGGTGTCTGTCGTTTATTATGATAGTGAAATATTTAAAATCTATACTAATAGCGCTTAACTGAAGGTTCCTGCGGTAGCGGAGAGGCGCTATATATACCTGTATTTATTTTTAACAAATTAATATGAAAAGATTTATTTTAATTCCTAACTGAACTATTCGAAGTTCACTTCACAAACGTCACTGACTGACGTTTGAAAAAAAAAACTAGTATGCTAGTAGTTGTCGGTAGCTTGACTTACGAGGGGTATTTTATAGGAACGGTTTTGACCTACAGCTGGTAGATAATTTAACTGTTCGTATCAAAATAACGAGGCGTTACTGGTTAAGTTTAATCTGGCAAAAAATACTTTTCTTTTGATACCAGATTTGAACTCGTTTCCTTGGGAATAAAATCATGGACCACTAGTAAATTTTTTTTACTACTTACAATGAGATTTCCCCCCGTATTGAAACGGTGTGAATAAAAAGAGCAGGTGTCGCCTTCGTCGCATTATAATAAAAAAAACGTTATACTTAATACTGGCAGATGTACAGTCACCTTGCAATACTTAAATTTAAAAAAAAACTAGGTATGTGTCTACTTTAAAATTACATTAGGTTAAATTAAAATATAACAAGTATACAGACCGTGAAGTGATTCGGTTGCGTTTCGGGATCAGCTTGTAAATTGCCGGTTCCAACCGCCGGCATAGGTCGATGTAATTGTTACTTAAAGTTATTGAATTGTAGTAGCAGTAACATCCATTCATGGACCACTCTCCAGCTTAGAATTAAGCTGGGTGGTGTCATATGTCGAGTCATAAAAAATATACCATTTTGTTCCTCTAGAACAGAAAGTTCTGGGTTAAGTTTATTCAGCTTACTATCGCGTTAATTTTTTGTAATTCATTTTACAATTTTTTATTATTCAGACGTTTTTCCCCGACCACAATGGCTGTAAAGCTCCCGAAACGTGGGAAATATAATAAAAATGTAAAATTAACGCTATAGTAAGCCGCATAAAATTTGTTTAATTTGCGCAAAAACTAAGAAATATCTATAAAAGCAACATTATTTGAATAGTGTTAAATAAATACTATATAATCCTAGAAACACAGTAACATATTTTTTTCCACAGTACATTGCTTATATTCTGGCGTCCATACAAATTAAAGACGTAATAGGCGCCATTGATTTACATTTTTCTATTGGAAATTCAACCTTGTTGCCTTGTGACAAGAGTGTCCTTTAAGCTTGGAGGTTATCGCTCTTGAAACAATAAACGGATATTATATGTTAATTTTGAGACTTGGGTTTGATTCCTTGAATGAATGTCAGCACGTGGTTTATTTTTACGCAGTTGTAATGACTATTTAAGGTAGGCAGCGATGTTAGAAAGATGTGATTGATTTTCTACATCATTAGCCAGAAGGCGTCCACTGCTGAACATAGGCCTTAGAACGCCACTTCGAAAGATTATGACTCAATAGCACAGGACTGCTGCGCGTACAGTGCCGGGTTGGATTCCCGGTCGGAGCAAATATTTGTTTCATAGCTTTTATTTGTAATATTTAATAATTATATTAAATATTACAAATATTTGTTAATAATAAAAGGAGGTAGATATTTGCTTCGGGTCTGGTTATCAAAGAGTGGTAGGCAGTGGTACCCAGTCAGTCGATCCGGGGTAGTACCACCACTTACAAGTATACAGACCGTGAGTTGCCGGTTCCAACTGGGCTGGCATAGTGGATGTAACTGAAACTTACAGATATTTAACTGTAGTAGAAGTCGCTCAACTCTTGGACCGCACTCCAGCTTAACATCAGGCGTGGTGCTGTCATATGTCGAGTCACAATTATTTAAAAAAAAAACAAATGTCGGTTAGTATTATAACGACGTATGTTTGTTTGTTGGCACGCACATAACCAACGGAAAGAGCAGATGTTCGTTACGACCGACCGCCTATAGTCACTGCCCCTATTATTATATACCAGTTATCACCAACAACCTACTAATCATATTTATTTATATACTAAGGTACTAACTTGTATCAAAGACACTAGGCGATTAAATGACTCAGTTCTGTAATTTATTTTTAAAATTACATTTCTATACTAAGCTACTAAAGTGCTTGATCATAGAAACAAGACAACCATATATCAACGATTGGTACCGGCAAGTTATCTAAGTGTGGTAGGCAGTGGTACCCAGTCTGCCGATCCGGGGTAGTACCACCACTTACAAGTATACAGACCGTGAAGTGATTTGGTCACGTTACGGGATCAGCTTGTAAGTTGCCGGTTCCGTCTAGGCCGGCATAGTGGATGTGATTGCTACTCACAGTTATTGAATTGTAGTAGCAGTGGCATTCATTCATGGACCACACTTTGGCTTAACATCAAGCGGGGTGCTGTCATATGTCGAGTCACAATAATAAAAAAAATAAATAAAAAAAAAAGTGGTTTTGAATCCATGCTCTCGGTTTGCGTAACCATTGCACCACGGTCGGCTTTTTCTGACTAAACTAAGTTAGGCTTAGAGTTAGTGGGCCTTTGTTTAGCCTTGTACAGACAGACCGTAAAGTGACTAAGTCGCGTTCTGGGATCAGCTTGAAAATTGCCAGTTCCAAATAAGCCGGCGAAGTGGATGCGACTGCTACTTGCAGTTATTTAAATGTAGTAGCAGTCGTCTAGATTGATATCGAATTCCAGCTTATTATTAAATAGGAATTTGCAATGACCATAACCATGGAGCCTTAATTAAAAGAATTGTGGATGTGCAGGAAGCGAGGGACTTGAGTCAGGATCGTGAAAAGTAGCACTCCGTTGTCTTTGTCTATATCTGTAAGAATTTAGGAGCGATAATTAATGATGATTAGGAAGGAATTCATAAAAATATTTTTTCAAAATTGGAAATTACGTGGCAAATACAAAGCGCAAGGTTTAGATAATATTAACACTTTTTTTAATAATAAAAACAACTACAACAAATGTATCTTATCGTTTGTATTTGTAACACTTTAATTTTACCTGACTCTAACCGTCTAACTTGTTCTTCTAACCGTACACACTTAGGGGCTGACACAAAGAAACTGACAACTGACAGTGTGATTAGGTGGACTGGCATATTTCGCTTATATACTAACTATATAATGCGATTAAAATAAGAATAGGACGGAATCGGCGTCATTTTGTGACGTCTAACTCTGCTGGTTGCACTGCTACTTCACTTTAGTATGGTGTCATTTTCTTTGCGGACCGTTAACCAAAAGACACCTTTAAATCAGTCAAGTGAAGTTAGTCAACAGCTCGTCCTATTCTTATTCTAATAACTATACTAGCGGCACGATATGATGACCGTTTTGACGTTTGCACCGTTCATGAATTTTGATTAATTACGTTAGAAGGAACAATTGATGTTCTTTATAGTGACAATAAAGAACAGCAATTTGCTCCTTTTAACGTAATTATTAATTTATAAGAAACTTCATGAACGGTGCAAACGTCAAACAGCCAAACAACGTGCCGCTGGTGTAGTATAGAATAATGCATAAAGCAGCTAGCAAGCACATCAATCACTCGCTCAAATGCGGACGATGGACTTATTTGTACCGTCCTACTATAGTCCTACTAGTCCTATAGTCCTACTAGTCCTATAGTCCTACTAGTAGAACTGCTACTAATTTGATTAATTAGTAGTATTTTTATTTATTATTTTACATTTATTTTTTTATTTATTATCGTAAACATCCTCAAGAAAGCTTGTACCCATAACCATAGAGCTTGTATGAAGAGAATTGTGAATGTAAAGGAAGCGAGGGAGTTGTGTCAGGATCGTGGCAAGTGGCCCTTCATCGTCTCTGCCTACCCCTGTGGGAAAAAGGCGAGACAACTTGATTTGATTGAATATTTTACATTTCTGTACTAAGCTGCTAAAGTGCTTGTATTATAGAAACAGGACGACCAAAGTACATATAATATTTCAAAGATACATTGGTACCGGTGAGTGGTTTTGAACCTGCGTCTCGGTTTGCGTGACCATTGCACTGCCACTACACCACGGTTGCCTTATATAGGCGTGAGTTTGTGATTAGATGTGTTTTTTATTTATTGAGTTGCGATATCTGGAAAGCAAGGGGAAGTCCAAGAGAGCGATTGAGGCAACATTGTCAATCGCGATGTTGGCGATTGAGGCAACATTGGCTCAATCTTCGTCACTATGGCGGCTACCTTTTGCTTGAAGGATCCAAGGTTAAAGAATGGAGAGAACCCATGGGCTTGTAAATAATTCCACTTGTCGATTGTTCTAAAGAAATAATATATATACGTATAATTTTCTCTATTTTCGCATCCGTGTCTCCGAAGCTAAGTATTTTATCAATTTAACAGAATTAAATCATTCTGTTAAGTCCACTACAAACGCACAATGGGTATTATTAACTGTTTCCCGTGAAAGGTGTATCTACCTGCTGTTTTTGCCGACCGTACCTGCGCCCGCGCACGCATCTCTCTAATCAGTAAGTTTTAAATTAAAATTTATGGGCGGTTTAGTTCATTATTCCTTTATATTTGCAATCTTCCTTTCTTATCGATTTATTTAAACTTACAACATGATCTTGATCGGTTTTGTGGAGGTTTTTTTATTTAGAATTACGCTTAGGATTTCGTTATAAGAATTAAATTGTCTTGTTATTTTTAATATACGAGTATAAATATATTATATTATATTATTATTTATTTATTTATTAGTAGTATTGTAACGACCCTGGAGTAGGCTTCTCTTCAATTCTTAAGCGAATATTGAATCTTCTTCCGCTCAACAGCAGCTTACGGATGGATTTACTCACCTGTTAACTTTTAAAAATTTAGGTGGCGCTTCTCGTAGGACTTTGCCCATATCTGTGAGAGAAAGAGTCGTGATAATTAAATTAACGTCTTTTCTTAGATTTTGCGCGAACATTGGTTGATGAAAAACAAATTTCATGCGGCTTACTATCGCGTTTATTTTTTGCTTATTGATTTTTTATTTTTCCGGCGTTTCGAGAGCTTTGCAACCATCGTGGTCACGAAAAGACATAGGTGTTAGTCGTCCTATTGGTTGAAATTAAAAAATAATTGAAAACCAAAAATAAACGCGATAGCAAACCGCATAAAATTAGTTTAATTTATTAATTAATGTTGTTACTTTTTTTTTCATTTAGTTTCTAAATTTTCTATTATATAAAAATATTATTTAAAAAAGTTGCACCGATTGTACTTATCCTTTTCTTGTTTTTTGGTAAAGTAATGCGTATAAATAGACGAAATGCGTATAAAGAATTTTCCTATTAAACCAATTCCAACAACACCAACTTACCCCTTTTACCTCAAAGGCGTGAAGGTTTAAAAAACCTGGGTGGTGAATGAAAGACGATAGCTAAACGAACTTGGTGTCGGATTGCTTCGTGTTCAATGCCTTTACATTTTGTCAGATGCTGGCACATTATTTTGCTTCATTTAAGTTTTTTTTTCTTTTATTTTTAATATGCTGACATGCGCAATTTAACTTTAAAGCCACCTGTCATTTAAGTACAGTAGGTAATTAAAACCAGTACGGATAGGCAATGATGTCGAGTTTCTTATGGCCTTCCTTTCGATGTAGTTTTGAATTATTTTACAATCCCACCCACCATCGTTCGTGTCGTTCGCTGCCAGTCTTCTTTCTACGCGTCCAGAGTTCGATTTCCGGTTAGAGTAAATGTTTAATAGTATTAATTTGTATTGTTTATTAATTAGATTGGATTATATTTGTTGATAAAAGACATAACGTAGATCTACTCCTGGTCTGAGTGGTAGGCAGACAGTTTCTGTTGATTTGCCTGGTCTGCCGATCACTTAACATCAGGCGGAATAAGCAAGGGTCTGCATGCCCATAAGAGTTAATATGAATAGAATAGAGGATTTATTTATTTACTGAAATCCTTTATTGCACTATAATAAACATAGGCGTTTTGTATAAATTAATAATTATTGCACTAAATAAAAATAGGTACATAGGCGAGTTTAATGCCTGTTAGGCATTCTCTAACAACTAGCCTTTGGGATGTCTCATCATCCTATGGTCAGGGTACAAATATACTACAAACTACAATTACATAAACTACATACAAGTATATACATATATGTAGGTAAAAATAAACATACACAATTATGTTTTGCGCCAATTATTTAATAGGAAGCATGGGAGCTGGGTAAGGATCGTGGTAAGTGGCGCTCCATTGTCTCTGCCTATCCCTGTGGAAAAAGGCGTGACAATTTGATTTATTGATTGATATTTAATATGAACTAGATGCCATGAGCTCCTGTTTATCAAGAAACAAGTTGGTGATTAATCGTTTAAAGACATTGGCAGACATAGATGCGAAGACAGCAAGGACTATGGAAACTGGTCTTCTGTTCTCTGCCTACGATTGATCAAAATGTGTTTGTTTATTCACGTGTTGAAATAGGTTGAAACGGTTGAAACTTGTTGGTGGCATTTCCCGCCATTTTCGCGTGTTCTGTAGAGGCGGCTCAAACTGGAGCGAAGGCGGCAACAGCTGGAGTAACATCTGCCGGTCATGGTGTGTTGAACGGATATATACGTTTAGTTTTTTTTTTAAATATATTTTAGTATGTGACCGTTACTGTTTGAGCTTCGTGACGCTTTATAATTGTATATAAATTGTATTTTAATTGTTTTGATACGTTTAGGCAATGAACTACTTGTATTTTTTTTCATTTTAATTTTCATTTTTATACTAAGCTACTAAAGTGCTTGTATTATAGAAACAGGACTACCATAGTACATTTATCAAAGATACATTGGTACCGGCAAGTGGTTTTGAACCCTCGGTTACCACTACACCACGATCGCCTATTTCTTTACATTTCTATACTAAGCCGCTAAAAGTGCTTGTATCATAGAAACAGAACAACCAAAGTACACATTGGTACAGGCAAGTGGTTTTGAAACCGTGGTCTCGGTTTGCGTAACCACTACACTTTTTCATTATTTTTAAATTATCTTTATATTGAATTATGTTGAACACGTGACCAATTACGCCTTATAAGTGTTGACATCGATTTCTGAAATAAAATTTTAACAAAATATAGTTAAAACATATTTTTAAAGCGAGGTCATGCAAAACTAGGTTCAAAATTACTTGCCGGTCTAATGTATCCTAAATATAAGTAATTTAGTCGTCCTGTTTCTATGATACAAGAATGTTTAGTAGCTTAGTATAGATATGTTTAAAAAACTTATTAAATGAATTTTTATTATAACACTAGATTTTACAAATAGGTTTTCCAATCAGATTAATTCTAATTGGAATCAATACTTTTTTGATAGACGGAAATAAAAATAAATATAGAAAATTCCAAACAGCTGAAACTACAGTCAATTGGAAACTATAGTAAACAATATATTTATATATTAATTAAAAGTATCCTATGTTACTTCTAGTACCTCCAATAATATGTGTACAAAGTTTCATGATGATCGGTTAAGTAGTTTTTGCGTGAAAACGTAACAAACAAACTCACATTCACATTTATAATAATAGTAGGATTATGTAAAAATAAGCAAAAATCGCCTTTATTTCCTTAACCATGTAGCAATTCATTTGTTATTAAAAACACCGCACTGTAATTTAAACTTTTACAAGTTAATTGAATTTTTGTTTTGTCATTTATTGCATTCTTCAGACTTGTTTTTATTTTTTGAGCTGTCCTTTTTTGTCACTAATAAGTAGGATAGCTTATATACTTTCTCAGGAATAAGCAGAAACAATTGATATTAACTTTATACTATCCTGACACAGCTTTCTCGCTTCCTTCACATCCACAAATTTAAAGTAAAATAATAGGTATTTGGGCGGGAAACTGCAAGTGATTGAAAGCTGTTTTGGTAAAGCTTTTCCATCGCTTTACTAAAACCATCATCAACATCATCTTCACCCTAATGTAATAACTAAAGTGTTTCATCTTCACCCACTGAAGACATTATAACGAAAGACTAGGATGTATTAACCAGGTTTCCTTTGCTTTCCCAGATAGAGATAATTGAACTGAAGAAGTAATTTTAATAATGTAAGAAAACTATAAAGTCTCTTTTTGTGTGTCTATCTCTTTTAAAACAAAAGCTTAAAATACATCGATTTTCTTATATGAATACCGATATTAACTTCTTGTTAGATTTAATTTACCCATTAATAAAATAACATTTTGATCACCATACACAACCCAAAAATGACCGTAAAATGACCGCTTTTATTGCTGTAAAAACCTTGATTTCTTAACATAAACTTAATCGATGATTTTTAACGTATTAATTTAACATCATTGGGTTATACACGACCATTTTATAAAGAGGTTATTATAAAATTGGTAGTGTACAAAAAGCGATAAAAGCGCGCGAAATTGTGACATCGAGTTGATGGCGGGTTACTATAATTTTGACAGTTATAAGACGTGTTTTTTTGGTAATGTATTAATTATAACTAATATTAAATAAGTAAACCAAATCGGAGACATCCTCAAGAAAGCTAGGTTGCCTAGTGCCTGTAACCGTAGAGCTTGTATGAAGAGAGTTGTGGATATGAGGGAAGCGGTTGGACAATTTGATTGATTGATTGACATTTCCTTATCAAGCTACTTAAAGTGCTCGTATTATAGAAATGGACGATCTAAGTACATATATTTAACTACCAGTAGTATTCATATTGTCATTAATACTGCCTACCCCAAAACTACATCTTAGGTATATAATACAATACATTTGTTCACGGTATTGAACAACAATTTTATTATAATTGACCGGCGGCGGTCATCGATTCTTGGAAATTGGGCAGTTTTGTTGTTTTTTTTGTTACTGTTGTTGTAAACGTTCTCTCCACTCGGTTTAAATTCAACATTTTTCTGATCTGGTTTCTTTGCCGCCAAAATGACGCCATATTTCATTCAACATTCTATTGTCTTATTTATATTACACTAGTATTTCCCCGCTGTTTCACACGCGATTTAAAATCTGTCTCCATAATGTGAGGATTTCTTTGCATTTAAGAGTGGTAGGACTACCACTATCAAGTGTATTGACCGTGGAGTTGTCGGCTCTAACTAGGCTGGCATAGTGGATGCGACTGCTACTTGCAGTTATTTAGCTGGAGTAGCAGTTGCCCCCAGCTTTAACATCAGGCCGAGCAAGAAACAATTGTAGCTATACATATCTCCTATTCCTATAGCTATACATATCTCTTATTCCTGTCTCGTCTTTTAACTCCAGAAAAGAGTAGCATTTTGTAGACCGAATCGACGCCAAAATAACTGAAAGGTTTGGTTCGTCCTTTCTTTATAAAAAAATCGACAATTGGAATGCTTTACCAGCCCATCCTTTTAATCTTAGATCTTCACGCGAAATGTAAAATTTCAGTTTTGGTCAACATAGTGACGGGGACTGAGGAAACGTTTTGCCCCTCCCTTTTTTCCCTTTGCCCTGCTTACTGTCTAGCAATTTGAGAGCAGATACGGCGAAACAAACAAAAGTATTGCTGATCTAAGCTCGTCAATATTTAATACATCTATGAGTCGTAGTCGTATTGCGAAACAAAATGAAATAAATCTAAAATAAGAAGATTTCCCTTAATTTTTCCGCCCAATTTGTTACTTATTTGGTTAAAGAAATTAACATAAAAATGCAATTCAACGTTATTAATCGGTCAATTAAAATAATTAATACTTTAAATCTATATTGTGGTATGCAATAATTTATTGTTTATTTTACGTATATAATTAGAACAGATTAAAACGCAACACACCAGTTCACCGCGAGTTCTCAGCTTCGATTCCCAGTCGGAGCAAAGATTGGCATGACATGTCTTTGTAATATTAAAAAATTACAAATATTTAATATTTTCTCAGATTTTGCGCGAACATTGATTAATAAATTAAACACATTTATGCGGCTTACTATCGCGTTTATTTTGGTTTGATTTTACAATTTTATTTTAATTATACGAATTAAACGTTTGTTTAATTAATTACAAATATTTATTTTTAAAAATGAGGCAATAATTTGCATTTTGGGTCTTCAAGAGTGGTAGGCAGACAGGCCAATCCGCGATAATACCTCCACTTTCAAGTGTACAGAACGTGAAGTGACCTTTTTTTATTGCGACTCGACATCTGACCTCGACCCGCCTGATGGCAAGCAAGCAGAGGTCCAAGAGTGACGACGACTGTAAAAACCGGGTCTTCACCTAGTCGCGTTTCGACTAGTCGTATTTATAGGACGGCGTAGTAGATACGAATTGCTCCTTGCAGTCATTTAACATCTTAACATCAGGCTGGGTGTTGTTGGACTGACTCAAAGCTATGGTGCACCCCAGGGTTCGCAGACTAGGCCAATGACAACTAACTGTGCTAACAACTCGCTTCTTTATTGGTTTACCGAATTAATATATACAAAGAGACCGCCTAACTAGATTTGACATTGTGTTCTTAGAATTAATACGTTTTTTTATTATTATTTTACACATAAATTATTAAATATTCATTCAACAACACATAATTAACTACAATTTAATAAATAAATAAAAAATAACTCGGACGAAGATAAAACATCTTAAGCACCAATTTATATGCAAACGAATTTGATTCCTAATTTATACGTTTTAAAGGACGATTTAAGTTGTAAATTCAAGTTAGGTCAATGCCTTTTGTCATACCTAAGTTAGGGTTTTAGATCAAAGCGTATTAGCCGCTAAGTTGACAGATATTTTGATAGTTCTAATATAGATTATCTTAATGTATTCACGGATGACTTACGCAGTGACGGTGGTCAGTTTTTTTAATTACAATGTGACTTTGTATAGGTCAATAACTATATCTTGTGTGGTCTTATGACCTAATATTCTAAGAAACTTCTACACGTTTCTGTTGTCCTGGTATCGTTTAAATTTTTATTTAGGAATTAAAGCGTATCTATATTTAAATGTTTGCTTGGTACTTTCAGGAAGTGTTTTATTATAGTTTAAACATAAATTTTGACGACAGGCGTGGACGAACGGTTTAGCGACTGGTTTGTTGCGCGTAATGTCCCGGGTTCGATCCCCGGTCGGAGCAAATATTTGTTTCATAGCTTTTATTTGTAATATTTAATAATATTAAATATTGCAAATATTTGTTAATAAAAAAAAAGAGATGGATATTTGCTTCGGGTCTGGTTATCAAAGAGTGGTAGGCAGTGGTACCCAGTCTGCCGATCCGGGGTAGTACCACCACTTACAAGTATACAGACCGTGAAGTGATTTGGTCACGTTTCGGGATCAGCTTGTAAGTTGCCGGTTCCATCTAGGCCGGCATAGTGGATGTGATTGCTACTCACAGTTATTGAATTGTAGTAGCAGTGATATTCATTCATGGACCACACTTCAGCTTAACATGAAGCGGGGTGCTGTCATATGTCGAGTCACAATAAAAAAAAATAAAAATAAAAATTATATTTTAAGCTTAAATTAAACTAAATTTTAGATTAGTCCGTCTTTTATATATATATATTAGTCTTCAACAATCCTTTAACTTTATGTAGTTTTAAGTACTCTAATAGACTGACATATATGTATATAAAGTTATATATTATTTATTATTATTTTTACATTTATATACTAAGCCACTAATAGTGCTTGTATCATAGAAAAAGGACGACCAAAGTATATATATCAAAGATACATTGGTACAAGTGGTTTTGAAACGGAGGATCTTGATTTGCATGACCATTTCACTACGACAAGACACCACGATCGCCTAAATTGTGTCCTAATTTGAAGATTAATATCTCTAAATAAATAAATGCCCTTTTATTGGAATTTATACAAAAAGAACAATATATGTAATATCCTGTTATGTTTTGTATATATGTATTTTATATACAAAATAATAACGCACGAATTGCCCCTTCGAGCGTTGCACTCTGTTACCAAATAACTTATTTATTTTTAAAATAAAAATTTGGTATATCTTTAAGATACTTGAGTTAATTAAAATTAGGAAACTTGTTTAATTAATTTTTATTAGTTTCTTCTGTTTTTACTAATTATTCGATTTGATTTATAACTTTTGAATGTGGAAATAGATTGTTTGACGTCACTAAGTTGTTTTATTAAACATTGTATTTTCAATTATTTGGACCTCCTCTAGTTTACTAGTTAACTAGAGGAGGTCCAAGAGCACTGAGGAGGACAAAGTCGCTTTATTTAACGGTGGTTGTCTCAGTCGTCGTCACTATACCGGCCAAAAATTTAAGTAGTCATTGATGTATTGAAATAATATATCAGTGGTCCGGATAAGTCTCTCTCGGCATCAGCTTTAAAGATTCAGGACTTCAGTGAGGCCGTCGAGCAACAGTCGAACCCGCTCTGCTAAAGGAACAGCAATGGCCAATATTTTTAAATTATCCTTTTTGCCATCATCCTGACATAACTTCCTCGCTTCCCTCACATCCACAATTCTCTTCATACAAGCTCTATGGTTATGGGCACTAGGCAACCCAGCTTTCATGAGGATGTCTCCGATTTAGTCGAAAAACACCCTCCTGGGTCTGCCTTGTTTAACTCATCCATTCACATGAGATTTATAAAAACCTTTCGTGCCCATAACCTAGAGCTTGTATGAAGAGTATTGTGAATGTGAAGGAAGCGAGGGAGTTGTGTCAGAATCGTGGCAAGTGGCGCTCCATTGTCTCTACCTCTCCCTGTGATTGATTGATTGATTTCGTGAATAAACTTTCACTTATTCTTTCCATGTACTGAAACTATCGGAGGATTCCTTTGTCATAAAAAACTAATGAAAAATAATACCTAAAGGCCTAATTGTATATCTGAGAACGAGGTCGTATTGCTAACTTATTTTTAAAGGTTACTTATTAACTGTTGTTTTTTAGTTTCAATTTTTAATGTGTTTATAAAGAAGTGTGTTCCTTTGAGTGATTTTACGACACCGTCTATGACCTAAAAGTGACCTATGGTAAATGAAGGCAGTATACTCGATAGACAACCTTGAGATAGTTAAATGGACGGAAATAAATCTCCTTAGACACTCATAGGCATGGCGACATTGGAAAAAAATTAACTGGCAACATTTTGCTATTGGGAATTGAATTTAGAACACAAAATAAATAAAAAATGACAGCTAATGTTAGGCTGAAGTGCGGTCCATGGATGGAGGCAACGGATAAAATAATATATAATTTATATCATCATCATCAGCCAGAAGGCGTCCACTGCTGAACATAGGCCTCCCCCTTAGAACGCCATTCCAAACGACAAGATGCCAGTTGCATCCACCTGTTACCTGTGACTTTCACTATGTAGTCAGTCCACCGTGTGGGAGGCCTACCTACGCTGCGTCTTCCGGTTGTGGTCTCCACTCTAGAACCTTTCTTCCTCATCGGTTGTCGGTTCTTCGAGCGATGTATATAGAAAAGTACAATTAAGATGAAAGTTTCGCTAAATTTGATGAATTCAAAAAGCAATTATTTTTCCCACCTAGTTTCTAATGTAATCTTTTGGAGCTTTTTTAACTGTCTTACAATTGCTTACCATTCTCTATTTATTCCTGTAGTCCCGCCATCTTAACGCACACAACAAATTCGCCGACAGAGCTATCAGGCAAACGTATTATTATCTCATTATTACATGTCTGCAGTAACTCTAAACTAATAACACTTTTATTAACTAAGATATAAATAGTAAAATTCTTTGAATGTTATTTGTAATTAAATCATATTGTTTTTGAGAATTTGACGGTGTCGGCTTCGGAATATTTTTGCTTTAGGATAGTTTCCTAAAGCTGTTGTATTGCAGTAGTAGTTATATTAAATGACATTTGATGACTGCTGTAGATGTAGTGAGAAAGTTATTAGCAATGGTTTAGGCACATTAAAAGAATGGAGTTGCTTTTTTTAAAGAACCAAGTTGGGATTCTTTTAAAAAAGCAAGGATCTGAAGAGCCATTAACGAAATAATGTATGAAGAGTATTTTATTGTGGATGTGTAGGAAGCGCGAGACAGTTGTTTCATGGAATGTCCCTGTAGGAATTGATGATGATTATATTAGACAGTACTTTATTTATTATAATTTTTATTAATAATAATAAAAAAAAGAATAATAAAATAAAATAATAAGTGTTTACAATTTACAGTTTCGCCATAAATTTTTGTGCCGTCTAAAATATATTTTAATCTTTTATTCAGGTAATTTAATTATTTATAAGGATAATGTACTTATTATATTAATCAATCAATCAATCAATCAATCACGCCTTATTCCCACAGAGATAGGCAGAGACAATGGAGCGCCACTAATTATATTATACTATATTATATTAAGTTGTTGATTTAAATGGAATTTTTAAGTAGTTATTTTAATAATTGGTTTATAACCTATTGCTTTGGCTGTTGTGCTTTATAATTATGTATCATAAACAATGATATGATTAAAAAAAACATGCCAAAAAGGTTACAGTTTAGCCTCTATAAGACGATTATAGTACATTTAACTAAAATTAATTATGATAATTTTGTATAAATTACTAATAAAAATTGGACGCAGCATTTACAGCGGCCAGTTGCGACCGGGGATCGAACCCAGCGTCTTTCGCTTATTTTTTTTGTGGCTCGATATGACAAGCATTTTGTCTGATGTCAAGCTTTAATGCGGTCTCTTAACGGACACGACTGCTACTACAGTCTGCAAGTCCACTGCCGGCATTGTTGGAAACGGCAGCTTTTAATCTAATACCGGAACGCGACCGAGTCAGTTCATGGACTTAACACAATCATTAACTATAAGATGTTTGTGCGGTTTCACTGTAATATCCTTAATAATAATTAGTCTATGATACGTTATTTAGTGTTCAAGGTTGTATTTAATATATAGGTTGCAAAAATATATTATATTTCCTATAAATCATAACCTGATTATTGAAGAGAGAAAAAACTGCATTTTTTACTGAAGATAATAAACGCCTTTTACGTCTGGCGTTAAGCCCCCAGCACACAATCGGCCATGCACGACTTTGCGCCACGCAGACCGCGTAACTCAATGACAATGAAAATAGGCTTCGTTTTGACAGTGGAACTCCATTAAATGAGCTTTCAAATTAAAATTGCGACCACGCTTAGAATCGATGTTTATTTTCATTAACGGTTCAAGCTTATTGAAACTCATTGTCCGAATGAATAAAAGTTGTTTTTGACACTAACAGCGACCGCGTAACTTTAATTGAATTTTATTGTCATTCCCATCGAAGTTGCGCAGTCGGCCCGCAGCATCGCCCGTCGGCGAAAAAACCTTATTGCCTGACGAAACACTGTAGATGTCAAATGGCAGACTGGACAAATGACCACTGCCTACCTCTTATAAACGGTCTTACTGGTATAACGGTTGCAAGATCTCGTATCAGAATTTGTAAAAACAATTATACAACAGCTTATATTAAAGATCGCGTGATTGAATTTCGATATTCAAAAATTTTCCGCCGTTTTCTTTTTTCTTTTGAATTGTACGAACAAAGGATCCCTTTCTTGTGCCGCAGACAGAAATTGTGTTTCGACAGCGGCTCGGTAATGTGACCGGCAATTTTTGGTGAATATAAGTTTATGTCCATTTTAAAAACATGAAAATTTGTGTTTCGTGTCTTTTTTTAAATCATTAATGAACACGCCATAAGTAGTTCTTTTGTTAATAAAATGTGCTCTCATTTTTTTACAAATTATTTTGAGAAATAACTATTGTGCTTTTAAAAGCTTTAGATGAAATTATACTTCTTTTTATTCTTTAAAAATATATAATTCTTATTACTTGTTTACGAGTTTTATCCAGTACTAGCGAATAGCAGTCACACAACAATCTGTTACTGCGAATTCATCCGTGTTTCTAAGAACTGTAACGTGATCTATCTTATTTAGTGCTAACTTCTACATATGCCTTAAATCTTTATCGTCCATTATCATGTACTCCAGGTCTTTAATTTGATAACATACTTCATAGTACTCTCTTGTAGCTTTGCTAATTTGAGAGGAGCCATCATCAGGTTCTTTAGATCCCGAAATTTGTCCTTCCTCAGGATGCAAATTATCTCAATTTGCATTGAAATCTGTGAAGCCTTTTAGGCGTGAAAACATTTATTTAACGCTTTTTGTTTTAATAAATAACGTTGCAGTCGTGATACTAAAAAAATAAAAGTATATGTAGGTACTAGGATACCATAAACTCCATAGTACACGCATTAAAGGCCAAACCAGTTCGCGTCTAAAATCTCCCACACGCACAAGGCTTCCCTAGACCAGATTGTGGTGGCACGGATTCACCTGAAATAGCTTTATAGGGATGGATATGGGGGATATGGGATGATATTTCTATATAAAAAAGACATATCTTAGTTTTTATGTCATCCTGGTAGCCATTGGTAATGGTGGAGCAATAGCCTTTATTTTGACAGATGCAAACCACCTACAGGGAATTTCATTGGTTGAATTAATTAATAAAATCTCGTGTTTTTCTTTAATGATTTTTTCCATACTATTAAAGTTACTTGATAATATAATTATAAATTAATAATAAATTTTAGCAATCGTGTGAATTTTAGAAACTAATATAAGACAGATAAGTACATTACTTTGGACTTAGATCCCATAAAAATATATATTGGTATTAACTAACCGTAAAGGTTTTAGGTCTATACACAATGCTTTTATAGAATTGTAAAATTACTTTTATATAATCGTAATTTCCTGTAATTTTCGCATTCTTTTTTTAAAATATATTAACGAAAGTTTTACGTAAGCGTCCTTCCTCTGAACTAGTTGCGGTTTCCTTTCCTTTGACATCGAAACCAAAAGTAATTATTTTCATGGTGGACTTGATACTTATACTCACATACAATTACTCTATTGCGATTATGATTGCCTGGTAGGTTGTTTTATATAGTTAAGAGTGGTAGACAGACAGACAGACAGACCGTGTTATTCGCCCATTCTGCCGATCCAGAGTAGTTTCACTGTTAAGTGTATAAAACCGTAAAGTGACTTAGTTACGACTTAGTTGCACTTGAAAATTGTCAATTTCTACTGGGGTGCCATAGCATTTAACTGTAGTAGCAGTAGTGTCCATTCGTAGACCGCATTCCAGAATAACATTAGGAAGGGTGTTGGTGTATGTCGAGCCGCAAAAAACAATGAAAAACATTGTATGACGTTAAGCAGGTATTATTTGCATTCGCTATGCCGGCCTGATTTTTAAGTACATAATATAATGTTCTAAATTAATAAAGTTTTTTAAAATATTTAACAAAGTCGAGCGAGATGCCCCAAACGAGGTATCCGCGGCGGAATTCTTTATGCTCTTTGTTGTGGATTCCCAGACGACGGCGGAGGTCGGTAAAAAGCTCGCATGTGAACCTCCTTATAAATTATGAAGCCCCGGTTGTTTCGAATGTTATTAGTTGCCGAAATCGAGACCTAAATGTGGCGCTGTTCACCGTTAGATACCCTGCCGAGGTCACAAGAAGGAATCAAGGGCAAAAGGTACAAACAAACCAGTTGTTTAAGCTTTTATTGTATAGAATACTGTTAGGGGAATATTTTTTTAATACTCGTAGCAACTTTAGTACGGTACAATGAAATGAAATAATAATAATTTACTTTGAAAAATAAATACGACGTTCATTACAAAATGCTAGTGGTACAATGAAATATAGTCACGCTAAGAATTCCCAGTTTAAACCGTTTAGTTGGTATCAATGTATCTTTGGTATAACTTTGGGTCGCCCAGTTTCTATGATAAAGCTCCTTTGGTAGCTTCGTGTAGAAAAAGAAGATTATTTTGAACAATGATTTGGGTGGGGTTTATTTATTTTTGCCTCGACGTAATACAGAATTATTCTAGAAGTCTGACAGTCATTGACACCTTTATTTATACTAGATTGCGTGTTATAAATAAAATAAATCGATAATACAATCTTTATTGTCTATTTATAAACATTTATAAATACATCTTGACCCCGCCATCCTCGCGTACGTCCGAATTAATAACTAGGTCTAACTTGAAACTTTATGGTTTTGATTTCAGTCGAGTAATTCTTGACCTTATATTTTGAACTTGTTGAATATCTTCGCACTTATGTTCTCCTGGTAGCTTAAACGTCCTTACAGATTTAATTGTGGTTTTATTATTAAGTTGTGTGTGGTCTTTGCCTGTTTATCATTTTATTATAGGTATTGAAAAAACTTCCTTAAGACATTAAAAAAACTAGACTGACATTTTGATTTGGGTACATAAAAACATATAAATAAAAGGTTAATTTTTATATTATTAAAATTAAAGGAAACAAGGGGTCCGTATTGACCACAGGATCCGTTGTATGGCAACCGGATGCACGTAACATGTAAATCATTCGACCGGAATAATCTGAAGGATTTGCATTCATAATTTCGTTACATGATGTAAAAAAATACTAAATTACACTTTAGGATAACATCATTTAATTAAATATCATCACCTCTTCATGCTACCAGGATATTATAAATGCAACGAAGTAATCCAGTTGTCGCTCGAAGAACCGACAACCGATAGGGAAGAAAGGTTCTAGAGTAGAGACCACAAGCCGGAAGACGCAGCGTAGGTAGGCCTCCCACTAGGGGGACTGGCATCTTGTCGTTCAGAATGGCGTTCTAAAGGGAAGCCCTATGTTCAGCAGTGGACGCCTTCTGGCTGATGATGATGAATCTCGATAACCAAGGCAGGCCCAGGATCTGCAGAATGGACAAATGACCAACAAACAGTCTGCCTCTACTTGCGGTATTATAAATAATTTCAATACAAAATGTAATTTGGTACGTACGTGTTTGTAGACAAAGGTGTTCGGATTTATTTTCTCATGTGACCCACATTCAGCGTCATAAAGAGTCTCGTCAAATTTCCCAATGTTTTGCGCACCGTTTTCGGTCAAAATGTTGAGTGTAATATTTAATTCTTTTTAAGCAATGTCCTCGATGCATTCCCGGTCGCGTTTACGACTGACGTGCTGATCGTAAAAGATCAGATTTTATTTCTTATTGTTAAGCCGAAATCTAATTGAAGTTGGCATTTCTCGCCGGCTGTGCAGCGGACTTCTTTTACTGGATATTAATGTTATTACCGTGGCAACGCTGAATTATTGCACCATTGATTGGAAAGTGCTGAACGGTTTTTTGCCAGGTGATTCCTGTCTCGTATCTTTTTTTGATTTGTCTCGAAATTCGACCTTCACTAGTAATCGATTGACCGTCTAAGAAGAATTTTCATGTAAATAGTAATTTTTGTAGTGACCTCGACTTGCCTGGTGGTGAGTAAGGGGAGCTCAGACGGCTGAACCAAACAGGTAACGATTGCCTAAGTCGCAGTTTCTATGTCGAGGTATAGAATATCTGGGTTCGTAAAGCTTTCTTCCACCTGACGGCTGACGACTCTGAAATGTTTAGCCTGACTTTCGATTCAACTTTAAATTCGACTGCCACCTGGATTACTATCACTGGAATGCTTTATAAGTGTTCTCTCCATCCACTTAATCTTGGATCCATCAAGGTTACCTCTAGCGGGATAGTGTTTGACATTTGGACCTCCACTGGCTTAACATCAGGCAAATCGAGTTTTTTTTAAGAGTGGTACCCTGTCTGCCGATCCGGGGGAGTACCACCACTTACAAGTATACAGACCGTGAAGCGATTTCGGGATCGCGTTTCGGGATCAGCTTGTAAGTTGCCGGTTCCAACTAGGCCGGCATAGTGGATGTGATTGCTACTTACAGTTATTGAATTGTAGTAGCAGTGACATCCATTCATGGACCACACTCCAGCTTAACATCAAGCGGGGTGCTGTCATATGTCGGGTCACAATAAAAAAAAAAGAAGCCAATACACAATTAAAGTAATAAATAATAATCTGAGGCAGGCGAGAACAAACTCGGTTTTTTGAGTCGTGGTCTCTTGAACCATCTCTTGCTTATCATCAGGCGGGACGAGGTCAAATGTCGAGTCACAATAAAAAAAAATACAAAACACAAATGATTGCTGACTACATGGCATTGAAAAAATAGTTTTTTTTCAACGCTTTTTTTTTTATTTGTTTCAAACTGGTCATCAATGAATGCCGTTTGTCTTGATCTGAAAGTATAAAAATAGTTTTCATTGCATGTTGCATACTTATTATGGACAGTTAGGGCACTAGTGTAGCCTGTCCCCGAGCACCTGGGCTCAAGTTTAATGAAGTATTTTTACATGTAATTGGCACCCGTTCATAATAAAAGTTGTAATACAAGACAACTTATTGGTTTTCATCAAATATGTTCTGTTACTGGTCTTCCTATATTAAACACGAGTGGCTTTCTCAATTAATCAACTTATTAAATATCAATAAGTATACTCTTAATAGGCTGTAATTTGTTGCGTCAGCTTCAAATTAATTCCAAGTAACCATTAAATTAATTACTTTTTAAATGCATACGGGAATAAGAGTGTTTTTCTTAAAACTATTTATTTATTTTGAATTTTTACACTACGTACATTATTTGTCCTATTTAATTATCCTACTACCTTAAGTCCCATTCCTTATAAAATATTTCCTAGTCAAAGAATCAAATTGTCATGCATTTTTCTCAAGGGAAAGGAGAGGCAATGAAGCGCCACTTGCCACGATCCTGACACAAATCCATCGCGTACATAATCCTTGTCACTTTGCTTAATCATTGTAAAAAAAAATATGTCGCTGTCTCACAATGGGCTTACAAATTACACTATTATAATTTCAATCAATCAATCAAATTGTCACGCCTTTTTCCCACAGGGATAGGCAGAGACAATGGAGCGCCACTTACCACGATCCTTACACAGCTCCCTTGCTTCCTTCACATCCACAATTCTCTTCATACAGGCTCTGTGGTTATGGGCACTAGGCAACCTAGCTTTATAATTAACTATTATAATTTAATTTTACAAATTGCTTTAAATTATCTTGAAAAATTTATAAACCTTTGTCTAAACATAACCATAGAGCTTGTATGAAGAGAATTGTGAATGTGAAGGAATCGAGGGAGTTGTGTCAGGATCGTGGCATTGTCTCTGCCTATCCCTGTGGGAAAAATGCGTGTCAGTTTTATTTGATTGATTAATGTCTTTAATTGTAATATTTAAGCAATTTCCAATAACCAGGATCGCATAAGTCTATAGTAAAATTAACTCTAGAACGTTCCACCACTCATTTTGTATTCCCCGAGAGTAAGCCTGTGTCACGCATCTATCGGAAACACTAACTATTCGTTGGAGGTATTTAATTTAAATATTCACATTACCTACGTCCTCTATGCTCCTGGTACTTGGCAATTTACTTATATTTTATTCATAAAAATACTTTATAAAAAAAAATATATCGTCGGCCTAACTCGTTAACCTGCTAAGTCCATTTTTGGGCGAAACTTACTTTTTATACAATTTAGAAGGTTAAGACTATTCTCTATCATTTGGTAAAGGAAAAATAACGATATTAGCTTTAAAAAGGCGAAAAAAGCTATACCCGAAAAACTGCTATCTGACTAACAGCCAATCTCCACAATGAAAACCTGCTTAATCCTTTAGGGCTTAAGCAGGTCCAAATGCCTATCAATTCGCGATATTTATTGGCAATTTTTAGTCTACTTTTGCTTTATTTAATTGTGTAAACAACCAGGACCGTCTTAAGCATATTCAGCGCCGGGGTGCGAAAGTCAAGGCTCCGCTCGCGTGGTCTCAGTGTAGTAGGTACCTATCAAAATTTACGGCGGTCGGCATGCGGCCCCCTAAGACTCTGCGCCCGGGTGCACTGCACCCTTTGAACCCCCGGATAAAGACGGCCCTGTAAACAACAAAATTATAAACAAGCTAGGTTCATTTTGTTTCACCTATAAGTTTTTATTGTTTTCTACAAATTATATGTTTTTTTTATATTCAAATCCTAACCTAAACTTAAGGGATTTGGCAGATTTAGTATTTTATTTGAAAATAAATTAAACAGTTAATCAATATTAGACACCTCAGCTATAAACACCAAGTTTGTATCTTACTAGAGATGGTTTAACCACTTATTTTTGAGTAGTCAAATTGTTAATTAATATTATATAATATCATATCGTTATTATAGTGTTTAAGAGATAGTCACTTTAACTATCCAAAAAGAACTGGGCCTAAAAATAGTTGAAATGTGGCGAAAAGCAGGCAGCGGGTAGCCTTTTTGCCACGTTTAATGTTAGTGAAGGAATGGAGAAAAGGTTACATAAAGTATGTCAGATGAAATAATAATGATGATGATAAGACACTTATTCACATCTTGTGTGTGAATAAGACGAATCAAAAGGACTCGCCCACTATGGTCCCTACACAGTGTTTTGGTCTGGGGTCGACCCGACAGCCAAGGCATATTAGAGCGTGGGACTATTGTTGTCTGAGAGAATGGCAAAGTGTATGAGTGTTTGTCTCTGGTGACCTTCTGGCGTACACCACGCACGTCTGGGGTGAAGCGTTGGATAGTAATGGAGAGGCCTTTGCCATCGGCTTGGGCATCTCCAAAACGTTAGACGAGGTCTAGCATAAGGCCCTTTTATCCAAGCTCCAGGCATACGGTATACCTGACCGGTTAACCGAGGCCGCTCCATACGCGTTGTTGTGGATGAAAGCGCGTCATGCAGGGTTGCAACTTCGCAGACACATGGCGGCTTTGTGCGTCCTCTATCACCTATACCACGAAAATGTTCTGGGAAGCTCTTTAACCTTGTTCCTGCCTCATCTTTTTACAACCACAATACCCGTACAGGTCGGGAAAGGCATCTGCAGCAGTCGAACAAAAAAGTTCGGTGCGTCTATTCATTGTAGAACAATCGACAAGTGGAATGCTTTCCCAGCCCATGAGTTCTCTCCTGGCCTTGGATCCTTCAAGCGATGCGTGAAAAGCATCTTTGGCCGGCATAGTAGCGGCGACTGGGGGAGCCGTGACTCGTTTTTTTTAGTCGTTGTCAATCTTAGACCTCCTCTTGCTTATCATCAGGCGGGTTGACGTCATGGTTGACTGTCCGTCACCATGGCTTTTCAATCTATTCATATACTGTTGCCTGAAAGAGTTGCGTGAAATAAAGTATGGTTTGAGAATTATGACTTGGTATTCATATGTCTCTAGTACGTCAGACGATCAAGTATTCTTACATCGTCGGCGTATAAGTTACAGGAAATGGTTGCTATTATGAAATCAAAATTATAAAAGAGAGGTATGACAGTAAATGTAAACAAAACCAAAGTAATGGTTTGGGAGAGAGAGAGCACAGAACAGCAGAATTCGACAGTAATAGACGGAAAGAAAGTGGAACAAGTAAAACAATTTGTTTACTTAGGAAGTGATTTACAAGAGATGGGAAGTGTGATGAAGATATTGAGAGAAGAGCTCAAAAGGATAATATAATGTACGGTGATATCCATAGTATCAATAGAACAATAAAAATAATGTATGAAAAGTAACGGATGGCTGTTCATAATGCGGTTTTGTTTTGAGAGTAAAATTAACGCTGTAGAAATGCGGTCATAAAAGAGTGACGATAGCAAATGGGATAAGGAATAGTGCACTGTGCGATAGATGTGGTTTGAAAGAAGATGTAATGACAAGGAATGCTTAAAAGGATGAGTGAAAGTAGATTAACGATAGGAATTTATAAATCTGATGTAGATGGATGCGTTAAACGAGGCAGACCTAGGAGGGTGTATTCCGCAACGATTTAAATCTTCGGTTTTTCGACAAATAGGAGACATCCTCAAAAAAGCTGGGTTGCCTAGTGCCCAAAAGAGGATTGTGGATGTAAGGGAAGCGAGGGAGTTATGTCAGGATCGTGGCAAGTGGCGCTCTATTATCTCAGCCTATGCCTATGGGAAAAAGGCTCTTCAATTAATAATTATAAAATATTTAACCAGTTACAACTACATACATTATTATACTTTCGATTATAATAATGTAATTTAAGTATGACAGCTTTTTTTATTTTAAATATATATATTTTAGTTTGCCCATCGAATAGTCGTAATTTTATTTATTAATTTTTAGTTTTTAATTAGTTTTTTTGTGATTTGTTAATTCTGTCAAATTTTTAGTTGTAACATTGTTTCCTGATAAAGAAGATTGCTTGTTTTATTTTTAATAATAACTATAATTCAAATAACAAATTAAATTACCTTTTTTTATAAAATTAACCAAACAATACAAACCTACTTAAATTAAGTGTAAAAACTGCTAAGTCCTCAAAGAAATTCAGACTTCACAATGAAAAGCTGCTAAATAATTTATTTTCCTGAATTTATCCGGGATGAATATAAAATATGCTACTAATTATATACTAAAATATCAAGGGAATTAGGAGTAACCAACGGGATTTTCAGATTTTGGATCCCTAAATTAATAAAGATATTATTCAGTTTTTTCTTCATCCTGTAAACTATGCAAAAAAGGACTTAGCAGGTTAACGAATTAGGCCGACGATATGCAAATTCTGACAAATAGCAATAAATTACACTTTATTAACACGCTTTTATTATTAGCTTGACTTGTATTTACGAGTATGTAACTATGTAACGGAATCTTTAAAATTAATTTTCATCCACTTCTAGAGGTCTAAATAATTAGAAAATTTGTACAGGTATTAAAAACCGATGACAATACAATAATTTCAATAAATATTTTTTTGGCCGGCATAGCCCTTCAGGCAACCGTGAACTGACTGGAATTTTTCAGTCATCAGCATTCTTGGACCTCCTCTTGCTTACCATTTATTTACTTTTTAGTTCACATTCACATAAGCGTGTTTTTTAGTTTTTTTTAACTATAGTTTTATTTTATTTGATTTTTTAATAACTTCTGTTGTACGTCAGCTGCGAGCAACTTTAAAATACCAGGATATCATATACGAGTAGTAACAAAGTTATCTTAAATTGCATTTTTATATTGTTATTAAAGTCGATTTCTTTCATTAATATTGAAATTGGTAATTGAAGCTGATTTTTATAGGCAATGTCCGAGTTTTATGTTTTAATACCCGAGTTTAAATGTTACTTGTATTTAAGTATTTATTTAAGTTTTATTAAGTTTTTAGTTAAGTATTTAAGTTGTATTTAACTTCGAGTAACCGGCTTTAAATTATCAATAAATAAATAGCGACTATTCTCAGTAGCTTTTTAATAAGTTTAGTATTGTGCCGTTGCACATTTTTTTAATATAAATTATATAGATTTGTTGTATATTTATATTTACGAATTCATTTTTCACGACGGTTCTTACAGAGATAGGCAGAGAGAATGTCTTCATTAATCTAAGGTCACAAGTTTCAGCAAGTTTATCTATTTTAATATATTTACTAATTGATTGTTTCTTTTGTTGCAGGTAAATATTATTAAGCTGTCATTAAAACCTGAAATATACAAGTATGGTATAATCAAGAAATATATTTTTATTTTCGCAATTCAAAAGGGTAATTTTATGCAAAAACACGTGAATAAATATAAATACAAAAAGAAAATAAACATACAAAAAATAATTTTATTTAGCCAATAATTAAGTGACTAAGTCGCGTCTGTAGTCGCCGCATTAATATTGTTTCCTAACATCATTATTTATAATCTAAGACTTAGGAAATGCTGATTGTCGCAATAGTGTCGCCTTACACGGAATCAATCTTATACAAACCAGTAGGTCAGTCTGCAGTCACCGGCGGAATCACACCTTAACATCCTTATAGTATGTCAATTAATCAATCAATCAAATTGTCACGCCTTTTTCCCACGGGAATAGGCTGAGACAACTGAGCGCCACTTGCCACGATCCTGACACAACTCCCTCGCTTCCTTCACATCCATATAGTATGTCGAGCTACAATATTAAAATTAAAATCATAAAGAGCAATATATTTCGCTTTATAACTTAAATTCTTGCTTAAAAATATCCATTTAATATATATCATTCAAAGTTGTCAGCTTTTCCGAAAATATCAACATTTCTGACAAATAAAATTAACAAGCTTTTAATGCCTTTTCATACAAATCAATGTAGACAGACGTATGAACAGTTTTATGATACCAAAAACAAGGCCCCAAGGCATTCGAATTCTACGAAAGAAATTTCATAATAATTATAGTAGTAAAGAAAATTTAGTAGGAAAATTTATAGGGGATTTTTTTTAATTTTCGATCTTTGTCTCACTATCCCTGTGGAAATAGAAGCGTGCAAATTATAATTGCAATATAAATAAACTTTAAGACGATCGTGGTGTAGTGGTAGTTAAATGGTTGCGCAAACCGAGAGGCCGGGTTCAAAACCACTTGCCGGTAACTAATGTATCTGATATTTATGTACTTAAGTCGTCCTGTTTCTATGATACCACTCTGCCGGTACCACTCTTAGTAGCTTAGTACAGAAATGTAAATAAAATCACCTCTGCTTACCCCATATCATAATGAAGTCGTTAACATACATATTTTGTATGTTAACGACTTCATTGACTCTTTGTAGTCACAATAGTCAATTTAAAACTTTAAAACATTAATATCAAATTTCTTTAAAATAGTATTAGCCTAAAATATACGTTTAAATATATAAACATAGTACATTGGTTTAAGGTTAATATAAACTACGTTTCATTTTACATTATAAAAATAGTTATTTGTGCTCTGGTTAAGTCAACACCAATCTTCCTTAATACTTCTTTCCTCTCTCCTAAAAGCCCTGGATGTTACCAACGGACATAGCAAAACGTGCTGCGAAAAACTCTTTGATCGTGGCAGTAGCCTCTCCTATTCATTGACCGCATTCCAGGCAGAGTGCGGTCATATATGCGGCTAATAATATTTGACTAATAGTAGTTGTTTAGTAATAGATCATAATAGTGTAGCGGTTGTGAGCCCTGACCTAGCCCACGCGGCGGATAAACACTTTCTTCTAAAACTTAAATTGTAATGTTGCTATGAAGAGGCCTGCGTTTCCGGCGCCCGCCCGTGACGTCACCCCCGTCTCGCCACCGGTCGTTGGTCGCTCGGCCGCGCTCTCTCACTCGCTCCACTACGCATAACATCTTTGTCATTAAATGTGCGTGCGCTATATGTTAAAATATGTGGCCGGATACAAAAATTACACATATCGAATGCCTTATAAATACCAAATAAAAGCAAAATCATGAAGTAATTTTTCACACGATCCAATCGTAAGGAGCTATAGTTGCCCTGAGCGAGACCGCACCGGCCAATATGGGGTGAGCGAACTCGCAACCTGTAATTTTGGACCGCAAAATGAACAAAACGCAACGAGATTGGTGATTAAAAACCTTTGTCGGTTCTACTAATATTTATATTTTCGCAATGCGCCCCACATCTAATTGGTCGCTCGTAATTTTTGATGTAGGTCCAACGTGGCCGCGCGATCTAAACCGACCGCACTGCATCATCACATCCGACTGCGATCACCCACCAACGATATCGCCATAACAACCGTTTCTCAATCTTTTCATCATTTTACTATTTAGGTATAATAAAAGACACACAACTCGTTTCCTTCGTTAATAATATACTATAAATAGTATTGAAATTATAACTTATTACAGGTAGGTACCTAACTTGTTTTAAGTGGTCATTGCGATCGCACCGCCAAGGTCTGGGATATTGAACTTGCCGCTCGGCGCGCAACAACCCAAGGTCCTTCCACGAGAAAGGGACAACACCAACCATCACGGGGGGGATCAACTCTCACTGCGAGGAAATACTACTGTCATTGTTCACACACGACCGTAAGCGTGCGCATGCAAAACAACGCGCTCGTGAGCGATGAGCCGCACTTCCTCAAACAAAGCACACAGCACGAACAAGACAGGTGATGGCCAAGGAGAAAGATGCGCTCGCGGAAACGGGACGAACGTAGCGTCGACGAGTGGGCCTTTAAATGCCGAAAGACAAGGACGGAAGAAGTGCATTGCGCTGACGCTTCACGATTCGTCTGCGTGCTTTCTTTTAGCTTTTTTATAATCGAGACGCTTCCTCGAGTGCTTTCGGTTTCAATGTTAATGTAAACAAAGCGCCTTGATGGGAGGCTCCGATTTTAATAATTAAAATATTATAATGGTCGGCCGTAACCGGTCGCCGGTATTTGGATGAATGATTCGCGCGGTTCCCACGGTCGCCGGCTGATGTCATTTTGGTTATGAAATGAGCGCGACATATTCCCGCTTCCCCGGGGCTCGGTGACCCAGTGCCGCGGGACCGGATTCCCGACATTGGGGTCCACGGGGTGTATCTTAACGCGCACCGCCACGATTTATATAATACCCGTTTCCCTTGTAAGGAATGGCAGGAGTGTTGTAAATCTGAATGAATTGCCGTTCATTGGCATTATTAAAAATAAATGTTTCTAGAATTAGGTGTTGTTGGCGGCGACCTCCCGCTGAGTTTGCGTGAACTTTTTGTATCGGTCACGAGTTCCATGGCCCATGTGGATTAAACTACCAAGCTGTCAGAAGCGACTAAGAGATTAGCTAAAACAACACACCGTTTACACACACACGGCATTAACTTCACCATCAAAATATACTCCCAATTCATATCTATTTAGAAATAAATGATTGTACAAAAAAGCATAATCATTAACACGTGTATTAACATAGCTTCTAAAACTTATTTGTTCTCACGTGGAGAGGAAACTAGATGGTTTTAATTACAGTTTTACGTATTTATAATAGGGTTTACATTTGTTTGGCTATAGAGTATAGTTGCCGAGTTCAAAACCCATAAAGTATCGATGGGGTAAGCGTACACGATCGGGAGAGGTGTTTATTTGTGATCACATGTCGGCCGTGTAAATATATGCATAAGATAAGAAACATTGAACGGCATGCCTTTACTTCCCACATCTGCGTCGACCTTGATTCCTTATACCCGTTGTGTAATCGCCTTATCAGTCATGTCCCCCTGGTACTTGGCGCCTTTCATATGTAGGAAATGTGACTACCTACTTAGTTTTCCGGTCTCGATAAAGTTTTTTTATCGATTGGCCGAATTGCGCAGATGTTGGCCCCCCTACCTAAGCGATAATCCGTCTGTAAGTTTCCTTGAATGAATTACTATAACTTATTCTATAATAAATAACACTATTACTTACGTGATATTAAAAAAAACTATTTAATTTAAAAAGTCATACACCTTTGGCCGGCATAGTGACGACGACTGCGACAGCTGGGGCCGTTTTTTGCTGGCACTCTTGTCTGCCTGATAATGTGGTCAGATATCGAGTCACAATAGAATTTTTTTATGAGTAAATTAACGTCCTGATGACATCGATTTTTCCAATTGGCTTTGGAAATATTGTCCATTTTTCTAACTGATCTGCCCACCTTATTAAAGAAATAAAGGCGTGATAATGGAAAATTTGATAATTATAACGTTTAAAGTTATGGTTGAGAGGCGCCCGCGCCGGTAAAATCAACCGGTTATTTGGATGCACGACACGTGGTTTCTATAACTAGAAACTAAACAGCTAACTCAAATTTTCATGCCTTCAGGAATAGACAGATAATGTGTACGATCCTCATAAAAACTTCTTTACCTTCACAACTTTCTTCTTAATACTTATATTTAGATTAATTATTTAATGATCAATCAATCAAATTGTCACGCCTTAATTTCCACAAGGGTAGACAGAGAACGAAGCGGTCTCTTTAAGTGCAATACTCTGCATACATATTCCTAATAAGACTGAACAATGTTCTTTGTCGTTTATATTTTATCTTATCCATATAAATATTAGGTAAAATATTTTTATCACATCTATTTGATCAATCTCTTTTCATTCATTGTTTCAATATGCCCAAACCACCGCAGCATACTTTTTAATCCTTGTCATTCAATTATTATACATTTCTATACTAAGCTACTAAAGTGCTTGTATCATAGAAACAGAACAACCAAAGTACATATATCAAAGTAAGTTACATTGGTGCCGGTGAGTGTCTTCGAACCCGTGCACTCGGCTTGCGTAACCATTGCATTGCCACTACACCACGGTCGCTTTAATTACATTTTCTAAAATCAATATTATTTTCAATTTGCCGAAGAACGAGTTTATCTTTATCTTTAAAACCTATATAGGTTACGAGAAGGGCTTTGTTCATTAAGTATCTTTTATGATTCCGGGTAATAAATTAAAAGGCAAACTTACATGCTTTAATAACCCTTTAATCTGTCTGGCCATTGACATTGACAATACGGAGGCCAGACGATACGAAATACTTAAATCAGAATGTATTTAAATTACGGTTTTTCCAAAATCCTAAATCCTAATATAATGAAATCCAAAAACTTTTCGTCAATTAAATTAATCAATTTATCATGCTTCGATTCCCATAGGGAGCCAGAAACAATAGACAATTAGTATTTATTTTTTAATATTATACATTTCTATACTAAGCTACTAAAGTGCTTGTATCATAGAAACAGGACAACCAAAGTACATGTATCAAAGATACAATGGTACCGGTGAGTGTTTTCGAATCCGTGCTCTTCCGTTTGCGTATCCATTGCACTGCCACTACACCACGGACGCCTTATGCCTAATGCTTCAATTATAGACACAGGACAACCAAAGTACATTTATCAAAGAAAAAATAGGTCGCTCAATATTAATATTATGAAGGAGAAAGAGATTTTCTCCGCTAATCTTTGCAATCAATCAATCAAATTGCCACGACACCATTATCCCAGAGAAAGACAGAGATTATTGACCGCCTTTTTTTACTATCCCACATTTTTCTATACACTATACATCATAGTATACATATATACGAGTCTATCAAAGACGCATTGGTACCGTCTAGTGGTTTTCGAACCGGGAGCTCTTGGTTTGCGAGACCACAAGACCACGGTTGCCTTATTCCTTCTACCCTTTAATGAAAACCATTATAATTGAATTGCTTTTCGATATCTCTTAATAAGGCAACAATTTATAAAACAAGAACTCGCGTCGAGATGACAATATGTGCAGGTTAACAACTTTTGTGTCGACTCACCGGCGTGGAATGTGGCTGCATCTCGCGGACAGCGGGCAGCCTCCTTGCGTTCCTGACAGCCTGGTGCATACAACAACCTTCACTCGAAATTCACACATTCACATCACAATCATTTAGAGATTCATTTCGATTTATCTCA
Organism: Tinea trinotella; assembly: GCA_905220615.1. Taxonomy (NCBI): domain Eukaryota; kingdom Metazoa; phylum Arthropoda; class Insecta; order Lepidoptera; family Tineidae; genus Tinea; species Tinea trinotella. The sequence continues at coordinate 1,407,629 of HG992321.1, read as the reverse complement.
CCTTGCGTTGATGATTATTGATGATATGGGAGGAAATGGCTGGTCGCAGAACAGAATGGCGAATTGCAATATCGACTAAAACGTTAAAGGAAAAGCGCCATGTCCAAAAATCTAGACCCAAACGTAGCTATCACTATTCATATATCGCTAGTAGACAACTCTATTGTGTACCCTGCAACTGCACATTCAAAACTAAAATTGGTTTCGCGAGTCACATTAGAGCGCATCATAGTACTGACTAAGAAGTCGCTGTTGCCGGACACGGCAAGGAGATCCATTATCAGTACTTAAACGAGCTTGTATCATAGACACTGAGCAAATTGTATATCAATGATAATTTTACATTAAAGGTTTTTGTGTGCTTATTTGTTGGCGAGACCAATTTCTAAGCACTTAGCAACGATCGTTATAAGTTTCTAATTCAATTTTTAACACAACACATCGATTTGTCACGTATCAAACGCATGAAAAAATGGAAACAGTGATGGCCACTTTTCACAATCCTGACACGACTCTCTCGCTTCCCTCACATCCACAATTCTCTTTAAACAAGCTTTATGGTTACACGTCCTGGTTTTTTTAAGACACGATCTTCTGGGTTGTTCAATCGAGGAACACCTATTTTATCCTTCCACTTGCTTCTCTCTTTCGTCACTCCTTTCATTTATCCTTTCAATGTCCTCAAATCAACCTTTCTCAATCTTCGTTCCAATCTACTTTCAATTTATTTCTCAGGAGAATTACTGGTCGTATGTTTTATTTAACAATGTTTACAAACCTAACTTAAAACCGTCGGGTGGTCTCAAAAGATCTGCTTTGCGATAATCATGTCGATCGGACGCGTCTTAGTTTTTATTTAGTTATTGTCTAAAGTGATACACAGCTTGAATATTTAGTAATATCCGTTCACGCTGACTTCACCGCTTATAAAAAAATATTCGAATAATTAGTCAATAAAAATTCCGTCGATTATTATACCACATAGTTACACTAAGTTTTTGTTACGTAATTGGAGTAAATGACCCCGGCTAATGTTGGGGGTCCCAACATCTGTGAACAATATGAACCACTAATATCACAAATTTTATTTATTATTATAAATAAACCTCTTGAAACTATTAATTGGTAAACGATTGCGGATCAAGTAAAGAATACAGTTTTGCGTAATAGATGGTGATTTGAAAGAAGATTTAGGACTAAGATTAAGAAGGGTAGCGTTGGTTTTGAGCACGTTGAAAGATAGATAAAAGAAGATTGCCTGTTGAGAAGAAGGACAGAATATTGGTATTTGGTATGGGCCCCCAGTGCTCATCATCAGCTTGATGAAAGACAATTGTAAAGGAGAGACACTGTGTCATGATCGTGAAAGGTGGCGCTTCATTATTTCTGCCTAAGCCTGTAAAGGAAGAGGCCTCTAAGAGGAATACCTCTAAGGGGGAGGCCTATGTTCAGCAGTTGACGTCTTCTGGCTGATGATACCTGTAAAAATTAAGGCGTGGCAATTTATTTAGACTTATAATTTATTCTTGATACATCAGCCTCAAGAAAGCTAGGTTGCCTAGTGTCCATAACCACAGAGCCTGTATGAAGAGAATTGTGGATGTGAAGGAAGCAAGGGAGTTGTGTAAGGATCGTGGTAAGTGACGCTCCATTGTCTATAGGCAGAGAAAAAGGCGTGACTTATTTGATTGATACATCATGTTGGTCATTAGTCGTCCACTACTTGACATAGGCTTGCTTCAGCGATTTACAGTGGCCTGCATCCAACAGTTTCATGTGCTTCTGCCTTTCCACGCAGCCCATCTGTTCTTCTAGCTTTGAGCTAGCAACCATATCAATTAGTATCTTAGCTATAGCTCATTATACACAGGAAATATTGTGTAATACAAACCCATGTGTAACTATTTAAGTCTATACATTCCATTGTAAATCCTAACCTAACGTTATCATAAAAATAAATTTAACTTTATGAATAAGCGAGTTATGACAGGATCGTGGATAGTCTTTCTTGGCCATCCTTGTTTTAGCAGTTTACTTAGCTATGAAATGTTTAGATAATGAAGCAGTATCAAATCAAATTGTCACGCCTCTTTCCCACGGGGATAGGCAACGACAACGGAGCGCCACTTGCTACGATCCTGACACAACTCCCTCGCTTCCTTCACATCCACAATTCTCCTCATACAACCTCTACGGTTATAGGCACTAGGCGGTATGTCATATCAAAAGTGCACAGGCCAAAATACAAATACATGTGTCTTAAAAATACCTGTTTAGTTCGCACTGTGTCTATGATGCCTAGAAGTTGGCAAGTAAAAACTTTCAAGTTCTAGGCAATCATAAGTTTGAAGGAGTTATATTGTAAAATTGATGTATATTTTCGCGCGTAACCTTGACCGGCTGGCGTATGCACGATGAAGTTGGGAGTAAGAGGAGTAAACAAATTGAATGAACGAGTCAGCATATCCGCTCCGCACGGGAATCATTCATGTGTGCGCCCCGTTAATGTCTGCTAATGGCAGGATAATCCTAACCTAATAAATACGCCATTTTGCAATCACATTATTAATTTATATTAGTTTTGGTGACCGTAGTCAATCATTTGCATAGTAATGGCGACTAAGGCAGCTGTAAACAAACTCGGTTTTCTCAGTCGTTGCCACTCTTGGACCTTCTCTTGCTTATCATCAGGCGGGTCGAGGTCGGGTGTAGTGTCACAAAAAAAATATACTGAAGTGCTGTGTAATGTAAATATGATGCTGAGGGACCAGAAGAATTTGACGTATTATATTTTCTAAGGCTATTTTTCCCACAGGGATAGGCAGAGACAATGGACAGAACTGTGGATGTGATAGAAGCGAGGGAGTTGTGTCAGTATCGTGTCAAGTGGCGCTTCATTGTATCATCCTATCTCTGTTGGAAAAAGGCGGGATAATTTGATTGATTGATTGATTAATTGTTATTGTTAATATAAATAGGAAAATAGGTGAAAGTAATTTCTGAAATACCGTTGGAGCTTTCATTTTTATTCGGCCTCGCCTATTCTCGATTCGGGCGGTCACTTTTTCTTTCGTTGTCGCTTGTGATCCTGCTTGCGATCGGGCTCGCTAACCTTGAACTTGGCTGGTGATCGGGCGTTCGGAACATCGACCCTACCATACCCGTTTACACTGACTGACTCGCTTCAGCAAATAGCAAACTATCAAATATACTTTAGAGTCCTTTGTAAATTAACTCAGCAAGTTAATGAGATACCATTTTAAAAACATTCATTCATTCATATCATTCTTATTTGGTATTGCACTTGTTTAATAAAATGACTAAGGATCGTGGAAAGTTCGTAGAGCTCGTCCCTCCATTATTCTCTTCATACATCCTTTAATCAAGGAATAATATTTCGGGTCGTCCAATTCCAAATTTCCACTAGCCTTTTATACAATTTAGTTTATTAAAATTTAACATAAAAAAACGATTACAAATAGACGAATTAATTCTCAGAATTATCATGATTTGCCATAATTCTATACGTACTAAATAGATTTTTTCACGGCCATTTTTTATAATCTTCAACTTCACTTGGATAGTAAATTATGTATATATATTTTGTATTATATTTTGTGTATATATTTTATACACAAAATAATTAGCAATGTGTATATTAATTTGTGTAAGTATTATTACAAATCTCTTCATACAAACTATGGTTATAGGCAAATAATAACAAAAACCTTTTAAATTAAAAAAAATTAATATATAAATAATTTAAAATAAATAATTTCAACCATAAGCTTGTACCTATAAAAAAGTTGTGGATGTAAAGGAAGCGAAAGAGTTGTTTCAAGATCGTGAAAAGTGGCGCTCCATTGTCTCTGCCTTACATATTGTCTCTGCTTTACAAAGACGATTTAAATCTCTTATCGGAGTCCATATTCTTGTTTTAAATAACGTTTTATTTGAGATTTAAATTTGATCGTATTTATCGTAACTACGATTGGTATTTTTTCAATAATTTTATAGGTTATGGTTACTATGTTTATAAAAAAAATCGTGAGCTTTGTGTCAGGATCGCAGCACATGGAAAATAAAAATGTTAATTTAGACATAATTTTTAATTTGACTTATTAAAATAAAAACTCAGAGGAAGTTTTGAGTCTTGCGTTTAGGTCACCAAAAACAGTTCATTGAACTAAATTAAAACATCTTTATTTTTGTTACTTAAGTGGCTGATCTTAATCAATATAATATGTTCTGGCAGTCAGGAGATATTACGTAAGCAAAATACTTAATTTTAAGTTAAATTCACGAATGTTTTATATCTATAATAAGTTCATTTTTTTTTTTATATTCCGACGTTTTGACAGCTTTACAGCCATTGTGGTCACGGAGAGACTGAGGTGTTGGTCCAAATCAAAACCAAAATAAACGCGATTCATTCGAACAAGAAATAGACAGGACATGCATTATTTAAATTTATTAATCTATGAACATTATATTAATTATACTACTCGGCATAAAATGCATAAAATATCCAATTGGAAATTATAAAATAAATTAAACAATAATAAAAGAAAAAATATGGCCATAAATACATGAACAAATTAAAAAATGAAAAGGCAGTCCGAGAATGGACCGCGCTACTACAGTTATATAATTGCAAGTAGTAGTCGCATCCACCATGCTGGCCTAGTTGAAACCGCCAACTCTCAACTTGATCCTGAAACGCGACCCGTCTGTACACACTTGTAAGTCACCACTTTACCCCGTATCACTGAACTACCCCGGATTGGCAGACTGGGATTGCATCACTACCATTGCCTGTTTGTATAGCCGTGAATATATACCACAGTGGATATAATCAAAGACGGGATCGATACAAAAACGTGAACGCAAGTTGAATGTCGCAAACATTCATTATTCGGAGCATTTTTTTAACGAACGTCTCGCGACCGCTTTGTCGACCGAATTAATTAAATAAAATCTTTTAGGGTATTGGTAAAAAATATTATAAATGACCGAAATCCAAATTAATCTTATTAAGCAGACCTCGAATTGCCCAATAATAATGCAAGGCAAGGGGAAGTAAAAAGCGCTCACGACTGGACAACCGATTTACTTCACAGTTGCCTTAGTCGTCGTTACTATGTCGGCTTAATGTGCTTTTTCACGCATCACTTGAAGAATTCAAGGCTTTAGGATGGAGAGAACACATAGACTGGTAAAACTTTTTAACTACAAAAAAAAAACAAGACGCACCTAATCTTTTAGTTTAACTTTCTAGGTTACTAATAATAAAAACAATATCAATCAATCAATCAAATTATCATGCTTTTTTCCCGCAGGGATAGGCAGAGACAATAAAAACAATATAATAAATGATAATTATTTAACCAATTTAAGGCGATCGTGGTATTGTCGTTCTACATTGCTTTTTTTAAGGTTTTGCGCGAACAATTTTTATTAAAGTCATTGCGGCTTACTGTCGCGTTTTTTTTTAATCCGACTTTTCGAAGGCTTGGTTCTCTTTAATTTTATAGGCATTTATGTATTTTTCAAATAGACATGTTTTTTTTTTAATTTAATAGCGTGTATGGTAACAATTTATAGTTTAATGATTATATAATTCGTTCACAGCTTAATCCAATTCGTTATGGGCTACGTGCGAGATTGTTACGAATCGTGAATGTGGTTTTAAACTACATTTTACACTTTTAAAATAACAACACACACTTACAAAAAAACTTATTAAGGCGACCGTAGTTAAGTGTAGTGGCAGTGCAATGGTTACACAGACCGAAGAGCACGAGTTCGAAACCACCCACCGGTGCCAATGAATCTTTGATATATGTACTTTGGTGTCCTGTTTCTATGATACAAGGCACTTTAGCAGCTTAGTATAGAAATGTAAAAAAGTACCAAATTTTTCTCAAATCAAAGTTTATTCATGATTGCTGAAAAATAAAGGACATGTTATCTCAAAGGTCAAACATGGCTGTAAACTGAAAAAGTGACTCAATTTACGGTTGTCTCGTTCGCTGTCACTATGCCGGTTAGAGGTATGCTTGAATGATTATGCAAGGATCGGAAGACCACGCTGGCGGTTAATATCATTGATTCTTAGCTAGGAAGTCTTTTTGACGGCAAAATATCTCGAAAATGTTTAATCACAAACCAGAAGGGTGTCCTCAAATCGGAGACATCCTTAAGAAAGCTAGATTGCCTATAACCGTAGAACTTGTATGAAGAGAATTGTGAATGTGAGGGAAGCGAGGTAGTCAGGATCGTGGTGAGTGGCGCTCTATTGTCTCTGCCTATTGCTGTGAAAAGAAGGCGTGATAATTTGATTGATTTTGAATGGTACCGGCAAGTGTTTTTTTTATCCATCGCTCTTGGATTATGTGGCCATTTAGTTACCAGACCACAATCGCTTTTTATTGTGTAGATGCATAACCATAGCGCCTGTATAAAAAGAATTGTGGATGTGAAGGAAGCAAGGTAGTTTGATTGATTGATTGATTTAATTTAAAGACTATTCATAAAGTTGTGTTAACTTTATGAATAGTGTTAGATGCACCTATAAAGTGAAATGTCAAGCGGCCGCTGCGCCACAGACTACATACACATTTAGCTGACTCAAAATAGATCGGCGTCAGCGTTCATCAACCTCTTACATTCGTCATTTATTTGTGACCAAACGATTCTTGACAACTAAAACAATTGTAACACGATTCTGGTTGGATTTAGAGCAGGGGCGTAGCTACCGTCGTATCTGCCGTATCAATTATACGGGGCCCCCAACGTGCGTAAGCAAAAATTAATAAAATATATTATTTTTTCTTTTGTAAGAAATCTACTCTTTCTAAGGGCCTCCAAACAAATTTATATACGGGGTCCTGCCAAGGCACGCTTCGATTCTGATTTGGAGTAATTTTGCGACCTGCAGTGCACAAGTTATGTGAAGGTAGCAGGATTTGTTATTACTACCTATCTTCGTGAAAACGAAAGTCTATCAATCAATCAAAAATTCACGCCTCATGAATTGATAGGCAAATACCATACAAATACATTTCCACGATTCTAATACAACATTCTCGCTTCTATCTCACCCACAATTCTCTGGACATCGTAGACACATTTAGTGGAACTAAAACTACAATTACACTATTTAATGGTTTACCAGCCCACGTGTTCTCCCCATCCAATAATTTTGGATTATTCAATAAAGTGTAAAAAAGCACCTTTAGCCAGCATAGTGACAGCAAACTGTATTTGCAAACTTCATCGTTTTTTAAGTCGTCAGCGCTCTTGGAGTTCTCCTTCCTTATAACAGTCAAGTTGAGGTCAAATATCCCGTCTGAATGAAAATAAAAATCTAACTTAAATAAAATCTAATAATAAAATCTCGATTCAAAAAAATTGAATTAATGATCTTACGAAGAATATACCTCTTAAAGTGTTTATTGTGCTTAGTGACCTAATCATTAAATACATTGCTGTGTTCTCATTGAAAGAAATAATTACTTGTTAATAAATGTATCAATGGACAGTTAAATACTCATCATGTAAAAAAATGAGATTTTTTGTGTAAACGTTTTAAATCGATTTTCCATATTTATTTCCTCAAAATGGAAATGTTTAATGTTGCCGGTTCTAACCAGGGCGGCATAGTGGATGCGACTGTTGCTTGCAGTTATTTAACTATGTAAGTATTCACCCCCCTCCAGCTTAACATTAGGCGGGTGCTGACATAGAGCCACACTGAAAAAGTCTTTTTAAATTGAATAAAAAATCAAATCAAATTGTCACACTTTTTTCCCGCAGGGATAGGCAGAGACAATGGAGCTCCACTTGCCATGGTCCTGACACCACTCCCTCCACTATTCAATTTAATCAGAGATATCCTTAAGAAAGTTGAGTTTCCTAGTGCCCTCAACCATAGAGCTTGTATGAAAAAAATAATTCAATAAACCAAAATGATTAAAATAATAAGTATTGCATATATCCACGTCTCAACCTTGATTAAGCGAATAATTTTGCCTTATTAAATACAATGTAACATGCAATTTTATATCATTAACTTTTATTATTTACAACACTCAAAATGACCTACAAATAAAAAGCTTTTTTGTTCCGCTTTTTTATTTTTTTTAAATGTTTTTAATTACATTTCTATACTAAGCTATTAAAGTGCTTGTATCATAGAAACAGGACAACCTAAGCTAATACAAAGATACATTGGTACCGGCAAATGATTTTGAACCCGTGCTCTCGGTTTGCGTGACCACTGCACTGCCACTACACCACGGTTGGTTTATTAAGAAACAATCACACAAATCCCCAATAAGAACTATCTGTTGTTCGCATCTCATAACCTTTAAGCGAAGCGTAGCGGCCGGCATAGTGACGACGACTGAGGAATTGTAGTAGCAGTCGCTTCCATTCATGGACCGCACTGGAGCCTAACATCAGGCTGGGTGCGCTATCGTATGTCGAGCCAGAATAAATAAAAGGACGATCAAGAATACATTTGTACGCGACAGATGTGGTTTGAAAGAAAATGTAGTGACAAGGATAATCGATGCTTCGATGGTTTGGGCACATGGAAAGGATGAGTAAAAGTAGATTGACGAAAGAAATTTATAAATCTGATGTGGATGGATCCATTAAACAAGGCAGACCTAGGAGGGTGTTTTCCGACCAAATCAGGGACATCCTCAAGAAAGCTAGGTTGCCTAGTGCCCATAACCACAGAGCCTGTATGAAGAGAATTGTGGATGTGAAGGAAGCGAGGGAGTTGTGTCAGGATCGTGGCAAGTGTTGTAGCTAGTGTCGTAGGCCTGACATTTTGATTGGTACCGGCAAGTGCTTTTTTATCGCTCGCTCTTGGATTAAATGGACATTTAGTTGCCACCAGACCACAATCACTTTTTATTGTGTAGATGCATAAACACAGAGCCTGTGTATTAAGAGAATTGTGGATGTGAAGAAAGCAAGGGAGTTGTGTAAGGATCGTGATCCTTACACAAGAGGCGATCCTTACACTGGGAAAAAGGCGTGACAATTTGATTGATTGATTGATGCATCGGTTAAACAGTAAACATGAGAATTCTTTTACTACGACCGTTTTAAAACTATGAATGAAATACGTTAGGTATTTCGGATTATACGTTACGCGTGGGCGTCCAATAAAAACGCACGAGACGAGGATGACGTAATCTACAACACAGCTGATTGGTTCAGTTTAAATATGCATTGTTTACTAACATTGTCAAAAGATAATTTTTTTGTTTTAGTAGGGTAGGCAGAGCTTTTGGAAATATATATGTATTTTCAAAAGCCACTATTCTCCACATCCACTATGCCGATAGTTTGAATCGGCAATTTACGAGTCGATCCCGAAACGCGACTAAGTCACACTTCACGGTCTGTACACTTTCTTTTCTCTTCACAATTTCGATTTTATACAAATAATAAAATAACTTAATAAAATAAATAATAGGAAATGTGTAAGTAAGTGATAAAAGGTGACCAAGAGCACGGGTTCAAAACCGCAGGGTACCAATGTATCTTTGATATATTTTATGTACTTCAGGCGTCCTGTTTCTATGATACACGCATAGAGCTTAACATAAAAATATTAACATCAAACCGTAACTTATAAAATATTTCTGATAATTAAAATTAAATATCAATCAATCAATCAAATTGTCACGCCCCTTTCCAACAGGGATAGGCAGAGACAAAATAAATTAAATAAATTATAAAGTAGTATAAAAAGATATCCAATTATAAATATTACAGATAACGTATTTTAATATTGCGATATAATCTCAAAGTTATACTTAATGTTGAACTTTAAATTGTATGATCTAGAAATTCTAGACTGAGGTCCTTTAACCCTTGATAGTCTTACGGCAGGTCAACCAACGCATTTACGTGTTAAACAAAAAAAATATTTATATAAAATATTTTTCGTAAATTTATATCGTATTTACTTGTTTTTTTATTGAAACGCGACATTTGACCTCAACTTGCCTTATCAGCAAGAGCTGGAGAAACTAATTTAGTTTACTGTTGTCTCCGTCGCCTTCACTATGCCGGCCATAGTTACTTTAGTAGCTACATTTCATAGTTACATTTCATTTTGCGCGATTTTGGCAGCTCACTATCGCGTTAATTGTGGATTGTTCCCTCACGTCGAGGGAGTGGCAAGTGGCTCTCCAATGTCCCTGCCGGTTTCATTTAGGCCGGCATAGTGGATGTGATTGCTACTTACAGTTATTGAATTGTAGTAGCATTGACAACTATTCATGGACTACACTCCAGCTTAACATCAAGCGGGATGCTGTCATATGTCGAGTCACAATAAAAAAATACTATATTATAATAGGCTTTACACTTCAATTAAGTTAATAAACGATGAATTTATTATTATCCCTGTGAGGGAAAGGCAGACACAATTTATTCGTTCTATCGCGTTTATTTAGATTTTTTAATTAGACGTTTCAAAGGCTTTTAGCCCTCTCGTGGCGGGGAGACGTGGTTTTTAGTAAGACGCAAAAATCCATCATTTAATAATTATAAATTTAGTTATAATATTTTCGGGTTAGCTGCATAAAAAACGTTGACAATCATGGCAAATTGCAGTTGATTAATTTAACACGTTTCTGACATGGATACGGACCATAAAGTCATTATTTTTATTGCAGTTTTTGTCAAATTTTTTGCGATAATTATTATTTTAAATGTAGTAAAAACTTAGGGACTCTTATACGATCAGTTTTAAATTCTTGTTACGTCCTAGTTCTTAAGGAAGAGACAGAGGCAATTACTTTCCAGAAATCTGACACAACCAATTTTTTGCTGGCATGGTCAACCCATCTGAATGCTTCAACTCAATCTACCGTAATGGCAATGGAACTAAAAGTTTAGCGCATCGTTTCTTTATAGAACTGTCGACAAGTAGGATGCTTTACTAGTCCACTAATCTTCTCTATCCTATGACAGTATGACGTTTAATCTTTTAGGCGTGAAAATTCACTCTTGGCGGCATAGCGACAGCGACTGAGGTAACCGTCAACTGAATGCGTTTTTTCATCATCCACTGCTGAACATAGGCCTCCCCCTTAGAACGCCATTTCAAACGACAAGATGCCAATTGCATCCACATGTTATTCGTGACTTTCACTATGTCGTCAGTCCACCTAGTAGGAGACCTACCTATGCTGCGTCTTCCGGTTCGGGGTCTCCACTCTAGTGCCTTCCTTCCCCATCGATGGTCGGTTCTTCGAGCTATCTGCGTTTTTTAGTCTTCGGTTTTCTTAGACTTTTCCTTGCTCACCGTCAAGCAAGTCGAGGTCAAATGTCGCAGCTCTTTCGCTTTCCTTGTATCCACAAATACGAGCTCTATAGTTTTGGGTAGTGCGGACCTTGCTTTTTTACCTAATTTACCGCCCAATTTTAAACCATACGCCTATAGCAATAAGAGCGTGCATTTAGCTATATATATTTCAACACGGGCGGTCTTAAACTAATTTGCAAAACATTAAAATGAAACAAAAGAGTTTCTGCCCCCGCAAATGAAATCTCCGTTGCCGTCCCAAACACGTGCGTCCCCAAAAAATATGAAATACAAGCCGACAACTTTAATTTATTGCCTTTATTTTAAATAACAAAGAATTGCTGCTTTTTAGTTTATTGTTACCTATATATTAAGATGTGTCGAAAGAAAGTTCGAGAGCTTCGGCTACTGAAAAAAGCAAAGTCATAGTAGCTATGCCGGCCAGAGATGAAAAACATTCTATTTGTCGATTGCTCTATACAGAAATGACGTGCCGAACCTTTTAGTACGGCTGTCGATTCGGTCAACAGAATGCGGATGCTTCCCCGACCTAAATAAACTACATAAAAAAACTTAGCGGAAAATTTACCTAAGCAATAAAAATATTAGCACAAACAAATTCTGTCTGTGACATCTAATACAGCTCATCAAGTTTCATCATCATCATCATCATCATCATCATCATCATCAGCCAAAAAGCGTCCACTGCTGAACATAGGCCTCCCCTTTAGAACGCCATTTCGAACGACAAGATGCCAGTTGCATTTACTGGTTATTCGTGACTTTCACTATGTCGTTAGTCTACCTAGTGGGAGGCCTACCTACGCTGCGTTTGCCGGTTTAGCAACTAAATTTCTTGGTTATTATTTTCACTATATTTCTTTTACCATCATAGCTAAGGTATAGCTTAATAGGCATGTAAACTATATAATAAGGACTTTAAGATTTAAAGGATATACAGAACCTTAGAGCTTTATGCTTCCGCCATCCGTATTTTGTCGACCGAATCGGCAGTCAAGCTAAACGAGCGTCGAACAATTTACTTTGGTGGGAAGATGACTACTGGCGTACAAAGAAGACGTGCTAAACTTTTAGTCCGATTGCCGTTTCGATTAATAAAGTTGACGCATTTAGATGAGTCGACATGCCGGCAAACAAATGTCTATGTTGTTTTAGATTCCTGGAAAGTCGCGCTCTATTGTCTCCGCCTATCTCATAGACCAGCCTTTCCCAACCTTTTCCAAGGGCGGACCCCTAAAAACTTATTTGCAGTACTCACATAGGTCAATCTACTTTATTCTCAAAATCTCAAAAAAGTGTAAAAGGCTAGCCACCTATCATTTGACACATAATTCCATCTTGAAACTGAAAAAGACAAAATGGTGTGATTAAATTCCAAGAACGTTATCAGGTGTAGCAGGCGGACCCCAGGTTGGGAAGACGGTTACCTTCACTATGCAGGCCACAATCGATAAATGACATTGTTATTTTAAAAAAATAATTTGTACACATTAATAAAATCTCTTTATATAAAGATATTGTATTACAATCGCTGCTGGTTTTTGACATGGTATTTAATATTGGTTTTTATTAAAAATTAAATAATTTATTAAGCAGCTCCTTTTTTTAAATGGCCGATTGTTCTGATAATGAAGACATCACGACCAAGATGACTGCACATTATTAACGCACCACATGGAAGCATTGCGGTTCATATTATCATATATTTTACACAGATACCTACCACACACAGCGACCGTGGTGTAGTGGCAGTGCAATGGTTACGCAAACCGAGTGTACGGTTTCGAAAACACTCTCCGGTACCAATTGGTTGTCCTGTTTCTACTTTTTATAGGTATATTTCATATTGTACCTATATTAACATTAATTTTTTATTTATTTTTTATTATAAATTTCTATACTAAGCTACTAAAGTGCTTGTATCATAGAAACTGGACAACCAAAGTACATATATCAAAGATACATCGATACCGGTGGGTGGTTTCGAACTCGTGCTCTCGGCTTGTGTAACAATTGCACTGCCACTACACCACGGTCGCCTTAAATTATACCTATAATAAGTATATCATTTACACCATAATATCAATCATTGCGAAATCTTATCTATCTATATAGCAAGTTAAATACATTTATATAATGCGTAGATATATACATATCCGTTGGTTTGAAGACATTGGCCGAGACCAGGGTCATTGCCGAATCCACGCGCATAAACCCAAGGTCAAGATACTATCTTAAAAGTACACCTACAAAACATATTAGATTATATAAATATTCATTAAAAAATAAATATACAGATTGTCAAAAAAAAATTGTAAATCTGATCGAGGCAGATCCAGGAGGGTTTTCTCCGACCAAATCGGAGACCTCCCTATAAACCTGAGATGCCTAGTGCCCATAACTATAGAGCTTGTGTGAAGAGAAATGTAATAAAGGAAGCGATGGAGTTGTGTCAGGATCGTGGCATATGGCGCTCCATTGTCTCTGTCTATCCCTGTGAGAAAAAACATGACAATTTGATTGATTGATTGATTAATAAATATGTATTCTTTGATTGTCACACCTAACCGTTTTAGGATTAGTAGGCAAGTGGTGACCAGTGCAATAGTACCACTAATTTTAAGTGTATCTTGGTGACTAAGTGGTAACTAAGTCACGTTTTGGAATAAGCTTAAAAGTTGCCGGTTCTAACTATGCCGGCCAATATAATGAATACAACTGTTACATGCAACTGTAGCAGTTGTCTTCATTCATGGACTGCTTTCCATCTTAACATCAATCAGGCTGGGTGCTCCCATATGTCGAGCCAGAATAAAAAGGTGATTACCTATTTTTGTTATTTTCTATTCTTATGGATTTTTCCTTAGAACGCCACTTATTTCAAAGTAAAAATGTTGACAAATTGTACTCTCATCGCTCAATGCCATTTCCAACCCCTAGGAAATTCCTCACAAAGTTTTCCTTTAGCGTCTAAAATAGTTGTTCTGATTTAAATACTCATCCGGCAGAACTTCATAAGGTTTAGGAAGTTACGGAGAAGTTAATGGGTGACTTATCAAAAGAAATATAACCAAAGGAATATTTTATTTACATTTCTATAAGCTTGTATTATAGAAACAGAACAACTACAGTACATATATCAAAGATACATTGGTACGAGTAGTAGCTAGTGGTTTGAACTTGTGCTCTCGGTTTGCGTAACCATTGCACTACCACTACGCCACGGTCGCCTTCAATTAAAGGACATCAAAAAAGTCAGATGCATATCATAACTTTATGAGCATCAATCAAATTGTCACAGGGATAGGCAGAAACAATAGAGCTCCACTTGCCACGATCCTGACACAACTCCCTTGCTTTCCTCACACTCACAATTTTTTTTATCGTAACTCGACATTAACAGCACTCTGCTTGATGTTAGGCCGAAGTGTGGTCCATGAATGAATGTCACTGCTACTACAATTCAATAACTGTGGGTAGCAATCACATCCACTATGCCGGCCTAGTTGGAACCGGCAACTTACAAGCTGATCCCGAAACGTGACCAAATCACTTCACGGTCTGTATACTTGTAAGAGGTGGTACTACCCCGGATCGGCAAACTGGGTACCACTGCCTACCACTCTTTGATAACCAGACCCGAAGCAAATATCCATCTCTTTTTTTTATTAACAAATATTTGCAATATTCGATATTAATAAGTATCACAAATAAAAGCTATGAAACATTTTTGCTCCGACCGGGAATCGAACCCGGGACTATAGTCGCAACAATTCTGTGGTTATTATGGGCAACCTAGCTTTTATGAGCATTTGTGTACACTCATATTCTCCGTGAGTTGTATTCTTAGTGAATGTCGTTTAACTAATAATATCGCGAATGTTGTGATGCGGAAATCTAGCTTCAAATTCGGCAATGAACCAGGTCGTAGGCACAACGTTTATCATCATCTCAACTCACGAACGACCGGTTACTAACTTATGATGGCCTGGTACGTAATAACGAATTCTTTTTGTATGACTCTCCTATAATAAGGATAAGATTTCTTTAATGTAAAAATACTTGAGCGTCTATACCGCTGGGAATGTTCTGAAGCTCTTTAACCTTGTTCCTACCTCGTCGTTTTACTCCCGGTCGAGGAAAGTAGGTATAGGTAGACCGTGGTGTAGTGGCAACGCGAACCGAGAGCACAATGTACCTTTGATATATGTACCTTGGTTGTCCTATTTCTATGATACAAGCACTTTAGTAGCTTAGTATATGACTGTAATTTAAAAAAAGTATCAGCTTTCTATTAACGGTCGAACTAAACTTAACGGCGCGTCGTTTCTTTGTCGAACAGTCGACAATTTGAATGCTATGTATTTTTCCCATAACCTGGAAGCAATGCGACTGCAATTTTTTCAGTCGTCGACACTGTTGTACGCAAAGTAAAACTATGACAAAAAACTTAAATAGGTAGATACTCGCATTCATTTTTTTTTCTTATTTTGAAGCTACAACACGCAATAAGTGTGATTCAATTGTGTCAATATTTTGTCAACGATTTCCGATAATTTTAATTTATTTATATTATCGTTTTTTAAATAAATATCGGTTTATTTCCTCTGTATAACCAAAATTATATTCTAAAAACTCATATATTTGAAAAGATCGATAGGTGTGTCAGGATCGTGGTACGTGACGTCGTTATAAGACTGGCTGGTACAAATGTATCTGTGATATAACAATGTACTTTGGTCGGACAGTGTTTGTGATACAAGCACGTTTTGTTTATTATCAAATAAAAACAGCTAATAAAATGGACAGTCATTAAAATAAGTGCCAGTAGTTCATAAGGTGTAAGGAGTCATCCAGAGCATGATTAGAAGTACGTTACCGTGAGAGATGGCATCGTGCCAACCAGGGCGCCTGGTACATTCACCCACAACGCCACAACGCATACCAAAACTTAACACTGCTTTTCGTTACAGCATTCTAATTATTTTAACACCCAAATAATTAAAAGTAACCATCAATCAATCAATCAATCAAATTGTCTCTTTCCCACAGAGATAGGCAGAGATAATGATTCGCAACTTGCCACGATCCTGACACAACTTCCTCGCTTCCTTCACATCCACAATTCTCTTCATACAAGCTCTATTGTTATGGGCACTAGGCAACAGGCAACTTAGCTTTCTTAAGGATAAAAGTAACCATATACTATATAAGGCCAGTAACCATGAAGTCTGTATAAAGAAAATTGTGGATGTGAAGGAAGCAAGAAATTTGTGTCAGGATCGTAGAAAGTAGCGCTACGTTGCCTCTGTCTATCTCTGTGGAAATTAAGGCGTAAATCATTTTTTAATCGATGAAGTTCAGGTAGACCGGTATAGTAGATGCTACTTGCTGACATTTATCGCCATCTCTCATGGACAATAGTGGTCAGGTTTTCTGACCTTGACTTTCCTGATGGTAAGAGAAGTTCAAGAGTGCTGATGACTGAAACATCTGCGTTACGGTTGCATCAGTCGCTGTCACTATCACTATGTCTCTGCCTATCCCTGTGGGATAGAGTTGTAATCAAAGCGACCGTTGTGTAGTGGCAATGCAAAGGTTACACAAACCGAGAGCACGAGTTGGAAACCACCTATCAGTACCAATGCATCTTTGATATATGTACTTTGGTTGTCCTGTTTCTATGATTCAAGCACTTTAGTAGCTTAGTATAGAAATGTAAATTTAAAAAAATCTCTATCTCCTTTTAGGATTTATATTCGTGATATTACATCTAATTTCATGGGTGGTCACCGCTCCTTGCAAATAAATCATAACAATAATCAGCTTTAATGAATTATAAACTTAATTACTAATAGCATAAGACTGTAATTACTATATCAAACTTTGGCATTTAAATAGACAGGGGGCCGGCCTAACCTTTTATGAAGTAAATATATTGTTTTTTTTTTCGATCATTCCAATCATATGTTTTATAATTCCAGTTAAACTTGTTGAAGCGGAACTTTTGAATTTCGATTTTATAAATAGGTTTAAATATATCTAAATAAAATCAGCTGTTGAATTAATGCGGTCCTGGTACATTCAAAGAAGCACTACCTTATTAAAACTATTCACGGTTCTATTTGAATAATGGGTAGGCAGCGCTTTTGGAACGAACTCACTAAAGCGACCGTGGTGTAGTGGCAGTGCAACCACCGGTACCAATGTATCTTTGATATATGTACTTTTGTTGTCCTGTTTCTATGATACAAGTAATTTAGTAGGTTAGTATAGAAATGTGAATAAACAAAAAAAAAACAATTTCTGTTTGTTTCTGATAATAATTTTCTCAATACTAACGTTATTTACTATTTTCTTAGATTTTGCAACATTGATTAATGAATTAAACAAATTTTATGCAGCTTACTATCGCGTTTATTTTGGTTTTTAATTTACATTTTTTTTATTAATCCGACATGTCGAGAGCTTTGCAGCCATCGTGGTCACGGAGAGACAATTGTAAAATAAAAACAAAATAAACGCGACAGTAAGCCGCATAAATACACTAACATTATTTTTAATATTAACATTAAAGTTCTGTGTTAGGATCATGGAAAGTAGCATTCCAATATCTCTGCCTATCTCTGTACGAATAGAGTGGAAACAGTAGTTGATTGATTAAACCACTATATTTAATAGCAAATATAATAAGAAATCGATTCCCTCTCTCCAGGGATACATGTTAAAGTAAAAAAAACTGTAACGCTTACTAGAAATAACCGCATTCTCGATGTTTCCCTTTCGTTCACTTGATGACTATCTGCGGTAATTAGAGCGGGACAGCACTATCGGAAGTCCTTTGTACACTTATTGAAGACTGAAACATCCACGTGTCAAATTCTTGAGGCCACGAGTTGTTTGTAAACAAATCTACGCTTTGTTTTTATAAGTGTAAGGTGGTTATTAGCTTGGCATGTTTGTTTTCTCGAATTAATATTTAAAATTTAATATAGTTATTAGGTAATTTTCTCCTAAATGACCTATTTTTATACAACCTATTTAAAACAAAAGTCTAAACTTTATAATAAAATTTATAGACGCTGCATTTGACCTGGATATAACTGATGGTATACCAGGGGAGGTCGAATAGTACCAGGGGAGGTCAAATAGAAGAGTTTTATATTTATTTTTTATTATGACACGACATTTGACCTCGTCCCGCCTGATGATAAGCAAGAGGAGGTCCAAGAGTGACGACGACTGAGAAAACCGGGTTTGTTCACGGCTGCCCAAACGTATACAAAGGGAAAAAGTAGCCATATCTGGTGCGACGTCATTAGATGATTTTATATTTGTAGTTTAATAATAGTTATTATACTTTTAATTTTATCTGTTTCTTAATAAAGATTACCCTATTCATTTTATTAAAAATATTTATGGCGACGGAAAATCAAAAACCACGTTGATTAGGCAGTGATAGTTCGTGGAAAAACAATTTCGCTGTTAAGAGAATCGGTGGCCAGGTCATCTGTTTAACATCTCGAGCAAAAATATTTAGCGCATAAGTTGAACGGCTCTATTACAAACTTGAGGTTCGATCAACCCCTAAACACCCCTCCCCTCTCCCCGCCGGGCCTACATCCGCTAAGACGTGCCATTAATCATTCCACAAATAAACACATTTAAATATAACTCCTATTGTTAACGGATTATGGGCTGTTTTTCTCTAATCTTATTCTTATTTAGGCCTTATTGGATTTGTGATTTAAGTCGGCCTACCTCTCCTTTACCTCTGGTATTATGTAAAAGTGCAATGGCCTCCTGAAAAGGCTACTTTTCCTTTTCCCGTATTTTATATATAATGGCGTACAATTTTTCAGCTGTTTAATTTCAGCTGGGGGCCGTTGAAAGCTTCGCTTGGTTTTAATTTTAAACACAGCTTTATACAGCCTTCATTACTGTTGTTTTTTTTT
Source organism: Tinea trinotella (assembly GCA_905220615.1). NCBI lineage: Eukaryota > Metazoa > Arthropoda > Insecta > Lepidoptera > Tineidae > Tinea > Tinea trinotella. Next base: position 1,388,315 of record HG992321.1, on the reverse strand, counting down.
TAAATTTTGTATTACACGTCATTTAGTCTTAACGGTACATACTGTATTTACTTTTATATTTTATCCCTATATTTACTGTATCATAGAAATGTATAGTATAAAAAAGTAAAAAAAAAAGGTTACTTTAATGTTTTGTATAGTAATGTTGTTGGGCGTAACAGTATGAGCTCTTGAAAACAACCTATAATACTCTGTTGCAAACTGTTCCAATATCTCAGCCTATCACTGTCGGAATAGAGGCTCAACGATTTTATTGATTGATTGATAATATAAACAATAAATAAACTTTATTTCCTCATACAAAAGAGTAAACAAATCCGATTAGTAATATGTAAATGTAATAGTCAAAGTAATTTGGACTTTAAAGCAAACCAGGAATTATATTATTGTGTTCTATAATCCCTTAATAATGACCTAGTTTTTATGACACGCGATGTTCTATTGCATATATTAACCAAAAACCTTGTTCTGTTGTAATTAGTAAGGCGTTTGCAAATGTGGGTCGCCGATTCGTGTACGTCAAGGATCGACGATAGAAACTCGTATGGCAAAACGTTCCATTATATATTTCGCATATTCTAAAAAGCTTCGTCTTTTAACTGACGTGGTATTGTTTGTCTAACTATAAATGACGCGCCCCTCCACTTTATTAGTTTATTTATATGTGTGAATGCAAATATTACTAACTATACTTTTATACTTTATCATTTTCGGTGTATTGCATCCATATTTTGTGATTTCTCGTGTGCGCAAATGCGGTGGAGGGGCGCGTCATCCCGGCTTCGACAGACTATACATTGGTTGTCCTGTTTCTATGATACAAGCACTTTAGTAGCTTAGTATAGAAATGTATAATAATAAAACATATATAATACAGTTAATTAGAATAAGGAATAGCACAGTGCGTGATAGATGTGATTTGAAACAAGATGTAGTGACAAGGATTGAAAAAGGGATGCTGCGATGTTTTGGGCACACAGAAAGAATGAGTGAAAGTAGTTTTACAAAAGCAATTTATAGATCTGATGTGGATGGATGCGTTGAACGAAGCAGGCCCAGGGGGGTGTTTTCCGATCAAATCGAAGACATCCTCAAGAAAGCTGGGTTGCCTAGAGCCCATAACGGTAGAGCTTGTATGATGGGGATCGTGGCAAGTGGCGCTCCGTTGTCTCTGCATATCCCCGTGGTAAAGAGGCGTGACAATTTGATTGATTGATTGATTAATTATAACAAATACATAGTTGCAATATAAATGACGCATGAGAGGTGTTGCCAAAAGGCGTGCTCTGTTTTGTCATGTGAGGTTCGCAATGCAGCGGTCGGGGACCGTGCGCGGGGTCGTTGTCCGGGATATCGATCGTGGGGGTGCGACAGTCACTACGCGCCCCCCTGGCGCCTCGTCTCACCCCCAACCCCCCAACCAAGCCTCTCACGCAAGGGAGCCTTCTTCCCTGATGCCGCATGCGACAATTTCAGTCAAGATCTTGTTTACTTTTGCTAAATACAACACCATGCGGGGAATTTTCACTGAATTTCAGCTTTTTTAATATAAATTCAATATTCATCCTTAAGAATTTGATATAAAGCCTTTATGAAGAGAATTGTGGATGTGAAGGAACAAGGGAGTTGTGTAAAGATCTTGGCAAGTAACGCTCCATTGTCTCTGTTTATCCCTGTGGTAAAAAGGCGTGTCAATTTGATTGATTGATTGATTTAATATTTATATTTAAGCTTTAAATATTAAATTAGGCATAGATAGAGGCAAGATTTTGCGGTAAATTTTTATTGAGGCTGACCTCGACATGCTTAACGGTAAGCAGGGGCCGTAAAAGAGCGTCGACGACTGAAAAAAAAACGACTTTACTTACTAATGACTCAGTCGACGTCACTATGCTTGCTAAAAAAATTACGGCGTCATGCATTGATCGACCGCTACTACAATCTCTTGATTGAGATTTTTGCTTTAAAACTAATTTACCTTTTTTTTACATTTCTATACTAAGCTACTAAAGTGCTTGTATCATAGAAAAAAGACAACCAAAGTACATATATAGCTCTCCGTTTTGTGTAACCATTGCACTGCCACTACACCACGGTCGCCTTTTCCAAATGAACTTTTGACATAGTTTTAAATGCTTTCAAAAGCTAAAACTTTTTGATAATAATCTATGAAGCTCGTTCTATTTATCCCGGAAATCTGCCTATCTCTTTTGTAGGAAACAGCTGTAGGGCTGGTAGCGCGGGAAAACTGCTCGCGGGGAATACCCGGGAGGGAGAGGGACACAAAACGGTTTATTTGCAATTCGCCACCCTTTATGGTTCTTTAGTGGGACGTTGTGATTATTCCTGTTTGTTCTACAAATAATTCTCTCCTACTACAGGTATGGCCAGTTCCAACTAGGCCGGCATAGTGGATGTGACTGCTACTTACAGTTATTTACTATGGTAGTAGTCACCTCTATTTATGCACGACACTTCGGCTTAATATCAAAGCAAGTTTCTGTTATATGTTAAGTCACAATAAAATGTCACTGCCTATCCCCATGGGAAAAGGCGTGACAATTTGATTAATTGATTGATTGACAATAAAAAGGTAATTGGCAGACAACCTCAATTTACCATAATTTTTTTATAAGTATTTGTATCATAGAAACAGAATGACCAAAGTACATAATGAAAGATACATTTGTACCAATGAGTGGTTATTGTTGCAAGCTGGAGTGCGGTCCATTAATGAAGGTGATTGCTACTAAGTAACAGTCACATCCACTGTCCCGGCCTAGTTGAAACCGGCAACTTACAAGCTGATCCCGCAACGCGACTTAGTCACTTCACGGTATTAACTTAGGGTTGTAATGGGGAATAAACCTAAGTTAGGGAAACCCCCCCTCTCTCTCCTTCTATTGTTATAGAGCCTTGATTTATGTTTTTCTTATATATCTGAATTGTTATTTAGAAAGGCGACCGTGGTAATGTGGTAGTGTATGTTTACGGGTTTAAAACCACTTGCCAGTACCAATGTATCTTGAATTTATTAGGCCGGCATAGGGACGGTGACAGTGGTAGCTGTAAACTGACTCGTTTTTTCAGTCGTCTACACTATTGTACCTTCATCATACTTACCATCAGTCAGATCGAGGTCTGATACCAGGGCAGCTATTAACCTCGTAGCTTCGTAGCAATAATCGTAGCAGCTACGCAGTCGCGTAGACGATAGTCATAACTTATTAAAGCCTTATTTTCTGAGAGTGGTAGGCAGTAGTGTATAAAGATCGTGAAGTGACTTAGTCGCGTTTCGAGATCAGCTTGTGACTATTACGGCATACTTGGAGTTGTTTAATAGCAGTCGCCTCCATTCATGGACCGCTCTCCAGTTTAACCACAGGTGGAGTTATATGTAGTCATACAAAAAAAAGTTGCCTAAGTCACCGTCACTATGCAGTCACAAGCAAATCGGATTTTTCAGTCGTCAGCGCTGTTGGACCTCTTGCTTACCATCAGGCAAGTCGACTTTCTATAAAATATATCTAAATTTAGTCGTACATTCATAGATACGTCATCCATTATAAATCCCCCCCTCTCTTCCTCCGCGCCTGCCGTGACCTCGTTACGTTACTACCGTGAAAGGTAAATGCACTCTCGTAGTCTCGCCTGCGTTCGTTACGACGCGCCTTTCATACTACGAAAGCACGCGTTAAGTCCCAGGTTTGATTCCCGGTCGGAGAAAATATTTATTTGTAATATTTAATAATTATATTAAATGTTACAAAAAAATTGTTAAAAAAAAGAGGCGGATATTTGAAGTCCGGGGAATTGTCTAATTGGAACTGGCAACTTCTCAAATTCTGAAACGCGACCAAGTCACTTTACAGTTGTAAGTGGTGGTACTACCCCGGATCGGCAGACTGGGTACCAGCCTACCGCTCTTTAATAATCAGACTCGAAGCAAATATCCGCCTCTTTTTTTATTAACAAATATTTTCTCCTAGTGGGAATCGAACCTGGGACGCGCAACAAACCAATCGCTAACCGTTTCTCTACAAGTGTTTATTAATAAATGATTTGAAGTACATTAAATAAATAAGCATTATTTGAGATCCAGTTGGGTTGTTAGTTAAGTTGAGCTGAACCGCTGCGGTTTCTAATCCTTAACCTGCATGTTTTATCTCAAAGGGAAAAACAGGATGCCGTGTTTTTGCCGCAGTGGAAGCGGGCAAATGAGATAGGGTTATTACATAAATAGGTCACGGGAAAGGGACAACATGTACAACCCACAGGTACACATGGATGTAAAACATGATACTCGTATGAGACAAGAATGGTAGGTAGGCAGAGTTGGTGGACAGAGGTTTCAAGGATTAAGGCGAAGAATCTCTGCGTTATGAACGAAACGTGCTTTATGAGAAATAAGGTGACCGTAAAGACCGTGAAGTGACTTAGTCGCGTTTCGGGATTAGTTGTCCGTTCCAACTAGGCCGGCATAATAGATGTGATTGCTACTCAAATTTATTGAATTCTGGTAGCAGTGACATCCATTCATGGACCGCACTCCAACTTAGCATCAAGCGGGGTGCTGTCATATGTCGAGTCACAATTAAAATAAAAGGGTTGCAAATCACTCTTGAGCGTGCGATATTTTCCGTACAAATAGTTTTACGTTTAGAACACCTTTTGTTAGTATTTTCATAGATTTTGCGCGAACATTGATTAATGAATTAAACAAATTTTATGCGGCTTACTATTTATGAGGCTCCGTGACCACGATGGCTGCAAAGCTTTCAAAACGTGGGAATAATAAAAAAAAATATAAAATGAAAACCATAATAAACGCGATAGCAAGCCGCAAAACATTGTTTTTTATTTCATTTCAAATTCAAATTCATTAGCTTTTTATTAATTGTGTTTATTGTAAACAACACGCAAATGGCCTCCGTCATATTTTGTGTAATATTTCATTAACACTATTGTTTCCGTTGGTTTCAGGTTGCAAGATCAAAGCACTGCGCGCAAAGACTAACACATACATCAAGACACCGGTGCGCGGCGAGGAGCCCGTGTTTGTAGTGACCGGCCGCAAGGAGGACGTGACACGAGCCAAACGCGAGATCCTCTCCGCCGCCGAGCACTTCTCGCAGATCAGAGCGTCGCGCAAGTGCGGGGCAGCACCGCCGCCGCCGGCAGGGGCGCCCGGGCACGTGACCGCTCAGGTGCGCGTGCCGTATCGCGTCGTGGGCCTCGTCGTCGGCCCCAAGGGCGCCACCATCAAGAGAATCCAACACACCACTCACACGTACATCGTGACGCCATCCCGCGAGCGCGATCCCGTGTTCGAAGTGACCGGGCTGCCGGAGAACGTGGACGCCGCGCGCAAAGAGATCGAGGCGCACATCGCACTCCGCACAGGAGCGGCCGCGCAGGCCATCGATCCCGAACCACTCACGCAGCTGTACCGCAGCGGACTCGCTTCCCTCCTGGCGCCGGAGCGCGAGGCTGCGTTCTCATCGGCCGGATCGTGCTCTTCCGGCGGCTCGTCGGCGCGGCTCGGCGATTTGATCGGTATCTGGTCCTCGACTGAGCGCGACGAGGGGTTGGGTGAATCTCCGTCGTTCGAGTCTCCAGTGGGCACCGCCGGCGTTTGGACGTGGAACCGGCCATCGCCGGCGCCTTCTCCTGCGCGTGCTTGCGCCGTGTGCGGCGAGCGTGGCGTGTGCGCGGCGCTGGTGCCTTGCGGCCATAATATGTTCTGTCTGGAATGCGCGCAACGTTTGGCAGCGACCGCGGCGCCGTGCCCCGTGTGCACTCGGTCTGCGCAGACGGCGGTGCGCATCTTCCTGTCGTAAGCGCGCGGAGGCCGAGGCTTTCGCGCGCAGACGGGTGCGTGTCGAATCGAGACGACATTTTTTGTATTGAAACGGATCTTTTTTACTTAAATCGTTATAAAATGTTATAAAAAAAAATGCGTAATCGAACTTGGTGCCAAACGTGGGCGCCCAGCTGGCACGGCCCGTCCGCCGCGCGCCGTTACCTATCGTATAAGTCGGTAAAGTTATTCACGATATATTTTCTTATTATGAAAGTTTTTTATTGAGCGAGCGAGGACGCGTCGGTGCGCCTCGACGTCGCAGAGAGAGTCGAAATTGCGTTTAAGATAGAATTTCGATAAAAACACATAAAATTTTTAAAAAAAGTTGTATAATTATTATTATATTATAAATAGCGTAATAAAAATCGAAAATTTATAATGCTTACCTACTGTAATAGCATATTCTAAAAGTAAGTTTAATATATGGAGCGTGACCCGTTGCGGGCGAGCCGCGACGCGCGGTGCGGGAGTTAGTCTTATTAGGAAAGGTTTTAGTGTGATTGTTATAGTGAATGTTGGCCGCGCCGTGCGTTTGTGCCGCGCGTGGTGCCGCCCGCCGCAACGGAGCGCATTATTTTCATAATATACGACAATTTCGCTTATTATTATTATTATTATTACATACGTACACTATAATTAATATAATTATTGTTTTAAGTGAGTGTTTTAATGTTTAGATTTTTATTGTAATGTTTTTATGGATGATTTTATCTGTATGATTATTATTGATATTATTTTACGTGTTGATATGTTTTTTTTTTGTGATTTTGTGTGCCCGCCGCGCTAACTGAGGCAGGCAGGCAGGGACGAGGCTGAGTATGTTCGTTTAGTATATATATATATAACTACTATATATATATAATATATGTATATTTACGACTTGATTGTATTTCGTAGTTGTTAGCACAACAAAATGACTAACCATAACCTATTTGATACTTAATAAGTATTATAATTATTGGATAAATTTAAAGAATTATATTTCATAGGAATCCTTATTATTATTATTATTCTGTATAATCTAGTTATTAATAAAATATAATGTATGGATAATATGTATGTTGAGACGAAGAGATGTTGTTGTTTCATTTATTCACGAGGGGGCTGGTTTTTGGGATTGATATTGTTTTATTTTTGTACCGTTATTGATTTTGTGACTTCCTCCTAATGAGGATTGAGATTATTGCCTATTAGAATTATATTTTTTAAAATGGTTACGTAAAATCAGCCCCCGCTTAGATCTTTTTGTAATTTGGATATTTTTTTATTTTCTTAATAAAATGGGTAGAACGCGTTAGGTTCGAGCAAAGTTGTGAAAATTTGTGAAATTTTGTAGACTTACATATCCTATTATAAATCTAATATAAACTATAACTTTGGAAATTAACACTTTTTTATTTATTTCACATACACACCAGCCCCACCCTTGCCTGATGTTAAGAGTGCCGACGACTCAAACGACTGATACATTTTTTTATTGTGACTCGACATGTATCAATGCTGATTGTTCCTGATGTTAAGCTGAAGTGTTGTACTTGATATTACTGATACATATTAGTAAGTAGCAGTCATAGCCACTATGCCGGCCTAGTTGGAACTGGCAACTTACAAGCCGATTCCAAAACGCGACTTAGTCACTTTCAAGTCTAAATACTTGTAAGTGCCGATCCCGGCGGACTGTACACCACTGCCTACCTACTCATACCCAGTTTACGGCTGCCTCAGTCGCTTTCACTGTGCCGGCCAGAGATGCTTTTTCACGCTTCACTTGAAGGGTCCAATAAGGAGAACACCTAAGCTGGTAGCTTCTTATCACCTGAAGAAACATTTTATTAATCAAATTGTCACGCCTTTTTCCCACAGGGATAGGCAGAGACAATAGAGCGCCACTTGCCACGATCCTGACACAACTCCCTCGCTTCCTTTCCATCCACAATTCTCTTCATACAGGCTCTGTGGTTATGGGTACTTGGCAACCTAGCTTTCTCGAGGATGTCTTCGATTTGGTTGAAAAGCGATAAACGGCCAGCGGAAACATTTTATATTCATAATAATACGAGAAATGTTGCAGCATTCCCCTGATGTTAAGCTGGAATGCGGTCCATGAATGAAGGCGCCTGCTACTACAGTTAAGTAACTAAGTAGCAGTCGCATCCACAATGCCGGCTTACTTGGAACCAACAACTTACAATGTGATCCTGAAACGCCACTAAGTCACTTCCCGGTCTGTATTGGTTACCTCAGATTGGCAGACTGTGCACCGCTCTAGCAACCAGAACCAGAGCGTATATTTAGCTATTTTAGAATTAAATTAAATATTACAATACTATGAGACAATTATTTGCTCCGACCGGGAATCGAACCCGGAACTTGACGCGAAACGGAAACCTAAATATCTCCATCCTTAGATATATTCCTGAAGGAGTTTGAAGAATCCACCTTGCATCTTTCAAGCGAGGTGTGAAGAAGCACTTCTGGCCGACATAGTGACTGCGACTGGGGCAACCGTGGAGACTTTGTTTTTTCAGTCGTTGGGACTCTTGGACCTCTCCTTGCTTGCCATCAGGCGGGTCGAGGTCAGATGTCGAGTCACAATAAAAAAAACGTAACGCTTACTTTAAAAGTGGTAAAAACCTAGGTTGGCAGACTGGCATAATGCCATGCATCTGTATAAAAGACTATCTTTTTCATATAAAACACAAATGAAAAAAATCATCAATCAATCAAATTGTCACGCCTCTTTCCCACGGGGAACACAACTCCCTCGCTTCCTTCACATCCACAATTCTCTTTATACAAGCTCTACGGTTATGGGCACTAGGTTGGTTTGCAGGCAGCTGGGTTGCAGCTTTCTTGAGGATGTCTTCGATTCGATCGGAAAACACCCTCCTGGGCCTGCCTCGTTCAACGCATCCATCCACATCAGATTTATAAATTGCTTTCGTTAATCTAAAGATTAAATAGAATAAAAATATCTGCCTCACTTTTCTACTAACGATATATTTGCGACTATTCATTCTAACTACAAGTTGCAGAGCTTAGTATAGAAATGTAAAAAAAGTAAAACTAGTAATTAAAACAAATCAATTTGAGACGAACAGAACGAGACTTCAAATTAAGGTTTTAAAAAGCCATTACATACGTACACAAGATATTCCCGTGAAAGCTGGGTTACCTAGTGCCCATAACAGTAGAGCTTGTGTGAAGAGAATTGTGAATGTGAAGGAAGCGAGGGAGTTGTGTCAGGATCGTGGCAGGTGGCTCTCCATTGTCTCGGCCTATCCCTGTGGGAAAATGCATGACAATTTGATTGATTGATTGAAAGAAGATGTAGGCTGAGGGATTTCTAAGGGGAAGCCTATGTTTAGCAGTGGACGCCTTCTGTTGATGATGATGATTTTTGACGACAGGCGTGGACGAACGGTTTAGCGATTGGTTTGTTGCGCGTAAAGTCCCGGGTTCGATCCCCGGTCGGAGCAAATATTTGTTTCATAGCTTTTATTTGTAATATTTAATTATATTAAATATTGCAATTTGTTAATAAAAATAAAGAGATGGATATTTGCTTCGGGTCTGGTTATCAAAGAGTGGTAGGCAGTGGTACCCAGTGTGCCGATCCGGGGCAGTACCACCACTTACAAGTATACAGACCGTGAAGTGATTATTTGGTCGCGTTTCGGGATCAGCTTGTAAATTGCCGGTTCCCACTAGGCCGGCATAGTGCATGTGATTGTTACTCACAGTTATTGAATTGTAGTAGCAGTGACATTCATTCATGGACCACACTTCGGCTTAACATCAAGCGGGGTGCTTACATATGTCGAGTCACAATAAAAAAAAAAAGATTATACAAAGCGTTTAACTTTGTGATGAAAACAAATTATATATTTTCCATAATATAATTTGCGTAGGACTAGCGTTTAAACAGGAGAATCTCTTGTTTAATATATCTATTATATTATTTCACAGCAAATTCATTATAACACCGACACATTTTAACAACAGGGTTGTAGTATGATGTATTTAATAGACTTGTAAATTAAATATTGATGGGTTACCAATAGTCTTATGACAGCACCTCGCCTGATGTAAAGCTGGAGTGCGATCCATGACTGGAGACGACTGCTACTACAAATAGCACAGTGGCGGAGCGGCGACTAAGGCAGCCGCAAATATAAAAGTTTTTTTTGGTCGTCAGTCCTTTCTTTTTTATTGTGACACGACATCTGACCTCGACCCGCCTGATGATAAGCAAGAGGAGGTCCAAGAGTGAAGAGGACTGAAAAACTGAGTCAGTTCACGGCTGCTTCAGTCGCCGTCACTTTGCCGGCAAACAAGGCTCTTGGACGTTTCCTTGTTAGCCGTCAGGCATGTTGACGGTACATGTAATATCCCAATAAAAAAGCAAAACCCACTATGCTCAGTTGGATTCCGATCTCTAAACGCGACTAAGTCACTTAACATTCTAGTATGTACACCTAAAAGTGGTGATACTACCCGGACTGGCATACTAAACAAAAGATCACGAATAGTCTGCCTCTGTAATGAGTATCAATATTTGATTTTGAGTTGTATTGGTTGGAAGTCGAATTTTTTACTACTTTATTGATAAACAACTTTTTTTTATTAACATTTGATGGTTGACTTTGACTTGCTTTATAGTGAGCAAGGCTTAGTCCAAGAGCGCTACGACTGGAAAAACTGTTTCAGTTTACGGTTGCAACGCGGACAAAATAACCTTTTGATTGGGACGTGTCATTTGACGTTGACTTGCCTGATAGTTAGCCAGGGGATGATTGCCTTAATTCATCATCAGCCAGAAGGCGTCCACTGCTGAACATAGGCCTCCCCCATAGAACGCCATTCCGAACGACAAGATGCCAGTTGCATCCACCGGTTTCCCGCGACTTTCACTATGTCGTCAGTCCACCTAGTGGGAGGCCTACCTACACTGCGTCTTCCGGTTCGTGGTCTCCACTCTAGAACCTTTCTTCCCCATCGGTTATCTGTTCTTTGAGCGATGTGGCCAGCCCATTGCCACTTCAGCTTGAGAATCCTACGAGCTATATCGGTAACATTTGTTCTTTGACGAATATCCTCGTTCCGGATTCTATCGCGCAAAGAAACACCGAGCATAGCTCTCTTCATTGCCCCATTGCCTTAATTACCATGCAAAAATTCTTATTTCTCATCCCCGTTTCATCTTTTTACCAACCTCTGATTTATAAATCTTCCTAGTAAAACTCCTTTAATCTATTCTTGCAATTTGTCTAATCCATCGCAACATACCTTTCTTAATCCTTGTCACTACATCTTCTTTAAATCAATCAATCAAATTGGCACGCCTTGGATAGGCAAAGACAATGGAGCGCCACCTGCCACGGTCCTGACAAAACTCCCTCGCTTCCCTCACACCTACAATTCTTTTCATACAATCTCTATTCATCTTCTTTCATACACATTTATCACGCACAATCTTCTCCATAAACAATGGGACGTGACAATTTGATTTGATTAGACAGTTTTTACAATAATATATATATATATATATATAATATGCAAATAATAATTTGCATTTATTTATATATATATTTATATATATATATATATAAATAAATGCAAATTATTATACAAAAATGTACTTTATTAGCGTATTCTTAAGATTTAATATTCAATGTTTGATGCATAATGTTCTTGCCTCTATTGAATTTCCTAATTAAAGTATGTCTGTGAATTAACGCTCGAAGGATCGCTTTCCGCATCGCTTATACAATACCACAACTTCGCCGAGCCATGTAAAATGTTCACGAATATTTCCTAGTTTCAGTTTTCAGTAAAGCTCCCCTAGTGCTTTTACATCACGTATTTTGCATCGTGCTTTAAACCTATGCTGAAAATCATTTATTGTTTAAAACTTCGGAAATATCTTAGATAAATTAGTTTTTAGTAGTGCATACCTGTACATATATTTTTAGTCGTTTCTCAAAGCTAGAATCGAGTTTTTTGTCAACGATTTATTGTGGATTATTATTTAAAATTGAATCCTAAAGAGGAGCACTTTAGGCCGGCATAGTGACAGCGACCGACGTAACCGTATACTGCGACGGTTTTTTCATTCCATTTCATTCATTCATTTGAGGTCCCTTGCATTCAAGAGGTCAGATTTGAGTCACAATAAAACAGTTGTATTCTTTTAGATCTTTGATGTGGTTTACTATCGCGTTTATTTTGATTTTACATTTTTTATTATTCCCACGTTTCGAGAGCTTTGCAGTCATCGGGTCACAGAGAGGTGTTGGTCGTTCTATTGGAGCATCAACAGAACGGCGCCAACCACTTTTCGTTTCGTCAAACCGAAGATTCTCGCAAGATCCTAGTTTTAGTTTTTAGTAAAGCTCCTCTAGTGCTTTTACATCACGTATTTTGCAACGTGCTTAAACCTATGCTGAAAATCAATTATTGTTTAAAACTTTGCAAATACTCGTATCTTAGATAAATTAGTTTTGAGTAGTACATACATATATTTTAACCGTTTTTCAAAGCTAGTCGAGCTTTTTGTTAACGATTTATTGTGGATTATTATTTAACCTTAAATTCTAAAATCCTTTAAGGCGACCATAGTGTAGTGGCAGTGCAATGGTTACGCAAGCCGAAAGCACAGGTTCAACACCAGCCGGTACTAATATATCTTTGATATATGTACTTTGCTTGTCCTGTTTCTATGATTCACTTTAGTAGCTTAGTATATAAATGTATAATAACAAAATAAATAAAAAGGAGCACTTTAGGCCGGCATAGTGACAGCGACCGACGTAACCGTGGACTGAGATGGTTTTTTTATTCCTTGGCGCCCTTTGACCTTCCCTTGCATTCAATTAAGCATCAAGAGGTCAGAATTCAAGTCACAATAAAAAAAGTTGTATTTTTTTCGTAGTCAAAATTATTGCATTTTCTTATATTTTACGCGAACATTGATTAATGAATTAAACATATTTTTTACGGCTTACTATCGCGTTTATTTTGGTTTTGATTTTACATTTTTTTATCAATTCGACGTTTCGAGACCTTTGCAGCCAACACCTCAGTCTCTCCGTGACCACGATGGCTACAAAGGTCTCAAAACATCGAAAAAATAAGAAAATGTAAAATCAAAACCAACGAGATAGTAAGCCGCATATATATTTTTTCATTAGTTAAATATATTACAATAAAAAAAACTTAAGTCTTAACCACTATAAAATCAGTTCTATAGTGGTTAAAATAACAGTTTTTTTCTAAAAAAAACGTTCTAAAACTGTTAAACCGTAGATTGCAGCTTTCGAAAGCTTTTCTGTTAACAATGTCCCCGTGGGAATTGTACCTGTAACCTTGACAGTTGTCACCATAAAACCTGCTTACCCCTATCCGAAGACTGGTTTTCAAATAAAATAGGGGATGCCCCCTTCAGTAGTGGACATTTTCGTAGGCCCTCTATTTATTTGAAATTGTTATTATGTGTTGCATTGCCATTATTAGGACTTATTTTAACCATGGATTCTTCAAGTTAACGCCTTTTGTCAGCAATGCAATGGTACCCAGTCTGCCGATCCGGGGTCTTACCACCACTTATAAATATGCAGACCGTGAAGTGATTTGGTCGCATATATATATAGCATGTTGGTTGTGACTGCTACTTACAGTTATTGAATTGTAGTAGTAGTGGCATCCATTCATGGACCACACTCTAGCTTAACAACAAGCGGTATGCTGTCATATTATGTCGAATTACAATAAAAAAAATTGCAGGGAACTGGCAAACAGCTAGTTGGATTTTTAGTCGACGGTCCTCCAGTCTTGTAAAAAAACTTACCACGAAGTCGAAGTCACAAGTCGCTTCTCATAATTTTAGCTTATTAAATACTATTCCGATGACAACTTTGCCATATTCTGGCACATACTTGCACTTATTACATACTGGCACATATACACTTAAACATATGCCAACGACAGGCTTGATGTAGTGGTGTGCTACCAGTCCGTTACACGGGTTCGATTCCCAGTCGGAGTAAATATTTGTTTCATAGCTTTTATTTGTAATATTTATTAAAAAACAAGAAGTAGATTTTGGCTCCGGGTCTGGTCAATTTTATTCAGTCATCAAATTGTTACGCGCCACTTGTCACGACCCTGACACGACTCCCTCGCTTCCCTTACACCCACACTTATCTTCATACATACTTTATGGTTATGGGCACTAGGCAACCCAGGTTTCTTGAGGATGTCTCCGATTTCGTCAGAAAATACCTTTCTGGTCTCGTTTAACGCATTTATTCACATTAGATTTATAAATTTCTTTTATCAATCTACTTTCACTCATACTTTCCATGTGTCCAAACAATCGAAGCATCACTTTATCAATCCTTGTCACTACATCTTCTTTCTAACCACATCTATCGCGTGCTGTGCTATTCCTCATTCTATCCGCTATCTTCACTCTACATACACTCCTTAACGAGCGCATTTCTACAGCGTTAATTCTACTCTTATGCTTCTTCTGCCACACCCAACATTCACTTTCATATATTAATGTAGGAACAAGCACCGCATTATGAACAGCCATCCCACATACCTACACTCCTTAATGACCGCATTTTTAGATCATTTCTACAATGTGGCTAAAAATCTTTTACAACCTTTTTTCTTTTTATCATCGATATTGTTCACCATAGGTTAATAAACTTTAATAAATTGTATTAAAAAAACATATACCAGAAAAAGTGAAGTGGTTTTACCAGGCGTGCATGAATGTGCAAGAGGTTGCGGCGGCCTGCATCCGTCGCGACTTCCGTCCGTTCTCAAATTTCATTAAGGACCCATTGGGTTTTTATTTATTTTCCCATGGACCGGATCCGGTGAGATTTAAATCTTTAATATTATATATTTTTATAACAAAGAAACTTTCTACATCAAATTATGGTACAAGTAACAATTAGTTTTTTTTCTGTATTTTAATTAATCATTATTCTTTAAAAGGATATCTTGACGAAAGGAATTTATAAATCTGATTTAGATGGATGCTTTAAACGAGACAGGCCCAGGAGGGTGTTTTCCGATCAAATCAGAGACATCCTCAAGAAAGCTGCGTTGCCCAGTGCCCAAAACCACAGAGCCTGTATGAAGAGAATTGTGGATGTGAAGGAAGCAAGGGAGTTGTGTAAGAATTGTGGCAAGTGGCGCTCCATTGTCTCTGCCTATCTCTGTGGGAAAAGGCGTGACATCCACAATTATTTTCATACAAGCTCAACGATTGTATAAATTAGTAATGAAAGTACTATTTAAAAAATACGCTTAAACAGTGACGCAAAGGTTTCGTGATAAGCTATTAAGTTGCCTGTTCCAACTAGGCCGGCATAGTGGATAGTGTGACTGCTACTTACAAATATTTAACTGTAGTAGCGGTCACCTCCATTCATGAACGCACTCCAGCTTAAAATCAGGCGGGGTGCCACAATAATAATAACATAACCTAGGTATACTAAATTTAGAAGCAATGTTTCTAAATTTTTAATCTCCTAATTACTAGACAGACACAAAGGATCAGACCCTCAGACAGTCACCAACATACATCTAACAGTATAAATCCAAACCACAGCATTAAATATAGACCAGAAGTGTCATTCATTTAAAGTTATGTCAGTCTGTTGCACAAAGGCTCGTAGTTTTTTTGTGGCTCGACATATGACAGTATCCGCCTGGTGTTAAGCTGGAGTGCGAGCTATAAATGGAGGTGACTTCTAACTACAGTTAGATAACTGTTAGTAGTAGTCGCATCTACTATGCCGGCCTAGTTAATACCAGTAACTTAAAAGCTGATCCCGAAACGCGTGTAGGGTATAAAATGATATTTTAATACTTGAAAGTGTAGTTTTTATCGATCGGTTATTGATATTTTACCGGCTGGGGTGGCGTTGATAACAGAATCTGCAGAATCTGTTAGGTACCAAAAATTGTCAAAGTTAAGAAAGAAGCCGTCACAGACACATCCGTTTTTTCTGTGCTAGCATTCATACGAGTTACAGTTATTTGCGGGCTCGTTTCCGCACTTGAAGTCCTCTTCGGTTTTCTTCGGTGAGTAGCACATCCACTATGCCGGCCTAGTTGGAACCGGCAACTTACAAGCTGATCCCGAAACGTGACCAAATCACTTCACGGTCTGTATACTTGTCTGTAAATACACACAACCATTGTGCCAATCTTGCTTTTGTCACTTGGATGCATAAAAACTTTCATTCTTATACAATGTACAGTCAAATTAGCTTGGAGCCATAACCATAGAGATTAATGAAGAGAATTGTGGATGTGAAGGAATCGAGAGACTTGTGTCAGGATCGTGGCAAGTGGTGCTCCATTGTCTCTGCCTATTCCTGTGGGTAAAAGGCGTGACAATTTATTTGATTGATTGTTGCGTTGAGGTGTCGATATATTCATTCTCTATAATTAACAACCTTCTATGTTCTATGGTCACAGACAGATCAGTAGGTAGGCATAGACAAACATATATTTACAACGTTCAGGCTTTTAGGGGTGATCGAATGCAATTATGCTGCCAGACAGAGGGGCAGGTCAGTAACACTGGCGACGACAGACTGACAAACATCTCTTCAAAAAGGGGTGGCTAGAGGGCAAAGGAACAAATTATATAAACATAAATATAATATTCTATGTACTATATTAGTCATTCAGAAATCATTAATTACAAATCATGAGTAGTAAGTAGGCAGTGGTACCCAGTCTGGCAATCAGGGGTAGTAGTTAGTACCACTACTTACGACCGTGAAGAGAGAGTTTATTTTGTATTCATTTATTTACAACTTTATGCACTATACTTACTAGTCTATATAGATACCGGCAGAATGAGCTCCTATTATTGAGCTGCGCAGTATAAGTATCGGCAGATTCTTATAATCTGGACGACTGCGATGGGAGCATGTCCGCCTATCTATACAGTCGTGAAAATATTATCGGCGGAATGCAGATAATTATGATACCGTGAAGAGACTTAGTCGCGTTTTGGGATTCGATTATTTATTCCCAAAGTGGTCCAGGTAGACTCCCAGGAGACTTGATGGATGTCTACGTTAGCGAGGCAAAAATATGAGGGTTTACAATTTGTAAGCGGGGGTCCACGATAATTTATCTGGTTTTGATAGTGAAAAACTACAATATTGGCTTGATGACTTCACCTCAATGTAGGTAGATTAATATTTTCAGAAGCTCAGCGACAGCGACTGTAACTTTCATATTCCATATTCAGTACAACGTGTCGCGACTTGCAAAAGCGGTTTTTGTCGAGGTTTAGGAATATGGTAGACATGTAGCTGCAGGGGTCCACCGGAAAGAGCAATATTTTGAAAGCGATCTATGAGTAAAAAAGTTTAGGAACCTCTGGATTAGATTGTTCCGGTATTAGGTATACGCGAGTTCGGTTTCCGCAAAAGAGCGGCAAAGGCTCAATGCGACTGCTACTTGCAGTTAAAAGACGACCCATTTCCAGTAGACGACCATATTTCAAAGTTACATTGATACCGGCAATGGATCTTGGTACACCATGGTCAGATTTGACCTTAACTTGCCTGATAGTAGGCAAGGAAAAGTCTAAAAAAAAAAGTGTTTAACACTAGCCTAAGACAGAGACCGGCATAGTGACGGCGACTGAAGCAGCCGTGAACTGACTCGGGTTTTTAAATCGTCGGCACTCTTGGACCTCCTCTTGCCCTCATCAAGCAGGACAGTCAGATGTCGAGTCACAATAAAAAAAAAGAAAAAAAGACCAGTCTAAGTCATAATCATAAATGTAAGTATAGAAAATTCTAGTATTTCTGCCCCGGAAGGGTGTAATGATGACGCATAGGGTAGTCCGGACACACCCCTGTCTATGACAACGTGATTCTATAATGAGGTTATTGATGGATCGATAAGGGTTTTAAAACAGGTGATATTGAGAAAAATAACAAATGGTATAACTTTATAGGGAATATGAATTGAGGATTCTATTGGGCCGTTTCTATTTTTTTAGGTTTTTTTTTAAATACATTTTAGGTATTTAAATATTATGAGAAAAAGAGCTTGTTATCTTTTGCAGCAATTATTTGAAAAAATGGCTGCTTTGTCTTTTACTTTTTTGTTAAATTTATTGTAGAACATTTTAAAAAAACACTTAGATATTAGGTAATTTTTAAGTAAATCAATCAAATTATCACACTTTTCCCACAGGGATAGGCAGAGACAATGGAACGCCACTTTCCACTATCCTGACACAACTCCCTCGTATCCCTTACATCCAAAATTCATTTCAAACGATAATTATTAGGTAAATAGATAAACATATTTTTTTTATTGAATGTATGAGTATTTACTTATTTATTAAATAGCATGAGTAATAGAATTTATTTTATTTATTTTAAACTAAGCTACTAAAGCGTTTGTATCATAGAAACAGGACAACCAAAGTACATAAATCAAAGATACATTGGTTACGGCAAGTGGTTTCGGACCCGTGTTTTTGGTTTGCGTGACCATTGCACTGCCACTATACCACGGTCGCCTTATTAATAGAATGTTGATTGATCTTCGCCTGCACTACGACTACGACGCTATTGTAGCAGAGCGAGACATTTTTATTTTATTTTTATTGTGACTCGACATATGAGAGCACCCCGCTTGATGTTAAGCCGAAGTGTGGTCCATGAATAAATGTCACTGCTACTACAATTCAATAACTGTGAGTAGCATCACATCCACTATGCCGCTTATTTAGAACCGGAAACTTACAATCTGATCCCGAAACGCGACCAAATAAATCACTTGACGTTCTGTATACTCGGTGAGATGTGGTGGGACTAAGATATAAAACTGGCACCTAGGGATTGGTACAGCTATTCCGACAACTATCCTGATCCATTTATACAGACTTTATAATTCATAGCCCTGTGGACATATGCATTTTAAACAATGTCCTTGATGTTTTATCTAAAACGATATTAAATAGAAATTCATTTAAAGGATCAAAGTAAATATTAATAACTGGTAGTCATCAGAATATCCTGCAAATATAATACAAGCAAATATAACATCTGTTTTAAGTGAAATAAAGGCGTAAGTCGTTTGTTAAATGTCTAAGTTTCCCCTTTGTTTGGTTACTTCCGAAAAGTTATAAAAGTCACGGACCTCTGTGTTTTGCTGATATTTTTAACGCTGATTTCAAAGACCAAACTAAAACATTATTATTATATTTTAATTGTAGTTATTTATAGTAAAAGAAATTTTTTGAAAGAAGATGTAGTGACAAGGATTGACAAAGGAATGCTCCGATGGTTTGGGCACATGTAAATGATGAGTGAAAGTAGATAGTGAAGTAATTTTATTTTTATAATGGTGATTTATTTAAAGTTAGCAGGAAACGACTGGATTTCGGCCGCTTCTAGCAGGCCATAGGGGATGCCTAGGTACAGCAGTGGAAGACTAATAGCTGTCAATATGTAGGTCTATTTTTTTTATTGTGACTAGACATATGACAGCACCCGTCTGATGTTAAGCTGTAGAGGTCCATAAATTGAAGTAACTGCTACTACAGTTAAATAACTGTAAGTAACAGTTACATCCGCTATGCCAGCCTAGTTGGCACCGGCAACTTACAAGGCTGATCCCGAAATTCGACTAAGTCGTTTAACAGTCTGTATAATATACTTGTAAGTGGTGGTACTACCCCGGATCGGCAGACTGGGAACCACTGCCTACCACTCTATTATGAATTATAT
Source organism: Tinea trinotella (assembly GCA_905220615.1). NCBI lineage: Eukaryota > Metazoa > Arthropoda > Insecta > Lepidoptera > Tineidae > Tinea > Tinea trinotella. Next base: position 1,368,656 of record HG992321.1, on the reverse strand, counting down.
CTTTATAATAAAAAAACCTGAAAAAACGTAAAATGTACACAACAACTAAACCGTCGCACGACAAAGCCGTTAAAAATAAAATTCGAAACTTAAAAATAAAACAAAAGGAAAACTTCATAAAGGCGCGGAACACGAAACACACCAACTGATTCGATTCACGATTTAAAATTGGTACACAGACGCACACACACACACACACAACCTGCCCGGGAAATTCTCAGCTGACACACACTGACACAAGTTCCTGTATACACACACACTCATACATATTTCAATGTTAGCTAACTCACACACACATAGACAACTGACACACTAACAAATAAGAGTAAACGTACTGCACACATAGATAACAAGCGAGGAAATGCACGCACACTAATACAGAATTATGTTTGTATGTGTTTTCACGCACACCAGTATCGTTGGGTGGTTGTAGCCCGCGAGTGGGATGAGTGCTCGGGGCCTAGTAGTACTACAGACACATTGATCCGGTGGCGTCTCCCTGTCTGCCATCGATTCAGCTTCCTGCAACAGACGGGACCGTTGCCTAGCAACCGGCCGGGGAGGACTGCAAGCTGTAGTAATGAAAAATATCGTTCTTTTTCATTAATTACTAGACTTTTTTTATTTTTTATTTTCTCTGGTACTTCATAAAGGTCTATGAACGCTGTTGAGTAGGGTACTGAAGTTATTCGGAATGCTTATTCTCGTCGCTATGCCGGCCTTAAGTAATTTTCAAGCCTGAATGTGTGTATTATGTTAATTATTGTTTTTGTTAGTACGTTTATACTTCTCTACAATAACTCTGTATTTAGTAGCATTTATAATACGGAGCTATCGTCCGTCTGCCTGTGGAATATTTATTTCTCTTTCTTTCTATATTATTAAATAGACCGTAGATCAAATGGTTTGAAAGATATTGACTATGAGATTGCGGAAACTTGATGCAGTAAATGATAGGATTTTGTACATGTAGAAGCAACGGTTAGATTGGAATCCGTGAAGGATTTTTTGTATAATAATATTAGGTATATTTTTACATTGTATAAATTGTTAAAAAAATCACCTATTAATCGCCTAAAAATCGCTCATTACTTATTTCATACAGTATTGGATTATGCCAGAATTAATGAAAAATTAATGATTTTTTTACGACAGGCGTGGACGAACGGTTAGCGCTTGGTTTGTTGCGCGCAAAGTCCCTGGTTTGGTTCCCGGTCGGAGCAAATATTTGTATCATAGCTTGTATTTGTAATATTTAATAATTAAATTATTTATTGCATATTTTTTAATAATAAAATAATAATAAAAAAGACGTGTATATTTGCTTCGGGTCTGGTTATCAAAGAGTGGTAGGCCGTGGTGCCCAGTCTTACATAAAAATACTTACAGTTTAGAGAAATCGGCATGGATAGGCACGCAATAGTTTAAAGAATAGTTTAAAGGCAGACAATGTTTTACTTTGAACCAATAATTTAAATAAGGTGAATATACCACGTATAGGTAGGCCCAAAGTAACATTGGTGACCATTTCACTACCACTACACCACGGTCGCCTTTATGATATGATAAATTGATGTCCATCTCATAGGCTTTCAGTAAAATATGCGCGTATTTGTCAGCATCACTTGGTTCCGCCATGTCGCCTACTTAATGTTGTTTATTTCCTTATACATAATAGAGAGATATATCAAATTCTTGGATGCAGGGGCAAAAGAAGGGAAAATATGAACGTAAACGTCAAAGCATTTTTTCTCGGATGGGTGGGTAAACGAATTGATGAGAATTATTACGCCTCTAATAGCGCAGGGGTAGGTGGGGACTACGGACCGTCACTTGCTACATATGAGATTTCAAAATAATTTTCCGCTGTAATTTTTTTATTACAACTACGGTACTAAATTACTTATTGTCCTTAGATTTTGCGCGAACATTGATTCATAAATTAAACAAATTTTATGCGGCTTACTATCGCGTTTATTTTGGTTCAGATTCAATTTTTTTTTATTCGGACGTTTCGAGAGCTTTGCAACCATCGTGGTCACGGAGAGACTGAGATGTTGGTCGTCCTATTGGTTGACGCTGTTATTGTTTCCAAATCTAAACCAAAATAAACGCGATATTAAGCCGCATAAAATTTGTTTAATTTACTTAATTACTTTATTGTGTTATATTATTTATTTATACAATAGGTGAACTTAATATCTGATTTTAGTTAATATATATTATGTATCTATTGTTTTCTATTAGGGCATAACATCTGACCAGATAGAAAGTTTAAGAGCGCCAAATACTGACAAAAACCGACTCAGTTTCCGGCTGCTTCAGGAATTCGCTTTCTACAGAATATTGAACTCCTAATTAAATATGATAAAAATGTTAAAAAAAAAGAAGATGCTGCATAGAAAGATTCGAAAATAGGAGATAGACTAGTATATAGATCCCCTGCAACTACGCAGACATGGTGGCTCTGTGCGTCCTCTATCGCCTATACCACAGAGAATGTTCCGAGGAGCTCTTTAACCTTGTTCCTACGTCGTCTTTTCACACCCGTAATACCCGCACTGGTCGGGGGAAGCATCCGCATTTTGTCGACCGAATCGGCAGTCGAACTAAAAAGTTCAGTGCGTCTTTTCTTTGTAGAACAATCGACAAGTGGAATGCTTTGCCAGCCCATGTGTTCTCTCCATCCTATAACCTTGGATCCTTCAAGCGATGCGTGAAGAAGCACCTTTGGCCGGCATAGTGACGGCGACTGGGGCAGTCGTGATCCAATTCTCGGTTTTTTCAGTCGTCGTCAATCTTGGACCTCCTCTTGCCTATTATCAGACGGGACGTGGTCAATAGAAAAATATAACATGGTAGATATAATAAAAAAAATCGATTAATACGAATAATAAATTATATTAATAAGAAAATACAAAATTAGAGAAAACATTTTTATTATACTCTTTTGGGATTATTTAGACCCGAGTAATATCAAGAGACTATTTAATATTATATTTTTAAACAAACAATAAAAAATTGTGTGGCTTTTATGACAAAACGTATACTTTGTCTATCTATTCAATCAAATCAAATCAAATTGTCACGCCTTCTTCCAACAGGGATAGGCAGAGACAATGGAGCGCCACTTGCCACGACCCTGACACAACTCCATCGCTTCCTTCACATTCACAATTCTCTTCGAAGTTCTATGATTATAGACACTAGGCATCCTAGCTTTCTTGAGGATAAATACAAAATGGCGCCCGCATCGCACACAATAGGCGTTAAACGAACACTAATACAATCATGGCTGAAATAAAATTGAATCCAAAGCCTGTGAACATTAAAAATGCAAAAGCAATCAAACGCTTGTCCAATCAGCGGTGTCAGAGCCATTTCCCGCCAAAAAGAGTGGAAAAACCGCGGGAACCTTCTGTCACGTTTGCACTCCAGACAAAAAACAAACAAAACCTACAATCCTCGCTTATTCCTATTTCCTATTAAAAATGTCGTATCACATGTCGAGTCATATTTAAAAAAAAATCTAATTAACTATTATGGTCTCTATGTTATTTTTATTTATTTGTAATATTGTGGCTTAAATTAAACCATAGAGCTTGTGTTAAGAGAATTGTGAATGTAAAGGAAGCGAGGGTGTTGTGTCAGGATCGTGGCAAGTGGTGCTCCATAGTCTCCGTCTATCCCTGTGGGAAAAAGGCGTGACAATTTGATTGATTGATTGAAATTATAACAGCATCCGGTCTGATGTTAAGTTTCGCTGCGGCCCATGAATAGTTACAACTGCTACAGTTAAATAACTGTCAGTAGCAGTTGCATCCACTATGGTGACCTAGCTGGAACCGGCAACTTACAAGCTGATTTTGAAACACGACTGAGTCACTTTACAGTCTGTACAAGTGTACCACTACTTGGAAGTTTAGTACCTACTGTTTGCCTACCACTCTTTATCAATTCTTATGAATACATATTAAATTATCACGTCTCTTTTCAACAGGGATAGGCTGAGACAGTGGAAAGTGCCCATAACTGCACTAGGCTTCTTGAGGTTGTGTCGGATTTGGTCCGAAAACCTCCTGGGTTTGCCTCGTTTAACGCATCCATCCACATGAGATTAATAAATTCCTTTCATTCTAATTTCACTCATCATTTCCATGTGCCCAAACCATTAACAGTTTATCTATAAATTAGAATATACATACTATACTAATAAATAATAGTCCAAAGCAAATTTTCAACATGTTCTCCTACTAATGCAATAATCTCGACTAATATTGGAGTGCACAGTGAATAATGGAGTGCAGGCGTAGGGAGGTGGAGGGGGCGCTAAACAAAAAGCCTTTTCGATCGAAACTACACAGACTAGACGTTATATACAAATATAAGTACTAGGGTAGCATACAGACGCGGTAGTTATCAAGCTCTAGTTATAGGTGAGGCTGCGTTCGATGCACACAATTTATAGAGGGCACATTATTTTAAGCTAGAACCTTTGTTCCTACAAGAGAATTGTGTATGTGAGGGAAGCGAGGGAGTTCGTGGCAAGTGGCGCTCCATTGTCTCTGCCTATACCCGTGGGAAAAAGGCGTGACAATTTGATTGATTGATAAAAAAACGTCAGTTGATCTGCGTTGATTGGTTACCTAAGCCAGAATGTCAAATTCATTGTGCAATTTTAGTGCGTTTTTGACGCAGTGAATGTTACGTAAAAGTCACGTCGAAAGTTCGCGAAAAATCCATTTCGCTGTCATGTAATTAGTAGAATCGGGCCCCTGTAGTCATCGGTACTGCGACTCGATTTGATTGATGAACAATATTCTGTGTCCTTTCTCCCTGCTTAATCGTTTCACTCACCTCTTCATCCGATTGGAAAATAATGAAATATAAAATATGACAAAACTATAAATGCTATGACAGTATACAGCCGCAGTAGTAGCGTACTGATACCTTTCAATTGAAATATAAGCTGCAGAATTCGTACATAATTTCAGAAATATATTAATAGAATAACTAGAACATGTCTGACAAATAATAAAATACTGTTTATGCTTTAAAATTATACATTATTAAAGAATATTAATAAAGTATATTTTAGATGATATTTTTTATTTATAGTTTAGTTATAGTTAATTATACGAGAATTAATATAGTTTTAATTTTATATGTTTTTCAATAAATGGTTGAATCTATATAATGATAAAAAATATATTATAAAAATATAAATGATTTTATAGAGGTTATTCACGACCATTGTTTATTAAATGCAAGATTATTTAAAATAAAATATGGCAGATATTAGATAGGGGTTTAGGCAGACAGTTGGTTATTTGCCAGTCTGCCGACTCGGGGTAGTACAATCACTTCCAAGTGTATGCAATTTGCGTGAATGCAAGTTGCGTTTCGGTATAAGCTTGAAAGTTGATTTTTAAAGCGGCTGCTACTTACATTTTATTTAACTGTTGTTCAATATTAACACGTGGAGCCACAATTTAAAAATAATGAAAAAATAAAAAAAACTCCTCAATAAAGCTAAATTGTCTAATAGCCGTAGAGCTTGTATAAAGAGAAAAAGTGGCGCTCTCTGCCTATCCCTGTAGGGAAAAGGAGTTACAAGTTGATTGATTTAATTTAAATACAAAAAAAAGAAATACTTAACAATATGAACTAAACGATATATCAACTGGACGTTTAGAAAATTGCACATTTTACTGAAATACTTACAATTTCCTAAAAACCCCATCCTTAAGCTAACGTATATCTACCAAAAACATAAATTGCAACTCACTTCTTAAAATGCTACAATTTACACTGAAACCTATATTTCAACAACATTAAATTTATTTACAATATCCATTACCGCTTTAGTGTGAATACTTTAAAGAGGTTTTCCACATATACAGCAATGTAGACGGAATTGCTAGGATCACTCGTTTTAGTGTGGCTACGATAATAGAAGTGTCTGTCTCGACTGGTTTATTGGCATGAAGCCCAGACCTACCCCAACGTTTTCCGCGTAGTGCCCCACCCCCTATGCAATCCTGCCACCCTGGTACCTGCATAAGTATTTTAAAATTATATATTTATTATTCAAGTCTTATTTCATAAAACTACTGAAAATGGCGAACAAAGATAGACAAGTTGGAGATAATTTGCCCAGTCTGCTGATCCGGAGTAGTACCATCACTTACAAATGTACAAACTGCGAAGTGACTCAGTCGCGTTTCATAATCAGCTTGTAACTAGGCCGGCATAGTGAATGCGAGAGTTGCTTTCATTTATTTCACTGTAGAAACATGTCACATGTCGAGTCTCAATACAAATAACTACATGTCCACTGTGCCTAGTTAAAGCCGGCAACTTACAAGCTGATTCCTAAACGCGACTAAGTCACTTCAGGTCTTTATACTTATATTGGTGGTACTACCCCTAATTGGCAGTGCCTACCACTTTTTAATGAGCAGACCCTGAGTCAAAAACTCCTTTTTTATTAACAAATATGTGTAATACCTAATCTGACGACCGTGGTGTAGTGGCAGTGCAATGGTTACACAAACCGGAGAGCACGAGTTCGAGACCACCCACTGGTACCAATGTATCTTTGATATATGTACTTTGGTTGTCCTGTTTCTAATATACAAGCACTTTAGTAGCTTAGTATAGAAATTTAAATATATTTTTTTATTATGACACGATATCTGACCACGACCCGCCTGATAATAAGCAAGAGGAGGTCCAAGAGTGACGACGGCTGAAAAATCTAATTATAAATACGAGTAAAAGCTTTAAAACGAAATTCAATCAGGAATCGAACCCGGGACTCTACAACAAACTGGTGTGCTTACGAATGCGCCACGTTTGTCGTTATGTACATGTGTCAAAGTTTTACAATTAAGAGTGCATTGATATAGACCCCTTAACCGTACACCGAACCACCTAATAACGGCCCATCCAATCTACATACACCCGTCAACATCCACCTATTTGATTTTGACCGCACCCCTCTCTTACTAATTGAGGTTCAATGTACTGGAGTTTTGATGAATCATTTTGTATGTACTCACTTGCCTATGATATCTATTGTAAAAGAGATTGTTACCAATTATAAAAAATATTTATATTTATTATTGTGACTCGATATAATATGACAGCACCCCGCTTGATGTTAAGCTGGAATGTGGTCCATGAATGAATGTCACTGCTACTACAATTCAATAACTGTGAGTAGCAATCACATCCACTATGCCGGCCTAGTTGGAACCGGCAACTTACAAGCTGATCCCGAAACGTGACCAAATTTCTTCAAGGATCCTTACGGATGGGCAGAATGGGTGCCACTGCCTACCACTCTTTGATAACCAGACCCGAAGTAAATATCTACCTCTTTTTTTTATTAACAAATATTAACAAATATTTAATATAATTATTAAATATTCCAAATAAAGGCTATGAAATATATATTTAATATAAAATATTTGCTCTAACCGGGAATTGAACCCGGGACTTGTCGACCAATAATTGTCGTCCACGCCTGTCGTCTTGCGTATAACTTGCGTACAACAACTACTTATGAATATTGAGGGGTAGACATGGAAACGTTCACGAAATTGTCGATTAAGGCGACTACGGTTGCTGCAAAATAAATACATAATAAAACCTGTAAGAAATGGTCGATTTTGCAAGGAGTCTTTTTATATTTATCAACTATATACAAAAAGTTAACGGCCGATCTTATTGACTTTTAGTGTGCATGTTGGGGCTAACCTACTCGTAACAAAGCACACATTCTTTCAAAGGACATCATTCATTTTCGACAGACATCATATTTGTGAGCCTACAAAATATTGTAGCCTACAAAATATTGTAGGCTCACCACTCAAAGAGTGGTAGGCAGTGGTACCCAGTCTGCCGATCCGGGGTAGTACCACCACTTACAAGTATACAGACCGTGAAGTGATTTGGTCACGTTTCGGGATCAGCTTGTAAGTTGCCGGTTCCAACTAGGCCGCCATAGTGGATGTGATTGCTATGAGTACTTACAGTTATTGAATTGTAGTAGCAGTGACATCCATTCATGGACCACGCTTTGGCTTAACATCAAGCGGGGTGCTGTCATATGTCGAGTCACAATAATATATAATATATACTACTATTTATATATATATATATATATATATATATATATATATATATATATATATATATATATATATATATATATATATATATATATATATATATATATATATATATATATATAAATAGTAGTTTCGATACTTGTATTGATAAAACGAATGAGTGCGGTCAATGAATGGAGGCTATTACTACTACAGTTAAATAATAGCAATTCGCAATCGCATCCACTGTGCCGGCCTAGATCTGCATTTAATTAAACGCATTCACTACGCATCTCCCACAGGGTTAGGTAGAGATACCTAACCCTGTGGGAGATATTATGATAAACTTGGCCGGCATAGTGACGGCGACTGAGGCAACCGTGAACTAACTCGGTTTTTTCGGTCTCTCGATTTTTTTCTCACCATCAGGCAAGTCGAGGTCAGATGTCAAGGAACAATAATAAAAAACTGTTTGATTAATAAAAGATCTCCGCCATTTTTATTCGTATTAAAAACAAAACTATAAAAGTACTTTATTAGGTTTTAAAAGGTGGAAAATCAATGCAAGCCTGCACAAAGGATAGTAGGAACAAGTATGGCTGCAGCAGAGTAGTGTCGCATCCGGCGGTTGTCATGGCAACGGACCAACTCGGCGACAGATATGCCAGATATTTTTAAGAACTTTTTTTATTTTGACCACATATTTTTATTTTGTCACATCTAACCTCGACCCGCCTGATAATAAGCAAGAGGAGGTCTAAAAGTAACGACGACTGAAAAAACCGAGTCAGTTCACAGCTGCCCCAGTCTCCGTCACTATTCCAACCAAAGGTGCTTCTTTAAGCATCGCTTGAAGGATCCAAGGTTATTGGATAGAGAGAATACAAGGGCTGGTAAAGCATTTTACTTGTCGATTGTTCTACAAAGAAAAGACGCACCGAACTTTTTCTGCTTTCAGAACGATACGCGGAGCGAGTTGATATTGTCATGTGAATTTCTTAGGCTTTTTGGCCCATACTTATTAGGAAGTAATATTGTTCTTTTTAAATACAAATAACACAGGCGCCATTAATTAAACGAAAAAGAAGACATCTGACCTCAACTTGCTGGTAAGCAAGGAAAGGTTCAAGAGTGCCATCTGCTAAAAACAGACTCAGTGCCGGCCACCGAGTGGTATGCAGTGGTGCCCAGTCTGCCGATCCATAGTATACAGACCGTGAAATGATTTAGTCGCGTTTCGGGATCATCTTGTAACTTGCCGGTTCCAACTAGGCCGGCATAGTGGATGTGACTTCTAATTATTTAACTGTAAGTAGCATTTCCTTTTTATTCGTTTTTTTCTGTCTTTTGCACTCTTGGGCAAAATCTAAGAAAATACTACAATCTGGTAGCACTATTTATGAAACGCCGCGCTGTCTGCTCGTCACCCGTCTGCCAGCTCTATCAGAGATGTACAAACGTAGCTCTGCGTTTATTATAAAGCCTCCCTCCCGCAGAGCAAACTACACTCACTCGCAATATCAATTAAGGCCACCGTGGTGTAGTGGCCACGCAAACCGAGAGCACGGGTTCAAAATCACTTGCCATCTTTGATATATGTACTTTGGTTGTCCTGTTTATATGATACCAGCACGTTAGTAGCAGTTTTCTGATGGTTTCAGGACATTTGTAGCAATCGCATCCACTATGTCGGCTTATTTAAAACTGGCAACTGAACTACATGAAACTCACTACATGAAAACTGGAGAAAATATTAGACGACATACGTGTATGTATACATAAATATTTAGGTATATATTACACGTGAGAACTAAATAAAAATTGTTATCTATTATAATATACTAAAATTCTATTAAAAAAAAGGATTTACTTTTTTTAAGCAAAAACACCTTATTTTTTTATCACAGTAATATACATAAAACGATGATATGTGGTTAAATAAATTGGCTGTGTGGTTAAAAAGTATTCAATTTATTTCTTTGGTGGGAAACAGCAGGCTAACTGCTAAAAGAGAAAAGATGGTGATGATATCGCTATACGAGTAAGAAGAAAGCTAATAGAGGAGTTATAATGCATTCTTTTTTATTTAGTGTTTTCTTAAAGCTAAAGTTTAATCACAAAAACAACAATAGTTACTGATAAACTTTTTATAATAGCATAAACAAACAAACAATCAATCAATCAAACTGCCGTGACTTTTTCCCACAGGAATAGGCAGAGCCAAAGAACTCTCTCGCTTCCCTTACATCCATAATTCTCTTCATACAAGCTCTATGGTTATGGGCACTAGGCCACCCGGTTTTCTTGAGGATGTCTCCAATTTGGTCGGAAAACACCCTTCTGAATCTGCTTTGTTTACCGCATCGCATTTTTAAATTCCTTTTGTCCATCTATATTCAATATAGCATAAAAAAAACTTATTAAAAAAATCTAAACCAAACTAACGTAAGTAAGTAAATCATACAAAAAAGCAGCATTTAATCAATCAATCAATCAATTAAATTGTCACGCCTTTTAGATCATTCGCCAAGTAGCATTCAGATGCCCGGAAAACAAGTGCGTCATATTAGTTTAATACTGGCGCATTTCCTTCACTGCAGCATCCTAGCTTGGCTGCCCGGGACTCGGGGATCTCCGACGACGCTCGACTGTCATCGGCCATGTTGTCTATGTGTGCGTGTAACACCCACTCGTATATACAGCGTAGAGGGTTGCGCGTGTGTGCCTCGTACTACTGAACTTTGGTAATGAACGCCGACGCTGGCCGTTCGCCTCTGACGGGTGGTGGGTGGAAAGAGGGAGCTCTACGAGAGAACGGAGAGCACCCGGCAGCCGCAACGTGCATAAGCTCTTTTCCGATATTAAAACGGCTTAAATGGGAACTAGGAAGAAAATAGACTTTACGTGTTTGCTACGCTGAATTTATGTTTGCCTGGTACTTGTGTTTTTAATATTTTTAATTTCTCTTAGTAATTTTTATACTGAAGCACAAGCAGTGTTTAATGTGGATTTTATTATTCAATATGTTTACTTAATTTTCATATTATTAATGCTAGTTTCATTTACTATATTAATTAGTAATAAAAACTACTAAAAGGAATTCATGTATAGGTCAACTACTGCGGCCGGAATCAAACCCGGTATCTGCCCCAGCAGTTGGTAAAACTACACGAGGAAGAGAAAGGATCAATCAATCAATCAAATTGTCACGCCTTTTTTCCACAGGGATAGGCAGAGACAATGGAGCGCCACTTACCACGATCCTTACACAACTCCCTTGCTTCCTTCACATCCACAATTCTCCTCATACAGGCCCTATGGTTATGGGCACTAGGCAACCTAGCTTTCTTAAGGATGTCTCCGATTTGGTCGGAAAACACTCTCCTAGGCCTGCCTTGTTTAACTCATCCATCCACATCAGATTTATAAATTCCTTTCGTCAATCTACTTTCACTCATCCTTTCCATGTGCCCAAACCATCGAAGCATTACCACGATCCTTACACAACTCCCTTGCTTCCTTCACATCCACAATTCTCCTCATACAGGCCCTATGGTTATGGGCACTAGGCAACCTAGCTTTCTTAAGGATGTCTCCGATTTGGTCGGAAAACACTCTCCTAGGCCTGCCTTGTTTAACGCATCCATCCACATCAGATTTATAAATTCCTTTCGTCAATCTACTTTCACTCATCCTTTCCATGTGCCCAAACCATCGAAGCATTCCTTTGTCAATCCTTGTCACTACATCTTCTTTTAAACCACATCTATCACGCAGTGTGCTATTCCTTATTCTATCAGCTATCGTCACTCCACATACACTCCTTAACGCCCGCATTTCTACAGCGTTAATTCTACTCTCATGCTTCTTCTGCCATACCCAACCTTCACTTCCATACATTAATGTAGGAACAAGCACCGCATTATGAACAGCCATCCGTGACTTTTGGGACATTATTTGGCTTTTCATTATACAATGGATGGCACCGTTCACTACGTTACCCTTTTGCACTCTTCTCTCAATATCTTCATCACACTTTCCATCCCTAGTAAACATACTTCCCAAGTAAACAAATTGTTTGACTTGTTCCACTTTCTTTCCGTCTATCATTATCTCACATTCTGTCATTTCATCCTCTCTCTCCAAAACCATTACCTTAGTTTTACTTACATTCACTTTCATACCTTTCTTTCCTAATTCCGCATTCATTATAGTGACCATTTCCTGTAACTCATACGCCGAAGATGCAAGGATAACTTGATCGTCAGCGTACAAGAGACATTTGATCACCAAGTCATTCATTCTTAAACCATACTTCCTTTCACGCAACTCTTTCAGACAACTGTCCATGAATAGATTGAAGAGCCATGGTGACGCTACACATCCCTGTCTGACACCTTTAAAGATGCCAAACCAGTCAGATAGCGCCCCGTTAATTCGAACACATGCACTGGAATCCTCATAGAGAGATTTTAAGTGCACGGACCAAACGCTCCTCCAACCCAAACCCGGACAGCTGCTGCCACAATTCACTCCTGTTCACTCGATCATAGGCCTTCTCAAGGTCAACAAAAGCACAAAACACCTTCTGGTGTTTTGCCAACACTTTTTCGCTGACGCATCTTAGAGAGAAGATCTGATCCATACATCCCATCCCTTTCCTAAATCCCGCTTGCGCATCCCAAATTTTATCATCTGTTTCATGCATCACCCTTTCAATCAATACTTTCGCATACAACTTGCCAACAATACTGAGAAGGCTGATGCCGCGGTAATTTTTGGGTTCCTGTTGCGACCCCTTCCCCTTGTATAGTGGTACAATGACAGCCTTGCGCCAGTCCCCTGGTACAAGACCGTTCACCCAGCACTTACTGAAAAGGAGACACAACCAGGAAGCCACCAGCTGACCACCGCCCTTCAGCATCTCGACAGTTATTCTGTCACACCCAGCCGCTTTTCCAACTTTCATTCTTTTCAATGCATTCACAATCTCTTTCACATCTATATCACATTCAGATTCACTTTCATTCAGCGTGGAGGACACATCGACACACTCTGGTGCTGTATTATCATCCTCCACAAATAAACTTTCAAAATACTCCTTCCATCGTCCTAACACTTTCTTCTCTTCAATCACTAAATCACCATTCGAATCCCTAACCACATTCACTTTAGACTTCTCCAGTCCTCCCCGGGCTATCTTAACCTGTTTCCAGAACAGTTTGATATTATCCCGGAAATTTCTGGAGAATTTCCTCTCGATATCCTCTTTCACCTCTTTCTTCTTTCGTTCTATACATTCTTTCACTTTAATTTTTATTTCCTTATATTCATTCATTACCTTACATACATCCTCATCGTTCTTACCCGCGTTTGTTCGTCTACTAGCTTTAACTGCTAGTAGATCCTGCCATTTTTTCTTCTTCTCGCATACTAATACTTCCGTTTCCTTATCCCACCACATGTTGGGCCTTACATTCTTCCTCTTGCTCACTCCACACACTTCTTCTGCAGCTTCTGTCATACCATTCCTCAATTTCATCCATACTTCCTCCACACTATCATTCTCATGGTTACAGACATCTCCTATTTTCTCACGTAACTTACTTACATACTCCTCTTTCACTTCTGCATCTTGCAACTTTTCTCCTTTTATTCTTGTCAACTGTGTTGTCGATTTACGACTGCGGTTTCTCCAACCCTTGAACAGACCATTTATTCTTGACATTACAAGAAAATGGTCTGTTCCAATGTTGACCCCGCGATAAACCCTCGTATCGACAACATTGACTTTTAACCTTTCATCCATAATCACAAAATCTATCATACTTCTCTCTTTATTCCTCTCCCATGTATACATGTGAATCTCCTTGTGACAAAACTTCGAGAGAAAGGAACAGTGGCATAACCCTTTGATCTTGGATCCTACAAGCAATGCGAGAAGAAGCACCTTTAGCCGGCATAGTGACGGCGACTGAGACAGCCGTGAACTAACTCCTTTTGTTTATCATCAGGCGGGTCGATGTGAGATGTCGTGTCACAATAAAAAAAACAGTTGTCTTTATTTTTTTAAATTGTGATTGGATATATATAACAGCTCCCCGCCTGATGTTAGGCTAGAGTGTGGTCCATAAATGAAGGTGGCTGCTACTACAGTTAAATTACTATAAGTAACAGTCACATCCACTATGCCGGTCTTGTTGACGCTAACTGAGGCAACCATAATATTAGCCGAGTTTTTTCAGTCATCGGTACTCTTGGATCTCCTCTTGTTTATTTACCACCAGGTTAGACGAGGTCAGATGTCGAGTCACACAATAAATAAATAAAAAGATTGGATAGAAAAGTTATGACGCGGGTACATTGACGTTAAGTAGCTTAGTGGTCAGAGCGTTCACGACTTAAGCGACGGACATCGGATTCGACACCCGGTCGCAGTTGACCATGTGCACGCATGGGTTTTTTAATTAATTTCTAATACTCATTTGTACAGGCAGAATCGAAGACATCTTCAAAGAAGCTGGGTTTTCTAGTGCCCTGAACTGAGAGTTTGTATGAAGAGAATTGTAGAGGGAAGTGAGGGAGTTGTGTCAGGGTCTTGGCAAGTGGCGATTCATTGTCTCGGCCTATCCCTATGGGAAATAGTCGTGACAATTTATTTATGGATTATTGATTATTAAGATTTGTTGTAGGCTTAATAGATGTGGTTTAAAAGAAGATGTAGTGACAAGGATTGTCAAAGGACTGCTTATCCTTTCTATGGCCAAATAGAAAGGATGAGTGAAAATAGATGTGGATAGATGCGTTAAACAAGGCAGGCCCAGGATGGTGTTCTCCAACCAAATCGGAGACATCCTCAAGAAAGCTAGGTTGCCTAGTGCCCATAACCTAAGAGCTTGTATGAGGAGAATTGTAGATGTGAAGGAAGCGAGGGAGTTGTGTCAGGATTGTGGCAAGTAGCGCTCTATTGTCTTTGCCTATCCCCGTGGGAAAAAGGCGCGACAATTTGATTTATTGATCCATTGTAGGCTTTTAATAACTTTTAATTTTTTAATTTTGTGGTTCGGCATACTACGGCACCCCGCCGGGTGTGTCTATAAATAAATACGCTGCTACAGTTATTAACTGCAAGTAGCAGTCGTATCCAATTTAGTTGTATCCGGCAACTTTTAAACTGATTCCAAAACGTGACTGAGTCACTTAACGGTCTGTATACTTGAAAATGAGTTATAACTTAAAAGCTATCACAAACTTGCGAGTACTTACTTTAAATAACTGTTACATTGTTAAGTTCCAGACACTATGAACGATGTTGAAATAAGTACATAACTTGCAGGATACAACCTTTATAATATATTACAATGTAACAGTTTTATATTCAAAACCGCCCCCAAATGTATGCTCGCCTGTAACCGCAGACAGCGTAATAAACAAGATATTGTAATGGATCGCTTGAGTTGATTCAATTTTATATCCCTTCTTTTTACATTTCTATACTAAGCTACTAAAGTGCTTGTATCATATAAACAGGACAACTAAAGTACATATATCAAAGTACATATGCTCTCGGTTTGTGTAACTATTGCACTACCACTACACCACAGTCGCCTTAATTTATTATTAAGATACTACAACCGACCAAGGGGAAATCCAAGTGTGCCGACGACTGAAAACAATTCCGTTTACGAATGCCTCCGTCCTCGGCAGTATACCAGCTAAAGGTATACTGCCGAGGCATGACGACAGGCGTGGCGTAGGTTAGCACACCAGTACGCGGAAAGACCAGGGTTCCATTCACGGTCGAAGCAAATATATGTTTCAAAGATTTTATTTCTAATATTTAATCTAATTATTAAAATTACAAATATTCCATTCACGGTCGGAGCAAATATATGTTTCAAAGATTTTATTTCTAATATTTAATCTAATTATTAAAATTACAAATATTCCATTCACGGTCGGAGCAAATATATGTTTCAAAGATTTTATTTCTAATATTTAATCTAATTATTAAAATTACAAATATTCCATTCACGGTCGGAGCAAATATATGTTTCAAAGATTTTATTTCTAATATTTAATCTAATTATTAAAATTACAAATATTCCATTCACGGTCGGAGCAAATATATGTTTCAAAGATTTTATTTCTAATATTTAATCTAATTATTAAAATTACAAATATTCCATTCACGGTCGGAGCAAATATATGTTTCAAAGATTTTATTTCTAATATTTAATCTAATTATTAAAATTACAAATATTCCATTCACGGTCGGAGCAAATATATGTTTCAAAGATTTTATTTCTAATATTTAATCTAATTATTAAAATTACAAATATTCCATTCACGGTCGGAGCAAATATATGTTTCAAAGATTTTATTTCTAATATTTAATCTAATTATTAAAATTACAAATATTCCATTCACGGTCGAAGCAAATATTTGTTTCAAAGATCTAATTATTAAAATTACAAATATTATTTTGTAAAAAAAGAGATATACTTGCCTGGTCTGGTTGTCAAAGAGTGGTAGGCAGTGGTGCCCAGTTTTCCGAGCCGAGATAGTTCCACCACTTAAAAGTATACAGACAGTGAAGTGACTTGTTGCGTTTCGAGATTAACTTGTAAGTTGCCGGTTTAAACCAGGCAGGCATAGTAGATGTGACTAACACATACAGTTAATTGACTGTAGTAGCAGTAACCTCTATTCATGGACCTCACCCCAGCTTAACATCAGGCGGGCTGCTGTCACTTGTACAGTCTCAATAAAAATGGCGCTTTTCAGGCTTCCCTTAAAGGATCTGAAGGTTATAAAGTTGGGTGAACACATGGGCTGGTATATCAAGAAAATTTTGAAGAGTGGTAGGCAGTGGTACCCAGTCTGCCGATCCTGGGTAGTACCACCACTTATACCACGTATACAGACCGTGAAGTGATTTAATTTGCCGGTTACAACTAAGCCGGCATAGTGGAGGTGACTGCTACTTCAATCAATCAATCAAATTGTCACGCCTTTTTCCCACAGGGATAGGCAGAGACAATGGAGCGCCACTTACCACGATCCTTACACAACTCACTTGCTTCCCTCACAACCACAATTCTCTTCATACAGGCTCTGTGGTTATGAGCACTAGGCACCCTAGATTTCTTGAGGTTACTGCTACTTACAGTTATTAAAATTGTAATAGGAGTGACATTCATTCATGGACCACACTGCTATCATATACCGAGTCACAATAAAAAAAAGACGAGATAGGAATTAGGTTAAAGGCTCCTTAGAACATTAATCGTGGTATAGGCAGGCGACTTAGAATGCACCGGCAATTAATTCTGAAACGTGACTGAGTCATTTCACGGTCTGTATAATTAAAATAAAAAAATACCTTCCTACCTTAAAATTGCAGACATCTTTCGCATGAGTTGAAATCAAATTTTGATTTAGAATGTAGAGGGGTAATCAGCCCCCGTCGATGTATCAGACAGACAACAGATATCAGTCTTTAGGGGACCTACGTCAGATACACCCTCAGTCTAAACCCTAAATAAAAAACATCAATTTTTTAATATGACTTTTTTACTTATTAGTATAGAAATAAGTTGGGTTCTACGATCCTGATACTTTATTTTCTATGAGCAACTCCTTTTTAAGGTTTACTGAAGGAAATACTTAAAAAAAAACTCAAAATTTGCGCTAACATTGAATAATGAATTAAACATTTTTTTACGGCTTTCCGTCTCTCCGTAACCACGATGACTGCAAAGCTCTCGAAATAAAAAATTAAAGACATCATTAACTAAAAAATAAACGCGATAGTAAACCGCATAAATGCCTAAAGGTTTAAGTTTGCCTATTGTACTATATTATACTGATTTGTAGTTATTTGTTGTAATATTTTTTATAATACTCTTTTATTTATTTTTTTGTCACGTCACGTCCACTTTGCTGGCCTAGTTGGAACTGGCAATATACCGGCTAATCCCGAGACGCAACTAAGTCTCTTTATGGTATGTGCAATCATTAAAAAGTACTAGCCCGGACCGCAGACTGGGAAAATCTTCACCAGATGTTTGCTTACCATTCCTATTAGGAAAAGGAGACACACCCGAAATAATCTTTATTTAATAATTGTTTCTAATATGTAATTAATGTCAATTAATCAAATTGTCACGCCTTTTTCCCACAGGTATAGTCAGAGACAATGCCACTTGCCACGATCCTGTCACAACTCCCTCGCTTCTCTCACATCCACAATTCTCTTCATACTCATACAAGCTCTACGGTTATGGGCACTAGGCAACTTTCTTGAGGACGTCTGATTATGTATCCAATGTAATTAATAAAAATTACAAATAGTTTTCGAACTAAACATATTTGCGGCTAAAAGGTTTATTTGAATTACCTTAATCCGTTGTGGCGTTTCGAAAGCTTTGCAGTCATTGTGGCCTAGTGGGGAAAACTGCTGTTTAGGGAGGGCTGAAAATAGATAGATGTCCACGACCAGCAAGTCCCTGGTTCTATTCCCTGGACTGGATACTAAAACTATTTGTTAATAAAAAATATGATGCAGATATTGGCTACAAGTCTAAGTATTTAAGAGTAGTAGGCAGAATTTGCTCACTCTGCCGACGCGGCGTAGTACTGTGAATGCATTTTGAGATGAGCTTAAAAGCTTTGAGTTTTAAATAGGCTGTAGCAATTTAACCATAATAGCATTCGCCTCCGTTCATAGAGAGCATTTCAGCTTAATATCAGGCGGGGTGCTGTCATATGTCGAGACACAATAAAGAAATATCTTTCCCCGGGTTTAGTTTCCTGCAGATTAAAAGAACGCTGCCCTTTGAGGTGTGCCGTGTAAGGACAGGTACAGTCATGCATGCACCTAATTAAATATATCAATTTTGAATTTCATACACATACGTTAAATGAAAAGTAAGTAGGTAAGATAACCAGTTACTGCCCAGCTTCAATGCCAGCACTCATTTTAATTGCTGGGATCACGAAAGTAAAAAGACGAGGTGTAAACAGCTTGCTTGTTTTTACGCTTGTTTGAAGCAGAAATTTAAAATTTCTATGCTAAGCTACTAAAGTATCATAAAAACAGGACAACCAAAGTACATATATATAAAAGATACGTTGGTATTGGTGAGTGGTTTCGAACCTGTGCCACTCGGCTTACGTACATTGCACTGCCACTACACCACGGTCGCCTTATATACTTGTTAATGATTTCAAATAACACCAAAGCAAAGTTTAAATGGAAAAATCCCTCCCCTGAAAGCGTTTGCAAATTAAATTTGTCTCACACAAAAGTTCGCCCCTATTCCATCATAGATTTCGCGCCCCCTAACAGGGGTGTCTGCAGACAGAAAAATGCACTTAGAACCCTCGTCTAGACAACCTAGTATATCTACGCGCCGCTCATATAGGTAGGGATAGGTCAGGTTTTATATTTTATTCATGTATCGATTTTTTGTGTACGTCCCTTTAGTTTATAAGAAGGAACAACTTGTCAAATTTAAATTTATTTATTTGTTAGTTTAAAAACCTTGTTCTGTAGTTTATGCGAAATATATTTATCACAAATGTTTATTAACATATTCTATAAGACATATGTTATAAATAATAAAATCATTTATTCAGTAAACAGGTAAAAATTATCCTATCTAAGTATCCTATAGTAGATTAGTATACTAGTATCCTGTAGTAAAAGTAGATATTTCTCCTTTGTGTAATACAATTGGAATGCGTTTGAGTAATACAAGTTAGCCGGCACAGTGACGGTGACTGGGGTAGCCGTGTCCATAACCATAGAGTTGTGTCGTGAAATGTGGCATTCCTTTGTATCTATTTATTCCTATGAGAGGCTTGGGGCGTGACAAATTTCTCCGACCGGAAATCGAACCTGTGGCATACTGGTGCGCAACACGAATCGTCAATTTCAATAAAATATTCATAAGGAATTGCTTTTTAATTTGTTAACCGCCCAAACGTAATTAAAAATTTAAAAATATAAAATACAAGAAAAATATTGCTTATTTAAAATATTTTAGTGATCATCTATTTTTTTTACTTTTCATTTTCATTTGTTTTGCTGCTTAGTTTATACAGCTGAACATCTTATTCAACATAAATTTTATTATTTTAAACTTACCAAAGGTACAAAAACAACTGCTACTTTAAATCAGTGTCATTTTTATTTATATAAATTAATCAATCAATCAAATTGTCACGCCTTTTTCCCACAGGGATAGGCAGAGACAACGGAGAGCCTCTTACGACGATCCTTACACAACTCCCTTGCTTCCTTCACATCCACAATTCTCTTCATACAGGCTCTGTGGTTATGGGCACTAGGCAACCTAGCTTTCTTGAGGATGTCTCCGATTTGGTCGGAAAACACATACATCAATCAATCAATCAAATCACGCAGACAATATATTTAATTAATATAGATGATTACCATAATACATAAAGATATAAAATACAAAAACGGAATTTAAAATTGTATATTTTATGAAAATATTGTACAAATACAAATTCAATATTGTTTTGTTGGAGACCTTTGGAGTGTACCTGCAGTCGCCGTTGCTACGAACGTTGCGTAGCGGCCGAGCAGCAACTCACGTTAGTAACGCTACATTGTACTACTCTTCAGTGTACGAGTACATCTATTCTGTTAGTATTTACCGAATATTCGTAACGACATAAAGTAGTGAATTAAACTAATTTTTTGCGGCTTACTATCGCGTTTATTTTGGTTATTTTTGCAAAAAAATGAATTAAACCGGGAACAGAAATACAAAATCATAACATCAAACAGGGTAGTTCTGGAAACAACAACAGCATCAACCAATAAGACGACCAACACCTCAGTATATCTGTGACCACGATGGCTGCAAAGCTCTCGAAACGTCGGAATCCCTATATAAATATATAAATGCGAAAGTGTGTCTGTCTGTTACGCTTTCCCGCTTAAACCTCTCAACCGATTTTGATGAAATTTAGCACAGACAATCTTTAGACCCTGAGAAAGAACATAGGCTACCTTTTATTGCGAAAAAAGGTATACAATTTTTTTTTTATACAAGGTATACAAAATCTTAACCACTGAACCTAGGAACATGCATTAGGGTAATTTTACGCGGGTGAAACCGCGGGCACAGCTAGTAATAAAATAAAATAAAAACCAATAATAAACGCGATAGTAAGCTGCATAAAATTTGTTTAATTCATTAATCAATGTTCGCGCAAAATCTTAGAAAATATTACATGAAATAAAACTCAAATTATGATTGAAAAATTATTAGGATTGACAAATGCTCGGATGGTTTGGGCACATGGAAAGGATGTGTGAAAGTAGATTGACGATTTATAAATCTGATGTAAATGGATGCGTTAAACAAGGCCCAGGACATCCTCAAGAAGGCTGGAGTGCCTAGTAGCCATAACCATATGAATTCATGAGCTTCTATGAAGAGAATTGTGTATGTGAAGGAAGCGAGGTAGTTGTGTCTATCCCTATGGGAAAAGGCGTGACAATTGATATATTTGATTTCATATTTATCCGAATCAATTATTTAAGGCGGCCGTCAGGCAAACACGGGTTCAAAACGACTTGCAGGTACCAATGTATCTTTGATATACATGTACTTTAGTTATCCAGTTTTTAGCATACAAGCACTTTGGTAGCCCAACATAGAAATGCTAATAAAAAAATAAATGAAGCATAGTGGCTTAATGTAAATTCAAAAAATAAAATTATATCGGTATTTTTTTTTAAATCGACATCCGTAGTGTGAGAATCTTGATATGCAACATTGTAATGTCCGTTGTTATCAGGCTGTACTATAAACCATACATTGTATTTTAGTAGGGTATTACAGTTTTTATATAGTTTTCATACAGATGCGTTCACTATATATATATATATATATATACTTATATATTATTATATACTTACATTGAGTTGAAGCTAATAAAGTTTCTATTATATTTAAAAAAAGAGTTGGTGTTTTTTTTTTCTTTTTTATAATTGTGACACGACATCTGACCTCGACCCGCCTGATGATAAGTAAGAGGAGGTCCAAAAGTGACGACAAGTGAAAAAACCGAGTTTATTTACAGCTGCTTCCGTCGCTGTCATTATGCCGGCCAAAGGTGCGTTGGCGTCACGCATCGCTTGAAGGATCCAAGGTCATAGGATGGAGAGAACACATGGGCTGGCATACATTCCAATTGTCTATTGTTTTACAATGGGTTATTTGCCCCAGGTTAGCAACACTACTTACAAGTGACTCGGTCGCGTTACGTGATCAGCTTGAAAGTCACAGGTTCGAATTAGTGAATGCGACTGCTACTGCAGTTAACTAACTGTCTCATCATAGTAACGCCTCCAATCATGGACTAGGTACCACTGCCTACTACCCGGAGCAACCCACCTTTTTTTTATTATTGACGAATTTGCAATATTTAATCTAATTATAAAATATTGCAATTAAAATCTACGAAAAATTATTTGCTCCGAACGGGATTCGAACCTGGGACTTGACGTAACAAACTGGTGTTTGCACCAATGCGCCACGGGTAAAGTCTAAACTACTGTAATTTACTTGTACTGTGTCTTCGTAGCAACGGTTACATTAATTTTCTTTTAGACACTCGATATTGTAAATCTAATTTAAATTTAAAAAGTCTCTAATACTAATTAATCGCAGTATTATTACATCTTCATGTTAATAAATAATAATTTCTTTATTTCTTTTGTATTGAAACGTTTAGGGCCGATTATTAAATAGAATAATAAAATAAAATTGTAAAATCAAAACCAAAATAAACGCGATAGTAAGCCGCATAAAATTTGTTTAATTCATTAAACAATATTATTTATAAATTTAAAAAGTAACATCCTTGTGAGTAACGGATGCGACTGCTACTTGCAGTTATTTAACTGTAGTAGCAGTAGTCTCCATTAATGGATTGCACTCCAGCTTATTAAGATTAGGCAGGGTGCCATCATATTGTATGTTGAGTTTCAAAAATAATGAAACCTTATGAATTGTAGTAATTAAACAAGTAATAATTAAAAAAAAACACCTATTACTGCATTTTGAAAATCCAGCCTTTACATATACCAGGAGATAATAAAGTTTAGTAGGTGTATACAATGTAACGCTGATTTGCTCCATATGTTTATATGATGGATGGAAATTCTCCCGGTTTTCCCGGGCCGGTGCGTGTTGCGGGTGTATGCGGCGGTATATCCGGGCGACGGAGGCTCGGCGCATTGCGGCTGCAGCGCGGGTGAACGCCCGGACATCGATCCCGACGAGCAGCCCACCACCACAAACTCATACTACCCTAGTACTCACAGCTTATGTAACTGAAATCGGCCGCCCGGAAGAGGCCTTTTTTTATTATGAAACTTTTACGTTTATTAATTTCTATAATTAAAGGATAGATGGGTGTTCGTTCGGAGATGATCTTTGAAGTTTGATGGTAATCTCGGCAATTTTAATCCATCATATTAAAAAATTACCATTTTTATATATCTAATAATAATGAGAAAGAAAACACAGGTTTAGCCTTAAAATTAAGTAGACCAATTTAAGGAAAAAAAACAGCGAAAATCTACGCTCAATATTCAATACATATACCAAAATACATACCTAAGCCGTATTATCTAAAATAGTTGAACTGCATCGCTGCATTGGTCCAGTGCAATGCGGCAAAACTATTTCAAAGGAAATCTTTCACTCCTATTGCCCAAATATCGCATTGCAACAAATACATTTTAAACTCACTATTACATAATTGTGTTTCGGATAATTGTTTCTAAGAAAATGTAGTTATACAAAGAAAATTCTCTTTATACAAGCTCTATGGTTATGGGCATTAGGCTACCTAGCTTTCTTGAGGATGTCTGGGCCTGTCTTGTTTAACGTATGAATGATTGTGAATGTGAAGGAAGCGAAGGAGTTGTGTCAGGATCGTGGCAAGTGGCGCTCCATTGGAAAAAGGCGTGTCAATTTGATTGATTGATTGACCAAGAAAATATATATGTCAGCAACCTGCCTGATGTTAAGCGGGAGTGCGGTCACTGCTACTACATTTGAATAACTGTATGCCGGCCTAGTTGATAACCGGCAACTTAAAAACTGATCCCGAAACGCGACTAAATCACTTCACGGTCAGTATACTTGTAAAAGGTGGTACTAGCCCGGACCGGCAGACTGGGTACCACTTTGATCATCAGACCCGAAGCAAATATTTTTTTAATTCTGTTGTATAATTTTTTTTTATTATAACTAGCAAATGGTTTTGAACCTGGGTTCGCGGTCTTGGAAATCACATTGATTAATCCTTAAAATATGTTAACAACAATATTAAACAATTCTTTTCAGTGATAAATTTTCATTTAATTTAATTTTTCTATATATTAAGTATAAATTTAAACTGTAAATAAAAAAAACATCATCTTATGACGTCACACAGTCCCAAGGGGACTGGCAACATTTCCCCTTTGTATAGCAAGGCTAATACGTTGGCAGAAATAATTGCCAGCCTTCCTGTCTCCAGACTTCTTCGTCAGCCGCTTGGACAACTTCTTGGCCAGGCGCTTAGCTGAAGTTCCCAATGGCCCATCGTCCGGGCTCCGAGACGAAGGCATACCGCCAGCGTCAGGTTACGTAGATAAAGAAGAGATTAATTTATTATAATATAGTTTTAAAAAATGTAATAATTTTATTTGTAAATATTTTGTTATTATAGGAAGAGGAAATGTGAGTGCAAAGCGCTACGTGTAGTTGTGTGAAACCGTGAGCGACGCCCGCCCGGGTTGCAGCTAGGTCGGCGACCCCTGGCCGTGAACGGGGGTGGAATGGTGGGAGGTATACTACCTCTCAACGAACACAACCAGACACGTAAGCGCCAACGTGAAACACAAGGGTGTTCTGAAAAGATTCTTCAGAATATATTCAGAATGTTTAAATAATAATGTTTATTCTTTTTATTACGCTTTTATTAGCTTGATTTATATTGTATGTAATTATGTAACGGAAATTTTTAAATTAATTTTCGCCCACTTTTAGAAGTCTGAATAATTTGTAAATTTATACACGTATTGAAAATCGATAACAATACAATAATTTCAACAAATATTTTTTGTGGCCGGCATAGTGACGGCGACTGAGGCAACTGTGAACCGACTCGGTGTTTTCAGTTGTTGATAGTCTTAGACCTCTTCTTGCTTACCATTTATTCACTTTTTAGTCACATTGACATATTAGCGTATTTTTAGATTTTTTTTATTATGACTCGACATATGACAGCACCCCGCTTGATGTTAAGCCGAAGTGTGGTCCATTAATGAATGTCACTGCTACTACAATTCAATAACTGTGAGTAGCAATCACATTTTCATTCACATTTCAAAGAGTGGTAGGCAGTGGTACCCAGTCTGCCGATCCGGGGTAGTACCACCACTTACAAGTATACAGACCGTGAAGTGATTTGATCACGTTTCGGGATCAGCTTGTAAGTTGCCGGTTCCATCTAGGTTGGCATAGTGGATGTGATTGCTACTCACAGTTATTGAATTGTAGTAGCAGTGACATTCATTCATGGACCACACTTTGGCTTAACATCAAGCGGGGTGCTGTCATATGTCGAGTCACAATAAAAAATAAAAAAAAAAAAAAAAAAAAACATCCACTATGCTGGCCTAGATGGAACCGCCAACTCACAAGCTGATCCCGAAACGTGACCAAATCACTTCACGGTCTGTATGCTTGTATGTGGTGGTACTACCCCGGATCGGCAGACTGGGTACCACTGCCTACCACTCTTTGATTACGAGACCCGAAGCAAATATCCATCTCTTTTTTTTTATTAACAAATATTTGCAACAATTAATATTATTAAATATTACAAATAAAAGCTATGAAACAAATATTTGCTCCGACCGGGGATCGAACCCGGGACTTTACGCGCAACAAACCAATCTCTAAACCGTTAAAATTTTTTAACTATAGTTTTAAAATATTATAATTAATAAATTATTTATGAATTTTAGAAATGAAAAGGAGAGTTATTATTATTTTACTGTGACTAGCTAGACATTAGTTAGACAGCAACCCGCCTAATGTTTAGCTAGAGTGCGATCCATTAATGAAAGCGACTGCTACTTCAATTTAAAAACTGTAAGTAGCTGTCTCGTCCACTATGTCATCCTAGTTGGAACCGGCAACTTACAAGCTGATCCCGAAATACGACTAAGTCCACAAACTAGTATATAGAACTATGTACTACATACTACATAGGACTAATCCACTTCGAAGTCTGTATACTTGTAAGTGGTCGTACTACCCCGGATCGGCAGACTGGGCATCACTACCTACCACTCTTCGATAACCAGACTAATCATCATCATCAGCCAGAAGGCCACTGCTAAATATAGGCCTCCTACTTAGAACGCCATTTCGAACGAAAAGATGTCAGTTGCATCCACTGGTTATTCGCGACTTTCACTATGTCGTCAGTCCACCTAGTGGGAGGCTTACCTATGCTAAGTTTTCCGGTTCGTGGTCCCACTTTAGAACCTAGACTAAAAATAATTTAATTAAATTATAATTCCTAAAAAATCCATCTGTATATCATAATTTTCCGGCATCCGTCACGCACACTGGCATACATTTCCTACAATGATGCTCACAGAAGGCTCGGCTCAGGCCAAAGAGGCGGCACACCCACGTCTATACACGGCGGCACTCACACAAACGCACATCTCTGAAAACTTTTACCAATGTGTGCGTGTTCCGTGTAGATTTTACACTAGTGTGCGTGGAAAATGTGTGCTAATGTTTTAGTTCCGCTTTCTGTAGTAATCGTGTCACGCACACATGCGCAGTTGTGTTCGTGTGCTTTGTTTGCTTATAGAGGGTGGTTTCTTGTGTTTGTGTGTGTGTGTGTGTGTGTGTGTGTGTGTGCAGGGTGCATCGACTGGGTTTTGCTTCCGTTTCCGTTCAGGTAGTGTTTGTTATCGTTGCGTGTTCCTGGACACGGGCGGTCATTATTTTATGATATATAATATAATTAAATCAAATCAAATTGTCACGCCTTTTTCCCCCAGGGATAGACAGAGACAATGGAGCGCCACTTGCCACGATCGTGATAATATAATTATGTTTTAAAAATTAAGATAAATATCAAACTTACCTGTCTATCCCTGTGGGAAAAAGGCGTGACAATTTGATTGATTGATTGAATAATCTATACTTAACCTATTTTAGCTTATCTCATCAAGATCTTTATATAATTTTTTTAAATTTTTATTTATTGTGACGACATATGGCAGTATTCAGCTTGATGTTAAGCTTGAGTTTGGTCCATAAATGGATGTCAATGCTATTACAATTTTATTAACTGTAAGTAGCAGTCACATCCACTGTGCCGGCCTAATTGTAACCAGCAACTTACATGCTGATCCCAAAACGCGTCTAAATTTTATAGTTTGATTGTCCTACCTAAAAGTGTGAAGAATTAAGTGTTCACGGTAGGGACGTAGCTACCACCGTATTAATTATACGGGGCCCCAAACGTACTTAAGCAAAAAATTATAAGAAACATTATTTTCTTTTGCGAGAAATCTGCCCTTACTAAGGGCCCCCAAACAAATTTTGTGGCAAACAAAAATGTGGCCCCCAAGGCACGCTACGATTCTGGTTCACGGATAAACGGATGGACGGACAGCCGAGCCATATCATAATGCTTCTACATAGTACGTGTTAAAACTTAAAAGAAAAAAAAATACATACTCAAAAAGCTAATTGAAATCTGTCGATTGAACCATTATTTATTCTGGAGGGGACTGTCCCGGAATACACGTGGGGATACGTCATTTTAATTTTCCTATAATCCCCTGTCTGTCCTTGATGACCCCACGTCCATAGGAATTGGACAAAAAAGAAATATAGCTTTTGATCGAAGTTACTGTCTCTACATTTAGACTAGTTGCAATTTAAACTCTAATTTTATTGCTTGTAAGGTTTATTTTTCTTCGTTATAGGTGGTTTTAAATCTATGCAACAAAACTTGAATTTTTGTCGTTTTTAGGGTTACATTTATGAAAAAACACCATAAGTCCATTTTGTCTAATTTTCGTTGAGACGTGTAATAAAGTAAAAAAGCAAAAGGTTATTTGTCTTTTATTTTTTTTATAGTGACTCGACATATGACAGCACCTCGCTTAATGTTAAGCTGGAGTGTGGTCCATGAATGGATGTCACTGCTACTACAATTCAATAACTGTTAGTAGCAGTTCATCTACTATACCGGCCTAGTTGAAACCGGTAACTTAACAAGTTGATCCTGAAACGCGATTAAGTCATTTCACAGTTTGTATACTTATAAGTGGTGTTACTACACCACTTCTAATTAAGTTTCTTTTAATGTGACACGACATCTGTACTCGACCCGCCTGATGATAAGCAAAAGGAGGTCCAAGAGTGACGACGTCTGAAAAAAACGAGTTAGTTCACGGCTGCCTCAGTCGTTGTCACTATGCCGGCCATCAATCATCAATTGAATTAACGTAACTTAAGTTGGCTTTATCATATTGTAATGTGTTTGTGTAATTAGTTTGTCTGAAACGTATAGTAGCCACTGTTCCATACAAAACAAACAATATTTACTAGTATATAATTATAAAGCTTGCATTCCATTTCAAGCTAGGATATAATATAGGATATTAAGGTTGCCGTGGTGTAGTGGTAGTGCAATGGTCATATGCCTGTATGAAGTAATATTAACTATTTACAGTTTTGAAGGTACTCCTTAAAGCTTACAGCGGTATATGTAGGGTAATAATTAGGGATAGAGTAAAGAATACAGTTGTGCGGGATAAATGAGATATGAAAGAAGATGTGGTGATAAAGGTTGAGAAGAGTATGCGAAGGTTTGGGCACATTGAAAGAATGAAAATGCAGATGAGAGCTTTATGAATTAGAGGCGAATAGAAAGGTAAAACGAGGACCAGAGAGATTACTGTTTCTTGATCAAATTCTTACATGAATTAATGAATTAAACAAATTTTATGCGGCTTACTATCGCGTTTATTTTTGTTTATTGATTGTACAAATTTTTATTTCGACGTTTCGAGAGCTTTGCCGCCATTGTAGTAACGGAGTGACGCATAAAATTTGTTCAATTCATTAATCAAGATTCGCGATAATTAGAATCAAAATCTAAGAAAATTCTAAATTCTTACATTGTTCAAAAAGCAGAGGCCGCAGTGCCCATAACCTTAGAACCTGAATGAAGAGAATTGTGGATGTAAGGCGAGAGAGTTGTTACAAGATCATGGCATGTGACGCTCCATTGTATCTGCCTATCCCTGTGAGGAAAAGGCGTGACAATTTGAATTGAATTAATGAATAAGCTATATCTGGCAACTAATAGCCCGTAGTGGTGCAATAGCCAATATCGTCGGCAAAGTTGCAATCTCACCAGACTCAGAGGGTGAACTTAGACGAGCGTAAACTTCAACCATTCCGCCCCCCTGGGAGAATCAATACATCTCCCACTGTTCGTGTACTCCTGGTGGCTAATTTGGTTTAAGTATGGGAGGTTTCATTTAGTCCTGGTATTTTAGAAACTACTTTTAAGTACATTGAGGTGTTCATTTTTTTTAATGTGACTGACCTCGACTTGTCTGATGGTGAACAAGAGGAGGTGCAGATGCGTAGAAGTCTGAATTAACCGACTTAAGGCTCCAAGGTTTAGGTTGGGGAGAACGCATTTTAATTGGCGACCGTGGTGTAGTGGCAGTGCAATGGCTACGTAAGCCGAGTGGCACGGGTTCGATACCACTCACCGGTAACAATGTATCTTTGATATATGTACTTTGGTTGTCCTGTTTCTATGATACAAGCACTTTAGTAGCTTAGTATAGAAATGTATAATTTAAAAAAATCAATCAATCAAATTATGTGAAAAACTTTTCTGTGTTTTTTACATATTCGATTTTTTTTTCAAATTCTTCTTCTTTAAATAATAGAGTAAGTATGTATAGTTGTAACTCTTTTATATTCTCTTTTGTTTACTAATTTAGTTCATAACTGTTTGTAGTACTAACAATTATTTTAGCCTATGTTTTTTTATTGTTTTATTTAATTATTTTTTTCAATCAATCAATTGTCAGGCATTTTTCCCTGCAGGGGCCTATCCGCCCGATAGGCAGAGACAATGGAGCGCCACTTACCACGATCCTGACACAGCTCCCTCGCTTTCTTCACATTCACAATTCTCCTCATACAAGCCCTATGGTTATGGGCACTAGGCTACCTAGCTTTCTTGAGGACGTCTCCGATTTGGTCGGAAAACACCCTCCTGGGCCTGCCTTGTTTAACGTATCCATTCACATGAGATTTATAAATTCCTTTATATTTTTTGAATTAGTTTTTTTTTTAAATACTTATATTGTTAATGTATAATAAACGCGGATGACGGCTTACTTATCGCGTTGCGTTTATTATCGTTCATTTTTTTCTATTTTCCTGGTGTTTGAAGCAAGGTGAGGTTCAAGAGCGCTTTCGTCTAAAAATCTATTCAGTTCAGTTTGGCAAATGTTGCCAAAATCATAGACTGCAATTATGGTGGGAAAAAACAAGCAAATTAAAAATACAAACGCAGGAGGCAATTTTAAAAATAATGATCATTTTTATTTTTACAGTCTTCAGCCCCTTGCCTGCCATAAGTCGACTGCCCTGATTAACGTTAACACGCGACTGAGTCTCTTCACGGACTTAAGCGATAGTGTTGGTAGGGTGGGCGGTAAAAAAGATCCATCAACCTTATTGATGATTTATTATTAATGCTTTTGATTTGGATGAGGCGTCTAACCTACTCTACTAAAAGGGTATCTACTGAAGCATTTAATTTATGTATTTGTGTCAATAGCTACTTTATGAGCTCTATACACCCCTAAACGCAAACATATCATAATATATTGGTAACCAGATATAATTGCCTAAAAATACTAAGTATATATAAATATTTAAGACGGCCGTGGTGTAGTGGTTACACAAAGCAAGAGCTCTATTTCGAGACCACCCACCGGTACCAATGTATCTTTGATAAATGTTTTTTTTATTGTGACACGACATTCGACTTCGACCCGCCTGATGATAAGCAAGAGGAGGTTCAAGAGTCAAGAGTGACGACGACTGAAAAAACTGAGTTAGTTCCCAGCTGCCTCAGTCGCCGTCATTATGCCGGCCTATGTACTTTGGTTTTTATGACTAGTAGTTTAGTATAAAGTATGATTAGTATGTTCCCTTTAGTAGCTTAGAATAAAAAGGTAAAATAAATAGAAATAAAAAAATTATAATAAGTATATATAAATATTAAGTACTGTGGTTGATGGTGGTGGGTTCGAATCCTGGTCGGAGCAAATATTTCTTAATAGTATAAAAAACAGATACTGGGTCTACACTACTAAGTATACGAGTTACTTAGTCGCGTTTCGAGATCAGCTTGTATGTTACTGGTTCAAACTAGGCAGGCATAGTGGACGTGACCGCAACTTACAGTTATTTAACTGTAGTGGCAGTCATGTCTATTCATGGAGCGCACTCCAGCTTAATATACAGACTCTATACTCTATGATTATTGGCACCGTGGACTAAATTAAGAAAATATTGATGTAATCCTTGGGCCGGCATAATAATGGCGAATTGGACCAAAAAACGAGTAAAACTTTTTGGTCTATTATAGGAGTATGTCTTTTTGGTCTAATAGTAGAGTCTGTCTAAGCCGAAATGACGCGCCCCTCCACTGCATTTAAGCGAATGTAAAATATGAATGCAACACACCGAAAATACAATTGTAATTGGTCATTCAGTTGCTGGTTAGACACGAAAGGAAGAGCACGTTAATAAACTATAGTAGTATAGTTAGTAATATTTGTATTCATACATTTAAATTAACTAATAAAGTAGAGGGGCGCGTCCTATATAGTTAGACAAGCTATATAACTTTAGCATATTTATTAGTATAGAATAGATTGAAATGAATAAAAAAAGTTTTTCAATGTTGTGTTCAAAAATTGTCGTCAGTGTGAAGAATTCGGTCAAAAGTTCTTTAGCCCATTGAACTTTCGTGGGCGAAGAGTTCGAGGTCCCTGAGATCGTTATATTTTGGGCCAAGGACCGGCGTCTAGTCGACAGGGCATCGGCCGAGTGACACCTTCCACAACACATTCACGTAAAACGGAACGGTTTTTAATATTTATCAAAGAAGTTACAACTTATATATTATTGTGAAAACTATACTTATGAAATGGAACTGCTGCTTTTATAAGCTTCACTTGTATGTATGTTACTATGTATCGGAATCTTTTTTACCCACTTCTAGAGGTTTCTGAAAATTTGTACACGTATTCACTTATTGAAAACCGATGACAATACAATAATTTCAATAAATAATTATTTTGGCCGGCATAGTGACGGCGACAGAAGCAACCATGAACCAACCCAGTTTTTTTATAGTCGCCATTTTTAAACCTTTTACCATTTACTTAATTTTTAGTTTCGGAGACATCCTCAAAAAAGCTGGGTTGCCTAGTGCCCATAACCATAGAGCTTGTATGAAGAGAATTGTGAATGTGAAGGAATCGAGGGAGTTGTGACAGTGGCGTGGCAAGTGGCGCTCTATTGTCTCGTGACGGTCTGTTGTTCTCAGTCTGTCAAACCGGGATAGTACTGAAAGTGAAGTGACTCAATCGCGTTTCAGGATCAACTTGAAAGTTGCCAGTTCAAATTAGACTACTACTTGCATTTATTTATTTGTACCGCAATCTAGGTGACAATAATAATAAAAACTGGTTACCTTTAAGTTTTAAATATTACCACCAACAAATCATAAATTTAAAATTATATTTTTTTTGTTTTTTTTTATTAAAATTTGATATTGAACGACTTTCGACTTTCAACGACACGCGTGGCGCTCCGTTATCACACCAGACTGATACACGTAAAGTCCAGTTTCGATTTCTGGTCGGAGCAAACATATTAGTTTATTTGACTGCTACTTGCAGTTATTGAATAGGGAATATGCATGTGGTTTAAATATTGCTGCAAATTTTTCCCCCGATTCTTTATTGTACTAACATCATGCTAAAATAATTATATTTTTAATTTTCTTTGTATATATTGCATAAAAGATTAAGCAAAAAATTAAAAATAAGCAAGTGAAATTCAAATGAGTGAAACGCATCACCATTGGCCGAATGAAACGTGACGTCACATGACACGTTCGGAGTCGATGCTCACATTGTGCGCGTAGTGTTTAAGAGAAAATATAGCTATTCTTTGTGTTTATGCAGTGTTTTTGTTTAGCTAGTGC
Organism: Tinea trinotella; assembly: GCA_905220615.1. Taxonomy (NCBI): domain Eukaryota; kingdom Metazoa; phylum Arthropoda; class Insecta; order Lepidoptera; family Tineidae; genus Tinea; species Tinea trinotella. The sequence continues at coordinate 1,335,138 of HG992321.1, read as the reverse complement.
AATTTTAGCATTCTGGGACATTAATAATCATATAAGACAATGACTGAAAGTAATTTTGTATAAGCACAATCAGACAATCTACCGAAAATAGATGCATTCATGATGACAGCATATTTTACATCAAATCGAAAATTTCCGTCCGCTGAACGTACGTACGAGTAGTAGCAGTGGCCTCCATTTATGGACCACATTCCACCTTAACATCAGGCAGGATCCTGTAAACCACAATAAAAAACTTTTTTTAATATTACTTTATACTTTAGGAAAGCGATCACATATTTTATTCATGAATACCTAGATATAGGTATCTACGTATATAACCTAAATGCATAGGAAATCTGCATTTAATTTCGCAGCTTCGATGCAAATCTTTGTGTACATTTAATTTAATGTCTTCGTTTATAAACATGCTGCCAATATCCGAACGTTTTAATACTTAGCTACTATGTGCTTGTATCATAGAAACAGGACGACCAAAGATACATTGGTACTGGCAAGTGATTTTCGAACCGGAGCCTTATTATTTATTTATTTTGACAGCACCCTGCTTGATGATAGGCTGGAGTGCGGTCCATGAATCCGGGATCGGGAATAGCACTCACATCCACTATGACGGTTACAAGCTTATACCGAAAGGCGACTAAGCCACTTCACAGTCAGTCTGTATACTTGTAAGTGTTTATATTATGATTTTGATTTATATTGAAAAAGCATTGTGATTTTTGTTGATAACCTTCACGCCTTCTTCCCACAGGGATAGGCAGATACAATGGAGCGCCACTTGCCACGATCCTGACACAACTCCCTCGCTGCCTTCACAATCACAATTCTCTTCATACAAGCTCTACGGTTATGAGCACTAGGAAATCTAGCTTTCTTGAGAATGTCTCCGATTTGGTCGGCAAACAATCTCCTGGGCCTGCCTTGTTTAACGCATCCATCTACATCAGATTTAAAAATTCCTTTCGTCAATCTACTTACACTCATCCTTTTCATGTGCACAAACCATTGAAGTATTCCTATTTTTTTTATATTTTAAAAAGCAGTGAGTGAATTACTTTTACTCGTTAATTATTTTAGTAATTAAAATTGAATAATAAATTTGAAATTAAATAAATTTGAATGGCCGCCTTTTCTGGCTCCAGTCTGTTTCGCAAGGGCTCGTAAATTAATCCTGCTATTTTTAAAATAATAGTTTAAGCTCGCTCTATTACTCTACCATTTAAGAGGACTTATTGTGGAAAGTAAGTAACTCCTTGAGAATTGCGTCAGGGCTGACATTTTCTGGTGCTACACATTCGCATTCCCATCAGCTCCGCATCAACACCACTTGGTCCGATCCATGCAGGTATGATTTAATTTCAGTGCAAGTGTGAAATGCAACCGCTGTAAATAGAGCGGTTAAAAAACCTTTCTAGCTTACGTAGAAGTGGGTCATGTCACCCCTCGCACTAACACCAGGGTAACAGAAACTCGAAGGGGTTAGTTATACTATAACAGTTAAATGAACCACTTACATTGAATAAATGAGAACAAAATACAGCCGAGAGCACGGGTTCGAAACCACTCACCGGTACCAATGTATCTTTGATATATGTACTTTGGTTATCCCGTTTCTTTGATACGACAGGCGTCGACGAACGGTTAGCGATTGGTTTGTTGAGCGTAAAGTCCCGGGTTCAATTCCCCGTCGAAGCAAATATTTGTTTCATAGTTTTTATTTGTAATATTTAAATTATAATGAATATTGCAAATATTTGTTAATAAAAAAGAGGTGGATATTTGTTTCGAGTCTGGTTATTCAAGAGTGGTAGGCAGTGGTACCCAGTCTGCCAATTCGGGGTAGTTCCACCACTTACAAGTATATAGACCGTCAAGTGATTTGGTCGCGTTTCGGGATCAGCTTGTAAGTTAAATAACTGTAAGTAGCACTCTATTTATTAATTCTACTCTCAAAGCAAATATCTTACTATTATTAGTAATCGACTTATAACATTTTACAAATAAAACTTATGAAATAAATATTTGCTCTGACCGGGAATCGACCCAGGGACTTTACGCGTAACAAAGTGGTTTGCTAACGATGCCACGTCTGTCGACTCATTGCCTCTGCCTATCTCTGTGGCATGACAATTTGATTGATTGATTATTTATTAAGCCTATGTAATATTGACCTAATTGTGGCCCCTAGTGCATGCGCCCGGAGGTACCAGGGACACATGAAGTGTGCGTAATGCAATTGGCTACTCAAAGGAGATTCACGTAACACCAGTAACCAGGAAATGCGTTCACCATAGGTTAGTGAAATTGGCCCTTGGACGAATAAATATACAATACATATCATCATCATCAGCCAGAAGGCGTCCCCTGCTGAACATAGGCCTCTCCCTTAGAACGCCATTCCAAACGACAAGATGCCAGTTGCATCCACCGGTTACCCGTGACTTTCACTATGTGGTCAATCCACCTAGTAGGAGGCCTACCTACGCTGCATCTTCCGGCTCGTGGTCAATACATATATGACAGACAAACATATTTTTTTACATTTCTATAATATAATACATTATGTTACTAAAGTAAGGCGACCGTGGTGTAGTGTGTAGCAATGGATACGCAAGCCGAGAGCACGGGTTTGAAACCACTCACCGGTACCAATGTATCTTTGATGTATGTACTTTGGCTGTCCTGTTTCTATGATACAAGGCACTCTAGTAGCTTAGTATATCTATAAAAATGTATAATAAAAAGTGCTTGTTTAGGTTTGGTTAGGTATCATAGAAACAGGACGACATATATTAAAGAAACATTGGTAACGGCAAGTGGTTTTCTACCCATGCTTTCGGTTTGCCTGACTATTAAAAAATCTGCACATTATACTTATATCAAGAAAGTTACCTAGTGCCCAGAATAGTAGAGCTTCTATGAAAAAAATTGTAGATGTAAGGGAAGCGAAAGAGTTGTGTTAGGATCATGGCAAGCGGCGCTCGATTGTCATTGCCTATCCCTGTGGGAAAAAGGCGAGACAATTTGATTGATTGATTGACATTATACTTAGATTAAAAAAACATACTACCCCGGCAATACGAGTATAAGTATAACGCCAGAACAACTAGAGCTGTAACACATACTGGGCAAATAAAAATTGTCAATCAAATTGTCACGCCTTTTTCCTCCTCTGCCTCTGCCTATCCTTGTGGGAAAAAAGAGAGGCACTTACCACGATCCTGACACAACTCCCTCGCTTCCCACATATCCACAATTCTCTTCATACAAGCTCTATGGTTATGGGCAATAGCTTTCTTGAGAATGTCTCCGATTTCATTAAATAATAATCATAGTTTATTAAATTTTTTATTAATACAATATTTGAATGCATAAAAAACGCAATACCTACACAAATGGCTAAGTATTTGACCTAAACAAAAAGAAAGTATTACAATCATGACAAAGGTGCGCGGGCGCAGCTGACACGGGCACCTGCCGCCGCCGTCTTTAACATTTTCTTTAAGTTTTTTTGCCATCGATGTTATTGGCCTATTTTTTATGCTGCAAGCTGCTAACCCAGCTGACGCCCGCATGCATGCCTCGATCGAGGAGCTTTGCCCGATGCAATGTTATTTAAAACATGTTTAGTTTTAAGATTTTGATAATGAACAGCTCAATCTTCTTACAGTCACAGACTAGATAATCAATTTTAAATATAATTTTATAAATACGATTAGGTTTTACGATTCAAATACATAATACATTAAAAATATTTTTTCTCTAAATTGTTTTGGTCATTTTCTGCAGAGATAGGCAGAGGAAGTAAACATGCTTGTTATAAATAATTATTGTGATATTACCTACAGGCATAGCGCTTAGTTGGTAGGTTCCTGCGGAAGTAAAGCGGGGTGGAAACAGCCCTCCCGCACCGCTCCACTACCGCAGGAACCTCCTCAGTTAGGCGCTGGTAGTATAATGACAGACAAAGATGGTTTCTTAGTGCCCTTGAATTTTTTTTTATTTATATATGTAAATGTTCAATATCAATATTCTACATAGAATTTTCTTAGATTTTGTACCAACATTGAATAATGTTTTTAAAAAAATGCGGCTTACTATAGCGTATATGTTTGGTTCTTGATTGTAAAAATGAATTTTAAAAAATGTAGGCGGCTTACTATCGCGTTTATTTTGGTTTTTGATTGAATGAGGTGTTGGTGTTCGCATCGGTCGATGCTGTCGGCGGTATTGGTTTTATTAACATTAAAATGTAGTCTAGATTTTAATAGTGCATGTCGTGACGATCTGAGATTAAAATAACAATTAGATATTAACTTCATATGCATGCTATTGTTTATGAAATAATTATGCAGTTTCTTTTATTAATCGTTTATATAAATAAATATATATTATATTTTTATTTGAAATAGATTTAAAACAATATATTGTATTACGCTTTGTCTATAAGGTATTTGGCGTTAAGAAGTAAGAACAAAAAACAGACATATTTAGACTTGAGCCTGATGTTAAGCTTTAGTGCGGTCTACGAATGGAGGCAACTGCTATTACAATTAAATTACTGCACTATGTCGGCCTAGTTGGAACCTCGATCTCGAAGTGCGACTAAGTCACTTCACGGTCTGTATATTTGTCAGTGGTGGTGCTACTCCTGATCGCAAGACTAGGCTACACTGCCTATCACTCTTTTAGAAAGAAAATATTTTATATTTGCAAAAAATAAATAAATTTCATAAGTTTCACCTCTCAGACTATACTGGGTAAGTGTTGAGCAAGTTCTTAGTCTTACCAACAATAAGTATGGAAGGATGAACGACAGCTGCATCCCTTTCTTAAAGATTGAAAGGGAACACCAGGTGGGTGCTGAGGTCAATGAGTACAATGCCGCCGCCGTACATACATTGTATGGGTAAATTAACTGCATGTGAATTCAGTTTTTTGCAATAAATAAAGTTTTATTATCTTCGAGAATATTCTATAAGATAAATAAAGAATATATGTGTTCTAAACTATTTATAGTTATTTATTATTAGTCAATTAATCAAATTGTCCCGCATTTTCCTCACATGGATAGGCAGAGACAATGGAGCGCCAGGATCAGGATAGCCACGATCCTGACACAACTCCCTCGCTTTCCTCACATCCACAATTCTCTTCATACAAGCTCTACGGTAAAGAGTACTAGGCAACCAAACTTTCTTGAAAATGTCTCCGATTTGGTTGAAAAACACCCTTCTGGGTCTGCCTCGTTTAACGCATCCTTCCATCAGATTTGTAAATTCTTTTTGTCAATAGAATTTTATTAGAATTTGCGCGAAACTCGAATTAAATTAAACCATTGAATTAAACAAATTTTATGCGGCTTACTATCTCTTTTATTTTTGATTGTACATTTTTTCATTCGACGTTACGAGAGCTTTGCAAACATCGTAGAGACCAAAAATAAACGCGATTTTATTATGACTCACGATAGAACCCCGCCTGATGTTAACCTGCCTGGAGTGCGGTCCATTAATGGGGGCGACTGCTGCTACAATTAAATAACTGCAAGTAGCAGTGGTATTCATTATGATGGCCCAGTAGGTGGTAATAAAAATAATACCAAGACTTTATACGAGCTTAGAGTTATCATCAGTTAAACTCTCATGTCCGGTCGCACGTGCGTGTGAACATCTGCCTGTTTACCTGCTACAGTTTATAGCGCCCTGGTACTTTCACTTTATTAATTCGCACCTTTATTCTCTTAATGGGGTGAGAGCGCCACTAAAAAACAACTTTACAATTATTACTTTCAATCAGTGAGTTAAGGGTTAATTGATACCGTTATGGGAAATCCATTGTACAAATATGCAATATATTTCTAGGAATTTCCTCATGAATATTTTCTTTATCGTGTTTTTGTTTATTAAGATGCGACATCCGTATTTAAAAAAGAGCGCCGTCAGCTAATATTGTTTTCGTTCTCATTCTCAAGTATGCAGATCATACAAGTATAACATATGATACTTGTACTATACTTGCATGATCTGAGCTTGAAACTTTACTCGACTGGAAACTTATAATTCTTATCGTAGACAAAAAAAATATATAATATAATACCTTTTTTTTTAGTTATTGGTGATTTTAGAAATTTCAAAATTTTTCGTTAACTTAAATGTAAAAAAAAACAAAATAGACGGATCTAAAGTGATCCAACTCCTAGAATATCTTTCCATTTTTTTTTTATAGGATGGGACTTTTTTTGTAGCGAAATTATTTTTTTTTGTTGATATTTCTCTCTGTAGTAATGAGACCATATTCTTGTCGTTACTTAGTGGTACTTCTACCGGAGCTCATTTTGAAGGTATTTTCATGCGCTTCAAATAAGGTTTGATAAAATTCTTAAAAAATGCGTCGTTTTTCCGTTATTAAACGGAGAGATTCAACATTTGTTTTTGGCGATGCCGCTCTACTTTCTTTACACTTTTTGCTACATGCTCTTTGCTTTTGTGACTCTTTTTGGATCCTGCATACGAAAGATGTTTCCTAATAAGAAAATTATTAAAACATAATAAGAAAATTTATATAAAATATTAAAATCGCAAATTTTTAGCACCAAAAAAATCCCTATCATTCTTATATTCAGTATTAAAAACACAAAAGGCCTCCTTGCGGCACTTCATCATATCCTTAATTTTGTTTTTTTCGTTGGTAATGTTTAGCGGCATTAAGTTCGCCTTTGTGCATGTAGGTTTCAGGTAAAATACTTGTGAGAGAACTTATAGTGGGGTCAAATCAATTAAAATGTTACGCTTTTTTCCCGCAGAGACAATGGAGCGCCACTTGCCACGATCCTAACTCTCTACCTTCCTTCACATTCACAATTCTCCTTATACAAGGAGTATGCTCTATTGTTATGGGCACTAGAAAACCTAGATTTCTTAAGGGCGTCTCCGATTTGGTCGGCAAACACCCTCCTTGGCCTGCCTTGTTTACCAGTCCACATCAGACTCCTAAATTCTTTTCGTCAATCTACTTTCACTCATCCTTTCCATGTGCCCAAACCATCGAAGCATTCCTTTGTCAATCCCTGTCACTACATCTTCTTTGTAATAAAACACAATTATAATTATTCCTTATTTTATTGCTAATCAAATTAAATTACATAAATCACCATTTTCAATTTATTACAAAACTTTCAATTTCAACAGATAAATAAACAATGTGATGAACAATTATTAATTTTATTTAATTCCGTGGCATTCAGTACAAAAGCAAAACATTAAGACTGAAAAAATACGATCCTCTGTGAATTCCGACAACTTTCTACATTTTCTACGCTAATTGAAAAAAAAAGTGCTCTTACAATATTTAGATGGGTAGAGGGGAAGTGAGGGCAGTGAAGCTAAGAGTTGACATGTCGCAAAAGCTTTAAAACCTACATTTACTTCAAAAATATATCCTTAGTTGGTATGCTTTTAGTAAAAAACACCACAAAATTATTCTCATCCAGATAGATCTATTTTAACTACCTCAGTCTATCTCCCTCCAACATGATACACGTGAAGGAGAGAAAACAATAATTTAGTCGAGAATAGCTTTAGTTAATAACTTGTACTTTTATAACAAAAAAATGTTAAAATAGCAAGAACTAAAATTCAACTATTTCCTAAAAAAACGAGTTGTAGATCCACCAATCAGATGCTTTGTTAAAAATATTAACCAATGAAATAGCGTTATTATTGGTTGATTATTACGTCATCTGTCTTCCCATTGGTTGATCATAGATCATTAGAATACATTGGTTATATTTAACGGTTTAATATCATATGCATTTATTTCAAAGCAAATAAATAGAAATAACCTAGAATAATAACAAACTATGTTTTTAATTCATTACAAAGCAAATTAAATATTTTTAAATATATATATACAAAATATACAATTTTTATTTATTACTAAACATATCAAAAACGTGTGCAGAATATAATTTACTTTATATTATTATATTTTTTATGTCCTGCAGTTTAGTATTTCCAATTGGATAGAGTTGGAAATACGAACCTGTGTGAAAATGCACTCAAACAAGCAACTTAATCACAGGTTAAGAAACTCTTTTAATTATTTCTTAATAAGTATTTCTATACTATGTACATTAAATTGCAGGCATAAAGACTGACAGAACATAGAATTTAATGGAAAACAATGTCAATAAATTAAAATCAAAATAAAAAGTGGAGACAGGAACAAGGCAAAAGAGCTCCTCGGAACATTCCCCGTGGTATAGGCGACAAAGGGCGCATAAATCCTCTATGTCTGCGAAATTGCAGAGGCTCCAGGGTTAATGTCATTCTCAATTCAAACGACATGACGTCACTATACTAGGGTTGCCAACTGTCCTGTTTTTCAGGACATGTCCTGGTTTTTGAGGTGTCCTGGGAGTTTTAAATAATAATTCCATTATTTAACTTAATATTTTATTTGAAACTGTTATTGTTACTATTAGAGTTTTATGAAACCAGTTTTAGGTGCTTCTTGCATTGAACTATACTGCTCATAAGAGCATTCTGGTTTTTAATTAAAATGTCCTGGTTTTACCTTTAAGTCCTGGTTTTTAAAATATGGACCTTACCTACACTGTACTCTATGTCCTATTAACATATAAACCTAAAAGATGCCACGTCTATAACCCTAAAAGATGCCACGTCTATAACCCTAAAACACAACTAGCAAACTACAATCGACCAGTACAATGGCCGTTATTAATAAAGATGGGACGATCTCGAATTTTATTGAACCGAATTAAGTCGATTTAAAAATATAGATAACCCGATTCGCAAACCGAGTTAATGAATTCGATTCAAACCGTCTAACAAACCGAGTTGACGAATTCGGTCCGACAATATAAATTGCCTACACAGTAGCAATACACAGTAAAATGCAAAACACAGTATGGTTTGCTATAGAATTTCGGATGTGTATGTATGACTAAATTTGGTGTCTGATCTAAATATATATAATTCAAACCGGTTTATTGTATAATAGATGTTAACCAACCCAACTCGGTTTAGGGCTCAACTCGGTTTAACCCGGGTTGAAAATTCGAGTCGTTACATCTCTACTGTTTTACCATTAAATAATTTCTCATTTCAAAACATCAAATATTAAAGGCATCAGGAATAGCCAGAGACAATAGAGCGCAGTATAAGGATCGGCAGATTAGAGGAGCGCTGGACGACTGCGGTGGGAGCAAGTCGGCGCATTGTGTCGTGCTTTAAAAATTAAATTTAAATTTTCTTAGATTTTGCGCGAACATTGATTAATGAATTAAACAAATTTTATGCGGCTTACTATCGCGTTTATTTTGGTTTTGATTTTACAATTTTTTATTATTCCGACGTTTTGAGAGCTTTGCAGCCATCGTGGTCACGGAGAGTTTTGGAAACAATAATAGCATCAACCAATAGGACGACCAACACCTCAGTCTCTCCGTGACCACGATGATAAAATCAAAACCAAAATAAACGCGATAGTAAGCCGCATAAAATTTGTTTAATTCATTAAATTTATATTTTAAAATTTATACACATTTAATAAATGAAAAATTAGTAATTAACAAAACTAGTTACTGCGCGCGCATCTCGGATGCCGTGACCTATACAGCGACGACACTTTTTAATAATTGATGTTTCGAAACGTGTCTTATTACATACTATACCACTTTTATAAGTTACGTTGATGTACAAGTGATTTGGGCACAACTCTTGTCTCAGCCAATCATAGCGCGTTACATGTCCGTCCGCTATTAGTTATTACGCAGCCGCCATATTCGGTGTCCGCGTTTTGACATATGTCAACGCGTAGGGTTGCCAACTCGGTAGATCATTAATACGGGAGGTAAATTTTTTTTTTTTTAATTTATAATGAAATTTTTTTAAGCTTTTAGTTTTCCTTTGAAACCCAAACGATATAATCATAAAATTATTTACATGTGTAATCATTGAGACTGTGGTGTACGGTCGTCTTATTTTAGACTTATTCCGGGAAAATCTCGGATTTCCGAGAGGGTTGGCAAACCTATCAGCACCTTGTCTGATGTTAAACTTGACTGCGGTCCGTGAATAGAGGCGACCGCTACTGTACGTAGCAATCACATCCCCTATGCCGGCCTAATAGATATTAAATTATTATATACGTGTGGTTTTAGAGAGACGTTATGTCGCGCTTTTCTGATTTTATTGCCAATGATAACTTATAAAAGTGATAGTACTCTACAATCTTAATAAATTAATAATATAAAATATACTAACGTCTAACAATAATTTAGTACAAACGTCACCCCAAATAAAAAAGTTACGTCTAAACGTAAAATCACAATGAAATCGTTTTTCTTTCTTGTTTTTTTTTTTAATTTTATTTTTTAAGTAAAATCATTTCTTTTACATAAATTTTATTTATAGTTATTCTTTGCATTCTTAAAAATAAAGGATTTGCGTTTGAAATATCGGTATCGTTAGCATTTGGTACAGACAATGAGCCAATAATTAAGCAAAAGATCTTATGTGATAGGTCACAGAGCTCACGTTAAATACAAGGTATCGGAAATTGGTCATATAAAAATATAATTATAACTATCCTCAAAATCGTCGACGGTCCAAGAGCCGTCACTATGCCGGCCATCGCTTGAAGAATCTCAGGTTATAGGATGGAGAGAACACAGGGGCTAGCAAAGCATTCCAATTGTCGATTGTTCTACAAAGAAAAGACGCACCGAACTTTTTAGTTTGACTGCCGATTCGGTCGATAGAATGTGGAATAATAATAGAACGAGAGAATAGTAGACCACCAAACTCATATCTAGCATAACTACAACACTTCCTTCATACTTATGATGGCCTAGTACATTAATCTATAGTATTTAATAAAATTAAAGCATTTGAAAATAAATAAATAAATAAAAGAATGGTATTTGTAGCAGAAATCCTTCGCTAAATATTTAATCCGTTATTTCAATAATTCAAAATAGCACTTTTTTAAACTGTCACAGTCTGTCATTAATCTGATTTCGACTTGCCTGATAGGTCGACTTGCTTGAGGAGGTCGTCCAAGAGTGCCGACTGAAAAAACTGAGTCAGTTCACGGTTGCCTCAGTCGCCGTCAATATGTCGGCCAAAATTTAGTTAATAAAAAATATAGGATAGTATAAGCCGCACAAATTGATATTATGCTGAAACCTTGTGACGTCATTCAAAAATAAAATATACAGTCAGCAAACAATATTTTAAAATATATTTATTTTTAATAATTTAATTACATTTATTAATTTATTTATAAACTTATTCATTATCAAGAACAAACTTTATGCGGCTTACTATCGCGTTTATTTTGGTTTTGATTTTACTCTTTTTTTATTATACCGACGTTTTGAGAGCTTTGCAGCCATCGAGGTCATGAAGATTGAGGTGAAACGTCGGTATAATAAAAAAAGAGTAAAATCAAAACCAAAATAAACGCGATAGTAAGCCGCATAAAATTTGTTTAATTTATTAATCAATGTTCGCGCAAAATCAAAGACAATATTATTATTGATAATTATTTATTAATAATTATGGCGTTACCAGTGATCACCGCATGAACTAGGTACCAATTTGCGCGGTTTACAGCCTACTAAATGTTCCTTGAATGCATATTTGAGGTGAGAAATATGGTCTATTACCATCATTCTATATAAAATAACTTCAATGGTAAACGTAAAGACTTCGTTTCGTCAATTTTGACAGTTGGAACTCAATTAAACAACCTCTTTGGTTTGAAAACATAACGCGGCACAAATTGCGATCACCATTGAAATTAAGTTTCAATTGACATTTTAAGATTATAACCCAACAAAATTAAATAGTCCTAAAACGTTTACAAAAGAATGGAGTACATAAATATAGCACTGATAATTTTGATTGTCTATTATTTGGTATGCAACAAGGATTTTAATAAATGTAGTTGACAATAAAGGGCAACAGTTTATCTTTAATGTGTTCTGTCAATAATCACGGTTGTAGTCATACAAACGGAATTAGTAGTAAAAAAGAAAACTATTAATTAATCTATATACAATTTTAATTTAATACACAAAATTTTCCACCACATAATGGTGGTTTAGTATTACATTCGTAATAACTTAAATCAGTTTCAATGTCTAGAGTTCAAAGAAGTCGTTATTTTTGCTTCCAAATTATCAATAATTGGACGTAGTTAAGCAAAAAAGACCCAATACACAAAATCACAATTTTTTTGCTTTGTTACAAAAATTTAACAGTTTAATGCCAAAATTAAAAACAACTTTACAGTAGGGTATTAACTAAAATATTTGTATTTTAAAGTTAAATTCTGGGACCTTTTTGTTCAAGTACGTCCAATTGGCGTAAAGTTAAACCTTGATAAGTAAGAGTTCGAGTGTCCGAGATCTCTTTTTCTCTAAAGAGTTTTCCCGCTTACTCAGGTTTAACTGTATATAAACTTATGAGGTAATAAAATAACAAAATGCTGATCTAGCAATTTATTAGTGATTTGTACATTGTATTAGTGTTAAATTTAGGAATCCTAATTAAAGTACAAGCTACCTAATACTTAAACAATGGTTAACCAACGTAAATGTCATACAAGCAATACAAAATTATCATTCACCTAAGTTAATCATTGATCAAAGGGTAAGTCATTACCATTAATTTTTCTATATAAAAAAAACAATCTTAGCAAAGAAAATTAGCAAATTTTCTAAAGAAAATTAACTAAAAGAAGGAATATTAGCTAAATTTACTTAACCAATGTAAATGTCAAAAGAATCATTCACATAGGTTAATCATCGATTAATTGGTACGTGACTTTATAAATACCATTTTATTAGTTACTATATATTTTTCTATAGACTACAATTAATAGCATGAAGAATATTGAAGAAATATTACTATCCCCGGTAGTTGCTAATGCGCTGGAACAAAATACATCAAAGTAATAATACAGAATTATTTTGCTGACGGTACAGTACTACGACACCATGACGTCATCCCATCGTCAAATAGATCGTGATGTCATGATCCAAGCGCGTCCGCAACAGCCGGGGATAGTAACACGGCGTTCTCAAGAGACGAATTTAGTTGTTCAATATTTATCGTTCAACAATTTATCGTTGAAAGCGTACAATGACTGTAGCGTTCTCACGGTTTAATAATAATCGACTCAATATTACACTATCTGACCATTTTGGCATTTTTCTCGTGGATGCGGACGCCATAATTTACATTTTTTTACAAACATACAAAAAACTGGTGACAGAAACACAATACATACTCGATCGCGCTGATTGACTGACTGATTGGACTGATTATTCAATGCGAGTTGAACGAACAACTTAAGACGAGTCGATTCGCTTTCAAATATTATTTGAATCAATAAAAGTTGAAAGTTCTTTAACTTTTGTTGAACCGATATTTATTGCTTCAACTTAATTGAAAGTCTGTTCAGACGGTTTAAATCGCGAACGATTTCTCAGTTGATCAACTAAATACTCCTCGCGTGAACGCCGTATAACCAATTTAAAGTGACAACACTTTCTAACATTTCGCATGTGCCAAGACTACCTCCTAAATTTAGAAGCCTAATAACGACCATAGTACCGAACGCCTGTACATACGTGAGAATGATATCAATCGTAGTCGATATCCATGTTGTATCCTTGCGTGGGCGGTGGGCGATTCTCATTATTAGCAGTGGGGTTGATTGTGGCTGTGATGTTAGCGAACACGAGGCCACTGTTCAGGAAAGGCTCATGGGGCGATTCCTCCCACGTGGCAGAGAAACCAGTGGGACCCATACTAACACGACGTAGGAGCCCACGCAGTATTGGGTGACCGTCTGAAAAATTATAAAGAATATTATTATGGTTTGACAGACCATTAATAGAGGTGGCTAAAGATGGGACGAATTTGAATACTTCGAGCCGAGTAAGGTCGGTTTAAAAATATGGATAACAAATTTATCCATAAAATATGCATTTAAATATGGTTTCTGACGACAGGCGTGGAGGAACGGTTTAGCGATTGGTTTGTAATATTTAATAACATTAAATATTACAAAAAAAAAAAAAAAAAGAGATGGATATTTGCTTTGGGTCTGGTTATCAATAAAATAAAATTAAAAAATACATCTCTCAAATATGTTCAATCAAACTGATCATACCTTTCAAAATCCTAATCACTATCTTATTTTATAAATCGTAAATTAACGGCTGTTTATATCACAAAAAAAAACATTTTAAATGTGATATTTGACCCTGCCTTACTCTAAAATAATCAAGGAGAGGTCTTAGTAGGCCGACAACTGAAGAAATAGTTCACTGTTACCTCAGTCGCCGTCACTATGCCGTCTAAGGCTTTATTACACTCCAAAAGATAAAGAGAACATATCAAATACATTTTTTTTTATTGTGACTCGACATCTGACCTTCACCCGCCAGATAGCAAGTAAGGAGAGCTACAAGAGTGCCGACGACTGCAAAAACCGAAACTCGGCTGCCCCAGTCGCCGTCACTATGCCGGCCGAAGGTGCTTCTTCACGCATCGCTTGAAGAATCCAAGGCTATAGGATGGAGAGAATAATTCCAATAATTACTTACTTGTAGGCATTGGTGGTGGTTCTGCATTTGTATTGGCGCCTGTAGCACTTGCTTCGGGAGCAGAGGGGTCTGGGGGGGATGCAGTTGCTGCTGGGGGGTTACTTGCCGCAGGAGGGGGGTCAGGGATCAGTCTGTGACGGCATATTGGGCACGTCGCATGCAATTTCAACCAAGGCTCAATACATGATTTATGGAAAAAGTGATCACACGTCAGTCGAGCAATTTTCTCAGCTGAAATAAAACAATTCATTGTTATATTATTTGTTATGCGTCAAGTCCCGAGGTGGATTCCCAGTCAGAGCAAATATTTGTAGATTGGTTTTTATTTGTAATATTTAATCATCGTCATCAGCCAAAAGGCGTCCACTGCTGAACATAGGCCTCCCTCTTAGAACGCCATTCGAACGACAAGATGCCAATTGCATCCACTGGTTATTCGTGACTTTCACTTTGTCGTCAATCCACCTAGTAGGAAGCCTACCTAAGCTGCGTCTTCCGGTTCGTGGTCTTCACTCTAGAACATTTCTTCCCTATCGGTTGTCAGCTCTTCGAGCGATGTTATTAAAAAATTAAGAATAAAAGTTACAAATATTTGTTAATAAAGAAAAAGATATGGTTATATGCTCCGGGTCTGGGTATCAAAAAGTGGTAGGCAGTGGTGCCCAGTCTGCCAATCCGGGGTAGTACCACCACTTACAAGTATACACTGTGAAGACTGTGAAGTGACATAGTCGCGTTACCATTCATGGATGCACTACCCTTAAAAAACCGATACCTTTTAAGAGTGATAGGAAGCAGTGCCCAGTCTGGCGATTCTGGGTAGTACAGACCGTGAAGTGACTTAGTCGCGTTTCGGGATAAGCTTGTAAGTCGCCGGTTCCAACTAGGCCGGCATAGTGGATGTGGATGTTACAGTTATAGAACAGTCACCTCTGTACTCCAACTTAACATCATATGTTGAGTCACAATAAAAATTAAAATAAACCTAAGTAGTGCTAATCGGCACTGGTTATGAGAATATATAATACCTTTCTTAAACAGCTCCCAGCATATTGAACATGTAATGTTAGCAGCCTCTTGTTCATCAGATACTTCCTCAATAGGTATAGAGTCAATCAAATTGATAGGCATAGGGGGTGGGCCAAAGTTCTCTAGCTGGCCTAACAATTGAGCAACAACGGCATCCAGACCTGCAAAAACTAATAAAATGTCTAATAAGACAATTTATTTATAAATTAATAAATAAAAACTGATGCAGCTTTGGACATTGGGCGGCAGCCGGGACTCGAAAACAATTTCATTTTCCAACACAACAGAGAATAGGCACAGCCCCATACATTCTGCAATTGATTTTTATTTATATACGTAATAAGGAGACCAAGGAGATTATTCGAGGTTTCGTTCGAAAACCTAAACTTTTTGAAAATTCAATACAGCATATATGTTACAAAGAATGTAGCTTTCTAATGGTAAAAGAATTTTTAAAACCGGTGCAGTAGTTTCCGAGCCTATTCATTACAAACAAACTTACAAATCTTTCCTCTTTATATATTAGTATAGACAAATATAAATAACAAACAACTTACTATCTCCACCAATAACATATTCTCCTGGTGCTCCTACTAACAAAAAGGGTGTTCCTGCAGTCTCCACCCTGATGGGCCTACCAGGGGTTGCATTCCCCTGATTAGCCCCTTGTGCGCCCTCTTGGGGTGCCGCGGGTGCCGCAGGTGCCGCATTGGCGCCCCCCACAGCCCCACTTATTGTATCACCTAACTGTACTAACAATTGCTCCACTAACGAATCAGGTCGCGCATTCCTGCAAAATATATTTTTTTAATATATATGTATGAAAAGTAGTAATTCTGAAACCTCGTCTTCACACCCGTAATACCAGCACTGGTCGGGTGAAGCCTCCGCATTTTATCGACTGAATCAGCAGTACATTGCTCATGACATTTCACATGAAAAATTAAAGTATTTGTAACTCAGCTATTGCTAACAATATGTGAGTTCTGTTTCTTTCTTTATTCTGTTGTTGCCAAATCTTGCTAAATGTTGCGTCAACGCAAAAGTTCTCCAGGATTCTCCAAAAACTTTAATTTTTTTTTAATTTTTTTACATTTCTATACTAAGCAACTAAAGTGCCTTTATCATAGAAACAGGACAACCAAAGTACATATATCAAAGATACATTGGTACCAGTGGGTGGTTTCGAACTTATGCTCTCGGTTTGTGTAACCATTGCACTGCCACTACACCATGGTTGCCTTAATACGTTGCTAAAAAGTCTGTTGTTTTCGTTTATTTCATCTTACCAGGCAATGCGTTTCAAAGAAAACATGCAAACAGAGCTGTTGATAGCAGCTTTATGTGGTTGGTCTATCAGTTGAAGAAGTGATAAGTCTCTGTGACCATGATGGCTACAAAGCTCTCAAAACATCAGAATAATAAAAAATGTAAAATCAATAACCAAAAATAAAGTTTCATTCATTAATCAATGTTTGCCAAAATCTAAGTACTTGTTTCTCTCTCTTCTCCCACTTTATCAAACTTGAAACAAAATGTTACTAACCTCAAAACACCGCCAGACATTAAAATTGCTAAATCATTTAACATGGGACCTCTACGAGTTCGATTCTGGAAAATAAAAATACTAATTATGCTACTTTGCCTTATTTGGATGGCTATTTAGCTGGTATTCAGCTGGTCCCATCATTTAGATCACTAGTTCTTACTATGACTCCCATATTGCCATCATACACTACCATACTCCAAAATGATAATGGTTTGAGGTGCATCAAACGCATGGTCACAGACAACAGAATGCAGACAGCTTGACTGGACGACTGCTAGGCCTTAGCAGAGCCAAGCTCCGCACTTTGGTAGGTGTTATAATGGGGCATTGTGGTTTTAATAAGCACCTGTACAACCTTAACATATCGGACAGCCCCCTTTGTAGGGGATGTCTGAATGAGGAGGAGACAGCTGCACATGTGCTCTTGAGTTGCAGGGGTACAGGAGTAGCCGAAGCAAGACAGAAGTTTCTTGGCAACGCGAGGACGCTTCCAGAGGTCGGCAGGAACGAGAAGGGTCTCCTGGCCTTCCTGGAGGAGATCGGGTGGCTCCACTGAAGGAGAACCGTTAAAGAATGCACAAAGAAACCAAAGAGGAAACGATCAGCATATCTTTTCATCAAATATAGCATGATGAAAGCATCAAAATATCATTTCTTCCATCACAATCCCCAGATCTCAACATAATGATGACAGGCGTGGCACATTGGTCAGCACACCAGTTTGTTACTCAAACTCTCAGGTTCTGTTCCCGGTTGGAGCATTATTTGGCTGTTCATTATATTATGCTTATATTTGACACCCACCCTTCAGTCAAACAATTTGTTTAGTTGGGAAGTATGTTTACAAGGGATGGGAAGTGTGATGAAGATATTGAGCTTTTATTTGTAATATTTAATAATTAGATTTAGCAACATCTGATCTATCTACCTGCCTGATGGTAAGCAAGGAGAGGTCAAAGAGAGTGAGTGACTAAAAGAAAACTAACAAATTTGCAAAAAAAAATTAAACAATTTCCTAGCATCCATGGATTCTCCGGCGGGTCCATCTCGTGGCAGGTGGGAGAATGAAGGCAGAGTTCGGACTTGTGACCGAAATATAGGTTTCAAAGCTTTTTGTGACATGTCAACTCACCTTTCCTTTAGCTGTGCCCGTGTAAAATTAGGTTTATAACACAGTCATGAAAAAGTAGGAGATTCTCAATTCGACCAAGTCCCATTTTTTGTATTTATAGCTCGATAACTTATATAAATATATATATTACATAGGATACGTAAGTATCCTATGTTACTTCTAGTACCTCCAAAAATATGTGTACAAAATTTCATGATGATTGGTTAAGTAGTTGTTGCGTGAAAATGTAACAAACAAACTCACATTAACATTTATTATAATAGTAGGATAAAAGAATCTAAGAACAAACCTGTGCTGAAGGTGGTGGTTGTGGTACTGTAGGTTCTTCACCATCAAGAAGTGTTCTTAAGTTACTTTCGGGTTGATGCAGAGCTGCTACTGAAGCAGCATTATTTCCTACTTCTATTAGCTCAATGAAGCCACTATGGCAAAACGGACATATGAACCCCTAAAAAGTAAAATATTTATTTTATACAACATATGCCATTCATCAGTAAATGAATAATACCTAGGTTTTTTGGCCAGCAAAGATGTGGCGACCAAGGTAAACCAAAAACTGTAACAGCTTAGTCTTGCTTACCATCAGCAAGTTATGGTCAGATGTCGCATAAGCTAATCTTTGGCCGGCATAGTGATGGCCACTGAGGCAGCCGAGAACTAACTTGTTCTTTCTAGTAGTCGTCACACTTGGACCTCCTTTTGCTTATCATCAGACAGGTTAAGGTCAGATGTTTTGCCACAATAAAAATAAAATAAAAAATGCTTAACTGAAATCCTATCCCAAAACACAAGTTAGTCATACCAGTGTTACACCTGAGGTTGACAGGCTGGGTAATTAGCCATACTTTGAAGCAGTTGAATGCTCAGTAAATAGAGTTCTAAGTTTTTAGGATATTTATAAACTATGATGCCAATACACCAGCTGATAATAGACTATCAATTAATTAAGTTTTAAAATCTAAAATTAACTATCTATGAACATTCTATATGTTATTAAAAAATATATAAATCTAGAAGTTTCTTGTGTTTTGATAACGAAACATAATTTGTTATCACAAAGCTATTTATAGGCATTTGTTATGGTTTTAAGCCAATACATAGTTTTTGACTATTTTTATGATGCAATATTTATCACTAAAATACATACAACATTTACACACAAACATGGATGACTAACTATTAATTATTGTTGAAATTGCAAATTTCCTTTCATAAATTGCAATAACCTGTGTACAAGGAAACTACACACTAAGCAATAAACTAGTTAATACTCATAATTGTTATGTTTACCTGACCAGGATCATCAAAGGCTACTGTGCACCTATGGCAAAAATATCTAGGGGGTGGCTGAGTTTGTTCATGCTCAGGCTGCGGCACTTGAGCATCAGCTTCTGCTGGCATTTCGGCCTCTCCAGGTTTCACGGGCTGGTCAACTGGTTCAGACATGATGAAGTAGTTTAATTTACCACTATATTATACCACAAACACTAAACAAATTGAGATCTTTAAACGAGGAACAGGAATTTATCAATTGCCATTCCTTCATGCAAAATCCAATAAAATACGTCTTTGATAAAAAAATGGTCGTTCAGATGACGTGACTTGTTACAATTATTAAATGGTAGTAGTCATTTGTAATCTTAAGCTATAACAAGAGATAAACTTATAAACTGTGACTGTGGAGAGATAGAGAAGCAATGACATATGAAGTAGCCTAAGTCTACTTTTTAATTTATTAGCATTATATTTTAATAATTGTCTATGATCAAGTAAATAATTTTATGACAATTATTGTGTCAATAAATGCATAATATATAACAAAATTCGTTATTGAATATTATTTAACAAGCAAAAACGAACTCAAGAGACAATTTTATACTTTCGTTGTAAAAAATTGCATGTAGCAATAATTTAAACATCTGTCGAACCCACAGACACAACGAACGTTTGCTTCTATTATCTCTGTTTAATTTCATTCGTCTTGCGTTTCGTTCGTTGCTTCCAGTTTATTTATTTAATTTATATTTAGTTTTAAATTTAATTTACTTGTGAAATAAAGTTATGTGCGCTAGATTACATAGACCTTTTAAATCCGTCGATATTGGTGTAATTGTTTTTGAGATAGATGTTTAGCACTTGGCATATGATATGTATTGAGTGATGTTATGAAATCTGTGCAAATTGCAAAAATATGTGGATTATTGAACTTTCCATAATTAGACATTCCTAAATAATGTGCAAATAAGTGAACTGTATTGGAAGTGTGGTAAAGACAAAAGTCATTGTATAAATTTAGGTCAGAGTACTGGATTACAATGAATGAAAAAAAGTTAGTTCAGAACTTCAAGAGTTACATCAATGTATCAACCAAAGTAAGTTTATTTACTTTTATAAATGCTTCAATAAATCATTATAACATGTCTAATTTATGCATAGTTTAAAGCTATTGTTTGTAAATATGATTGTAAACATTAACAATTACAATTCAAGGCAACTGTGGTGCAGTGGTTGTAGAGAATGGCTTCTCAAACTAAAAGCCTCTGGTTCAAAACCACTTGCTGGCACCAATGTTTCTTTATTATATGTACTTTAGTTGTACAGTTTTTATGATTCACCCATGTCTAATAAAATTAAAAAGTAATTTGATAATTTAATTTCTTTTGCAGAATAATAGTGA
The DNA here is from genome assembly GCA_905220615.1 of Tinea trinotella. Lineage (NCBI taxonomy): Eukaryota > Metazoa > Arthropoda > Insecta > Lepidoptera > Tineidae > Tinea > Tinea trinotella. The sequence continues at coordinate 1,314,101 of HG992321.1, read as the reverse complement.
ACGAAATGGGTCATCACAAGAACTTAAGCCAAAACTTCTTAATGGTAAGTCTTAATGAATATTGTATAAGGACCATATATATAAGTCTAATAGTTTAAGCTAATGTTGAAGTGTCAAAAGTTTAGTATGTTGTGGATCTAGTTTTAAAAAAAAGTTTTGGGCACAGCCACCCAAAAATCAACTAAACGCAAGTTGGATGTATATGATATATACATGGGATGTTTACAAAATACATGACACTCTGACCAAGATAATGTACAATGTAAAGTTCAACATGGGCAAAGCTTTAAGACCACACTCTAGCTTAACATCAAGTGGGGTGCTGTCATATGTCAAGTCACAATAAAATATATATATATATATACATAGTATATTGTAACAGGCAATAAATAATAATGAGTATTAACCCCTTAATATACAAGAGTTCTTGTATATTGTTGTTGGAGCTGTGTCAGGATCGATGGAGCGCCCATTGTCTCTGCCTATCCCTGTGGGAAAAAGGCGTGACAATTTGATTGATTGATAATACTGTGAATAATCAATTTCATAATAATTATATAAAATAATAGTGCGGTGGTTAAGGCGACCATGGTGACAATTAAGTGTAGTTAAATCGAAAGCCCTGGTTCATTACCACTTGCCTGTATCAATGTATACCATATTTATACACTTCAATCATACTGTTTCTATGATACAAGCATTCCTAATAGCTTAGTTTAAATGTAGGCATAGATTGCTCAATGTCTAAGCCCAATTCAAACAACTCAATTTTATTCAAATAAATTTATCAGTATCTGGACTCTTACAATGGATTTTTATTTTATTGTTGCTTGACATGTGATAGCACCCTGCCTGATATGGAGGCGACTGCTACTACAGTTAAATAATTGCAAGAGTTGCAGACCCACCCACTATGCTGGCCTAGTTGGAACTGGCAACTTAGAAGCTGATTCTGAAACGCGACTAACACACTTAATGTTCTGGATATATGACTGGATATATGCCTACCACTCCTAAAATAAAGTAGATGTAATTAATAAGTATAACTCAAAAACTTTTTTTAAATGTAAAAATAGGCACAGGATATAATACAGCTAATCTTAACAACAAATACAACACCTTATTAGTACAGGAAATGACCTATGTCATAAGAATTATATTAGAATTATGTATTCTGTACATGTAGCAACGGACTTAACTGTACTATTATTATTTTTTATTTTTATTTATTTACATTTCTATACTAAGCTACTAAAGTGCTTGTATCATAGAAACAGGACAACCAAAGTACATATATCTAAGATACATTGGTACTGGTGGGTGGTCTCGGACTTGTGCACTCGATTTGTGTAACCATTGCATTTGAATATTGGCCTAATAGTATTTTTTTACATGTAACCTCGACTTGCATGTCAAAAAGTGGTGACGACTGAAAAATCTGACTCAGTCGCCATCACTATGCTGTCCAGAGGTACAGTCAAATTAGTTAGAGGCGTTTTTGCATTTGTAGTAGTGCGCCTTAGAGCGCGTTTCCATTAATAATACACGTTACGAAAACACTTAATGTTCTTAGGTTTTAATTGGAAGTAAACCGGAAACTTTTAATCAAAAACACGAAATTCGGTACTTACGAATTAACTATTTGATAAAAATTGCAAAATATCGAGCTCAAAACCGTCCAATTGTTTTCACCGACTAATCATATACGTCACATACCCTCTCGAAATCTTGGTCAAATGGTATCACTTCAAGTTTAAAGCGACATATATCGAAGGGCAATCGGGCAATATATTTAAATAAATAAATTATATTATATTATAATATAAAAGTTGTTTATTTATTTATTTGCCAGCTGTACATTACTACAAACGCAAAAACGTCTCTAAGCTATAACTAAACATAACGATAAGAGATCGTAACATCTTTATCTATAATGGAAACGCGCTCTTAGGCGCACTACTACAAATGCAAAAACGTCTCCAAGCTAATTTAACTGTACTTTGTCACACATCTCTTGATGGATTCAAGGTTATAGGATGGGTAGAATACATGGGCTGGTAAAAGCAGCTCGTTTCTGCCTAACCCTGTGAGGTGTGATAATTTGGTTGAATAATTAAATTGTTTTGTCATAAAAAAAGATTCTGAAAAGGGTAAAATAATAGTTTCAATCAATCAAATTGTCAAGCCTCTTTCCCACGGGGATAGGCGGAGACAATGGAGCGCCACTTGCCACGATCCTGACACAACTCCCTCACTTTCGCTTATCATAGTTTAATAATAATAATTGGGAAGTACAATTTACTTTAAAAGTGCTAATGAGGATAATTAGTTTGAAAAACATTAAATTTAAATACTAATGAGAAATTACAACACAGGGAAAACCTAGGGGAATTTCATATTTTTATGTTTTTAATATTATTAAATTCTATGATACAAGTACTTTAGTACCTTAGTATGGAAATGTATCATAAAATAAAATATTTTAAAAAATGTCACAGGGATAGACAGTGACGATGGAGCGACACTTCCACGATCCTTACACAACTCCCTCGCTACCCTCACAGTGTGAGGCTCACACCCATAATTATTTTATTTTTATTTACATTTCTATACTAAGCTACTTAAGTGCTTGTATTATAGAAACAGGACAACCAAAGTACATATATCAAAGATACATTGGTACCGGTGGGTGGTCTTGAACCACGGTCGCCTTAATTTTTTTCATACAAGCCAAAAAATCAAAATCAAATCATTTACTTACTGTTATGGGTTAGTGTACATTTAGTCTTATTATCTATGTTATTGTTTCTCCATAACTACCCATTTGGGTGTTTAAATATACAATTTAAGTCAAATGTTAACTATAAATTTAATTTAAATCTTATGTTAGTATAATATTATAACAATACAATTTATAATTACCTACAATTAAATTACAACAAATAAAATAAATTCTTTATACCAAAATAAAACATAATAATTCTTAATATTAATTCCTAATTATTAAATGTCATAATTATAAATGTCCTAATTTCTAATTATAAAATGTGAGTAAAATTTAATTAAATAAAAAGTTAAATAAATAAACAAATAAATAACAAAACAAATAAAATTAAGAGAAAGTCCCACAAGTAATAATAGCGTCTGGAGCTGTAGTAGTGCTAAAACTATGGAGCTTTGTATTACATTTTTGATTTCTATTTTTATTGTCTCTGATATGATAGGATCCCGTATGATGTTAGGCTGGAGTGCAGGCTACGAATGGAGGTGTCTGCTAGTAGCGGTCTATCCTCTATGCGAGCACAGTTGGAACCAGAATTTTTTCAAGCCTTACCTGAAACGCGACTAAGTTTTCAATCGGTCGTACAAACAAACAAAATAATCATTTTATCTTTGGCAAAATGTTATACAAATTCGTGGCGGTGTACTTAAAGGTACTTATCAAAAACCAAGAGACCCTAACTCCAAAGCATCATAGGTTTAATTTTTTTTTGTTCGTTGTATTCTATTTTCGTGTGAGTTGTTTCTTATGTTTTGTATTACTAGCCTTATCCACATTAAATCTGTATGAGCTTGTATCTGTAAATAGACTAGGTTTAGTTTATAATGGGAATGGTATCGCCATTTTATGTGCGTAATTTCCCTAATGAAATTGATTTAAAAATAATCTTTGTACCTATTTGTTGAGTTTTTTACGTACAGGCTATTTATTATTGACAAGTTTATTGAGCCTTCTTCTTGTTATTCTTCATGTTCTTTCCGAAGCCATGGTAGAATTAGACGATGAGCAAGTGGCATGCTAAGCTTATCATCATCATCAGCCAGAAGGCGTCCACTGCTGAACATAGGCCTCCCCCTTAAAAAGCCATTTCGAATGACAAGATGCCAGTTGCATCCACCTCTTATTTGTGACTTTCACTATGTCGTCAGTCCACCTAGTGGGAGGCTGACCTACGCTGCGTCTTCCAGTTCGTGGTCTCCGCTCTAGAACCTTTCTTTCCCATCGGTTGTCGGTTCTTCGAGCGATGCTAAGCTCATGCCCTAATAAATTATTTTCATTTTTATATATTATTATTTATATATAAAAATATAAATAAACAGATATTGTTTAAAGTTGAGTGAAAATAGATTGACGAAAGGAATTTATAAATCTGATGTGGATGGATTACCTTAACAAGGCAGGCCCAGAAGGGTTTTAAGAAAGTTGGGTGTCCTAGTGCCCATAACCGTAGAGCTTGTATGATGAGAATTGTGGATATGAGGGAAGCGATGGAGTTTTGTCGGAATAGTGGCAAGTGGCGCTTCTTTGTCTCTGCCTATCCCTGTTGGAAAAAGGCGTAAGAATTTGATTGATTGTTTAAAGTTATTTTTACAATAGTTTATTCTCTAGCTCTAAATATACATAAATTGAATAGTACATAATGATTTCCTCAAAGTAAAGTTTGAACATAAATAACAGACATCCTTATACAGAATTGTGGGCACCACTTAGATTTTATTTGTCGCTAAGGCCGTTCGCTTGGGTACAACGCGACGCTTGTTGCGGCCACTTAGTAACTATTGGAAACAACACAAACTGTACTGTGTTTTTTCTTACTTGGCAGGAGTAGTAAATAAACATGAAAATTATCATTTTACTTTTTTTAATTTTTTTATTGTGACTCGACATAATTATGTAAGCACCCCGCTTGATGTTAAGCCGAAGTGTGGTCCATGAATGAATGTCACTGCTACTACAATTCAATAGCTGTGAGTAGCAATCACATCCGCTATGCCGGCCTACCGGCAACTTACAAGCTGATCCCGAAACGTGACCAAATCACTTCACGGTTTGTATACTTGTAAGTGGTGGTACTACCCTGGATCGACAGACTGGGTACCACTGCCTACCACTCTTATGCCCTTTATGTAAGGAAACTGTTATGTAAGGCTACTGTTTTATTCTATAGAATAAACATACACAATGTGATAAATGCACAAAAGGTATTAAAATCACACACATATATAATATCCCATATTTTTTATCAAAAACCATTTATATGGAATTATTATTTTGGAGAAATCTACCCTTCCTAAGGGCCCCGCCAAGGCACGCTACGATTCTGCCCAATAATAATAATTAAAAACACATTTTCACAGTAATTCATAGATATTTTATATATTAGTATTGATTCGCGTCAGTAGTAATGAGTTTTTTACTAACGAAAGTTTGTTTACTACTTTTGCCAAGTAAGGAAATATGTACAATACAACGCGAGGCTTGTTGCGGCCACTCAGCAATAAAAAAATAGGCAAAGACAATGGAGCGCCACTTGCCACGATCCTGACACAACTCCCTCGCTTCCTCTAATTCTCTTCATACAAGCTCTATGGTTATGGGCACTAGGCAACCTAGCTTTCTTGAGGATGTCTTCGATTTGGTCGGCAATCCTGGGCCTGCCTTGTTTAACGCTTTCATGAACAAGGTTTGCGTAAAACCTTATAAAATACTATAATTCAACCTCAAAAAGAGATATTTTCGGTATTGAACTACCGTAAAAAATCTAAGACGGTAAAAGTGTTTCATGGTCCAGTGACCTCTCAATGTCGATGTTAGAGGTCATTTGTCAAATCTTGAATGAACTCAATTATCTAATTACTTGAAATGCTTATTACAAGGGTAAAGGAAGCTTAATAAACATCTGGAACTATCTTAATAAACGTCTGAGGCTCCAATGAATATAAAATGATATTTTTCCTTTTTATTGTGCCTGATCGTAATGCGGTACTTGTTCCTGCATTAATGTATGGAAGTGAATGTTGGATGTGGCAGAAGAAGCATGAGATTAGAATTAACGCTGTAGAAATGCGCTCATTAAGGAGTGTATGTAGACACATGGAAAGGATGAGTGAAAGTAGATTGACGAAAATAATTTATAAATCTGATGTAGATGGATGCGTTGAACAAGACAGGCATCCTCAAGAAAGCTAGGTTGCCATAGTGCCCATAACCATAGAGCTTGTATGAAAAGAATTTTAAATGTGAAGGAAGCGAGGAACTTGTGTCAGGATCGTGGCAAGTGGCGCTCCATTGTCTCTGCCTATCCCTGTGGGAAAAAGGCGTGACAATTTGATTGATTAATTGATAAATAAATAACAATCTTCTGGCTTGTCTCCGTTTTATCCTCCACCTCTGTTTTTATTTCATTTTAATTACATCTCTATACTTAGCTACTAAAGTGCTTGTGTATCATAGAAACAGGACAACCATAGTACACATACTCTTATGAAAGATACATTGGTACCGGTAGGTGGTTTTGAACCCGTGCTCTTGGTTTGTGTAACCATTGCACTGCCACTACACCACGGTTCTTCTTAATATTATTAATGTGTTTGTATATTGCAGGTGAAGCGGTCGCTGGGTCAGCTCATACCGTGACATTGCTGACGCCGCTCAGTGGTTTGGATTGCAACGGGAAGATTGGCTCGCTGTTCGTCACCAATTATAAATTAACGTTTATACCGCTCGTGCATACGCCCGATGACGTAAGTGTATTATGCTCCTATACAACTGACGCCTAACATTAAACGAGGCCGGAATAGCAAATACGACTGCTGCTACTCCGACAAGCGCACCAGCTCGTTACGCGTAAAGTGCCGGGTTTGATTCCCAGAAGGAGATTAGATAGAATATTACAAATATTTGTTAATACATAAAATCAGATATTTGATACGGTCTGTTTTTTTATATATTTTTATTGTGACCCGACCATTAATGGATAACACTGCTATAGCTTGTCTAACTATAAATGACGCGCCCCTCCACTTTATTAGTTTATTTAAATGTGTGAATGCAAATATTTCTAACTATACTATTATACTTTATTAGCGTGTCTAACCAGCAACTGAATGGCCATTTACAATTGCATTTTCGGTGTGTTGCATACATATTTTATTGTTTCTCGTGTGCTCAAATGCGGTGTAGGGGCGCGTCATTTCGGCTTAGATAGACTATACTACAATTCAATAACTCTGAGTAGCAGTCACATCCACTATGTGACTGCCTAGTTGTAACCGGCAACTTACAAACTGATCCTGAAATGCAAATAAATCACTTCACGGTCACTGTGATACTACCCCGGATCGGCAAATGACCAGCTTACCAACTGCCTGCTTACCAGTCTAAAATAAATCCGGAGTGGTACCGCCACTTACAAGTATACAGACTGTGTAGTGATTTAGTCGCATTTTAGGATTGACTTGTAATTTGCCGGTTTTAACTAGGCCGGCATAGTTTATACGACTGCCACTTACAGTTATCTAACTCTAGCAGAAGTCGCATCCATTCATGGACCAAACTCCAGCTTAACATAACATCAGGCTGTTGTCATAATAATATTTATTTGTTCAACAGGAACCCTTTCAAAAGAATTTTCTATTAGGTGTATATGATATACCATTGAGTTCTGTTGATACTGTATACCTCACTGATGGTCCCAGGAGGAGGAGGCTCATGCCATATGGACAGATGCCTTCCAGTAAGGTGAAAGGGGTGCAGGTTGTTTGTAAGGTAAGAACATTCAATCAATCAAATTGTCACGCCGTTTTCCACAGGGATAGGCAGAGACAATGGAGCGCCACTTGCCACGATCCTGACACAACTCCAACATTATTAATTATGGGCTTTTATGTACTTTTGTAATGTCCAATTATATATTATATTTTTATATTTGTCCAATGATGAAAAATATATAAATGGTAGTTTCGATGCTTGTATTGATAAAACTAATAACAATTTTTCCTTTAATACTGTGCAATTGAGTTATTTGGAAAAAATGAAATGGATTTTGTATCATCTGTCAATCACAAAGACACGCCATATTAACAGTTCTGCTTTGAACTGTCATAATTATAGTTTGATCATTTTACACACCTTAACTAAGCAAAATAAAAGATATATTCCAATTACATTGTTATCTTTTTTTATTTTTTTATTGTGACTCGACATATGACAGCACCCCGCTTGATGTTAAGCCAAAGTGTGGTCCATGAATGAATGTCACTGCTACTACAATTCAATAACTGTGAGTAGCAATCACATCCACTATGCCGGCCTAGATGAGATCTTCGTACATTAAACTATTTTAAAATGTTTATGCAATCCCATACAAAATGAATGATGTCTTTAACCGAGTAGGAAACAGATACCCCGTTCAAATGAAGTAAGAATACTGAGCGGCACAATAAGCACGTGGAATAGTGGCGTAGCGTGGCGGGGGCGGAGGGGGCGGCAAAATTTATAAAAACTGAAATAAATCGTTTAAATTTGAACCTGAAATTCATATTTTTGTTGTACCTATGATTGAAACTCCTAAATAAGGGGGCGGCTGATTTCCACGCTACGCCACTGACGTGAAACGGTATTTTGTGACTCGACCAAATATGACAGAACCCTGCATGTTTTTAAGATGGAGTGTGGTCCATTAATGGAGTTGACTGCTACTACAATTCATTAGCTATTACCCCTTAATTCTGTATTCGTTATTATCATCATAATTAAGGCGACTGTGGTGTAGTAGCAGTGCAATGGTTACGCAAACCAAGAGCACGGGGTCAAAACCACTTGCCCGTGCTTGATATATGTACTTTGGTTGTCCCTCTATTATACAAGCACTTTAGTAGCTTAGTATAAAAATGTAAAAAAAAATGTCACGCCCTAATTCAGGGATAGGCAGAGACGATCCTGACACAATTCTCTTCCGTATTTGATCTGTAAACTGTGTAATCCCCTAATTTATAAAAATGCGTCAATGTTTCATACAAACATACAAACATGTGAAGTATTTTTTTATAGATAAGATACAAATAATCTATCATAGATAAGTTAATATATTCTATTTCGCAATAATGTTATTTCTATGGAATATAGGTTTTTTTATTGTGACTCGACATATGACAGCACCCGCTTGATGTTAAGCTGGAATCCAGTCCGTGAATAGATATGACTGCTACTACAGTATATTAGCCGTAAGTAGTAGTCACATCCACTATGCCTGCCTAGTTGTAACCGGCAATTTATAAGCTAATTCAGAAACGCGACTAACCCACTTCACGGTCTGTATACTTGTAAATGGTGGTACTACTCCGGATCGGCCAACTGGCCTCTACTCCCTGTGCACAGGTACTCCACAACCTTGATTCCTTTAAGAAAGCACCTCTGGCTGGCATAGTGACAGCGACTGAGGTAACCGTTGAGTCGGTTTTTTCAGGCGTCGGCTCTCTTGAAATATATGTAGCTGCTTACCAACAAGCAAGGGGATAATAATAATAATTGTTTATGTGACCTCGACTGAAATGCCGACGACTGAAAAACAGACTTAACAATTGCCTCAGTCGCCGTCACTATACCGGTAAGAGGAATTTTGGTATCAGACCATGCAAGCTAATTTAAATAAAAAAATCGATTTTAATATTGATTCAATCACAAATCGATTACACATAAAACGACGACAAAAACCATTTATTTCTCTCATTCCACCACATATACAATTAAATTTGTCGCGTTTCGGGATGAGCTTAAAAGTTGCCGGTTCCAACCAGGCCGAGAGAACGGGTTCAAAACCACTCACCGGTACCAATGTACCTTTGATATATGTACTTTGGTTGTCGTGTTTCTATGATACAGGCACTTTAGTAGCTTAGTATAAAATTGTATAATTAATATATATATACATTATACATACATATGCTGGTCGGGGAAGCATTCACATTCTATCGACAGAATCGGTAGTCGAACTAAAAAGTTCGGTGCATCTTTTCTTTGTAGAACAATCGACAAGTGGAATGCTTTGCCAGCCCATGTGTTCTCTCCCTCCTATAACCTTGGATCCTTCAAGCGATGCGTGAAGAAGCACCTTTGGCCGGCATAGTGACGGCGGCTGAGACAGCCGTGTACCGACTCGGTTGTTTCAATCGTCTGCACTTTTGGATCTCCTCTTGCATGTCATCAGGCAGGTCGATGTCAAATGTCGAGTCACAATAAAAATAAAAATATATATATATAGTATATACATAAAAATATCCTTATATCCTTACCACTTTCTACATCTTCTTTCAAACCACATCTATTGTGGAGGTATATCCTAAAAGTTAAAATTTAGTTTCCTTTTTCTGTATTAAAACACATTTTAGTGCAAAAAGTATGATTATTTTACGAAGTAAAATGTATGTAATTGTTTAAAGTAAATATTATTTTAACATGTGCGGTAACACAAGCCAGAGCTCGTTTGTTAACAGAGATAAGATGGAGGTCAAATGACCTGTGTTTACAATACTTACATAGGTATATAGGTATTATTGTTATCGCAGACTCTGGAATTGTGTTACAATATATCTAATAATAATAAATATTTACGACTTATTTACAAACGGGTATGGCAACACTACTTGAAATATATGTAGCCTAAATAATCATAGAGCTTGTATGAAGAGAATTGGGAATGTGAAGGAAGCGAGGGAGTTGTGTCAGGATCGTGGCAAGTGGCGCTCCATTGTCTTTGCCTATCCCTGTGGGAAAAAGGAGTGACAATTTGATTGATTGATTAAATTACTTATCAACCATTTTAATTTGTTACTCAAATTCTATTGAGATAGGCAGTGTACACTTGTAAGTAGAGATACTACTCCGGGCTAGGAAAATTACCATCACCTCTTTTTTTTGTGGCTTGACGCAGCCCGCCTGATGTTATACTGGAGTGCGGTACATTATTCAAGGGGACTGCTACTACAGTTAAATATTTGCAAGTAGCAGTCGCATCCACTATGCTGGCCTAGTTGCAACCGGCAACTTACAAGCTAATCCCGAAAGGCGACTAAGTCACCTCACTGTCTGTTTACTTTTAAGTGGTGGCACTACTCTGTTTATCAGAATGTGCACCACTGCCTACCACTCTTAGGCCCACTAATTTTTCAACTAGACATGATCTTGACACAACTCCCTCGCTTCCCTTACATCCACAATTCTCTTCATACAAGCTCTACGATTATGGGCTATAGACCACACAGCTTTCTTGAGGATGTCTTCGATTTGGTGGGAAAACACCCTCCTGGGCCTGCCTTGTTTAACGCATCCATCTACATCAGATTTATAAATTCCTTTCATCAATCTACTTTCACTAATCCTTTCCATGTGCCAAAACCATTGAAGCATTCCTTTGTCAATCCTAGTCACTACATCTTCTTTTAAAATCACATCTATTGCAAATTATCCTATTTCTTATTCTAATTCTACTTTTTAATAATAATAATTCTTTGTAGAACAATCGACAAGTGAAATGTTTTGCCAGCCCATGTGTTCTCTCCATCCTATAACCTTGAATCTTTCAAAAGCCGGCATAGTGACCGCGACTGAGGTAGCCGTGAATCAACTCGGTTTTTTCAGTCGTCGTCACTCTTGGATCTCCTCTTGCTTATCATCAGGCGGGCTGAAGTCAGATGTCGAGTCACAATATAAAAAAAACACATCTATCGCGCATCGTGCTATTCCTTATTTTATCCACTCCTTTTTAATTATAATAATAATAATTAAAACTGTTTATTTACAGAACATGAAAGTATTATCATTTACATTCGAGAATTCAACCAATGGCCAAGGAAGGAAGATAGCAATGGCGTTAATACACCACGCGTTTCCTAAACGTCACGACCTTCTGTTCGCGTACGAGCACAAGGAGCAATATTACCCAACCCTACCACCGGATTTAAACATGTTTTTAAGGCCAAACGATTGGAAGAAAGAGCTGGACAGGTGTGAATGCAAAAATTGGAGGATCACATGCATAAATGGAACCACCGAATGCTTTATGCTGACTGCTGGGGAAACCCTCATAGTGCCAAGTTCGATAGTGGATTACTCACTCACGGATTCTGCGAGACACTTCCGCGCGGGCAGGTTGCCTATATGGGTCTGGGGAAGGTCGCAAGGGGCTGCCCTACTCAGGTGTGGTGATCTGGCACCCACTGATCAAGCTAGTACTTGTGAAAATACTTATTTAGAGTTGGTGAGTGAGTTAGTATTTATTACATATATATATATATATATATATATATATATATATATATATATATATATATATATATATATATATATATATAAATTATTTTTTTATTATTATACATTTCTATACTAAGCTACTAAAGTGCTTGTACCATAGAAACAGGACAACCAAAGTACATATATCAAAGATACATTGGTACCGGTGATTGGTTTCGAACCCGTGCACTCGGCTTGCGTAACCATTGCACTGCCACTACACCATGGTCGCCTTATTTATTATATTAATAGGTACTAGGTGTAACCTACAGGTGGTGCAACTATAGTGGGTGCAACTGCTACTTACAATTTATTAATTGTAGTAGAAGTCTCCTTTTTTATTGTGACTCGACATATGACAGGACCCTACCTGATGTTAAATTTAATAACTGTAAGTAGCAATCACAATCACTATGTCGGGCTAGTTGAAACCGGCCGCTTACTTTTTAAATCCATAAGCACTAAAAGACGATGGAGGGTTAATTCCTACTACTTACGTCATCAATAATCCAATTTGGTTAACATGAGGATTACTTATGATTAAATGTAGATATTAGTGTATTTCTAAGGCTTCGCAGCATTTAATGGAAATAAAATAGTTAAGGCGAACTTAATTTTAAATTAAGGCGACCGTGGTGTAAACAAACCGAGAGCATGAGTTCGAGACCACCCACCGGTACCGATGTATCTTTGATATATGTACTTTGGTTGTCCTGTTTCTATGATAAAAGCACTTTAGTAGCTTAGTATAGAAATGTAAATAATAAATAAACAAAATAATAAACAAATGCCACCTTCTGTAGTAGACAAAGGACACATATTTACAGGTTCACATATTTCTATGATACATACACCATTACCAGACAATGTCATCACATAACATATTGTCCACGATTTCACGTTTATTTTTTTTTCATCGAGGAAAGATGTCGACTCCTGCCACGATCCTGACACAACTCCCCTCGCTTCCCTAACATCCAAAGTATTCTTCATACAAGCCATAGAGCTTAACCCAACTTAAAATTAACCGAAGATTAATCCATCTTTCTTGAGGACGTCTCCGATTTGGACGGAAGTGACCCTCCTGGGTCAGACTCGTTTACCGCATCCATCCTCATTAGATTTATAAATTCCTTTCGTGAATCTACTTTCACTCATCCTTCTCATGTGCCCAAACCATCGAAGTATTCCTTTGTCAATCCTTGTCACTACATCTTCTTTCAAACCACATCTATCACGCAGTGTGCTATTTCTTATTCTATTCGCTATCGTCACTCCACATACACTCATTAATGATCGCATTTCTACAGCGTTAATTCTACTCTCATGCTTCTTCTGCCATACCCAACATTCACTTCCATACATTAATGTAGGATCAATTACCGCGTTATGAACAGCCATCGGTGACTTTTGGGACATTATTTATATCTTGTTATGCCTTTATGCCTAAACCATACCTTATATTTACTTAATGAATTAAACAAAATTTTATGCGGCTTACTATCGCGTTTATTTTGGCTATGATATTACAAGTTTTTATTATTACGACGTTTCGAGAGCTTTGCAGCCATTGTGGTCACGAAGAGACTGAGGTGTCTATTGTTTGATGATGTTATTGCTTCCAAAACGGTTTAATTCAAATTTTGGCAAAAATTACTGACGGTGTCATCTGGTTTGGCAGTTAGCTGGACTTGGGAATTGAGTTTGTGTATTATGGGGTCCCAGGTGTTAGATAAGCGTAATATCAAAGTTCGGGAAAATCTAAGAAAATACTGACAGCCGGTTTACCAGAAATTACCAAATTATAATTTACGAATTCTTAAAAAGTTACGAATAAGTGGAAGAAAAAGCAAAAATGGGTTGCAACACTCTCTCATGTATGTTGTGTGTGTGTTTTCAGACAACATACACGAGATAGTGTTGCAACCCATTTTTCTTTTTTTTCTTCCACTTATTTGTAACTTTTTACGAATTCGTAAATTAAAATTTTTGGTACAACCGGCTGTAATAGTTTCTTATTTTGACAGATCCGCAAGTGCCACCCAAAATTACGGCCGCCCCATGTGATGTACCTCTGCGGCACGTCCGGTGTGCCAAACACAAACGTTCTACCTCCATTGTCAGCTCTGCAGGCATCATATAGAAAGCTCATTGAATTATGTACACCGAGTTATAGTGGATTTTCGGTAAGTTGATTTTTAAAATTGACATATCTATATTAAGCTACCTGACGACGACGGGCGTGGACGAACGGTTTAGCGATTGGTTTGTTGCGTGTTAAGTCCCGGGTTCGATTCCCGGTCGGAGCAAATATTTGTTTCATAGCTTTTATTTGTAATATTTAATAACAAAAAATATTGAAAATATTTGTTAATAAAAAAAAAGAGATGGATATTTGCTTCGGGTCTGGTTATCGAAGAGTGGTAGGCAGTGGCACCCAGTCTGCCGATCCGGGGTAGTACCACCACTTACAAGTATACAGACCGTGATTTGGTCACGTTGTATGTGGCAGAGTGGATGTGATTGCTACCCACAGTTATTAAATTGTAGTAGCAGTGACATTTATTCATGGACCACATTCCAGTCTAACATCAAGCGGAGTGTCATATGTCGAGTCACAATAAAAAAAAACAAGCGTTTCAAATTATTTAAAATTTGCAACTTGCAGTTGCCCGCTAAAACTCTCTAGTTCACTTAATAAATAATGAAATATCTTATTGTTCAGGTCCAGGATTCGCAGTATTATTCCTCACTGGAGTCATGCAAATGGTTGCGCTATGTGAGCATATGTTTGACATTGGCAGACGAGGCTGCGCACAATTTGGCTGACAATTACAGTGTGGTACTGCAGGAAGGTAAAACATTTTTGAATGCATCATCATCATCGGAGACATCCTCTGAAAGGCTGGGTTGCCTAGTATAAAGAGAATTGTGGATGTGAGAGAAGCCAGAGAGTTGTGTCAGGATCGTGGCAAGTGGCGCTCCACAATTTGACAATTGAAGACGTCCACTGCTGAACATAAACCTTTTTCTTCGAACGCCGTTCCGAACGACGATCCGAGCCGCCTGCCAAGCGTGGGGATTATGGCCGCTGGCCTCTACGAACGACAAAATGCCGGTGGATGCAAGTGGCATGTTGTCGTTGTCTTGATCAAACAATATATTTCTTACAACAAATCTTAATATTAATAAAAGTGTTAGTGTAAATAAAAGCTTTGGACTTGAAAAATACACACGTATTCTTCATTAAAAATGCAACAAGAAAATGTGTATAGATCGATCAAATTGACAATGGAGCGCCACTTGCCACGATCCTGACACAACTCCATTGCTTTCTCACATCCACAATTCTTTTCATACAAGCTTTACCCAGGTTTTTTTATTATATTTTATTTCTTTCTTGTTTTTGGGTAATATATTGTTTTTAAATATTTTTTTTGTATCTTATTTATATATTTCTAGGTGATGGCGTGGACTACTGTGCCGTGATATCGTCACTGACACAATTGCTAGTAGATCCGCACTATCGAACACTCAATGGATTCCAATCACTCATACAAAAGGAGTGGCTCGCATTAGGACACCCATTCTGTGATAGGTGAGTCATTGATCCCCCTGTTCCAGGTATCCAAACAATTAATCAAATTGTCACGCCTTTTTCCCATGGGGATAGGCAGAGACAATGGAGCGCATCTTGCCACGATCCTGACATAACTCCCTTGCTTCCTTCACATTCATAATTCTTTTCATACAAGCTCTAAGGTTATGGGAACTAGGCAACCTAGCTTTTTTGAGGATGTCTTCGATTTGATCGGCCTCTTGGGCCTGCCTAGTTAAACGCATCCATTTACATCTGATTTATGAATTGCTTTCGTCAATCTACTTTCACTCATTCTTTCTATGTGCCCAAACCATCGAAGCATCCCTTTGTCAATCCTTGTCACTACATCTTCTTTTAAACCACATCTATCTCTAACGGACACCTCGAGCTGTCATTTACTGTATCCTTTTCCTTTTATAGTAATGGTATCCAACGCTACCTACACCTACCCAATTCATAAATTCCTATCCGCTAGATTTTAGTTCCTATGCCGTGCCCAAGGATACGTGGCTAGGGGCGGCCTAATCTCAAGCGCCCATCGGGTACTAATTAATTGCCCCCCTCCAATATGCGGGGCTCTCTGTCGGAGTTCGCACTTTTTTTTCCTTGCTACTCGTGGGTCCAAAAATGAGAGTTAAAAAATTAGAATAAGGAATAGCACAGTGTGCGATAGATTGATCCCCTGTTCCATATTTCCATACTAGTATATATAGTACTACATGGAAATTATGCATCTATTTATCCATACTAGTATTTATTAGTATGGATAAATATAACTGTAGGTAGCAGTCACATCCACTATGCCGGCCTAGTTGGAACCGGCAACTCATAAGCTGATCCCAAAACGCGACCAAATCTCTTTACAGTCTGTTTACTTGTAAGTGGTGATATCGGCAGACTGGATAACTACTAAGACTGCCTACCACTCTTAAAATGGTCGATGCTGTCATTGTTTTATGGTTCTCGGGTTCATTTAAATTCTCGCAAAAATAACTGACGGTGTCATCTGGTTTGGCAAATTGCTAGACTTGTGACTTTGTGTATTATCCCACGTCTTAGATTGTATAATTCAGGGATGTAACGGGGGCAGTTTTACCGGAACCGAAGGCAGAGTCGGAGTTTTTAAATTTGCTTTATTGGAGTCGAAATCGGAGTCGGAGGCAGAATTAGAATTCTATAACCTATAAACGTGTCGTGTGCGTAACAAATTAACAAGCGAAAAAATAATTGACGATAGAGTGCACGTAGTGGGAGTCGGGGGGATTCCCCGCGCGACATGTATGAATCTGTTCATAACAGTCGACACAGGCCGCCACAGCCTCTATGTTATGCTTCGACCTCCGATTGAAACCTTCGATTTAAAAGTGTCGGAACCGAAGGTGTAATAATAATCGGAAGCTCCGACTTAACGGAAACGGAGTCAAAGCTCCCTAACATCCCTGGTATAATCATCAACCAAAAATAAACGCCATAGTAATATTTGTTTAATTCATTAATCAATGTTCGCGCAAAATCTAAGAAAATACTAA
Organism: Tinea trinotella; assembly: GCA_905220615.1. Lineage (NCBI taxonomy): Eukaryota > Metazoa > Arthropoda > Insecta > Lepidoptera > Tineidae > Tinea > Tinea trinotella. Next base: position 1,296,901 of record HG992321.1, on the reverse strand, counting down.
GTTTATAATTTGTGTGTTTACAGATTAGGTCTTCTTGAACCACCCAACCCTAAGCAGAAGGAGCTGCCCCCCTGTCCTGCGCCAGTGTTCTTACTGTTCCTGGATTGTGTGTGGCAGTTGCAGTCGCAATTTCCTGCTGACTTTCAATTTAGTGAGACATACCTCACAACACTATGGGACTGCACACATAATCAGATATTTGACACGTTCCTGTTTAACTGTCCACGCGATAGAGAGCTCGCTGTCAATAAGGTTTGTATTCACCTCTCGTTTATTTTTTTAACACTCTTTTATTAGCTTGACTTGTATGTATAATGCTATTAGAATAAGAATAGGACGGGCTGTTAACTAACTTCACTTGACTGATTCAAAGGTGTATTTTTGTTAACGGTCCGCAAAGAAAAAGACACCATACTAAAGTGAAGTTGGTTGGAGAGTTAGACATCAGAGAATGGCGCCGATTCCGTCCTGATCTTATTTTGATCGCATTATATGTAACGAAATCTTCAAATTATTTTTTACACATAATATTTTTTACACATATTTTTTATCAAATAATTTGAAAGGACATCATTCATTTCGGGCTTTTTGTACTACTTTTGTAATGTTCAATGATGAAAAAATATATAAATAGTAGTTTCGGTACTTCTCTTGATAAAACTAATAACAATTTTGCTTTTGATTGCTGTGCAATTGAGTAATTTGTAAAATAAGGTATGGATTTTGTATTGTCTCTCATTCACAAAGACACGCTATAATAACAGTTCTGCTTTGAACTGTCATAATTATAGTTTGATTATTTTGCACACCTAAATTATGCATAATAAAGGATATTGCAATTTTCGTACATTAAACTATTATAAAATGTATATGCAACTGTGAATACAATTTAGCCCGAGTCCCCGTACAAAATGAATGATGTCCTTTGTACACGTATTAAAACGATATATAAAAATATCTATAAATTGCTGTGAAAATGTTTTGTTTTTTATATTATTGGGGCACAACATTTGTTATTTGTGAATTTACCGTTTCCATATAAATGGTATATTGATAAAAATAATGTATATCTATATGTGTGTAATTTTAATAACTTTTGTGTATTTGTTACATTGTGCATGTCTATTCTATAGAATAATCAATCAATCAAATTCACACAGGGGCAGAAACAATGGAGCACCACTTACCACGATCCTTCCTTATAGAATAAAACAGTAGTAAACAGTTTGTTTACTACTTGTGCTAAGTAAGAAACACATAGTATAGATTGTTTTTTTTTTGTTGCAGAAATTAGTAATTCGTCCAGTTTGGGATTGGGGCGAGCAGTTCTCTGAGCAGGACATGGCGTTGTTTTATAATCCATTGTATGCGAGTAATAAACATGTTAATAATACGAGTACTAACTCTCGATTATGTAAGTATTCGTTGTGGCCGATTCCGAAACGCGACTGAGTCACTTAACGGTCTGTACACTTGAAAGTGGTCAACCTGGATCGGCAGACTGGGAAAATTACTACAAATTTATTTTAGCTCAGCAAATAATAGCACCGCACCTTATGTTTTAAGCTGGGGTGCGATCCATGAATGAAGGTGATCACATCACATCCACTATGCCGGTCTAGTTGGAACCGGTAACTCACAAGCTGATCCCGAAACGCGACTAAGTCACTTCACGGTCTGTACACTTATAAGTGGTGGTTCTACCACAGATCGGCGGACTTTTCAAGTAACTGACTACGTACTTCTCTTTAAATCCATATTTCGTTTATTGAGGCTCAAAAAATGAGAGCACCCCGCCTGATGTTAAGCTGGAGTGCGATCCATGAATGGAGGCGACTGCTACTACAGTGAAATCACTATTTAATGAATAAAACAAATTTATGCGGCTTACTATCGCGTTTATTTTTTGTTAGTGATTGTACAATTTTTTATTCTGACGTTTCAAGAGCTTGTAAGTAGCAGTCGCATCCACTATGCCGGCCTAGATCTCGAGTTTTTTTTAAAGATGATCGTGGCGCAGATAATGTGACTCTTTTCACAGTATCTGTAGAAATAAAGGCTTAGGAATTCGATTGATTGATTGATTGATTGACCTTAATTTCAGCCCAATCTCCTGGCACAACAAGCCGTGACACCTTCGACAGGCTTGAACCATGCACGCTTGTAGCGGGAATCGAATTTTGGTCTCAGAACTACGAAAGATGGTTACCGCAGTTAGATGGCTTAGGAATGGGCACCGCACAATATTTAGTATACAATGTTGAAATTATTAAACAGGTTTGACTTTTTTTAAAATATATTTTGACCTCCACATCTGACTTGACCTCTATATAACTTATTTCTGATCCAATATATATAATTTTTTTTGTGACTCGATATGACAGCACCCCGCTTGATGTTAAGCTGGAGTGTGATCCACTGCTACTACAATTCAATAACTGTAAGTAGCAATCACATCCACTATGCCGGTCTAGTTGGAACCGGTAACTTACAAGCTAATCCCGAAACGCCACCAAATCACTTCACGGTCTGTATACTTGTAAGTGGTGGTACTACTCCGGATCGGCAGACTGGGTACCACTGCCTACCACTCTTTGTTCCCCAGACCCTAAGCAATTATTCCACCTCTTTTTTATTAAAAGCTATTAAAAAATATTTGCTCCTAGTGGGAATCGAACCCGACTTTACGCGCAACAAACCAATCGCTAACCGTTCGTCCACGCCTGTCGTCTTGACCTCTATATGACTTATCTGAGATCCAATAGCGTAAACGATTGAAAATACCGAATCAGTTTACGTTTGTCTCACTCGCTGTTACTATGACGGTTTAAGATGTTTCTTTACGCTTCGCTTGAAGGATCGTAGCCTACGATTCGTAGGTCATAAAGATATTGATATCTGACCTTGACTTTACTGAAGGCTAGCAACAAGGAAATGCATTCTTCATGCATTGCTTGAAGGATCTAAGGTTATAGGATGATGAGAACTGGGCTGGTAAAGTATTATGGTTCGAAACCACCCACCAGTACCAATGTATAATATCTTTGATATACGTACTTTGGTTGTCCTGTTTCTATGATACAAGCACTTTAGTAGCTTAGCATAGAAATGTATAATCAAAATAAAAAATATATATGTTGAGTCACAATATAAAAAAATTTTTTTTTCAGATTCACCGACTAAAAGAGAAGCATTTATCGCTATCGATAATAAGCAACAAAGCCAATGGCGATTTGCAGGAGCCAATAAAACGCCAATCCGTGCCAAGGTTCTATCCATTTAGTTCGATACAAATTAACAAAACTGTTAATACACTCGATGTCATGCAAACGAGCTTGATAGACGCATCGCAATTGTTAGATTCGCAATCATTGTTAAATGCACCAGATTAATAATAATTAATATTAATTAATAAATAATTTAAATAATGATTAGATTTAATTATTAATTAAATCTAATAAATAAATAATTTAAATAGTTAGATTTAATTAATATTTAAATTTAAATAAAAATTTAATTTAATTATTAATCAAAGGACATCATTTATTTTGGGGCTATTTATGTACTAGTTTTGTGATGCCTAATGATGAATAAATATATAAATGGTAGTTTTGATTCTTGTATTGATAAAACTAATTACTGTTTTGCTTTTAATAGCTGTCCAGTTTAGGTTATTTGGAAAATAAGATATGGATGTATCGTATCTCAATCACAATATCTTCGTCATATTAACAGTTCTTCTTTGAACTGTTATAATTAATTCCGAAAACCTAAGCTGCAAAATAAAAAATATTTTTTAATTACATTGTAATTTTCGTACATTAAACTATTTTAAAATGTATATGCAATTGTTAATACTATTTAGCCCAAGTCCCCATACAAATTAATGATGTCCTTTTATTACTGATTAAATTTAACTAATTATGTATAATAATTAAATTTAATTATTGATTAAATTTAATAATTGATTAATTTAATTCATAATGAATGATTAAATTTAGTCAGTAATTATAATAATACATATTTATAATTACTGACTAAAAGTAATGATTATTTAACTTTAATTATTAATAAATTTAATTAATAATTCAATTTAATTAGCAATTATGTTAATACATATTTATAATCCAAGTTCGTTTGTAGCAGTATTTTTTATTATTGTGTATTTCTTGTGATTTAAGAGTTGTAGGCAGACGACAGTTAGTGGTCATTTAAAGCCGTTGCAGTGTAGTTTCACCACTTTCAAGTATACAGATTTAGTCGCGTTTTTGGATAGATGCGAGTGCTACTTGCGGTTGTTAAACTGTAGTGGCGATCGTAATTAAGCTTAAAATGAGGCGGGATGCAATTAAAATTTAAGGCTCTTAATATTCTTATTGTTCTCCTGCTAGAGACGATCATTATTATATAAAAAAATATAGATGCCGGCAGATAAAAAGAGTTAACTACTTACTTTTCGTTTTGGAATGACTATAAAGGACATCATTCATATTGGGCTATTTTTGTAATGCCCAATAAAAAAAAAGTTTTTCCATACTTGTATTGATAAAACTAATGACAATTTTGTTTTTAATTGCTGTGCAATTGAGTTATTTGGAAAATAATATTATAGCTTCATCATTTTACACCCCTAAACTAAGGATATATTATATATCCTTTATATCATTGTTATGTATTAGATGGGAACACATAATAAAATGCTGTATTGGCTTTACTTCTTTAATGGTTGGTAATCGACTGATGCCTGCCCATAACGAACGCCTTAACATTGGCGCTTTGTATATGGTACTACCCACAAATATATTACAATCATATATTCCATTACATTGTAATGTTCGTACATTGAACTATTTTTAAAATGTATATGCAACTGTTAATACTATTTAGCTCAAGTCCCCATACAAAATGAATGATGTCCTTTGATAATATTTATAATTATATGCACGACTATAAACGATGCGCAGATTTGCTCCTACCGCAGTCGTCCAGTGAACTACTTATCTGCCTCTCCTTATACTTCCCAGCACAAAAGCCAGCGCTATTTTTATCTGCCGGTAGTTATAGCATCGGATAGCAACATGAATAAATATTTACAATAAAGTTTTCAAATTAAAAAAATATATTGTATATACAGGTGTCCCATGACGATGCAATAATGTGCAAATTTCCTGTTTTTTTGTTAATTTCCCAGTTAAAGCAAGTTAATTAGAAAATAGCTCTGCCTATCCCTGTGGGGAAAGGCGTGACATTTTGATTATTTTTTATACTAAGCTACTAAAGTGCTTGCTTGTATCATAAAAAAACAGAGATACATTGGTTTGTGTAACCATTGCACTGCCACTACACCACGGTCGCCTATGATTGATTGATTGATGTAATGATTTCAACGTTATTAAGCAGCAAATGTCAAAATTAGTGTTCGTAATTGCCCTACAGTAGTGTCCCTAGACAAGGAAGAAAATGGAATTCCCCATGGAAAGAAAGTAAATCATAATTAATAAAGCAAAAATTTTTAATCAATCAATCAAATTGTCACGCCTTTTTCCCACAGGGATAGGCAGAGATTTTCTAATTAACTTGCTTTAACTGGGAAATTAACAAAAAAACAGGAAATTTGCACATTATTGCATCGTCATGAGACACCTGTATATACAATATATTTTTTTAATTTGAAAACTTTATTGTAAATATTTATTCATGTTGCTATCCGATGCTATAACTACCGGCAGATAAAAATAGCGCTGGCTTTTGTGCTGGGAAGTATAAGGAGAGGCATAATAATACATAATTATAATTACTGACTAAAAGTAATGATTATTTAACTTTAATTATTAATAAATTTAATTAATAATTCAATTTAATTAGCAATTATGTTAATACATATTTATAATCCAAGTTCGTTTGTAGCAGTATTTTTTATTATTGTGTATTTCTTGTGATTTAAGAGTTGTAGGCAGACTACAGTTAGTGGTCATTTAAAGCCGTTGCAGTGTAGTTTCACCACTTTCAAGTATTAAAGCAAGTTAATTAGAAAATCTCTGCCTATCCCTGTGGGAAAAAGGCGTGACAATTTGATTGATTGATTAAAAAATTTTGCTTTATTAATTATGATTTACTTTCTTTCCATGGGGAATTCCATTTTCTTCCTTGTCTAGGGACACTACTGTAGGGCAATTACGAACACTAATTTTGACATTTGCTGCTTAATAACGTTGAAATCATTACATCAATCAATCAATCATAGGCGACCGTGGTGTAGTGGCAGTGCAATGGTTACACAAACCAATGTATCTCTGTTTTTTTATGATACAAGCAAGCACTTTAGTAGCTTAGTATAAAAAATAATCAAAATGTCACGCCTTATCCCCACAGTGATAGCTCTGCCTATCCCTGTGGGGAAAGGCGTGACATTTTGATTGATTGATTGACCTTTTTATGAATATTTATAATACGTAATATTTTTAAGTAATTAGTTATGTAAATATGGCAGCTTCGATTTTTTTTTTGTTTTTATATTAATTTAATATATTTGTGAACAATTTTTTATATTAAGTTTTATTAATATATAATTGGTTTAGGGATAATGAATAATATCACATTTAATAATTGATATGTGATATGGGGTGTGCTCCATTGTATCTGCCTATCCTTATGAGGTATGAGAGCAGAAAAAAAGATTTTTATTCGATTAAGCACGAGTATTAGTGTCAAGTTATGCTTAATTAAAGTTAAGTTTGAAATGTCATTTCATGATTTAATTCCATAATTTTTGGTTATTCCGAATTAATTCAAAATTTTATACTTTAAAAATTATATATATTTTTATTTCGTATTTTAGCCTCTAGTAAGAAAGGACAGTTATTTTATATCAATAGAAAATTATTATATTTAATTTCAACTATTTTCTTAGGTTTTGCATGAACATTGATTTATGAATTAAAGAAATTTTATGTTTGTTTAATTGATCTATCGAAACGTCGAATTAATAATAAAATCAATAACCAAAAATAAACGCAAAAGTAAGCCGCATAAAATTTGTTTAATTCATTCAACTATATTCATTTATGGAAAAGGCTAATTACGCATGTATAGTATATGTTTCCTTACTTGTCAAAAGTAATAAACAAACTGACGGATTAACGATAAATTCATCAAGCGGGTCAAGGTCAGATGACGTGTCACAATAAAAAAAACACAATTATTACTGACGCGAATCAATTTGAATATATAAATATTTTTTTAAATTACTGTGAAAATAGTTTTTTTATTATTATTTTTATTGGGGCAAAACATTTGTCATTTGTAAATTTTCCGTTTCCATATAAATAGTTATTAATAAAAATAAAGTATATATGTGAGTGATTTTCAATAACCTTTGTGCATTTGTTACATTGTACATGTTTATTTTATAGAATGAAACAGTAGTAAACAATTTCCTTAGATAAAGGGCATGGGAAATGGTGATATTCATGTTTGTTTACAACTTTTGCCAAGTAAGAAAAAACACAGTATAGATATATTATTAAGAGCTGGCTTATATACGCACTCTTTGAAAGACCTTATCAGTGAATGACAATTCACAGAGTACACTAACACTTACAAGTAAAGTGTTACTTACAGACTGTAAAGTGACTTAGTCGAGTTTCGGGATCAGCTCGGAAAGTTGCCATTTCCACTAAGCCTTCATAGATAGTGGCTGCGATTGCTACTTACCAGTCATCTTTATAATCCCCGCTAGCCTTTTTTATTTTCATTATTCGTCCACTGAATATCAGGCCGAAAATGTTACTTCTGATGTCAGTAATTTGTATTGTAATTATTTTAAAGCTTGTATAAAATTAATTGTGGATGTGAAAGAAGCGAGGGAATTATGTCAGGATCGTGGTAAGTGGCGCTGCATTGTCTCTGCCTATCACTGTGGGACAATTTGATTGATATGTATATACCAGCTTTTTCCAATATATCTATCTATATATGTATCTGTAATAAGTGTTTAAAGACAATTAAAAAATATTAAATGACTGAAGAATAGGACTTCCTGAGAGTATTTGAAAATTCCAAAAGATATTTAATTTGGAAACATTGATTATTAATTTCAAAAAGTATTGAGGGAAATAATTTGGTAATTTAGGTGCAGCTCTGTAATCCAATCTGAATGTATAGGTGTATTACAGGCTACATATGCAATAACCATAAGAGAGACCAGACCACGATACGGCTTACCGCGATAGTAAGCCGCTTAAAATTTGTTTAATTCAATAAAACTATAGTTTTTAAAAGCTTAAAAAATCAAGCCTATATGACCTGTGTGACCTGACCTAGGGTGTATTGTGAATCGACATCTGACCTTGACCCGCCTGATGGTAAGCAAGAGGAGGTCCAAAAGTGCTGATGACTGAAAAAAACCGAGTCAGTTCACGGTTTCCTCAGTCGTCAGCACTCTTGGACTTCGTCTTGATTAGCATCAGACGGGTTTAAGACAGATGTAAAATCACAATCAAAAAAGTGATTTGGTCGTCCAGTTTCTATGATACAAGCACGTTTAGTAAAATAAATTATATGTAAGTTATTTTATATATTATTGTGTAAATTATAAATAATTAAAATTGTCCAATGAAAAACAAATATAGACGCTATTTTGAATCGTAAATGTGCCATTTGTTTTACATTTAACTGCAAGAGAATTATGGATTTAAAGGAAGCGAGGGAGTTGTGTCAGGATCGTGGCAAGTGGCGCTCTATTGTCTCTGCCTATCCCTGTGGGATGGCGTGACAATTTGATTGATTGATTGATTAATCAACTGCACAAGGATAATGTAGAATTATGACTTAGAAAACCATGCAGACCGTTATGTGACAATAGTCGCGTTTGGGATCAGTTTGTAAGTTGCCGGTTCCAACTAGGCCAGCATAGTGGACGGGACTGCTGCTTGCTGCTTAACTGTAGTAGCAGTCGCCTCCATTCATGGACCGCACTCCAGCTTAACATCAGGCGGGGTGCTGTCACAAGTCGTGTCACTATAAACTAAATAAATTAAAAAGTTCTTGTTACCAATATTTTTTTGTGACACGACATCTGACCTCGACTCGCCTGATGATAAGCAAGAGGAGTTCCACGAGTGACGACGACTGAAAAAAACGAGGTAGTACACGGCTGCCTCAGTCGCCGTCACTGAGGCAGTCACTATGCGGTGCTTCTTTACGCATCGCTTGAAGGATCCAAGGTCATAGGATGGAGAGAACACATGGGCTGGCAAAGCATTCCACTTGTCAATTGTTCTACAAAGAAAAGACGCACCGAATTTTTTAGTCGTCGTCACTCTTGGACCTCCTCTTGCTTATCATTAGGCGGGTCGAGGTCAGATGTCGTGTCACAAAAAAAAATAAAAAAATCGTTGATTTGCCACGACACAGATAAAATCCAATATTCTTTAATGACGCGGGTTATATATTTTTGTATACAGTTGATAAGTCTGTCCAATATAATTATTGGCCATTGGCGTAACTAGGGTATGGCAGGTAGGGCACGTGCCCCTGGGCATCATCCGAATTACAAATAATAAAACTTAAAAATATAAATAAACCGAGGAAAAGAGTTTTTTCTTGGTTTCTTCTAGATATGTCTAAAAAGGACGGTGGAAACTTAGTTTAAGAATATCTTTAGCAAGATCTAATAATGTTTTATCAAGTGTAGGTATGTTTATGTAGGTAACTTACAAAGGGGCGCATCCTCGATGCTTGCCCTGCGCGCCGTATCCTATCGGTACTCCACTGTTATTGGCCATAAAAATGAATTAAACGAATTTTATGCGGCTTACTATCGCGTTTATTTTGGTTTTGAATTTACAATTTTATTTTATTATTTCGATGTTTCGAAAGCTTTGCAGCCATCGTGGTCACGGAGAGACTGGGGTGTTGGTCGTCCTCTTGGTTGAAGCTGTTATTGTTTCCAAAACCTGTTTGATATTCTGATTTTATTCAAATTTTGCAAAAAAAAAAAAAAAATTAAAAATTGTAAATCAAATCCCAAATAAACGCGATAGTAAACCGCATAAAATTTTTTTTAATTATGGAATGTTTAGTTACTTTGTTGAATTATCTTAGCATCGATTAGTTTTCCTCTTAGTTTGCACTTGGAGTTGTCAGTCGTTTGGTTGGCAGTTTATTCAGTCGCCGTCGCTCGTGGCTTGTAAAAGAGTATTCATTCAATCGATATAAATAATAATTTTGCATAGTAATCGGTGCTAGGGATATATTGTAATTATATATATATTTAATATTATTGCATAAATAACGTTGTTAAGTGCGTACCTGACAACAAATATATTGAAATGTTCAAATTATAAAAATAAAAAGATATTTCATATTTTAATTGTTGCCTTTTATTTCACATTAGTTTTAATATCATAATCGATTGTGATGTGGGTGATGGATGAAGAAAGGTCCTTGAGTGGAGACCACGAACTGGAACACGCAGCGTAGGTAAGCCTTCCACTAGGTGGACTGACGACATAGTGAAAGTCTCAAATAATCAGTGGTTGCAACTGGCATCTTGTCGTTCGATATGGCGTTCTGGGGGGGGGGGGGGGCTATGTTTAGCAGTGAACGTCTTCTGGCTGATGATGATTCAATTGTTACGCCCTGATTCCCGGGGATAGGTATACAATGGGTCCACTATCCTGCTTATTTCACAACCACAATTCTCTACATATTTTTTATATAGACACTAAGGATCCCAGATTTTTCAGAATGTATCACTTTTGATCTAGAAACAATATTTTATTTTTATTGTGACTCGACATTTGAAAGCAACCCGCTTGATGTTAAGCCGAAGTGTGGTCCATGAATGAATGTCACTGCCACTACAATTCAATAACTGTGAGTAGCAATCACATCCGCTATGCCGACCTAGATGGAACCGGCAACTCACAGGCTGATCCCGAAACGTGACCAAAACACTTCACGGTCTGTATACTTGTAAGTGGTCGTACTACCCCGGATCGGCAGATTATTATTAAATATTACAAATAAAAGCAATGAAACAAATATTTGCCCCGACCGGAAATCGAACCCGGGACTTTAAGCGCAACAAACCAATCGCTGAACCGTTCGTCCACGCCTGTCGTCAAATCCTGGTTGTCCCTGTTTTGTCTTGTGTTAAATAAGTTTACGCCGCATTAAAAAATGTATGACGGCGAATGCGGTTAAAAACAGCAAGTAGCAGTCGCTTCCACTAAGCCTGCTTGGTTAAAACCAGTCTCTTAAGTGCACATAGTTAGTGGTACTACCCAGGATTGACAGACTAGGCGAATGACCACAAACTTGACAAATGGACGAAAATATCAGTGTACCACTTAAAACATCTAGATCCGGAGCAAATACCTGTATATATACCATATTTATTTATTTATCTATGTATATGTATACCATAGAGCCTGTATGAAGAGAATTGAGGAAGTGGAGGAAGGAGGTCCATTGTTCCTGACTGTGCCTGTGGGAAAAAGGCGTAACGATTTGATTGATATACATATATGTATATTTTAATATTATTGGATGGATATCATCTAGAGGAAAGTGCTTACAACAAGCCTCACACAACTCTCGCTTCCTTCCCATCCACAGATTCCCTTCACACATGTTCTAATGTTAAAGACACGGCTTGTCCAGATTTCCAGTTAAGATTGTGCCCGGTTCGATCGGCGAACTATCTGCGTCGTCCCTGTATTTTATTTTTAAAACATAAATAAAAATCAATATTCTATGTGATATACATTTTTGTATTTAACTATAATTATTTTTCTTATTTACTACTTGTGTTTGTCCTCTTCTCGTTGCTGCTTTATTTTCTTTATCCTCCGCATCATGAGCCTTAATCGATTTATGTGTACAGTCTGCCTCCAACTCCATTTTGACAATTTCTATACAATAAATTTATATTGATTAAAAATTAAAATGTTAATATTGAAATGCGGTCAGTTAATGTAGAATGACGATAGCGGATAGAATAGCAGAGTGCGCGATAGACGCGGTTTGAAATATGTTGTGACAAGGATTGACAAAGTAATGCTTCGATGGTTTGGGCACATGGAAAGGATGAGTGAAAGTAGATTGACTAACGGAATTTATGTGGATGGATGCGTTAAATGCGGCAGACCGAGGAAACCAAATCGGAGACATGCTCAAGGAAGCTAGGTTGCCTAGTGCCCATAACCATAGAGCTTGTATGAAGGGAACTGTGAATGCGAGGGATGCTAGTTGTGTCGAGATCGTGGCAGGGCGCTCCTGTCCCTGCCTTTTCCTGTAGGAAAATGGCGTGACATTTTGTTTGATTGATTGATATACAGTAAAACGTATAAAATTGAGTTGCAGTTGAGTCTACTTTTGGTTCAATATACTTCATCGTGTCTCGACACATGACAGCTCCAGGCCCTTTTTTTAACTTTAAAACGTTTTCCCAAAAGTCAGTTTCAAGCATATTAGTGTGTAAGTACCGTCTGAATCGTCAAGGAATATATTAAAATAAAAAACAAAAATGTAAAAGCAAATTTATTCACTATGCAACAAATAAAACATCCAACAAAAACAACTTCACTAAATATGGCTTCATTTAGAGAAAAAACAACTATTTTAAAAATATATATATTTAAAAAAGAAGAAAACCAGCATATCCGGCAGATAAAGAGCGCTAATTTTTGAGCTGTGCGGCATAAGAATCGGCTGACCAGAAGAGCGCTAGACGTCTGCGGTAGAAGCAAAATCGCGCTATTTTGTTGTGCTTATAATTGATAATATTATAAAATCTATACACATTTGAACAACGAAAAGTCGGTAACAAAACAAGTTATTGCGCAGCTTGAACGCCAGCACTATTTTTATATGCCAACATCTATAATTTATGTACAATACTAATTAAACAATAATTTAAAACGCACAATTCATTCAACAAAGAGGTAAAACAAATAAATAAAAAATTCTCATGATAATACTGATAACAATGTTAGCCGAAGTGCAGTCCAAGAATGGCGGTGACAAGCTACTACAGTTTGACTGCAAATAGGAGTCGCATCCACTATGCCGGCCTAGTTAGAACTGGCAAATCACAAGCTGATCCCAGAACGCCGCGAAAATGAAAATGGTGGTACTACCTCCTGGTGGACTAGGTAACCACCAACTGTCCACCTTCCCGAAGCAAATATTACAAATAAATGCAGAAATAGAATCACAATGTTATGTGAAGCTGTTATGTATTTACATTTCTATACTAAGCTACTAAAGTACTTGTATCATAGAAACAGGACAACCAAAGTACATATATCAAAGATACATTGGTACCGGCAAGTGGTGCTCTCGCTCTCGGTTTGCATAACCATTGCACTGCCACCACAATACGCCTTATAAATATAAAATTCATAGTTAGCTTTTGGTTAATAAAAAACAATTTCTTCTAACATCCTTTTGGCTAGGAATAAGGAATTTAAATATATTATTATTTGTAATAATAAGTTTCTTCACTAAATAAAGCCATAACAAAAACATCTAAAAGCGACTATTTTCTATACAAAACACTAATTTAACAATAAATGCCAACATTTGGTAATGTCATTTGTTCATAATTATGAGCAATTTGCAGTTTTTAAATATATTACAAACAAAAATAAAAACATTCTATACACATAGACATATTATTACAGTTGGATAGAAAACATTTACGCATGCACATAGGTCAACTGCAACCGGATTCGAACCCGGTGTGGCATGACACGCGACTGCTCTGACCACTACTAAACGCATTAGGAACTATGATGCGGCACGCTATAATGGCCGTTTTGACCTGCTCATAAAAGTCAAACGTAAGGTCAATGAATTAAACAAATTGTATGCGGCTTACTATCGCGTTTATTTTTGGTTATTAATTTTACAATGACTCTCCGTGACCACTATGTCTGCAAAGCTCTCGAATAAAATAAAATCGTCAGAATAATAAAAATTGTAAAATCAATAACCAATAATAAACGCGATAGTAAGCCGCATAAAATTTGTTTAATTCATTAACTAATGTTCGCGCAATATCTAAGAAAATACTTAATTACGTTTGAAGGAACAATTGTTTTTATAGTGACAATAAAGAACAGCGATTTGCTCCTTCAAACGTTATTATAAATTTATACGAAATTTCATGAACGATGCAAACGTCAAAACGGCCATTATCGCGTGCAGCTGGCATAAGTCGTCGGGTCATAAATCATTGTATATTCGTCTCGCTTGCACTTATGGAGAGCCATAGGGACGGGCGTAATAGTAGGAATATCGACGGTTAAATATGTTAACTAAATTAAAATAAATAAAATAGCTACACAAAAACAAAATAGACATACTAAATTTTTTCACTGTTTTTATTTTTCAACAAAGTTGTCGTTCATTGATTACTATTAGTAATCAGTGAACACATTGCGGACCTCAGCTCTAGAATTCGACCCAGTTACACACGATTTTTTCTATTATTTTTTCACTTATTTATACAATTACATAAGTAATGAAAAACTAATGACAAATAAATAATAAATATCACGTAACGTAGGAACATTTTCTTACTTATATGTCGCAAATAAAAAGAAAGACAATTTGTTTAATAAAAATTTAATAAATACAAATACTCACAGAATAATTTAAACTCAGTTTATAGAAGACAACTATCAACTTGTATTCAATTGAAAATATATCGCAACTAGCACTTTTTTACAAACGTGCGAACCGACCGAACTTAAAATCATTGTCATCGAAAAGACGCAGATAGCTTAAGTATCGATAGCAGATAACAGTAAACTAGATACTGAACAGCCGTCTATAGTTGTTTTACGAGTAACTACACAAACATTTAATAAAAAAAACATCCAAAAAATATTGTATATTTTCTTAACCTTGTACTATTTAATGAATTTAAAAAATATATGTGGCTTACTATCGTGTTTATTTTGGTTTTGTTTAACAATTTTGTCTCTCCGTGACCACGATGGCTGCAAAGCTCTCGAAACGCCGGAATAATAAAATAAATTGTAAAATCAAAACCAAAATAAACACGATAGTAAGCCGCATAAAATTTGTTTAATTCATTAATCAATGTTTGCGCAATATCTAAGAAAATATCTTGTACTATTTAATTAATAATACCGACAATGTATTTTATGTAGCTACACACGAAAAGTGCGAGCGAGAGGTCCGATGTAAATAATTTACTACAGTTCGCACGTTTGTAATTTCCACTTCACGAACGCAAGGGTTTTCAAACATGACAAAACAACAAATAACGCTTTTTATTTAATCAAATTGTCTTTCTCCTGTTTGTTTGTGTGATTGTGTTACAATTTAATCATCGTCTTCATCGTCGTAGGCATCATATCCTCCGTAGGTATCCTCGTCAGACATGTTCACCTGCGATAATACAAAAGACTTATGTATAATGAGATTAAAATAAGAGTAGAACGGAATCGGCGCCATTTTGTGACGTCTGACTCTCCAACCAACTTCACTTTAGTATGGTGTCTTTTTCTTTGCGGACCGTCAAGAAAAAAAACCTTTAAATCAGTCAGATGAAGTTATTCAACAGCCCGTCCTATTCTTATTCTAATAGCAGAGTAACGGATTTGGACATTAAATTAATTCGACTCAAAATTAATGGACTAGGTTAGATAGAAATCATTGAAGCAAGCTAAGCTGATGTGGGCAAGACAGATTTCGCGAGGCCCTGTTTTGTGACGACCTGAAGACGGATTTCAGGTCGGGGAAAAAGGGGGTCTCAATTTTGAGTCATAACTAAAAAACCATTTGAGATAGCTTTAATTTTAAAAAAGATCCTTAAAGAGGAGAAAATTTCATAAAAATTAGTCTCGACTCCCGAAATCGTAACTTCATTATTTATAATTTTAAACGGACGTCGAAAATAGGGTTCCGCGCCGTCGTTTTAGCGCCGTCACGCTGCCGCCTAATAAAGTGTAATAAAAATTTATGAGGCGCGAGGCCCCTTGTACCGCGAGGCCGTGTGCGGTGGCCCACGTCGCCCACGCCTTACGCCGCCACTGAATCGCCTATACGATGGAGAATGTTCTAAACATGTATCATAGAAACAGAACGACCAAAGTACATATATGAAAGATACATTGGTACCGGGAAGTGGTCTTCAACCGGGAGTTCTTGGTTTGCGTGACCATTACACTACCACCAGACCACAGTTAAAAATAATACACAGACATTATAAACAACTACATATACATTTAGTACTATAACAAATCAAATGCAAGGATTATTAACAAAATAATCAGGGATTAGTATGAAAATAGTAATGTGAAAACTATTTTGGCGGGCGTAGTGATGGCGACTGGGGTAACCGTAAGTTGTATGTTTTTTTTAGGTCTTCAACCTTAAAAACAACCTCTATTTCAACCTCAATTTCGTCTAAATTTGATTTAACTGCCAAAATGCATCCAGACTGGTATGGTGGATGAGACTGCTATTAGCAGTTATTTAACTGTATTAACTGTCTCCATTTGTGCATAGATCATACTACAACATCAGCCATTATAAAAAAAGAAACACCGTGCGAAGCAGCTGTGTACGCCTATTATATTAACCCCTGCGTTAGAAATGTAAAATTATTACCCAATCTACCGATCCTGGGTAGTACAACTAAGTAACTCAGTCAGCTTCGGGGTCAGCTTGAAAGTTGCCAGTTCCAACTAGGCCGGCATAGTGGATGCGACTGTTACTTGCATTTATTAAACTGTAGTAGCAATAGCCTTTGTTCATATACAGATACCGGCAGAGCGCTTACTTTTGAGCTGTGCAGTATAAGGATTAGAAGAGCTCTGGGGTTGGAGCAAGTCTGCATATCTATACGGTCGTGCACATATTTAATCAATCAATTAATCAAATTGTCACGCCTCTTTTCCACAGGGATAGACAGAGACAATGGAATGCCCCTTGCCACGATCCTGACACAACTCTCTTCATACAAGCTCTAAGGTTATTGGCACTAGGCAACCCAGCTTCTTGAGGATGTCTCCATATAATAGTATTTAAAATTAAACGAAAAGTTAGCAGGTAACAAGACAAGTTACTGCGAGTCAATTCCGGCGCTCTTTTTATCTGGCGGAAAAGAGCTCTACTCCACTCACTCCAGCTTAAACTCAGGTCATATGTCATTTATGTTTTTGTCATATGTCTAATTCTAGTACAAATGCTAGCAAAGTTAATTTTACAAACGTGCAAATATTTTCAATATGTCCAAATATGCCTCACCTGTATAATACCATTGGCAAATGCAAATCCAGTCATAGCCAGCAATGCAAAAATGCCTGCAAATATTTTATTCCTAGTTGACACTGAAATTAATGCCTTGGACTTCTCGGATTGTGACGCCCGTGATTTTGCATTCTGTTTTAGATATTCTGAAATAAACCATTCATTAATGAGACAATATATAATATATGGAGAGGTTTTGAATTTAAATATTAAGATAGTTAAGTGCAAAAAAACTGTACGGAAAATGACGCGGCAAAAAAGTGCAGAAAAAGAGAGTTCCGGAAACCATAATGTAAAGCTTGTCTAATAATAAATGACGCGCCCCTCCACTTTATTAGTTTATTTAAATGTGTGAATACAAATATTACTAACTATAATTCATCAGCGTGCTTCAACCAGCAACTGAATGACCAATTACAATTGCATTTTTAGTGTGTTGAATCCATATTTTATGATTTCTCGTGTGCGCAAATGCGGTAGAAGGGCGCGTCATTTCGGCTTAGACTTAGTAATATGGTTGTATTTCAGGTCACTCAAACAACTAATTAACTTTATAAAAAAAACTTCCAAACTAAGATCAATAGTATTTTCTTATTCTTTGCGCAACATAATGAATTTTAAAAATTATGCGGCTTACTTTTATAAATCAATAATCAAAATAAACGCGATAGTAAGTCGCATAAAATTTGTTTAATTCATTAAACAAAGATCAAGTTTAATGTCATTTAGCTACAAATATTTTCCCCCTTCATATTTCTATAATGAAGGGGATAGGCAGAGACAATAGACTACCACATCCTTGATGACACATGTAGCATTTTACAAATATTTGTTAATAAAAAAGACCAAGTAGTGACTTAGTCGCGTTTCGGGATCAGCTTGTAAGTTGCCAGTTTCAACTAGGCCAGCATTATGGATGCGTTATTTACTTTAGTAGCAGTCGCATCCAATCAAGAAGGGTGCTGTCATATGTCAAATCACAATAAAAAAATAGACTGCTACCCAGCTTAACATGGGGCGGGATGCTCTCTTATGCCAAGCCACAATTAAAAATAATACTGACTCTGTTGTATTCTCCTTGTACCATTACTTCTTATACAAAAGTTATAATAAAGACCTATATACTCACCATCAGTGACATGCCTAAAATTCTTCTGATTAATCCTAGCAACAAAATTACTTAAATTAGGTATATCTTTAACCATACTTGGTAATGTTTGATTTGGGAATGGTGCTTTAATAAGTGGTGCCAAATATGCAAACACAACTGCATCAAATGAGGAAGGCTGTGATCCAAAGAAGTATTCACTCTCCCCCAGTCTGTCCGATATCGTTTGGAGGCATTTCTCCGCTTCCCCGTATACCTGGATTAAACATACTTATTTATTAGTTGCTACTTACAAAAAATTTGGTTAAGGGAAACTTAAACAAATTTTAAGTGGCTATCATGTTTATTTTTGACTGCAAAGCTCTCGAAATGACGGAATAATAAAACATGTAAAATCAATAACTAAAAACAATGCTATAGTAAGCTGCATAAAATTTGTTTCATTCATTAATTAATGTGACCGTCAAAGGAGACTGTGGTTTAGTGGCAGTGCAATGGTTACACAAACCAAGGAGCACGAGTTCGAAACCACCCACCATTACCAATGTATCTTTGATATATGTACTTTAGTTGTCCTGTTTTTATGATACAAGCACTTTAGTAGCTTAGTATAAAAATTTAAATAAATAATAAAAAAAAGTTCGCAAGGAATACTAAATACTAAAAAGAAAAAACATACTCACAGCTTTTTCAACTTCTTTGAGTTCATAATCTTGCCCATACAAAACTTCCATCATTTCATGGGCACCCTTTTGATAACTTTGTGGATAATAAAAATTAAATGGCATTCTTAGGGCTTTAGAATATGTAGGTTTTGTAAGCTCCGTGTAGTTCCGCTCGTCAATCCACCAAGCAAATTGTATAGCCGGATATAGTTTTTCTCGCAAATATTGTGTAAAGGCTCTTGCTTCTGCTGATCTTTTACCATCCAAGTGTAAATCTGTGCTGTAATGCTGATAATATACAATAGGTTTTATTCTTTTTAGGTTTTATGGGTGGTGGGTGATACTATCTGTGGTTATTTGCACAGTCTACTAATCCTGAGTGTACAAAGGACATCATTCATTTTGGGCTTTTGTAATGTCCAATGATGAAAAAATCTATTAATGGTAGTTTCAATACTTGTATTGATAAAACTAATAACAATTTTGCTTTTAATTGCTGTGCAATTAAGTTATTTGGAAAATATTTGTTCTGCTTTGAACTGTCATAATTATAGATTGATCATTTTGCACAGCTAAACTATGCAAAATAAAGGATATATTCCAATTATATTGTAATCTTTGTACATTAAACTATTTTAAAATGCATATTAAACTGTTAATACAATTAAGCCAATTAGTAGCTTAAAGTGTCCAGTACCAATACCAACAGGATGTGGGGGCAACGATGAAGACTCCGGTTTTACAGTTGTCGGCACTCTTGGACAAATTGAGGTGAGGAGTTGAGTCAGAATAAAAATAAAATATGTTACTTGCAGTTATTTAACTGTAGTAGTTGTCTCTATTCATAACACCAGGTGGGGTGCTGTCACTAAATAATAAAATTAAAAATACTAATGCCCATAGATATAGTGTAAGATAGATAGATATAACCATAGGGCTTGTATGAAGTGAATTGTGAATGTGAAGGAAGCGAGGGAGTTGTGTCAGGATCATGACAAGTGGCGCTCCATTATATCTGCCTATCCCTGTGGGAAAAAGGCGTGACAATTTGATTTGATTTTATTTAATATTGAGTAAATTGTTGGAGCAATGTGGCACTCCATTGTATATCCAGGTGTAAAGGCTGTTGTTGGAAGGCAGGTGTAACAATTTTTAAATAACAGTCAGATTATAGTATACCATAGTTCTTGTAAAAAGAGAATTAGGGGTGTAAGGGGAGAGAGAAAGTTGTGTTAAGATCGCGGAAAGGAAAGAATCTCTGCTCATCCCTATAGGAATTCAAGAGTGGAACCCTGATCGACAGTGAGTTTATGTAAGGTAAAAAGATTTTATAATTGAATTAAAGCAGCAGAAACACTTTCATGTAATACCAACCAATGACTTTAGATATTCCACTACTTCTTCGAAATTTGAGAAATTCAGTCGGCCGTCCCTTAAAACAGGCAACATTCCTTTAGGCGTGAAAAATGGATTAGTAACTTCCCGCACTTTAACCGGTACTCCAATGAACTTCATGTATGTCTAAAAATATTATATAATTCATAGTACATTTTGCAATTTAAAACAATAATTTCAAAATAATTTAGGTTATGTGACAGAAATCATACCAAAACTTTTAAGCATTCTAAATCTATTGATGCTAGACCCCATTCGCCTCGCCATATGTCTAACTCTAAATTAGGCATTTTAAATTATATTTTGATGTTAATAATTTAACACTAAACTCTATTTTATCTTCAATTCAAAACATTTCTTATTTACGATTTCCACTGCGATTTTGAATTTTTTTTAACTAGACTAGTGAAGCAACACCTTATTTATAATATCCAATTAAACTTAATTAACTAAGTTATAGTAAACATATCGAGTACTATAATCGAAAGCTAACCCAATGTTTAATTCGTCGTACGATCAACTTTAAATCGGACTAAAAATTAATTTTAAATGAATAATAATAATTTTATTAATTTTAATCAAAGACTAATTATTTGTTTTTAATATATTTGTTGTTCTTTGATTTTAATGACAATAGGTTTCGTGGGCCAATGAAATTATTGCTATCCTAATAAAATAAATAGTTATTTATCTTATTATCTATCTCTTTTTGTCTACTTGAAGAATTCCATAAAATAAACGAAAGAGAGAATATTCTATTCTGACGTTTTAGTTTTTACTATACTAACATCACGTAAATATTAAATATTTGTTATAAATAGAAATTCAGCTGTATTCATTTTTTAAACTAGTTTTCATACTATAATTTATAGTATAATTTCTTTATTGTGGTGATTATTATCTATATATTCTGACGCAAAAATATATTTTTGTTTAAAAGAATATTTGAAAAGTGTTTTTAAAATGTCTATCCAATGGACTTTCATCGCCGGCTATCTCTACTTTGAAATTGCGATTGTTACAATAATGATACTTCCAGTGGCAAGTCCAAGGAGATGGAACAGCTTCTTCAAAAGCCGTTTATTTTCATTATTCAGAGATCACGCTGCCGTTTATTTCTACGTTCTTCTTGGTGTGTTGAGTCTATTCTTGATGGATGCTGTAAGAGAGATGAGAAAGTATTCTCAGGCTGCTGATGGTGGTCAAGTCAATCTTGCTGCAGAGATGAAGTCCAGTGTGAAGTTATTTAGATCACAAAGAAATTTCTATATTACTGGGTTTGCCATATTCCTTGCATTAGTGATTCGTCGACTTGTCTCCATGTTGATAATACAGGCAGAGTTGTTGGAGAAATCAGCTAATATTGTGAGGGGAGCGGAGACAACTACCAAAATAGCTAAAAAGATTTCATCTGATGATGAAAAGCAACTTGAAGTTCTGAAATCTGAATTGGATACTGCTAAAAGCATTTTAGATGAGTTTGAAAAAAAGAATGAAACTTTAGAAAATGAAGTTGATACTTGGAGATGCAAATATGAGGCTTTGGAGAAGAAACTTTCAGCTGGTGATGCTGGAGTTGTTGAGTAAAATATAAAGAGGAAATTAGGTCATACCTTCATATGGGTATTACTACTAACTCACAGATTTATTTAAAAAAATTGCAACATTTGTTGCTTGTAAATTTTTTAATTATTTAAATTATTATCCATTGTTTTTTCAGAGAAATATGGGAGCACTTATTGCATCTAATCTGTTGTTTTCTTTATAAAAACAAAAAAAAACGAAATAGGAATGAAGAAACCAAATTATTGCTAATCTCCATTTATTAATTTTAAGGCCTAAAGACTGTATCTTCTTGGTATTATTTTGCATTTCTTGATTCTACATTATTTTGTTTTGTACCTTTGGTATGTCCAGAGGTATGCGTGGAGATTATCAATAAATGTAATGCTTTTTGGTGCTAAATATGCATTTCTTGTAACTAATATTATTATTGTTATTGAAAGTGTTGCAAAAAAATTGTGATTATGAATTTAGTCGTTTTGAAATGAACAATAAAAATCTTGTCCTAATATTATTGTTAATTTATGTACTTCAATAAAATGTTTTATTCATTTACAGTTGTCTTTTTACTTTCTCAGAATCAATGTAATGTTATATTGATTTAAGTTCATCCACTTGATCAAATGTGGTCAAGGTCAGGTATTTTCACGCTTTAACTCCTGCAGAAATAGGCAGGGTTAATGGAGCGCAACATAGCAATCGTATTGAGCATTAGATTAATGATTCGTCACGCTATTCATAATAGTTATATATCTGTGGCTACGACAATGCGTATTGAGATTAATAAAACTAGAATATCGCTTGTTTTGAAATATAAGTTAGTTTATTGTTTTTATTACAGTGAATAAAATAATTTAATTTTAGTATATTTGCAAAATCAAAACGGTTTAACTGTCTAATACAAAGAATTTGGACTTAAGAGATAGAAAGAGCCTTAAAATAGCTACAAAATACAACAGTTTATACTATTTTCACTTATGGCATTAAAATTAGTTAGAATGGGACAAATATACATTTTTACATCCGTAATTTTGAAGGTTGTCCCTAGTTTTGAGCTTTTTTTTTCTGCTGAAGGTAGGCAATGCTACGGAGCTAAACAAGGTCGTCAGTAGTGCACTTATCGCTAGTGATGTACAAGATCGACGTCAATATCGATAAATTTTAAATGAATCGTACACTAAAGTGCTAGTACAACGTATGAATTTGATAGTATTTTCCTATCATAAAAAACAGTTTTTGCGGTTTAGTATTCAAATGAGCATTCTGTTAGATGCAAGGTAAGTAAATGCCTTTCATTTACTTACGTTACTAGACGCAGTTCTTAACGCAGAACATGGCTACTACTTAATACATTATACATACACTATTTACGCACTTAGGGATAAAAAAGTA
Organism: Tinea trinotella; assembly: GCA_905220615.1. Taxonomy (NCBI): domain Eukaryota; kingdom Metazoa; phylum Arthropoda; class Insecta; order Lepidoptera; family Tineidae; genus Tinea; species Tinea trinotella. Next base: position 1,273,483 of record HG992321.1, on the reverse strand, counting down.
GGACATATCAACCCGTGTGAATTGACTACAGAGCCTAAAGTGAGGTTGGCAACCACACACGCGTGATGAGATGTTCTGAATTCTCCCGTGGTGCGTGTACATTTTTTAACATCTGTATGAATAGTTCGACTTTTTTGTCCTATTTTATAGGACGAGAATGTTGCTCTTTTTTTTTGTAAAAGAGAGTGCAGTGTAATTTTTCATCAATATTAATAATGTATTCTTATCATATAAATTAAAATATATAAATTAAGAACATAATACATAAAGCACATACAAACACACTAGATGACTCGGTAAACTTCTCGGTAAAGGTGGTACCCAAATTTCTTTAAATCGTAACTGTTCCTTTTTTAATAATCATATCAACCTTTGATCTATAATCAATTGAGATCGATAATATTTAATATTAATAAACCGCAACGTGTACGGTTTAATGTTTGTTTTGTTATTAAATGAAAGACGTTCGTTATTTAATTAAATTTAATTACTTTAATTAGATTTACAGATGCAGTAAAAAATCAACACAAAAAATTATATAATATATTTTTAGTTTAATTCCTTCTAAAGATTATGAATTTACAACCCGCGAGCACGAACCGCAAACTTTACGAACATAGGCGTGGTCCATCTCTTTTTGACGACAGGCGTGGACGAACGGTTTAGCAACTGGTTTGTTGCGCGTAAAGTCCCGGGTTCGATCCCCGGTCGGAGCAAATATTTGTTTCATAGCTTTTATTTGTAATCTTTAATAATAATAAATATTGCAAATATTGGTTAATAAAAAAAAAGAGATGGATATTTGCTTCGGGTCTGGTTATCAAAGAGTGGTAGGCAGTGGTACCCAGTCTGCCGATCCGGTGTAGTACCACCACTTACAAGTATACAGACCGTGAAGTGATTTGGTCACGTTTCGGGATCAGCTTGTAAGTTGCCGGTTCCATCTAGGCCGGCATAGTGGATGTGATTGCTACTCACAGTTATTGAATTGTATTAGCAGTGACATTTATTCATGGACCACACTTTGGCTTAACACCAAGCGGGGTGCTGTCATATGTCGAGTCACAATAAAAAAAAATATTATTACAGATATATAATTCCATCTTTAGTTCGGATTGCTGGTTTGGACCGTTTTCTTTCTGGGTTTTCTTGTTGTGAATCCGAAAGTGGCCTCTAAAACAGGATAGTTTTCATTAGGCTACTGTAAGTACATATTCAAATTGAAGACAGTTTTAACAAAGTTTTTACTTAACGCATATTTTATATTTAACAGCTGTTAAATGTAAAATATCTCACCTTATAGTATAGATGAGCTACTTGAAAGTGAATAACTTTATCATTTAGTTCTGCATCTGGACCTGGAGCTTGAGTCTGCAATTTTTATTTATTGCAAGAGGAGGTCCAAGAGTGACGACGACTGAGAAAACCGAGTTTGTTCTCGGCTGCCTCAGCCGCCGTCACTATGCCGGCCAAAGGTGCTTCTTCACGCATCGCTTGAAGGATCCAAGGTCATAGGATGGAGAGAACACATAGGCAGGCAAAGCATTCCACTTGTCGATTGATCTACAAAGAAAAGACGCAATATATTAATTTATATTTCATATATTAACACTTTTAAGACAATATTAGGTTGAAATGTCCGCTAGCGACCGTCGTATTGTATTAACTGTTTCCCATGGCACATATTATGTACGGTACTGACATAGTTGTAGTCATGTAATAGTAGGAGCCGTGTAGGGGAGCCAGGCCTGGTAACACATGAAAATTAAAAACTACTTAGTATAAAAAATATGCATGAAAAGATGATTTACTAAATAAATGTACCATCACAACCACCACCACAGAAACCACTACTTCGAACAAAACTACCACCTCTATCACCACCACTAAATTACCATCGCCATCACCACTAAAATCACCACTGCCACCACCAAAACTAACACCACGAAAACCACCACCACCAAAACTAACACCACGAAAACCACCACCACCAAAACTACAACACCACCACCACCATCACCACTACTACCAACAAAACTACGACCACCAAGACTTCCATAACTAAAACTACTGAAAAGGCGCGGTGCGGGATAATAGGATGAGCGGGATATTTAAGTGGACTGCTTTCTTAGGAATTAAAGGAAGGATTATGCGCACTTACTTGATTTTGCTTCTGTGAATCTCAACCTCGAAGAAGAGCCCCGGGATCACTGTCACAAAGTTCATGCACACAACCTTATAATTTTAATTAATTATTTATTTTAATATAATTATGCGGTTTTATTAATTTTATTCTCAGATTAACTGGGCGGCGCGGTTCAATTAAATTTGTGTTTTTATTCACAATTACATTTCTTCATTTTCATAAACTTCAAAACTTCCGACAAAAAACTCTTCTGTTTTTTGTCGAGGCGAGAAAGCTATATTTTGGTGCGCATAAGAAAGGGATGGAAAGGAATGTTTTTAAATACAATGACAGCGAAATGATTTATTTTTTAATTTATGTTATGGCGTAAACATTCCCCCCGCCTTAAAGGGTCGCCTTTAATAGATAAATATAACTTTGCGGTGACAAACATAATAAGATATGTGAACTTAATGCGGTCGGCTCTAAAGGATCTGCACTGAGAACCGTCAGAGGGCGGGAATTCAAGACACATTCTATCTGAATTAAAATTACAAATTCTTCATTTGATAAGATCTGCTGTACAATAGAGCGAAACAAGTGAGTCTTTACAACTATCACCATCGACTCCCAGCAGCCACCAAAATGAGGCGATGCGAGTGGAATAAACTTCCAATTAATGCGGCTTTCAGATAGATGTTCTTGAAAACGTAAGCGGTAATTAATATTTATAAAATTATATAATAAAGAGTATTTAATTTAATTTTTTTAGCGAGGTGACCTAAACGGCCTCCAACACGTATGGCGCCTAAGTCTTTGTCAACAAAAGTTGATAATTTTTATAAAGAAATTGAAACATTTTTATTTTCCTTTAGTTTACAAAATTCTTCACTAAAATGCCTGTGTTGAACATCTAGTAATAATGTCAACTTGGCGAATACTAAATTTTCTGCTGTAATTTTATCTCTACGCGAGAGTTTTATTGACCATGATGATGTGCGTTGAGCTAAAAGCTGAAGCACTGATTCCCTATTAGAAATTACGGGATGTGCCAAAGGCTCTTGCAATTTTTGTTTAAGAATATTTGCATTATCTTCTGAATCATTTAATTTATTTGTTGGCCACTCTGGAGAATATAACTTTATCCAAGAAGGCCCGTGTAGCCACAAAGGAAGGCGGCGGTCCAATAATTTAGCGGGTGTTAGACCACGAGAAAAACAGTCTGCGGGGTTTTCCCTACCAACAATGTGATAGAAATAATCATATGGAATGTTTTCTATAGTTCTAACAACGCGGTTGGCAACAAATGTCTGCCAGCGATATGGCGAGGAACGAAGCCAGCAGAGCTTCACTCTGAAATCAGTAAATGCATAAATTGCTGAAATATTATAGCGCGGATTATAAGTAATTCCAACGCGACGTAGCGTCTGCGATAGTAACTCGGCTGCGCACAGCTCAAGAGTTGCGATTGACATTGATTTGTGAAATTTAATTTGATTAGAAATAACATGTGAAGCGGGTAATTTACTTAAAACAGCTTGTGAGTTAATAGTCCATTTGACTAGATCGAATTGCCCTCGCTTGAACAAGTTGCTAAAGTCACGTGACGTCTGCGCGGCTTGCGATTCAGAACTAGCACTGAACTTTATATCATCCATGTATAGAAATTTAGAAGCGATTTCACGAGCGTTGGGAAATAACCCACCATCGTCTTCAACTAACTGACGTACAGTACGTAACGCATGGTAAGGGCTAGATCTTAGTCCGAAGCAAACTCTAGTAAACTGGTAAGTTGTTAAAGTAGCATGTACATTAAATCTAGAAAGAATACGTTGGAAACGTCGATCGCATGCATCTATTTGCATAAACATTTGTTTGCAGTCGGCGGAACATACGACGGCGATTAAACGAAAGTTTAAGATTATTGTATATAGATCACCCTGTAAATTAGGGCCTGTATGGAGTATATCATTTAGCGATACACCTGTACTGGTTTTACAGCTCGCATCCAAAACGGAGCGAACTTTTGTAGTAGTTTTATCTAAGCGAATGACTGCGTGGTGCGGAATAATATAAGCGGGAATATCATTTAATTGAGATTGTGGAACAAGAGTTAGATAGCCTTTAAAAATATAATCATTAATAATATGATTATAAGCGGAGCGGAAAGCGGGTGAAGCTTCTAACTTCTTTTCCAGACACATGTAACGCCTGCGAGCGTTGTCATAGGATTCGCCTAGATAAAACTTATCTGCGTGAAATGGTAACGCAACAGTATAACGACCACTATCCTTATCACGATCAGTGGTCTCGCGGTAATAATGTTCACATTCCAACTCCTCGAGAGAGTGTTCAAGTGACGCGGAAACTGGAGACTCATCTATCTGCCAGAATCTTTCAAGCATTGTATCAACAGATTCCATTGACACGTCAGCTTCAGTTGCACAACAATGGGTCAGTGTCGTTCCACCACGCATATGGAGAACGGGAACAAAACCCATGATAACATAACCTAAAACGGTTTGTATCGCGGGAGGCGCACAACTATTATTATTATTTATAATACCAGGAAGTAATAAATGCGGAAATAATGAAGCTCCAATTAGAACATCAATCTGACCAGGTCTATTAAACCTATAGTCGGCGAGCGGTATCCCTTGTAAGAAGGGCATAGCAGAAATATCAATGATAGCGGTTGGCAAATCTTCAGTAATTTTATCTACTATGAGCGAAGAAATATTGTATTTTATTTGCGGGTTAAAACGCGAAGAAAATTGAAAGGCTACAGAGCCTTTAACAGACTTTTCTGTACCACCAATACCTTTTACTTTTAAGTTATGATTAGAATCAATGTACCTATTGAGTCCCAATCGTAGACAGCATTCAGATGTTATAAAATTCCCCTGAGATGCACTATCCAAAAGACAACGTATTTCGTGGTCCTTGCCGTTCGAATCTTGAATTATGACAACTGCCGTAGCTAATAAAACAGTGACGGGCGCATTACATTGCGGCTCGCGCATAATTGTACTATTGGCGTCCGCACTTGGGCGCGCAATGGACGTTGCACAAAAAGATATATCATTTGAGGCCAGCGCGGTGGTGACGGTCGCGTCCTGCGTAGCACGAGAGTTAGACGGCTGCGATATCTCGGGAGTGGGAAAGAGAGAAGACGATGCTGTGAGCGGAGTACTTACGGTGGCTGCGTTGACAGCGTTTAGATTTCGAGACACATAGTTCGAACCTTGTTGCTGATTATCGAAATGTAGCAACGTGTGATGTTTGCGTTTACATATTCTACAAACTGCATTAGAATGGCAATTGGAAGATTTATGTTTAATACTTAAACAATTTATACAACCATTAAGATCTTTAACATTTTTAAAGCGAATATTTGCATTCATATTATTAAATGCAGGACATTTATATAAGTGATCATGTACAATATTGTCACATAAGCATTTATAAGAATTAGCAACAGCAACAAAGGTTTGTTGATGTGGAATCTTAATTGGTTTATCAATAAAAGAAGTATGAGTATTTTTCTTTACAACATTATTTTGAAAGCTCAAACCAGTATTTTGTAAAATTCTCATTTGATCTTTTACAAATTGAACTAAATTATTAAATGATGGAATTTCAACATTACTTTGACTCATTTCAAATGAACGGATAATATCACAATCTAACAACTTAAGAGCAATATTAAAAAACATAAAGTCTGCAAGGTCATTCAACTTTAGGTTCTTTAAAGCATTTACAGATGCTACATATTTATTAAGAAATAATTCGTAGTTGGTAATGGATGCTGAAGTGAAAGACTTGTGGTTAAATATTTGATTCAAGTAAGATGATGCAAGCATTCGCTTGTCCTCATATTTATCAATTAAACTTTTTATTATTAAATTATAGTTTTCACCACAAGGGGTGGTGCCAGCAAATGCAGACTGGGCTTTAATGGATAACTTTCCCATTAAATAATATAATTTCTCTGAATCTGAGAGCAATGAATTGTCATGAACCGTGGCCTTAAAACTTGCAAAGAACATGGGCCATGACTTTATATCTCCATCAAATGACATCAACTCGATGGGGGGTAAACGGGTGTGTTGTCTAGGAACAGCAGGAACTTTCTCAGACTTCACCACATTTGTGCATTTAGAATTGTACCTATGCTTAGTCCTGCAGTACAGATCCTCAAAGGCTGTGAAGGATTGCTCATCAATACAAGATTCAGGGTTTAATTTTAAAGTTAACATGTTTAATTTTTCTACAGTATCATGGAATTCAGCACGTAGATTGTCTAAGTTGACACATGATGCTATGAATAATTCCACGTCTGCGGCGTTTGAACAATCATAGATTGTTTGTAGGCGGGCAAATAATGAATTGCGCCTAGATAAGTAAATTTGATGTTTTATATCATCATCAGATATAGATCTAGATGAAGCCATATTTATTATGGAAATCAAGGCTAATTATATTTATACCAAGGCGGGCGCGGGTTAGATATGTATTATGAAATAATATACATACATAAATAAAGTAAGGAAAGGATTAGGAATTATAATATAATAAGTATAATAATCCGGATCGTATCGAGACCAAATATGAAAAGGCGCGGTGCGGGATAATAGGATGAGCGGGATATTTAAGTGGACTGCTTTCTTAGGAATTAAAGGAAGGATTATGCGCACTTACTTGATTTTGCTTCTGTGAATCTCAACCTCGAAGAAGAGCCCCGGGATCACTGTCACAAAGTTCATGCACACAACCTTATAATTTTAATTAATTATTTATTTTAATATAATTATGCGGTTTTATTAATTTTATTCTCAGATTAACTGGGCGGCGCGGTTCAATTAAATTTGTGTTTTTATTCACAATTACATTTCTTCATTTTCATAAACTTCAAAACTTCCGACAAAAAACTCTTCTGTTTTTTGTCGAGGCGAGAAAGCTATATTTTGGTGCGCATAAGAAAGGGATGGAAAGGAATGTTTTTAAATACAATGACAGCGAAATGATTTATTTTTTAATTTATGTTATGGCGTAAACAACTACCATCGCCACTACCACCAAAATCACTACTGCCACCACCACCGCTACAACCAACACCAAGAAAACCACCAAACTAAAACACCACCACCACCAAAACCACCATACTAAATCTGACATCGCAACCACCACCAAAATCGCCACTGCCACCACCATCACCAAAACAAACACTACCACCACCACCACCACCACCACCAAAACCATCATTGCCACTACCAAAACCATCACCACCACCAAGATAAAATTGCCCCCAGCGTTACACAATGCCAGCGTCACAGCATTAGATATTATCAATCAATCAAACTATCACGCCTTTTTCCCACAGGGATGGGCAGAGATAATTAGATAAAACTACATGTCAATAGATGTTTTACACCTATAAATATAAAAATTAAATATTACCTCTTCAACACTTTTAACGGGTAAATACAAAGTTGGTACAGCATCTGTTTTCAGTCTCCTCCATTTTATATTTTTATTCGGAACAAATGAATCTGTGCAGAAATGTTTGAAACAAATATGTCTGTTTTTTTTACAGTCCAATTCGTTCTCCCAATAATCCGTGCCCACTCCTTTTTAAAATTTTCATCACAAGGAAATCTGAAATATATAGGAAACTTTATCGATATCGGTATCCATTTCCACATCTCTATTTTTTCCTTTATTTCTAAAAAAAAAGGTATGAAACAATAAAAGCTATATATTACTTTGTGTACAATCAAAGTTATGACTTCGATTTTATTATTTTAGATTGAATACCACATTATTATGAATGGAAATATGTATAAAATATGAAACTTACCGATGAAAAGATAAAGCCGCATATTATCGTTTTCTTTGCAGGATGTATGCGATTTTCATCCTTGCACTACAGATGCCATTTTATATTATTATTTAAAGTAAATTAAATTAATCGTGTTTTATAATTTTAGGCAAAAAAACAATAAGTTTAATTTATTATAATATATTAATTGACAACTCGATCACAATTTGACATAATGACAATTGACATTAAAATACTTCAAAAAATAATGACGGAACAATTATACCGCTACTCTTGTTACCACGTGACTTTTAATTAGGCAGTATTAAATTAGAACCAAATGGTTGTAATTGCAAAAAAGTTAAGCCGTCCTTTGAAATAAAGGAATTGAAGTACAAGTAGTTGTCTCTTTCAGTCACACGGGTATAAACCTAATATAAATGAGACAAATATCAATGAATTAGTTCTTATTTTAGCATGGATTCTATCTTCTCCATATTCTTAGGTCTAATACGATAAAATTGGTCATCACTTTATCAGCAAAAACTAAACGTTTATTGTCAACAATCTCAAGAAAAACTTTAATGGAAAGTGGCAGTCAGTGGCAGTTTTCTAATAAACTACAGTGATTAATTATTCAAAATAGCAAGATTACTTTAAATTGTCGTTTAGACATGCATTAACTTCTGTTTGATAGGAATATTTAACCGTGGGAAGTGTACAACGGTACTTACCGTTAACTTCATTTATGAATGTCGGAATATTCAACAGAGTTAATCATAAAGTGAGTTTATTTTACTAAATGCAATAAATCGGCCTCTTCCACCTTATTCTTTCTAGTAATATTTATTTATTCAAGAGATAATTTACATTGTAATGTTAAGTGTTTACAAATGTCGCCCACATACTAGTACAATGAAAATTACCTCGCAGTTTTCTCATAATTATTATTTATCTTATTACAATATTGGCAATTATTTAGTTTCAAAAATACTGAACACAAAGATTAGATTCTATTGCCAGGATATCAGCCCTATCACACTCATATAACCTATTTAAAAATAAGGCGAAATATCATTGATTTTTAAAATTTATCCTTAATTCTTACACTCACTGTCAAGTTTTTTATATTTATTTTGGCACCCTGTTAAATACAGTACAAGATTTAGCGTCTCCTTATCTAATAGAGTGCTTCTTTCTCTTCATTCCCTTAACATTACTTTATTTGCATTGTAGACCCCTGTTCTTTTAAAGTATGTCACTATTTTAATCCTCAATATACTGTATGCAATATCAGTCTATATGATTATACTATGTTGTTTCCTTCGCACAACTGTAGAGGAAGTCAGTTTGAAAGGAAGAGTGGTGTGCATGTCAAACCGATAGGATGAAGTAGATACTTTATCTACAAATATATTTTGTATAGTGAAAGTGGATTGACTTTTGATTTATTTTGCCCAAACCAATGCAATATTCCTACCTCAATTCTGGCTTTACATTACATTTTATATGTATCATATTTCAGAGCATTGAAGCTGACGGAATGTATTCAGAATGGAGCTCACTACCTTTAGAGGGTGGTGGCCAAGGGGTGCTTGGTTCCGTCGGAGGTAGAGATGTGGTTGTTGCTGTTGTCAGTCAATTGGCTTCACCAGACCCAAGTCCGTTACAAACTGATGCTGATGTAAGATATTGTATTATTTTATTAAGATGTAACATATGAACCCAACTTGCCTATTGGTAAGCAAGAGGGGGTCCAAGAGTGCCGATCATTTTATGATGTGTTTGCTTCAGGCAAAAATAAAAATAAATGTCACTGTCACACTGTCGACATGTGGGAGGTGGATACAGCAGTCATTGTGCCAATAGTCATGATAGCCAAGAGCCTTGATGAACACCCAAAGAGGCTCTTGTTAGGTAGTTGGACCAAGCGTTTGATTCAGAAAGCGGTGCTCCTGGATACGGCGCGTATTGTTATTATTAGAATGCATTAATAATATAAATATTCCTATAGTGGAAATGGTTTTTTAGACTTTTATTATTGTTTTTAATGTGGCAGAACTGAAGGTGAACTGAGGCAGCTTTTTTTTAGTTGTCCGCACTCTTGTACGGATGTCGGTCGGTTTTGTACGGAAAAGGTCAGATGTCGAGACACAATAAAAAATAAAGTTTGTTGGTCACTCGGACCTAAAATATTCATATTACTATTTAAATTACAGGTAGAATGGGTATTGGAAGTGGTCCGATATGGCCTCTCTTTGCCTCTAGTGGAACACGAGGCTCTCCGTGATTGTGTCCGTGTCTGTTGTTCATGGCTGTCAGCATTGTTGCCGTCACCACCCCCTCCCTCACATCCTCCCTCTCCTGCAGTACCACCCCCAGTTGCTGCGGCCCCACACAGATATGCCCGGAAAATACTTAAGCATCTACATAATTTGTTTGTTCCAAGACCTAATGAGAGTAAGTTAGTTTTAGATACTTACAGTATAGTTGATTTATTGTCTAGTGTTAGCACACCAGTCCGTCTGAATCGGAGCAGTTTTTAAAATTATTTTTATTTATATTTCTATTATAATCTACTAAAGTGCTTGTATCATAGAAACAGGACAACTAAAGTACATATATCAAAGATACATTGGTGCCGGTGGGTGGCCTCGAACTCATACTCTCGGTTTGCTTAACCATTGTACCATTACACCACGGGCGCCTTGTTTCTAAGCTTTTATTTATAATATTTAATATGATAGTATATTTAAAAAAATGTTAATAAAAGGGGACTGCTCTGAGGGTTACCTAAAAAAATATTTTTACAAAATAAATCATGCAACATCCAGAATTAAAATGTTGTTTCTATACAGAAGTTAGTGGTTATGTTTTTATTATAACCTTTAATAACCTTAGAAAATAAAATAAATAATAAATTTTATTTTTATTTCCAAGCATACAATTTTGCTTATCAAACGGACTTAGGTAAGTTGACATTGTTATTGTGGTTCAACATATTAGGCAACCTATCGCCTATCTGTGGTTAAGCTGGAGTGAATTCAAGTGTAAGTGAATTCTGACGCGCGGACACTTTTATGACATTATTTTGTATGAGACTGTGTATCAATTAAAAAAATATCGATGTTATTGTACATATCAAAATCATAACACACAATCATTAGCATTATTTATTAAAAATTGTATTTATGGATCTTTTAAACATTGAAAACTTGGGGTTAAATGTCCATGTCGATGACGACGCTCTGATTGCTAACTAGATTGATGTAGACATGATTGTAGTAATTTGATATAAATATTATTATTTATTTAGACATAAGTAATGTGAAATGTTTCTCCATTGTCTCTGTCTATCCCATGGCAATCCAAGAAGCAAGATAAAAAAACTGCAAGGAATATTATTGTAACTCATTTTAAACTACTTATTAGACGTACATAAAAATGGACATTCTGTTCTGGTAAGTTATTCAAAATAAGTTGCAATGATGTTCTTTGCAGGTCTTTATTTTTCTACTTGGATTGCCATGCTGGAGGGCTGGGGGGAATAAAGGTGAGGCAATGAGGACTTTAAAAATATTTCAGATGGAGACTTAGTAAGCAAACAAGCAGTGCTGTGTCACCGAGTGCTCCGTCTCTCTCGCACATTAGCTGGCAGTGCAGCGCTGGGTGCGGCTGAATGGCGTTCACTTCTACGTGTACTACTAGCAGCTGCGGCCGCTCTTCTTGCACCGCCTGAGCCTCGTTTGCCAGATCTCACTGCGAGAGTGCTACATGTACTACTCGAGATATGGTTGCTTGCCTGTCATAGGTTAGTTTATTTATATATTGGCAACATGACCTAAAATACCCCCCCTCCCCCCTCACACACAAAGGATTAATCTAAAGGCCATCGAAACGTGATAAAAAGGTAAACAAATGTTTGTCTATGAAATTTTTGCGTTCCGATTTACGCAGTTCCAATAATATAATTATTAAAGCTTTTATGCAACTTCGTTCAAAGTTACTGAACTGATTATGTTTTTTAAAAATATTCAAATGGTTAATTCATAATTTACGATATCATTTCCTTAGTGCTCATTATTACTATTTTATAGACAAATTGAATTTATTAAAATTTATAAGGGAGTGTTTTATTTTGTGCGGTAAAAAGTTTGTTTACCTTTTTATCACGTTTGGTTGACCATCGCTATATATTAAAGCTGAAAATCGACTACAGTTGAAGACTAAGCAAGATCCACCATCAGGGTCCCGGTTCTCTTAATGCATGACAGTAACTTATTTTGTAACCCTCTTACTTTTCGTTTTACAAATGTGTATAAAAATTAAAATATTATCAATTATAGACACAACAGACTTGCTTTTACCGCAAAAGTCCAGACCTCATCTAATTTGCCGATCCTTATACTGCAAAGCTCAAAAGTCAGCGCTCTTTTTATCTGCCGAGAACTATAATATGCCAAAAATTAATACTTGATTCCGTATATTTTTATACTCATTAGGGCGAACGTAGTGTAGGGGCAGTGCAATGGTTACGCGAACCAAGAGCACGTGTTCGAAACCACTTGCCAGCACCAATGTATCTATGATATATGTATGGGGAACGAGTTAAATAGTTTCAGGGGCTGAGGTGCGGTGGGGCGTCAAAAAACCCCCACCCGTAGCCGCTATTAGCTCGGCGATGTCATTTAATATCGATAAAAACGTGTCAATATTTTCTTTGTTTGATTATTGAAAAATTAGTGAGTTAATTGAATAAAAGAGAGTCGTCATCCGTAGTCAGGCTAGAATCATTATTAGAAACGTGATTAAAATGTGTGAAAAAGAAAAAAACATGCAGTCACTATTCTCAAAATTGAATTAATACATAATTCATTAAAAAATGATGTTGTCTAATGTATATACTTCAACTTAATACACATTTATAATTATTAATAACTAAATCTATTTGCTTTTTGAGGAAAGTATGTGTTTATCGTTATCAACATTTTGCATGTTACTTCACTATTCATAATAGACACGTGACCATGACGTCACAACTGCATTCCTACCGCGTTTATTTAGCTCGTTCCCCGACAGTACTTTAGTTGTCCTGTTTCTACGATACAAGCACTGTAGTAGTTTAGTATAGAAATGTAAATAAAATAATATATAATATTTAATTCTTTTGCAGATGTTTTCCATCGCCACCTCTATGGCGGACCCTTCGTGAGCAATGCCTCCGTTGGCGTCACAGAGCTGTGCTGGTGGAGCAATGGGCGCGCGTGTCTGCTGCACTCACGGCCAGGCTCTTGCAGCATATGTATGGACCATGGTTTCCTATACCGCCTCTATGTTAGTATAGTGAATTTTTTATTGTGACTCAATGTTAGGCTGGTGTGCGGTCCATAAATGGAGGTGCTAATTACAGATAAATAACTAAGTAGCAGTCACATCTACTATGCTGACTTAGTTGGAGCTGGCAACTTCCAAGCTCATTCCGAAACGTGACCAAGTCACCTCACTGTATACTTGTAAATGGTGGTAGTACCCCGGATATGGGCACCACTGCCTACAACTCTTTGACAATCAGAGCAGGAACAAATATCCCCCTCGTTTTTTTTACTAACAAATATTTATAATATCCAATTTAATTATGAAATATTACAAATGAAACGGCTATGAAACTATGACTAAAAAAGGCTATGAAACAAATCTTTGCTTCGACCAGAAATCGAACCCGTGTAACGAACTGGTATGCTAACTAACGCAACATCACACTTATTCCACAATAAGTTGCCTGATAATAAGAAAGACGAGATCTAAGAGTGCTGACGACTGTAACAACCGACTCAGTTTACGGTTGCGTCAGTCGCCTTTACCATGTGCCAGTCAGAGAGGCTTTGTTCCTTTGTCTTTGTTATAACTTGAGCAGTATGATATGTAGTTATCAATCAATCAAAATGTATAGCTTCCATTCCCACGATACTGACCCAACTCCCCTCCTACTTTATATTTTTTTATTGAAACTCGACATTGCCTGACGTTAAGGCAGAAGAGGTCCAAGAGCATCGACAATTGAAAAGGTTTCTTTTTCGGTTGCTTCAGTCGCCGTCACTATGCCAGCCAATTCTTCAATTGGTTAATTCTTTATCAATTGTCCAAACTTCCCTTTGATTAACAGCCGAAGAGGATTTGAACTTAATACCAGCAGACATGAGTGGAGAAGCGGTTGTGCAGAGTTGGTATAGGATGTTACATACAATTGGCAATCCAGTAGACCTTTGCAGACCACATCTTGTCACCAATACACCAGATTTTCTACAGGTATTTCTGAAACCAGACTTTTTTAAAATTTTATTTTTTATTTTGACACGACATCTGACCTCGACTCGCCTGATGATAAGCAAAACGAAATGTGGATGCTTTCCCCGACCTGTGCGGGTATTACGGGTGTGGAAGGACGAGGCAGGAACAAGGTTGAAGAGCTCTTCGAAACATTCTCCGTGGTATAGGCGATAGAGGACGCACAGAGCCACCATAAATAATAAACCATAAATATTTGCTATATGTTTATTGTGACTCGACATATGACAGCACCCTTTTTATGACTGTGGTTATTTTTAATATTTTAAAGCCCAAATTAAAGCCAACCAGTATTATAGCACCGGCAGAAAAAATAGCGCTTACTAAAACTACGCAGTATTTTCTTAGATTTTGCGCGAACATTGATTAATGAATTAAACAAATTTTATGCGGCTTACTATCGCGTTTATTTTACCACGATGGCAGCAAAGCTCTCGAAACGTCGGAATAATAAAAAATGTAAAATCTAACCAAAATAAACGCGATAGTAAGCCGCATAAAATTTGTTTAATTCATTAAAACTATGCAGTATAAGAATAGGATATAAAAGCGCTAAAAGACTGCGCTGAAAGCCTTCGTAAAAGGAAGAAATTTCGCGAGTCGATTCACTGTCAACTACTAATTGAATCAATCAAAGTTGAAAGGTCTTTAACTTTTGTTGAACCGATTTTTTTAAATTTTTATTGTGACTCGATATATGACAGCACCCTGCTTGATGTTAAGCCGAAGTGTGGTCCATTAATAAATGTCACTGTTACTACAATTCAATAACTGTGAGTAGCAATCACATCCACTATGCCGGCCTAGTTGGAACCGGCAACGTACAAGCTGATCCCGAAACGTGACAAAATCACTTCACGGTCTGTATACTTGTAAGTGGTGGTACTACCCCGGATTGGCAGACTGGGTACCACTGCCTACCACTCTTATTGTTTTAACTTGATTGAAAGTCTGTTCAGACATTTCAAATCGCAAACGATTTCGCAGTTGATCAACTAAATTCGCCCCGTGAGAACTCCAATTAGCGTTTAGTAAAAGAAAAGAAAAGGCCTAACAATTTATGTAACGTAGTTTCTGTTATTACCAACTTGCTGAATTCTTATAATGTAGAAATTTATTTTAAAATATCGACAAAGAAACGACGCTGATTAGCTGATGTTTTATTTTTCAGTATTCAATAAGTGGCGAAGATGGCGGTCGTGATCCTACGCAGCATCCATGTTTGCAAGCGTTGCCTGGAATATTCCTAAAAGCCATGAAGGGTATATCGGCACACGTCGATGCGTTTCTAGGTAATGATTTTTTTTATAGGTTTTTTTGTTGTATATAATTTTAAGAACTTTTGTTTTTTTTCAAGCATACTTTTTTCTCTAAAGAAAGGGTTTTTTATTTATATTTATATTTCTTATTTTATTTATCTTATTTATTTTATTTTATGTATACATTAAATATTGTTTTGATTTTAATATATTTATTATTATTATCGAATTATACTGTGTGCCATATTAAAGAGTGTGTTTTTAAATGGACTTATTTCTTCAGTAACCTAAATGGATTTAAAGGGATGAAATCCTATGAATATAAGTCTGTTTGACACGGAAGTTTCTTTAAACGATTTCTTCTGTATCTTCCCTTTTTCTTATTATATTCCGTTCTGTCTTGAAATCTAGATCCCTCAAGCCTCAAGTGTCAGCTTAGATCTCTATCTGTGATCTATTTACTCATTGAGCGCCTCTAGCTTAACACCAGCCTTGTCGTCGAAATATCCATTTTGATGCGATATTATCGGCAGCTTGTAAGTTGCCAGTTCGCACTGGCCGGCATAGTGTTTCTGGCTGCTACTTACAGTTTCAACTTTAAGTAGCAGTCAGATACATTCATGGATCGCACTCCAGTTAACATCGGGCGGGGTGCTGTCATATGTCGAGCCATAATAATAAAAAAAATGCATTATTAATAATCTATTATATATATAATTTATATATATGTTCTTCATTACATTCTTGTCTATTCGGGAGGCACATTTCTTCTAAATAAGCACAAATTGGTTGGTTGTGGGTCAGGTGTAGGCCAAGAGCCATGGTGGAGTACAACTGAGGAACAGGAGCCGGTGACGCCACCCACTCACAGGCGACTGGCGAAGAGTTTCAGTGTGTCAAATAAAACCAAGAACGAACTCAAAGGTTAGTTGTGTGGGGTTTTTTATAATCGATTATCTTTGCATTCGATAAATCGGTTTTGTTATTTTCGCCAGCATCAAATGATAGCGTAATCAATCCTATACCCCCCCCCCCCCTTTATCCTGAGATTTGTATCAGATACGGTATCTGAGATCTGTCTCAGAGATTTATATCAGTTCCAACACACTTTGTTTTTGGATACCTCTAACACAATCAATCAATCAAATTGTCACGCCTTATTCCCACAGGGATAGGCAGAGACAATGGAGCGCCACTTACCACGATCCTTACACAACTCCCTTGCTTCCTTCACATCCACAATTCTCTTCATACAGGCTCTGTGGTTATGGGCATATAAAGAGCCAAGTAGCATTCGCATACACTATGCCGACCTAGTTCAATAAATTTCAAAACAATCGAAATATTATTATTTACTATCACTTATGAAGTTGACCGTGGTGTAGTGCCTCTGGTTCAACACCACTACATGTACTTTGGTCGTCCTGTTTCTGTGATACAAGCACGTTTAGTTTAGAAATGTAAAAAACAATAACAATCTTCACAGCTTTAAAGTGCTGAGCTATTTATTTCAGGTGTTCCGAGATCTTCATTAATAGGACTTAATAATAATAGTAATAGACCAACAAGTGTTGTGCCAACTACACCGCCCAATTCTATTACTTCACAAGGTATGTAACTATTCTCTTCATAATTAAGGCGACCATGGTATAGTGGCAGTGCAATAGATCGCAAATCGAGAGCACGGGTTCGAAACCACCCACCGGTATCAATGTATCTTTGATATAATGTACTTTGGTTGTCCTGTTTCTATGATACAAAGCACGTTTAGTAGCTTAGTGTAGAATTGTAATAATATAATAAAGGTGTAATTCCGCCGTCGACTGCAGACTGCACTTCTGATTGATTTCGTGCTAGGCGACACTATTGTGACAATCAGCATTTGCTAAGTCATCCTACTATTATTATAAATGTGAATGTTAGTTTGTTTGTTACGTTTTCACAAAACAACTACTTAACCGATCATCATGAAACTTTGTTCACATATTTTTAGAGGTACTAGAAGTAACATAGGATATTTTTTAATATTTTTTTTTATTGTGACTCGACATATGACAGCACCCCGCTTGATGTTAAGCCAAAGTGTGGTCCATGAATAAATGTCACTGCTACTACAATTCAATAACTGTGAGTAACAATAACATCCACTATGCCGGCCTAGATGGAACCGGCAACTTACAAGCTGATCCCGAAACGTGATCAAATCACTTCACGGTCTGTATACTTGTAAGTGGTGGTACTACCCCGGATCGGCAGACTGGGTACCACTGCCTACCACTCTTTGATAACCAGACCCGAAGCAAATATCCATCTTTTTTTTTTATTAACAAATATTTGCAATATTTAATACCATTAAATATTACAAATAAAAGCTATGAAACAAATATTTGCTCCGACCGGGGATCGAACCCGGGACTTTACGCGCAACAAACCAGTCGCTAAACCGTTCGTCCACGCCTGTCGCCATATATATAGAGACAATAGAGCGCCACTTGCCACGACCCTGACACAACTTCCTCGCTTCCCTTACATTCTCACATCTTCATACAAGCTCTATGGTTATGGGCACTATGCAACCTAGCTTTCTTAATGTCTCTGTTATGGTTAGAAAACACTTTTTAGGTTTGTCTCGTTTACCGCATCCATCCAAGTCCAAGTTCAGTACGTCTTTGTATAACAATCGATAAGTGGAATGATTTGCTAGCACATGTGTTCTCTCCTTCCTATAACCTTGGATCCGTCAAGCGTGAAGAAGCACCTTTTGCCGGCATAGTGACGGCGAATGAGGCAGCCGTGAACTGACTTGTTTTTTTTTTCGAGGTCAAATGTCTTACCCATAAAAAAAAACACTAGATATAAATATAACAGTATAAACAATTATAATTACAGAACGATGTTTTCTTTTTCTTTCTTTCTTCTTGTTTATGGCTTTAGTATTTAACTTGCCAGTGTCAAAGTAAAAATATATGGTTCAATGTTAAAACATTGTCAAGTAAAGATGAAGATGAATCACGCGAGTGATTCATCAAATGATGATGATGAGAATGAGGTTGATGATGATCATTTTAGTAAAGCGGCGGAAAGCCTTTACTAAAACTTCAGAAGAAGTCTTGGAGGGAACATGAAGAAACACGTTTCACAACTTTAAATTACTTGTTTATACTTGATCAACTTAAAAATTATTACTGGATAACAATTCCACCATTATTACACATTAATATTTATGAAAAACACAAGCTTTTCAAATAATTCAAAATTGCGCGTCCTGTCAGTTGCAGTTGCCCGCCAAAACTCAAAACGATATTTTCTTTTTAGTTTCTGATGCTGAAAGGCCGCCATTAACACCTCTACGCCCTAAAGTGAATTCAATATTTCATTTATTTGGTGAATGGTTGTTTGAGGCAGCCCTTATTGGTACACAGCCTACGACGGTTACACAACGTATGTATTTTTCATATATTTTTATTGTGACTTGACATATAACAGCACTCTGCCTGATGTTAAACTGGAGTGCGATCCATGAATGGAGATGACTGCTACTACAGGTAAATAACTGTAAGTAGCAGTCGCATCCACTATGCCGGCCCAGTGAAACCGGCAACTTGCAAGTTAAACCCGAAACGCGACTAAGTCACTTCACGGTCTGTATAGTGTATAAGTGGCACTGACTGGGCACCACTGCCTACCACTCTTTTTAATCACACCTTTCATTGCATAGTGGTAGACTGAACTTTTGATTTGTTGTGACACGACATTTGACCTCGACTCTGCTAATGGTAAACAAGGGGACTACTCATTTGACTATGCTGTTGGCCAGAGGTGCTTTTGCACGGATCGATTAAGGATCCAAGAGTTTCTATTCCACGATATTTGGAAAGCATCGTATTGTGACTCGACATATGACAGCATCCCGCTTGATGTTAGGCTGGAGTGTGGTCCATGAATGGATGTCACTGCCACTACAATTCAATAACTGTGAGTAGCGGCCTAGTTGGAACCGGCAACTTACAAGCTGATCCCGAAACGCGACCAAATTATTTCACGGTCTGTATACTTGTAAGTGGTGGTACTACCCCGGATCGGCAGACTGGGTACCACTGCCTACCACTCTTTAAAATGTGACCTCGACTCACCTGATAGTAAGCAAGAGGAGGTCCAAGAGTGCATTTTGATTGATTGATTGATATTTGTTTACAGAACGCGCCGATGGAACTCCCCCTCCACCGTCGTTAACAGATTTGTCAAATAAAATGAATATGCTGAGTTTTCAGCCTGGTATGTAAATATATTATATTGTATGTCAAAAAGGCGACCGTGGTGTAGTGGTAGTGCAATGGTTACGCAAGCCAAGAGCACAGGTTGCCGGCAATAATGTATCTTTGATACCTTGGTACAACCAAAGTACACCAACGTGTACTTTAGTTGTCCTGTTTCTATGATGTAGCTTAGTATAGAAATGTAAATATATATATTAATATTTAATATATAAAACATATTATAAATATATTTGTTATTTAAAAAATAGCCTACGGGTCTGGTTATCAAAGAGTGGAGGGCAGTGGTGCCCAGTCTGCTGACCATTAAGTTTTTGCAGTCATCCGGTCAAGCGTCTATCCATTTTTTTTTATTGTGTCTCAACATATGATAGTACCCCGCTTGATGTTAGGCCGACGTCTGGTCCATGAATGAATGTCACTGCTACTACAATTCAATAACTGCAAGTAGCAATCACATCGACTATGCTGGCCTAGTTGGAAACGGCAACTTAAAAACTGATCCCGAAACGCGACTAAATCACTTCATGTTATGTATACTTGTAAGTGGTGTTACTACCCCGGGTCGGAAGACTGGGTACCACAGTGGTACTACCACTGCCACTCACCTGTCACTTCTACAGGGTTCTATGCCCTTAAAATAATATATTTTCCTCTACATTTAGGTCGTGCGGAAGCTGTGGGCGCCTTGTGCCGTGTGTTATGTTCAAAGCAATGCCGCGAAGAGATCGTAGCGCCATATTTGGCTAGGTGCTATTCAGCCATACATCGGGCGCTTATTGATACTAACACGGCAGCCGCTGTAGTCCTGAACGCTACAAATATATTTAGGTATAAAGTATTATATATTTATTTATTAATTTAAATCCTTTATTGCACCAAAATAAACTTAAAAATAGGTACATAGGCGAGTTTAAAGCCTATTAGTCATTCTCTAACAACTAACCTTTGGGATGATGAGAAATTATGGGCAGGGTGCAAATATACTACAAACTACAATTACATAAACTACATACAAGTATCACAAGTATATTCATATACTCGTATGTAGGTAAAAATAGACATACACAAAAATATAGCATCTGCATTCTGTCGATCGTGGATAACCGAGGATTATTCAAGCGAGGCGTGAAGAAGCAGATTTGTATAGTGGCAGCCTTGAACTGACTCATTTTTTGCAATCGTCTCAAAACCGTTTTTTAAATCGTCTCAAAGAGTGGTAGGCAGTGGTGGCCAGTCTGCCGATCCGGGGTAGTACCACCACTTATAAGAAGTTAAGAAGCATGAAAAAACAACTTTACTGAGTTATCTTTTTCAGTCGTCAACGCTCTTGCTTACCATCAGGCGAGTATACTTAAGCCTACCACTTTGACTGTAAAAATTATAAATCTTTATTAATTTACAGATTGGATCTAGATGGAGTGTTAGTCCTAGTGCCTTACTACATAACTGCATTAGAGCGAATATTGCCTGAACGTGAGCCAAAACTTGAATGCAGTTTCATTGACAAAAAGGAACTACGTAAAGCGGCAATAAGCACTCTATTGTCTCTGGTAGCTATACCACACCATTACAGAGATTTGCCTGTGCCAGAGTTTCCGGGATGTAATGAATAGTGAGTTACTTTATCTTTTTTTATTATTATTGTGACTTAACATCGCTCGAAGAACCGACAATCGGAAAGAAAGGGTCATGAGTGGATACCACGAACTGGAAGTCGCAGCGTAGGTAGGCCTCCCACTAGGTGGACTGACGAACGAATAACCGGTGTATGCATATTACTGATATCTTGTCGTTCGGAATGGCGTTCTAAGGGGGAGGCCTATGTTCTGCAGTAGACGCCTTCTGGCTGATAATGATGACTCGATACACCACTCCGTCTGATGTTAGGCTGGAGTGAAGTCCATGAATAGAGGCGCCTAGTAAAAAGTGCTGCTTAAATTTATGTTATGTAGTGAATTGTTTAGCAAATTGTACTGGGTCCAATTGTGTTTTTAGACCATCCAGGAGGATAAATGTATGAAAGTGAATGTTGAGTATGGCAGAAGAAGCATGAAAGTAAGATTTACGCTGTAGAAGTGTATGTGGAGTGACGATTGTGCACGATAGATGTGGTTTGAAAGAAGATGTAGTGACAAGGATTGACAAAGGAATGCTCTGATGGTTTGGGCACATGGAAAGGATTAGTGAAAGTAGATCGACGGTAGGAATTTATATATCTGATGTGGATGAATGCGTTAAACGAGGCAGGCCCAGAAGGGTGTTTTTCGACTAAATCTAAGACATCCTTAAGAAAGCTGCCTATATGTACGTAATTTTATATAATTTCTATCTGCAGCGCTGGACAAACGATGGGTACTTTATGTCGCGGTCGTATATCACTTTTATGTGTGAATGCAGTACAAGTGGAATGGACGGAGTCACTCGCTGTGCCACTGCTCAGTGCATTGTACTTATGTGTACGGCACAATGCTACGCCCAATTATAACATCACGCACAATGATTTTAAAGGTAAGTAGAGCCCCTGCAACTACGCAGAGACATGGCGGCTCTGTGCGTCCTCTATCGCCTATACCACAGAGAATGTTCCGAAGAGCTCTTTGACCTTGTTCATACCTCGTCTTTTCACACCTGCAATATCCGCATTTTGTCGACCGAATCGGCAGTCGAACAAGTGGAACAATCGACAACTGGAATGCTTTGCCAACCCATGTGTTCGCTCCATCCTATAACCTTGGATCCTTCAAGCGATGCGTGAAGAAGCACCTTTGGCCGGCATAGTGACGGCGACTGGGGCAGCCGTGAACTAACTCGATTCTTTCAGTCGTCGTCACTCTTGGACCTCCTCTTGCTTATTATCAGGCGGGTCGTGGTTAAATGTCGTGTCACAATAAAAAAAAGAATACATTATATACGATATTTTATTAAGTAAGTGCATTTACAAAGGAGGCGTATTTTCGACGCGTATAGGCTTGTTGTCCTACGATCGTACGTATTATCAACGCGCGCATTACGTCACGTGCACCTGTACATCTCTTAGCCACCCTTTCAAGCTAATATTTGTATCAGATACCGATCTGTTATCTGATACAAATCTGTCTTTGAGATTCGTTTGGGTTTCTACATCCATACACACACACGCACACACACACACGCGCACACACACACACACACACACACACACACAATATAGTCCAGGGGTCTTATTGTTTTCTTTTTTATTAATTAAATCATAGCTTAGATACTATTCGTGCTTTTTTATATTATTATGCAAAACTGATATTTACCTCAAAAACTGTTTTGACTTTCGTTTCGTATTTTATACCATATTTCGTTGTATTTTATTGTTTTTTTGTTAATGTTTATAAAAACGTTATATATAGAACAAAACAATCGCACCTGGACTATTCACTACTCATAGATCGCGCTCCAGCTTTACATGGGCACTAATGGAGTAGCAAAATAAGTTAGACGCGTAAAGTCGATTGAGAATACGCCACTATTTATTTAATACGAGGGGAGGTCCAAAAGTTCGTAACAAAAAAAATATTTTTTATCTTTCGCCTCAAAATGGGCCAAAATTGCCTCCTTTACCTCATTGTGAACCGGCGCGTTGTTTTGCAAGAGCAGCACACCCTTGGTCAATTTTCCTCGACGTT